>JABFER010000036.1:0-600000 GCA_013618295.1 Fusarium armeniacum
TTTATTACCCTTGGGGGCTGTACTAGTTTAAAAATAAAGCCTCTTTCCATTTAGAGATGTATCAGAGAACTTTACTGACTACCTATTTAAACTTCCTTGCAATACTTTGAGCTATCTGGAGATACTCGTCCCTCTGTCGGAGTAGTTCATTCTTGAGACAATGGATTTGAGAGGGATGTGATCTCCGTTAGTAGAAGGAGAAGGCTGTATCTGGATTGCCAAGTCCGGTCGAATGAGGACAGATTGGGCATGATATTTAAGCCACCTCGTGATTATTGGCTGGAAGCTACCGTCGAACTTCAGCCACCGTAGTACAATCCTGTGAGTGCAGCTATTCAGCCGCCCCACAGAGGATGTGAAGCCACAGCATGCCGACAACTTAAAAGACAGCTTGGTTGTCATCTAAACCTCGTCTGAGAATACCTTCATAAGAGACATACAGGCGAAGGAACATGATTGCGGTTTTGGCTCTAGCACTCGCGCTTCCATTTGCAATTGCTGCTGAAAGTCGTTTAACAGACCAGTACACGAGTTTGACAAATGACTACCAAGATAGGGACGACGGTCAAAATGCCCAAAGAATAGACCGACGAGACAGTGTATTACTGACAGCTATTGTCCCATCATATCCCACAAAGGTATATTCCACGACCTATAGTGCCTTTCTTCCGCCAAGACCGACCAATCACGATATCTGTACTGGGTTTCTCGAAGGTAAACACGACTTCCCTATTGTGCCGTTTTATACTCATTGGTTCGATTGATATACTGAGAGTTTTCAGATGGAGGCGATAGCATCCATACAACGACCTGCCCTCCTGACTCGACTTGCTGCTACAAGAGCAACTTTGTTACGTGCTGGTATGACCAGGAGTTTTGTTCGTTTGAGCCTCTGGAAACAGCACCCGTGACGAAAGTATGCTTCTAGGATACATAAAGAGAACTGCTGGAGGGTTTCTAAGCTGAAAATGGTTTAGATCAAACGAAAGGCTTCGGTCCCAGCTCTCTTTCAACTGGAGGCATCATCGGGGTAGCAGTATCTGCTGGCTGCTCGGTTATCGGACTCATATTTGGTATTGGCTTTAAGATTTGGAAGCATAAGCGTAAGGAAAAAGGGACGCATGTAGACTCAGGAGAGCAGTGAGTCGGAGCAAACTTCAGTAAAATAATAGTTTCAAGGTTGTAGCTTTAGTTCCATCTTTAGTAGGAAACTTGACACTATATTAAAGCTCACTGTGCTATTACAATACGTACTTTAAACTTGATATGGTGGGATTTTTCCCGGGCTGTCAGTTGACTGTCTAGTGTAGATTGTGGAGTCTCATATTGAGGCTAGCTAGGATCATTCTTAACCGCCGTTGCCTAAAGTGCTTCAGCCTTACGCACTGTCACGAGGGAAGGGACTAAAAGATAAATCAGAGATTCCCCATTGTACTTTTGCAAAATGAATCAGTTTGCACATATTTATGAGTAAACTAATGATTTTGAATAAACAGTCTGATCAATTCAGGTATGTGTATTTCTATATAATGAGGCATCAGATTTAAAGTGATAAAACAGCTATAAAATGGGAGATCCGTTTCTGAAACCAGCTCTGGAGCTTCAGTTTGTTCACGGCAGCTGACATCAAACATGTTTTCCAAGCTTTATCCAACCCACCATGCAATAGTCCTAGGAGAGATGCATCAGGTGTTGAAGCAACATTCTACAGACTACTTCTTCTCCTTTCGAAGGTCCATACCCTCATACTCTGGAAGCTTCCAGCTACCTGTATCCTCCCTCATGAGATTATTGGCAAGGATATCCAGCCTGAAGAAAGACGCAATAGACAGAAAAAGGTTCAGAAGCAAAAGCATAAACGAGCCTTGTGGCATCTTGTGCCAATAGGTCTTGTCTTTCTCGATACCGTCTTGAACGGTTTCCATGAAAGGGCGGAATCGCTGCTCATAACTGACCAGCGCCTTGGGACCCGCCTCCTTGGAGGCACCAAGACGATTAAGGTGGTCCTGTATTTCACCAGCCAAAACATAGGCACCGACGAGACTGGAGGTTGTCCCCATTCCTGTGGTTGCGGTAGGACAGTAAGCTGCATCTCCCAAGAGCGCAACTCGTCCTTTTGTCCACTTGTCTAGTCTGACAACGCCCATGTGCTCACAGTAAAAGTCCTTAGACTCCTGCATTTCAGTGACGAGTTCTTCGGAGCGCCATCCGGCTGAACGGAAGAGCTCTGAGAGGATGGCCTTTTCCTGTTCGACACCGCCTTGACGTGCAGCCATGACTCGTTCGGAATCCGTCAAGCCCATCACGTATACCTGAACCGTGTCTGGCTTGTGTCTGCGGGTGAACAAGAGTCGCTTGCCTGGGGCGACATACGCTGTTGCATTGTACGCCTCTCCATCCTTGATCTGTCGAGGGATGGTGAAGTAACCAGCGTAGACCCCAAGGAAATGAATAGGATCTTTGACTCCGGGTCCTATCATCTGCTTTCGAGTACGGGACCACTGCCCGTCCGCGCCAATGAGAAGGTCATAGCGTTCTTTCTGGCCAGTTGACAGCCGAACTTCAACAGAATCGTCCAACTGCTCAAAGTCCTCGATCGTTGTCCCAAACATGAAACGCACGCGATCTTTGATGTTATCGTATAGAAGATTGATGAGGTCACCCCTCATGATCTCATAATCCGTCGTGAAACTCTGAAGTCCCTCGCCGGTCCTGTTTGCAGGAAAGTATGCGACTACTTTACCATTGCTATTGACAAACTCGAGCCCTTCTTCCTTGATAGAAACTGCACGGAAAGCAGGCTCCAGTCCCATCCTCTTAAGGACCTCAATTCCATGTCCACGAATATCAATTTGTAAGCCAGTGGACCTCAAGTCGGGATGTCGTTCAATGACTGTGACATCATGGTGCTTCGAGAGCCAGAAAGCGAGGGCGGCACTGGCGATACCAGCACCGCAGATGATGATTTTGAGACGAGCCATTACTAGAGATTTTGGAGTAGACTTTGTTCAAGAGTAAGAATAGGCGATATGAATGATTGTGGTAGTTTATGCAATGCCGGAATACAGTTTGAATCACTTGAAACTTCACATCAAAACACCAGCTTTTATATGAAATTAATACGTAGAAGAAAAGACCGAAGACGGGATTAACGATTCGGTGTATTCTTTGCTGGGTGGTTTGGCTAGTCATGGGCCTGAGCGCTGATCGGCTTCGGAAAGTTGTGGATACCTTTCGGGGACAAGATTGATAAGATTAGATCCCGGCATCGGATTGCGACTAGTGGTAATAGGGTGCACCCACACACGCGACATCGCACAGAGTCTAGTACATATCCTTGTATGTGGAGTATCCGTCGTCTAGAAGTGGAATCGAGTGCTGGTCAATGCAGTGTTGGAGCGTTCAATTTACGGAACAGCCAATGATCCTAATAGATATCTCATTGTACCCTGTCATTAATGACCACACCGTCAGCGTCAGTATTTACAGACCCTTTCTGCTGTAACAGAAGCTGCACTTGTATCAACGACTGAGACGACCAGTTTCGTGACTCTTCAATTGAATTGTATCCAAATGCTTGATTAAATGGCTAAGTGAGGATGGAAGCTCTTCAGTCTTGAGTTGACCTTCCAGTGCGCCCTTGGCTTTTACCTGCAGAATAAGCAATCAGCCACCTGTAGATGCCGTAAGTGGTCGGCATACAAGATGGATCCGAGCTCTGCGGCACTTTTAGATTCTCAAGAAGAAGGACTAAATCGGACACAGACGATACAGAGAGAAGCTGGGACCAGCAGTGAATACCCACTTTCGGTGGGGCCCCATTTAGAAAGAGAGTAAAATAGCGAACTCGGGTTCGGGCTCACTCGGTCTTTCACCACTAAAAGACCGGGCAATGCACAGAAAGATACAGACAAGAGGTACCCAGCTGGGAGTGACAGTTTTACAAACTATACGAAACTCCAATATTATCTTGTCATAATCAGGAAACAATAGACGATAGCAAAGAAAGAGATTTTTCCAGTGTGTTGTTCTAGAGGAAAAACAGACAGATGTTTCACATGCTCTTTCTACCTAGGTACCTCTGACTCCGGAGTTTGCCGCCCACATAAAGACAGTCCGTAGACGGATGCCCAGTACATGAGATCAAAGCAGGCTGCAAAAGGGTATTCACACAGCCGAGACATTATTCAACGCCTTCAGCTGATGATGTAGACTGTATCACGTTACTCGCCCTCGTCGTTCTTCACAGCCGTTTGTGTGGCAAGAGGAGTCGCAAATGTCCCGTCTAACATGCAGGTCCAGAAAGACAGGTACTTACCGAATGCAGATCAAACGAGAATATGAACACATTCTTAGGCTATCGAGCAACGATGGTACCTTCCTTCACAATGGTCAACTCTTGGGCTGTTGAGAAACGATAGCACCTTCCTTTAACATAGTAATTAATCATATGATACATCAGTCTCCTCCCTCTGGCATCTCTCCTTTTCCATTCTTTCTCACTTCATGCCACTTTACCCCAACAACACAATCCATCAGCAACAACACTCACTAGCTTTAACTGTCGTCATGGAACAGAACAATATTTCTATTGATCAAGCTGCACAAGCCCTTCTCGAGTTCGCCAGAAGTGGTGACACAGCTAGCCTCATGGGACTCCTTGAATTACCTGTTTATCGCGACGCTCTAAACAACGGATTGGTTGGGCGCCAGTGTTTGTTATACGCGATCGACTCTGGCAATGTCGGAGTGGCCGGAGCTGTTCTCTCTGTTCTGAGTCGGAGAAGTGAACCAGATCAATTGAATTGGAGAGGTGGTAAGTCTTTTTTTTTCCACTGCCGCACCACGATATTTGGCTGACCACTATAGGCGCAAATCCGCTGGAGAACTCAAACCTCCTCTATCACGCTATGTGGAGTAGGCAAGTACAGATCGCCATTCTGCTCATCCAGAATGGAGCCAAGCCCGACCGCAAAGAGCCCTACGATAACGACAACACCCCTCTACATCAAGCGTGCCAACTTGGCCTCTTCGAGGTCTGCAGACATCTCCTCACCCTTCAGACCGTCGTGGATGCGGTCGACGACGTGAATCGCGTTGGCCGAACCCCTCTCTCGCTCGCTGCTAAGAAAGGAGATGAGAGAATAGTCAGACAGCTTCTAGCATACAATATTGTCAACCCTCTCCTTACTGATGCAGAAGGAAACAACGCTTTATTTTACTCCATAGTGCAAGGCCATCGGGCCATCGAGACTGTCATCCTCGAGTCTAATCGAGTAAAGATTTACACCACAACGAGGCGGGCTCATCATCAAGCCGCGAGGCGGGCTACTATGAACCACTAGGTATTCATGAGATGGAGCTCGGCACCTCTGTTTTTTGTATGTAGATGTCAGGCACTAGCGATAATCAATACAGGTAGCCATTAGTGGCTAATGAAGTACTAGATCAGCTACCTCCTCAATCACTGCGTTGTCGCTTCTTCATGCTCCAGTCCCGCATCCTTTGCCTTCTTATCCGCCAGCTCACACAAGAACGTAAACTCATCAGAGCTGACTTGACTCACACTGAGCCTCGACTGCTTCAGCAACTGCATTTTCTCCAACGGACCACCAGCCTTTCCCAGCTCTTTCAATTCCTTGAGGCCAATTGGCACAGCGAACTTTTTGCGGAACTCGACGTGCACCAAATCCCAGATGGGTTTCTCTTTGGTCGATTTGGGATCGTAGTATGGAGCTCCTCGCTTGCGAGCGGAGCCTGTGGAGAAATGTCAGAAAGAACTGCAAGGCAAATGGGTAGAGATTGAGACATACGATCTTGGGAGAATTCCTTGACAATTTCCATTATGCCGACTATACCTGGTTCCTTGCAGTTGCTGGCGTAGAAAAAGGCGAGATCACCTGCATTCATTTTTCTCATATTATTTCGTGCTATCGTATGTCAGTCATCAGCTTTCTCTTCTCTTCCAATTCAGTTACTGTACCAGCGTAAGCTCGAATACCTGCAATCATATTAGTACTTGTCTTTTCAGAAGATTGGGGGAGGGAATCTCACCATCCCATCCTTCAGGCTCCGTCTTGGCCCTCAAGTCATCAATCGAAAATTTGACATCGACGCCGTTCTCTATGCGTGACTCTGGCTCGGCTTTCATAAGCCAGTACCACTTTCCATCATGTCTGGGCGCATCTGGATTTGTCGTGGGGATGGAGTCGATGTCTGGATCTTCGGATGTAGCTCGTAAACCAGATTGGGCGTTGGATTCTTGCTTTTTGGCGGGTTTCTTTGACTTTGTGGCTTCTTTCGCGTCTGGTTCTTGTTGTTTTGGAGAAGACTTTGGCTCCTTTTCTTGTTTCTTTGCTACTGGCTTCTTTGGTGATTTTGTCTTCGTCGCTGGGGCTGCTTCGGGCTCCGGTTGGGTTTTTGATGCTGCTTGTCGTAGAGATCGTCTCTTTGGCGCAGATTCTTCACCGGCCTCAGGGGCGCTTCTTTTACGGGGCGGCATGATGCAATAGGTAATATTTCTGCGTCGCGATGGGGAATGTGTTGGATGTTTTTGTCAAAGGCCCTATACGCGACGCGTCGGGGTTGAGGCTTGATCAGTGCACCGCCACATATTTGCTGCGCCACATTCTGGTAGGTGATAATTGGCTACAGGGTAAGAAAACGCTCACAACTCAAACAGCCTCGAACACGGTTTTCTGTATTATTGTTTGTTAATGAGAGGAAGTTGGATTGAGCAGTTGATTTCTATTAATATTATCTTCTTTGTTGATGAGTTTGGGTCAATTGAAGTGGGCAACGTGGCTACTCTTCCAAAAGTTTTGGCGCCCACACATAGCATTTTTCGGTGCAATGTTTGCCCGTTCAATTTACTTATATTCAGTCCATTCTTGAATTTATGACGTCATTAAATAGTTTCATTCTTATTACCATGTATTGTCTCAGCCTGTGGTCGGTCGCAAAAATACAAAATGGTGTCTCAAATCGCTTGTCCATGTCCATTCTCGTGTCCGTCCTGTTCAGAATGCCGTCCACCATAATGCTTCATTTTTTACCCACTCGTCCGTTTTGTTTTCGCGTTCTTTCATTTCGTTCAAGGTCTCTATTGCTCGATTGTGTTGAGCTTTTGCAGTTGTGTATTGTTCTCTGAGAACATAGTATGTGAGATAATATGTCGCTGTGTAATTTGTTAGTACTGGCTTTGAGTGAGTAGAGGTTAGCATACCTGCTGCTGTTGTGACGAGTGCTGCAGTGGGTAATGAGCGGGCCAGTCTCGCTGTGAATCTTGGGGCTGGGGGCTGGTGGAAGTCAAAGCGGGGAAGCGCTGATCCGAATGAATTTGTTGTCATTGTGAAGATGATGATTTGTTTGTGTAAAACAGTTGTAGCTTGGTTGGCTTGTAAGATTGGATGGTGTGTGATATGGATATTTTACTAAGGGTTCGCAACAGAAACTGTTTGTATTTATATTTGTCTCTAAATTGTGATGGTCGGCTTCTCCCGACATGCTATCACATCATGTTGCTCACAGGACGTTTTAGTGGGGCCAACTCGAACGGTAACTCTGCTGAACATTCTGTAAGGTGGCGTGGTTTAAATGCTGACAATGCGCGGACCTTCGTCAAGTGGTCTGACCTTTGATACTGTCGTCGTTCATTTTAAGTTTGGCGCTATGCTTGCAGATCACTAAACAGTTGACAGTCCCGTAATGGCTCGGTCCGCATTTAATATCGCGGCGTGTTTGAGTTTTAGTAGCGATCGATTTAGCCTGGTTCTGTCAAACAGACCTTGATAACGCTATGGCCATCACCAGCGTAGTGGCTGCAAGGATCACACATATAAAGGACAAGACTAAGTAATGGAAGGAGGCAAGGCGATAAACAATTTTGTCATTGAGTGAAAAGATTGTTCAATTTAAAATAACATCCCTCCGTGCCTAACTGCTAACTGGCCCAGAATCTCTACTCCATATGGCGAGCAAACCACTCAACGAAAACCTCGGGATTCTCTTGAAAGTATGTATATCCCTTCATTCTCACCGTCCCGTCAACCCAATGCAGCGTCTTATCCTCCACAGTCAGCGAATCATACATAGTCTGTACGTCACTCTCCTTGGTCAAGATATCCTCGCGCACTGAATAAATAAACGTCGGAACACGAATATTCTTCATAATCGGAATAGGCGACAGTTCATCAACGTTGAAGCTTGTTTCCATCTTGATCATCTCATTCACCTCGTCGAACCGATCATCAAGCCCAAACATGCCAAGAGCTTTCTCGACAAATGGTCGGTACGAGAGGGGCTCGGGGACGAGAAGACAGCGTACGTCCTTGAAGACTTCTGGTCGACGATTCATGGCGAAGAACGTAGCAATACCGCCCAAACAACGACTGAAAAGTCCAACCGTCATATTCTTGGTGTCCTCTCGACTGCGAACATAGTTCAATGACCCGACAACATCTCTTGATTCCAAACGGCCAGTGCCAGAAATGCCACCGTTCGCTTGTCCACTGGTTCCAGAGTTTCTCATATCGTATGTGAGCACATTGTAACCAGCATCATGTAATATCTTGAGATCAGGAACAAAGTTAAGCTCAAAGTCATTGCCTGTGGCTGAACCGCCCAGAAAGGCTTTCCATGGCTCGAGATGAGCGGGGTAGCCTGATCGAGTGCAGCGAAGGGGATGATTGGCAATGATCAGCTTGTTGGAGCCTGGCTTGGGAATGTACCATGCTTCGAGAGGAGTGCCGTCTTCAGATGGAAAGAAGACATCCTCGTACTCGAGACCTGCTTCGCTGGGACGGTGTAGGAGAGGGGTGGGGATTTGATTGCGCAGGGGAGCGACAAGGCTTTTGAGGAACCCTTGTGTTTCTTCTGGAGTCATGATGAGTTTTATTGTGCAGCGTTGTATCGTTGAAAGTGACAAGATGTGATGATGGAAAATGGTTGAAACTGTTGATATCCGGTGCGAAAAGCTTGGAGGTCAGTACGAGTCGTCTTTATATACTCCGCAATTAGAGACCAAAGTTAAGTATAGAGAAAGATGGCTCGCGATCTCGCTGTTTCCATTCTACCGAGATGCTAGGTAAGCTGACATGCATCTGAAAGGATGCGCAACACAAATTCTTCTTGATCTGCATCTAAAATAATTGGTCAGCGTAGCGCAGAAGCTAGATCAATTTGTAGTTTTCACGCAGGGTGAGATGACTGCAGAAGCTGTTAATCCTTCGCGAAAAATGAACTTCCCAATTAGGAATACAATCTAGAAAAGTGGCTGGAGAAAATCGAACCCCTCCAATCCCGTCATCCTGGTACAGTCCCAATTCACAATCTGATTGGTTTAATAAAAGGTCTGTCAGCATTGAGGGTTGCGGCCTGCATATAAGCTAACGTAGTTTCACGACCTCGGCGTTTGTTAGATTTCCCGAAATGCTGTGTTCAACGACATGCATTCTGCACGATGACGGATGAAATAATGATAGCGTGAAGCTACATACAGGCACTTTTGAAGATTCCCTGCGCCTTTGTCAAGTGTTGTAGGATACTGTGTGTCTAGTACAAACACTGAAATGCATCCATTCCAAGTCACAGGTTGTTGGTCACGAGTCCAGGCCATGGCAGCATTTTGGTGCGTCCTTAAACATATCAAGGTTTAAGCGAATGTGGCTCGTTCCAAAAGATCAAGTTCTTGTTATTATTACTGCCATCAATCGGACAGGTCCACTGTCCACTGCTATCTGGGTCGAAATAGACTCGGTCATAACGACACGAAATACCTCTCTCCATCCCCAGGCTCCTCTCAGTTTTAAGACCTCTCTTGTATTGATTTATGATCGGTTCTGATAAGCAAAATAGAGTTCAAGCTCTTTCAACGACAAAGGATATGGTTGAAGTCATCTGAAAATGACACGTCTATCAGAAATCCAATCTATCAAATTCTTCCCAACACCTATTTCGCAAACGCGCTAAAGAGTCCTTTTGCTAATGCAGAATGTTAGTAAATACCCATTATGTACTGGATGATTTTATCTTACCAACACCACCACCTATCTTAAGAGCAGTGCCCAACCACCGACGGCCATGAACCTCAGTAGCTTCCTGTCTCGCGTGTGAGCAGATTGTATGTGGGCAACATCATTGATAATTACATACCTGTTGAATGGGAAGAGCAAGTCCCACAGCGACAAGGGAGAGAATAGTCAAAGACAGCTTCATGGTGTGTACAAAATATGTTGTTAAAATGCTTGTGAAGTGAGAGTTGGTTTTGACATCTCTTAGCAGACACTGCGGCCTTTTTATAGTAATTGATCAGATCAATATCTGAGTAGACGTTGTATAGATTGTATTGTACGCTGATGGATATTCTGTGTGGCTAAGCTGAGTCCTGCTAATTGTAATATGACTGTCTAAGCCATGTGGGTTGAGGCCAGTCTAGACCACCCTCAGCTACCACGCGTGAAGCCACCGAACAGTCGGTACCAGAGTTGATTGGATGAGATAAATCTTGCATCTTCTAACTATCCCGCCGCATGGAGCTGTTTCTGATCTACAAATTAGACGATTCCAACTTGCCAGGCTTGCCAACATTGCGAAAGCTACCAATTACCGCCGCGTTTTCACCTTTACGGGATCCGTGGCAGATGCGTTTTCAATGTAACGAATTAAAGTAAGTGATAGAAAATGCGTTAGGTCTATCATACAAGGTTTATATAAAATGACGTCTACAAAATGAAATGCCTATAAAAGTGTCAGAAAGAAGGTATTTGGGTTTTGCATGAATATGGGATAAGATTACTTTGTCTCTCATTAGCCGACTATCAGCGCAAGTGTAGAATCTGAGGCTTGTGCTATCGCTTGAGCTGATTGGTTATATCCTGTTGACTTGTTCATGGCGTTTTCGTAATCAGTTGATGTTGCTAAAAGCTGAGCGATGAGGTCTAGTCGTTCCGCTGTGTAGACTAGTTACTGTAGTGACTAACGTGAATTACTAGTAGACTATTGGGAAACTACTCGTACCAATTACAACATGCACACCCTGCATTTTACAGTCATCGTCGAAGTCCGGCGACTTCTTATCGCGCAGCCCATGCTTGTAAGACATTATCCCAGGCTCCAGGTCGAGCATTAGTTGAACTGGGTATGGGCCTAGCCAAGGAGACATGCTGAGACAAAACTGTCTTGTCCCCAGACAATTCGCATCTTCAGCTCGGCCAAGCGATTTCTAGATGGTAAACGTGCTCATATTGGAATGGACTACGGCTTGTTAGGGTAAAAACACTTCAGTAATTAGTAAAGGTATGAGAGGGTATATTCAGAAGTAAACTATAACTATTCTACGAATCTATAAGATTGACATAAAAAATAAAGTACAGTTGGAGTATACAAAAGTGTTGGCGTAGAGCGGCCGCTGTTCATCGGGCGTCATATCCGAGTCAAAGAAAAAGACATAAAAATAGAAAAGGTGGTTGAGGTGACCGAAATGGCTGATAGGTGATACCTAGTTGGTGTAATGAGCAACGTAACCAACTTCCATCATGCTGCCATAGCCATCGCAAGTGTTTCCGTTGGGGTATCCAGGCTATACAATCGGTCAGTACATAACTGGAAATCCGCGCTACTTGTTAACTTACCCAGCTACCGCCAACAGCAACATTAAGGATAAAGTATAACGGGCTGTGGCACAGACTGTTCCACACTGCTTCGTTGTTGATCCTGGCACCCGAGATCTGGTGGAACTGTTGACCATCCATGAACCATGTAATGGTCTCATCGCGCCAGCTGCTCTTGGCCCGGTTAAACTCGACCCTCCAAACATGCCAACTCTGATCTGGGATTCCGATAGTGTTGCCAATACCGGTTCCTTCGTTGCAGATACCACCGGGATAGACATTGCAATGGGCTGTTCCGTAACCAATGAGCTGGCCATTGACCGTCTCCATCGCGTCAATCTCGCCACATGATGGCCAGCTACCGCCGTTGCGCAGGATGTTACCGAGCATCCAGAAGGCCGGCCAGATACCTTGCTTGTTGTTGGTAGAGCAGGTACCGAATCGTACGTCGGCTTCGGTTCGGGTGATTTTGCCTGCCTGAGGGGTGAAAACATACTTGCTCTCAACACGACCAGAAGTCCAACCGTTGAGCGCAGAGGCATCGCGCCAGGGCACAAGCTGTAGAGTGTCGCCGCCGCTTCGTTGCAAATTGCGGGTGGATGAAGTGTAGACTTCGAGCTCGGCATTGACGTTAAGGTACCCTTCTATAATGTTCCATCTGCTTGTGTCGGGGAGACTACCCCCTGAACCTGCAAAGTTATCTTGCCAGACTTTGGTGAAACCACTATAGTTAGGGGCATCCCAGGCGACAGTGCCTAGTGAGAATAGAGAAAAAAGAAGAAATGATGGCTTGAACAACATCTTGACTATAGTTGGAGTAATTGGTGAGTTTGTGAATGAGGTGATAGTGGACTTTAATTGATTTAACGTCTTTGTTGCTTTTATTTATATATTCAAGGAGTGTAGGATTCGGCATGGTCCAGGATATAATCCGTGTATTATTCTTCCATCGACATGGATTATGGACAGCGTGCGGCAATCTACAAGACTTTTCATCACCCGAACCATGCCATCGGTCTAGAAATAAAGACCACGAGTTGATTAATGAGATTCAGAATCTAGCAATTCTGTCCGAAGCTGCTTTTTCTCGTGCTCGAAATTCATAACTCATGCACTCTTTAAGTGTCCAGATATGACCAGAATTGAAGTCACAGTTCAATACTCAATGACCTGTTGATCGAAAATAAAGCATTGTCCTGATCAAGTTGCGTGACCTATCACAGCGTTACATCGAAGGATGCATGTCGCAGCGCAGGAAAATATCGTCTTTTTGAGCATTGGTCCGAAATTATTCAATGCGACATTTACCATCTCATCTTAAAAATTCAGCGAACCGAATTCCAACCTTATCTAGCATGAAATCCACGGCAATTTTCCTACAATTTAAGATCCTTGCGATGATCTCTTTAAAAGGAAGCTAATTTGTGATTGCCGCTGTAGAGGCTCCAGATCAAATGTAACCTTCCATTCTCGACAGTCATATGGTCCCTTGGGATTCCGAACCATGGGTTTCAGAGAGTAGAAACGATCCAATCATGTAGCACACATTAGAAAGTGACATACTCATGGGTTAGGGTTTATTCGGCATAGGCGACGGATTTATCGAACATATTTCTCATGATCGCCCAAGTCAAGCTCAGACCCGTATTGTTCAGGGCTTGACCGAGCCCGGATCCAGAGACATCGGAGCTGAATCCTAGCACGGAAGAAATCAGATGAGCACAAGCGCTAAGAAGAATCTGAAAATAATGCCCACGTGGGCTCTGGGTCAACAACAGCTCGAACAAATGTACTGAATGACGAGTTGAGCGAAACCTGACTGCTGAAATCATTTGGCGTATGATTTTAAGTATGAAGAGAAACCGAACCTGTTTAGTGAATGGAATGAACACAGAAAGACCCAGGAATAAAAGTCCCCCGCGCGAAGAGATAGATCGCCATGGGACTGTATTCGGGGTTTTCAATCCTGCGAGTAATCAGGCAGAGCGTTGAGGAAAAAAGGTTTTCTAGTAGTCCAGCGAGATCAAGACAAATCGAAAAAACAACCGTCAGAAATGAGCTATAGTTGAGTTTGGTTCTATCTGAACTTGATTGCTTCAATGTTACTCGCCCAGCTGCCATAGAAAAGAGTGGAATATCTTGAAGGTAAGCGGTCAATAGTGGCAGATGTCTCACTCGTGCTTCTGCCTTGTGACTTACCGTTCACTTTCTCCAAACCTGCATCGTTTATGAAAAAAGACGCCCAGGATGAATCCGAACGAAGCAGACCCTGTAAAAATCCCAAAAGACGATCGATACGCCGATGTTCCCTTTTATGGTCGATATTTCCCTGCTTCAGATGACTTCAAGCCCGACCCTAAATATGCCAATTCAGTCTCGGAAGGTTCGTTAAAGTACTGGGCGTCTGTACTTCAACTTTGCGATACTTCCAATAGGATCTATGAAGGCCTAGAAGGGACTAGAGACGTATTTGCTCTTGGTAGTGTCTTCGTCAAATCAAGTCATCTCCACCCTGAGCTCCAAGGCAGACGCGCAAGACGGGATTTCTCATATGCAGATGCAAATGAAGTAAAGGCAACTGCTCTGATAAGGACTGTATTGAAAGATACCAAAGTTCCCATTATCTATTTTGCAAGTAAGATAAATGGCAGAGATGTCTTGATACAGGAGAGAATTGCTGGGGTTGGCCTGAATATCGCATGGCAATATATTTCCGCCGAACAAAAACAACATTTCAAAGAACAAGCACGAGATATCTTGCGTAGCTTGAGCAAAGCGGAGCGTCCTACCTCAAACACTACCCGATCATACATTGTTGAGGATCCGGATCCAAAAACATATCGAGGCATTCAGGAGCTTGAATACAACCTTATCTTTTCAAAAGACAATACTGATCTGGATTCTTCGTTAATGCATAATGACTTCACTCTGTCGAACTGCATTGTGAATGATGACAAGATCGCCGGGCTGATTGACTTGGAAATGGCAGGCTACCTTGGAAGGAAGACAGCTGCCCAAGTGCATGTTAAGATCCGAACTCCTCGACGAGAAAATTTTGCGGCACTCGATCTACCTGAAGATTTTCTTAATGATATCTTGTTCTGGAATGACTTGTATATAGTGTGACTCTAATGGCTATAGCGTAATACGGAACTCCTGGATTGTATTTCATGTCCTGTATACATCGATTTAAGACAGCTATTTACCGAGTATATCTATCACAAGGACTCAATGTCGCAGCGGTGCTAGCATCTTTCGGAATAGCACCTGCGGCAACTGCAGACTGGTAGCACCACCGCCAGTCTTTCTTGCCCAGTTCACCGTCACACTTCCACGACCAAAAGAACCATCCATCAGACTTCTCAAATGACTCTGCTTGTGCGGCCCAATAGGCTTTGTACCATGTTTCTTGCCCAGAAACCTTGAATTCATCTGTATTCTTCAAGGTACTGTTCACTGATAGAGACCATTCACCAACAAAGACATGTCTTCCCATGTCGTCCTTGCAGGCAGTTTGGATGTAGGCTTTCTTGTTACCAGCAATCCTGTTATCGAAGCTCAGATATCGGTGCGCATCGAAGAATACGTGCTCATCATCGGGTAGATAGGTTCTTGGGTCCCCTGATCCCCAGGACTTGCCCTGTAAAACGTTAAAGTTAGCGCAAACTCACTTTCAGCTAGACTTGGGCATATGGAGCACACTTACCATAAATTGAATGTGTAAACGGTCAGCGGCAGGAATCTTGAGGTAGCCCTCCATAGCCTGAATACGTTTGAAAGCGCCCGGATAGTAATTCTTGATCATGTCTGCTGCCTCGTCCTTCCACTTTGCTACATGCACAGGCTCGTTCAAAACCTCAAGCATTCCAACAGTGGTGTAGTTGCCGTTGGTATGAATGCGCTTCGTCATCCACTCCAGGAACTTAAAAGCTCGCTCGTAGTTTTCTGGGGTATAGAATCCAGGGTCGGGCACGGACTTGACAATCATCCGTCAGTAAAGTGTAACGAGACTGGATGGGGATACATACATGACCTGTAAACTGCTCGTTCGGGGAACTAATCCCAGGGCCAGAGTGAAGACCGATAAGCACGTAAATACCGTATTTCTTGCACAAGCCGACAATTCGATCAAGTTGCCAGATACCGCCACGGGGCCAGTATTCGCCGTCTTGGATAATGTCTTCGTACATCCAGTATCCAACAGGAATACGGACAGCATTGAGACCAAGACTGGCAATTTCCTTGATATCGGCTTCTGTGATCCAGGTCTCCCTGTGCTTTTTGAAGGCGGCGTTGGCTTTAGCTTGACCGATACCTTTGACGCATGCCCACTCATCATTGTAAGCACTGCAGCCCATGGTCTTCCATGAATCTTCGGCCATCCATCGTTCAATAATGAACTGCGAGCCGAGGTTGACGCCACGGATCTTTTTGTCGTCGGATAGCCATCGCTCGGTGAGCTTTTCTCCGTTGGCCTTTGCAGCCGCTAAGCATCATCAGTATTGTGCTTTTTGAAAGTAACATCTAAACATTCACCTCTGGACTGAGGGGTCCAGGCACTTGCTGCGCCAAGGAATAGATACAGTAACGAATTGAAAAGCATCGTTAGGATAGCGGTGTTGTCGCGGAGGATTGTTAAAAACCTCAGTACGATTCAAGCGCTTGGTCGAGTCGAGATGAGCAATACTGAATTGCTTGAGGCACTGATAGCTTGCAATCAAACAAGACACAACGTGAACGGCATCTATTATATAGGACTCGGATCATGGTACGATGTGCACGGGAATCTTCCGCAATGCAATTCCGCGATGCCGATCCATCTCGTTAAAAACCCCTGTATTCTTCAGCAAAGAGGGCAACACCCCAGACTCTATATACTTCTTAGAGTGGCGGGCCGTTAGGACTCCACGTCATGAAACAAAAGATCCTCTATCCTAGGTTACATATATACAACCCTGTATCCACATGTTTCTTTCTTAGCGATACCGTTGGTTGACTTGGTCTAGGATTAGAAGTGCGGCTGAAGAATGTAATTCGACGCGTCTCCACTCGCAAACCTGTTTATGTATTTGTATCGAGATGAATGATCCGATAACGAGATGCACTGAAGTGGGTGATTAACTTTGACTTTTGCATTACCAAAATATCTCATAAGGCTGGGGAAACTAATCGGTTACCGGGCGATAATTCTGGTGAACGTGACATTCAATGGCACATCATAGACTGTGAGCGGGTAAAGAATGAGATAGAAGTAGCATAAGAGATAAAAAACTGCGCCCTGTAGTTGTACCTATGCATAGCTACTTATGTGTGGAACCCGATCTGGCCTCTCGGATAGAGTGGACGTTGGTGTTGTTTCATCAAGCTGATTGGGTCAATTAGTTCCAAAATACTTTATCATTGATAAACGAAAGCCGTTCACAATATGAATCACATTGCAGGAATTGCACTGTTCTACAGATTTGTAGGGCTCGTGTTGATGCCACTTACTGAACAACAGTATCAACAACTAGGATCCAGCTGACTTCTGTTTCACGTTATCGAACTGCCGCTTGAACCAAGCAATAGCCTGCTGCTCAGCCTCTGCTGCCTGCTGCGTCTCCTTTGAGTCCGGCTCTGCCCTACTTGCACGAACCGAGAACCCATGCTTGGCTCCAGGATAGATGACCACATCCGTATCGACCGCATCGTTCGATGCCAGAATTTCTTGAACTTGTCGCACCTGCTTGATCGCAATTACACTATCCTCATCGCCAATGGCAATAGACAACGGGCGTCTGACATTTTCTATGTCCTGAGGGATTTGTAGAAAGCTTGGATGAGCGGTGAAGAAAGCATCTGCCAGAGGACGACCATCGACAGTCTTCGTTTCCGCATTATCGTGGCTCAGCTTGATGGTGTGAAGTCCTCCCCAGCAGAAACCTGCAACTCCAACAGGGAGGGATGCGTCTTTATGCTGCTGTAGGTCTCTAAGGAAAGCGGTGACCCTTGGCCAACAAACACCAAAGCGGTTCTGGTATAGAAATGGCACAAAGTCACATACGGTAGCAAGTAAATAGTACCTAGTCATCAATCAATCGAGGTAATGCTTGTTGTTGATCATGGGGAGCTGACGGTGTATACAGCCAAGATTCATTCTTATCCATGAGACGGGCCATGTTCATCATTGTTCTGACGGGAGCAGCAGTGCCTGTGAGATATGGTGTGAGTTATCTTGCTCCCAGGAAGGAGAAGTACATGTCATGCTTACCGTTCATGAAATCGGGCAGGTAGACCAAGTAATCCCCA
This sequence comes from Fusarium armeniacum, assembly GCA_013618295.1. NCBI lineage: Eukaryota > Fungi > Ascomycota > Sordariomycetes > Hypocreales > Nectriaceae > Fusarium > Fusarium armeniacum. The sequence continues at coordinate 17,898 of JABFER010000036.1, forward strand.
GCTGAAGCATAATGATCCGCTAGGATTTGATTGTTGACAAAGTCGACCCCAAACGCATCGGGTACAATGACAATGATGCCTCTCGGGCTATTGCCGTCGCGGGAATTGGCAATATACGTTCGAAAGCCATTAATAGTTTCCCAGCGACCAGTAGGGGTACCCGGATTGACATGTCCAGTAAAGCACTGAGGGCACGACATGACGTTCTGTGAGCGTAACGATATCAGAGTCTAAAGATGCCTAGCCAGTCTATGGACTACGGGAGCGAGCACGTGCTTATATAGCAACAACGACAGTGAGACTACCTTCATTGATAAGAGAAACATAGCCGTCATTTATCAATAGTTATCATCATCTGAAGGCTGGAAAAGGTTTAGCTGAAGCGGGGTCGATCGAGCTACAGCAAGCCAGCCTCCACGGGGTTTCAAGGTGACCAATGATCAAGCTAGCTATCTTGTATTGGGAGACGCGTAAGTTACTACCGGTTCCTATATCCGTGACGGAGTTAGGATATAAGAAAAATAGATAAGTTCTCTGTCGTCAAACCTTACATTCAACCCAGTACTTAGGTGACGCGAGTGTCTTCGCGATATTCCACCCGACCTTACCATTGAGTCTTATCACCAATCGTATCAGTTAAAGTCAATGCCGTATCCCGACAATCACACCATTTGATATATACCATGCATGGTATTCCAGGGACTTGGTAGGGGATCGGAAACAATGACGTCTTGTCAGCGCCCAAAGCGGCTATGAGCTTTCACTGATCTTCACTGTCCCATCATCGGTCAAAGGCCAAGTAACCCAGAGACAAAACACTGTCAATATGCTGATTTCCAGGCTGGTTAACATGGCATGTTTGCCCAGGTAGATTAGAGCGTCCACGCGCTGTAGAAACATTCCCTGACACTTGGAACTTGTCTAGTGGCAGTAGACAAGAAAATGGGTAGTGCAACTGCGGGGTATCCGTAGCTAAAACATGTCAGTGCATGTGTGTGTCGTCTTCAACAGGTTCAACTAGCCGACAAAGACCCATCCTCTTTATTCCTTTATTAGCAGACGCTGGTCTCAATTAAAGACCGAAGCTCCGATTGATAACTTTGCTCATCGGCAACTTTCTTTTCAATAAGCTTACTGGCATCTTTTTTCCAGAAGGAAGATAGTTGTTTCAGGTCCTCAACCAATCCTATAACTGGGGAAAACATGGGGAGGATATGATCCTCAAAAACAAATAACCAACCGTTCAGAGACCTTATGCAGGCCCAATACCACACTCCTTTTGTATCCCAGGTCTCTCTCATTATTTGTGTGATTTGGATGTCATGTTCCACTTGCACATGTTTCATCTCCTGTTCCATACTTACTAAAAATTCCTTTCTCACATTGTCGAAATGCTCGTACTGGTCGTCAATTATTGTATCGATACTGCAATTCGTGAGCCAGGAGGGAACAGAAAGCATCTCCACTGGAAGCGCGCAGACCCATTCTAGATCTATCATGTAAGTAACGTTCCACTCCTCATCTACAAAAATGTTGCTCCGATGGAAATCGGTCGGCTGTAAGAGATAAGGGCCGCCTCGTCGCTCCGGCAAGATGAAGAAATGTGTAACTGCACGAAGTAATGTCCGAAGGGTCATCCGCTCTTTGGCATCATCGTCGTCTCAAACAGCATGTGGATCGTGTAATAGACGGTTGTCATGCAGTGTTAGCATATCAGATGCGAAGCTGTCAGTGATTTGGTAGATTCGGTCTTCTGGGATTGTTCTCGGTGTTCCTTGTTGCTCAAAAATAGCCATAGTGCAAGTGAGAGGTCGATTTGAGAGCGAGATAGTGCAGTCTACTGTGTTGAATCTGAAAGATTCGATATACGGCTGTGGAACACGGGCCAGCGAGAGCATGATTCGAGCTATGCCTGCGAATAAGTTCTTTCGCTGTGCTGCATCTGATAAGTGATCAGACCAGGTGATTGAGAGCATCTTCCCTGTCTCGGGACCAATATGCTCCAAAAGCATATATGCGGTGCTGGCAACTGGGGCAGCTTTATCATGGACGTAGTCAGAGAGCACTGGATAGCGTAGGCACCGATATATCCATTTCCAGGCTTTACGCCAGGGGCGGGTATAGACTGGGGTCTGCTGGATGTGTATGAACTGCATTAAAATGAGACGTAAGTGTCGGAAGGGATATTGTGGATATAGCAAGCTGGAATACTTACAGAGCTGTTGTCTGTAAACCCAAACGCAAAGAGATTCGGAATACGAATATCATCAGTATTGCTACATCTATATATATCGCCACTTCACAACTGACCTTCTCGTCAATTGTTCCGGGAGACTGTTGTCCAGCATGAGGAATAGGGCAGCGAAAAATGAACTTCTTGGTCGAATCACCCGTAGTTACGTCTACCAAAACGCAAATATTGAAGTTACCCCGCATCCATTGCTCACACGGAAGAACTATACAGGTATCATCTGTATGTAATTGAAGATGATATTTGATCAAGGCCTCGATTGAATACCGTTTCTGCCAGAGTTCAGCCTTAAACCTCTTTGCTGCATCTTGATGCTTTTGTTTAAAAACAAGATTATCTTCGGTTTCGGGAATGTGTTGCGCCATGACACCAGCGGGGTATAGGGAAGTAAAGGCAAAGTGTAGTTCGTTTCAAGGTTGACAAGGTAAGAAAGGGGCCTTGGCTATCACGTGACACAATTGCTAACTAAGGATCTATCCTTTGTAGACCAGACTCTGAGATTATTGGTCTCGGCCATTGGTATCTGTCTCCAAGTATGAACAACTCAACTGAGATGGGCAAGAAGGGAAATACTATCAGTCAATATTCACATCATACTATGCACTAGGTAGCAGTAATACTATCAATCCAATGTCGTAGTTAATAAGCATATTCTACCTGCTTGAAGCTTAGTAAAAATGTAGGCATGCTTCGAGCTGTGCATCTGGAAACCCCTCGTTTAACGTATCACAGATGGGCCAATATTTCACAAGACTAAACAGCTTGTCACTGTGCTTTGTCTTACTTTTTACCGTCTGGAGGTCAAGATCAGCGCAACTGAGACAGGAATTTAGTCATCTCCTTTTCCATCAACTACCGTAATATCCTGCCAAGTTGGTCGAGGGGAGTAAGTCGACTAATGCACGTTACTGCCCCTTGCCGTGCTAATCACTTCTATATACTATCTAGACCGGGACGATAAAGGAAAGAGAGGCATTTAGAGACCGCCATTGATTTGTTTAACCCTCTGGAAAACCAAATCGTCTTACCTATACTCTGCTATAGCTGGCTTACTCCCCTCGACCAATCTGGCAGAACATTACGGCAGGTGTGCCTTTCTTTGCCACATGCCTTAAGTCAATACTATGTAAGCCTATCATCCTCGCCCTGTCTGATGCGACACATTGAAACCCATGGGTGACTTCCCTCCTTCAATTACTCTGAACATCAAAGTTCTGATGGCTCCAGGTGTATTCCTGTCCCATGGACAACAGTTACCAACGGCCCAGTCTAGACTTTACAAAGGTTCTTTCTGCTGACCGGGGTGGATTGGTCATGCCTTCCTTCCACCTGTTGGTCACCGAACCTACAAGGACCTTACTGTGTATTCTATCTTGTTATAACGTCGTAACGTTCCTTCTGCTTATTAGAATCAGTCACATCATCACATGTTCAGATCAAGACAAAATCGGCATTGCTATAACCTACCTAGTGTTGACAGTCCATCCATGTCATGTTACTAGCATTGTAGGAACGGGACCAACAAATGACGCAAATATAATTAATAAAGTTTTTCGGCAGGCACTATCACATGCTCTACTATAAGTCTCCTAGTTACAATCCTCTCATATAAATTAGCAAAGCGATTCTATTAACAGATAAAAGACTAGCAGGTACAATAAAAGTAGCAGAATATTTGAAGTCAAACCTTTCATGAGGATTACATTACTTGAGCTATATATAAGGATTTCACTCTATAGATACTGCAAAGTGGACTGCACAGTGGCAGTTGACTCGCAGGCTCGCAGCAGTCATTGCGTTGCGGCTAGGATTGGTGTCAAAAACAGGGATTAGGGCAGGATAAGGTGGGCAGATTGACTGACTTTGGCTTAGTCTCTTAGTCCTCTATGGTCCATTTAAAAGTGATGTTCTCGTATGTTGTGTGAAGAAAGTACAAGCGGGCTTCTTAATTGTGCTTTTGTATAGTGTGAAATTAATGTTACTTTTTATGCCCTGTTTCTTAATGTTATAGCTGTACGTATAGCATATCGTTAACTAGACTTTAGTCTTCAGCTTGAAATACCGGGATCACGTTCAATAGATACTGCAAAATCTTGTCCAGGGTTCCGGGCCTACCAATAGCTATGTATCCACCTAATGATCCGGGACATGCCGGACATCCGAAGTGACAAGGGCCTCCATGTTAAATAAAGAGCTGTTGGTCCCCGAAAAGAGCTGTTGGTCCAAATAAAGAGCTGTTGGTCCTAACAAAGTCTGTTGGTCTTAACAATATCGCGCGGTCGTGACCTTGCGTTGATTAGCCGAAGCCGACAAGTTCCATTTCGACCGGATAAGCGGCACATCTGCGTCCATGCCTATGGAATATCCTTGTTGTAATTTTACCACAGCCAACATTTGTTTCTCTTTCACCATCGTGAGATTTCAATCAACGCAGAACAGACACCTATAAGTAAAAAACAATTCCTCTGAATATTGACATAATTTCTCACCGCAATGACTTCTACTGTTCGGTCTGACACACCTTTACTTGACAATCTGATTCAGGCATCTGCCGGATACGTTATTCCCATCACTTGTTTGGCAGCCAACCTCGCTGCCTACCTCAACAAAGATGAAACCAGGCCTTATGACATTCTTGGCCTTAACGTCTTTGCCTACCTTTACCTCCTCTATGCCTACCTCCGAGGCGATCGAGCCGCTTCTCATGGCAGGCACAGCGATGCCCAACGCGGTGGCGCTGTATCATCTTGAAGATTTTCAGCCCGAAGACTCCGCACTCGAGAAGCGGAAGAACGTCAGGGTTAGTGCCTGATAGCCGCTTATTGTGAAAGTCTAACAATTTCAAAGGTTTGCGAGAGAATCGTGTCTTTTAGCGCGTCATGTGTTGTCGTTGGAAATGCTCTTAAGGTAAGAAATTCTCTCATAACATAAAACCAGCATCCTAACATCCTTTGTCAAGGGTATGTTCACTCAATTGAGTAAGTAGAAAGACGTTGTTAAGCTTGTTTTTACATAAGCATTCCTAATATGGTATACAGGTGCGGTTGTCAAACATGCTTCAAACGTGAAGACTTGCTCGACTTTCACTGGCTACGCCGGCCCAAACCGTGAAATCTTTTACCGATATCGTGTACGTAAAACCCTACTGACTTTGGTCTTTATCAAGAATGCGTTGACAATTATAGTCTACTGGTAGGCATTGTGACACAACCGCCGAGCAGGAGACTATCGCTGGCGCAATCGAGCATCACATCAAAAAACACGGGTCAAAGGTTTGCGGTACCGAATGTTTGGATCTAAGCCATGGAGGAACTTGGAACGGGTACCTTGCCATCGGACCGGCCAAGTCATTTGACCACAAGGCGTACTGTGGACCAGAGCTGAGCTTTGGAAGCTGTGATTCAGGAGGCAAAGGCGACTTTCATTAAGATCTCAATAGGTGTTAGTGACGCAATCTTGGGTAAAGCGAACGAATGCGCCGGACACGTACAGGTACAAGGTTCTCCGCCACCAAATAACACTTTGAAGCATCACGATTCGCTAGACATATTTATGGGTATGGTGTATTTCACCGCATGTCCCTTATTGATATTGATGGTAGAGTCAAATTAGGAATATTCTTTGAATAAGGATCAATTATCAAGATCTAGTCTTTTGTCACAAGATCACTTTTGCAGGTTTCTAGCCTTAGTAGGCTATAGGTTGCAAACACCACCAGTTTGCAGAACAGGGACAAATCAGATGCCATATGCCAAATGCCTAGAACTACAGGCAACCCCTCACCAAAATCGCGAGGTGTACCTAAAACTGCATTCCATAGTCCAACGCCATCCTCCAGCTGAAAGCTGAAGTGCGACACTCTGCCTACATTACTGGCTTTAGTGGCAAGTGCGTTACATACCGATGTTATCATTTTTGGAAACTCTCTACTTAAGGGACTGCATTTGAGGAGCATTGCTGAGCTCGAGCATTTAACGTTTCGTGGTCCTTTTAAGCTATCAAGAGGTATGAATATTGATCTCAAGAACCCCAGGGTCAGCCAAGCTAATGGTTGATGGGTAGCTCGATGGTGCTAGAGGACACAGCTTATTATCGTGCCATGTCTTACTTTCCATAGTCTAGAGTTCAAAATCGACACAGCTGACACAGGTATTTAGACGCTAGCTCTGACAGGATAGCTTTAGAGACTATCATTGGCGGTCTCTTCTTTCACTGGTATGGCATTTTTAATCCTGTTCAATCGCTCACAAGCGTGGTGAAATAGCATTCGTCCACGTATAAATTGCCATCCGTCCATCCGCAATAACCATCGTCGTCAGCACAAACCTTCACACTTACACCCCATCCATATTCTTTGTACTTACCAGCTAAGGTTCTCCTCATCAAGTCATCATGACCACCTACACAGCGACTGCCCAACAGGGTAGCGATGATCTAAGGATTCTTTCTGAACAAAGGTACGACCTTCAGGTTGCGAAGTCAGTAGCTGGGCCTGACGGTAGCCCCCACTTTAATGTCGTGTATAAGTCCAAGTTTCTTGCTCCGACGATGAGTGTCTCTTGGACCTCAAAATACGGTCTGAATTGGACTTGTGACCCCCCAAACAGCGGGTGTAAGGTCAAGTACTGGGGTGATTGGCAATCTTGCGCCTTTGGTGCTTCCTACGATCTTGATGAATACGGCGAGTGGGTTCCGAACCAGAACAATCCGAACGCTCAGTCAAACTCGCTCAACGTCGGCAGAAACGGCTATGAAAGACCAATGTATATTATTATAGGAGCACAGAATGACGATTATAGTTGGCAAGCAGTAATTCCCTCGTTACTACTATAAATGATAAAGCTAACCGTTCGTAGATCTGGGTAAGTCCAGACCAATTGCTTAAGAACTCTAATGGGGAATATGAGCCACTCCAGACTGTTCAAATCTGGTACGAGGAGGATGAGAAAACAACGACTGTAATAGGCTCTCAGAAGACTCCGTCTCAGACCTTCACCTACACCGACACAATCTCGGGATACTTCATGTATGACGCTCAAGCTGGTGTCTGGCAGCCGCCTCAGCCGTCACCTTTCAACTTCGAAGCTGAGGATTGATACACTAGAAACTTGATTAGACATGGCAGCGGCGAGAGTATTAGGTCTACCACGCTTCTCGTTTGATCACACACAAAGTTGATACTCTTATGAGGCAAACTCGTCGTTTTCATTATCAGTTATAAACTAGATACACTCAATCAAATAACACAAACTCCCTATAATCCCACAACGCTTTTCATCAAAATACCAAAACGTACCAGGCTTTACTTGCTCATGGTAGAAAACGCTCTGAAACATACTAAGGAATGAATAGCAGTTGCTTCACAAACTCAACAAGATTTCTGATTGCTTCCAATATTCCCCCATGACCCAACAGATACACCTGATGATCCCGCACCATTTTCGCAGAGTACAATGTCTGATCCGGGTCAGGTCCACTATCAAGCTCGTTCTGGTGCGATTTCAGATGCAACACAATCTCGTGAAGAATCTCGGCATCTAACTCCACGAACTGTGTGTAGGTCAACCCCCCTTGCTGGGAAGTCGTGTCAGAGTCCATCCACTCGGATGGATTGTTCGTCAGAGTCTTTGTGATAACCTCAACAATAGCATCTGCTGAGTTGGTTACAGCAGGATCTATGACCCAGTCAAAATCGGGGTTGCTGTTGAGCTCCTTGAGAAAAGCACTCAGAGAGGCGAAGGAGTCTTTCAACGCGTAGAGCTCCTGACGAACACGGCTGACGGTCGGATTAGGAGGTATACGACGACTTGCCCTCCGAGACGAGCTGGTGGGCGTGACCTGAAAGTCCATGTTCTTCGTCCTAAACATGTCGTAGTCCCTATAATTTATTAGCATACATTTGTTGAACATTTTTGGCTAACAACTTACGCTCGCATGATTGGCATGAAAGCTGTAAAAGAGGCACTTATGTCCTCAAGACCTTCTCCACAGCGTGCAAGGGTCAAATTAACATGCAGAGGCATGTCAGGAACCTGCAAAGTAACACCTTCTTCAGGCATAACACCTCTCAACTCCGCAGCTGTTCTTCCAAGCTGCTTCCGTAGTTGAGACAGCAGCTCCCAGATATCGGGGCTCAGTGGGATGTCTGCCATATTCCCCTTGGACCCCTGAGCCATCCAGTACTTAGCGTACGTCTTGAGCATTCTTTTAAGCTCCTTTGCCTGTACCAACAGGTAGACGCATACTTCTCGGATGTGGCTCATTGTGGAAATTCGGTGGCCACCAATTCCATCAGCAAGCATTCCCACATCCCTAAGTGAGGTTAGGGCTTCAGCGCAGGCTTCATGGTACGCCCTTGGATTGTCTATGGGGTCGAGCTTTTCGTCGCGTCGACCTTGATCATATCCCAACGACAAATCTGGGACGCTGTCATCCCACCACAAGTCTTTTTGTTCTTGAGCTGATGGTGGTAGTATCCATTCTCTACCATTCCAGCTCAGCGGCAAGTCTGCTGTGTCCCTTGCTATTGAGGTGGTAAGATGCTGTGACGTTGACTTCGCGTCCACGTTTTGGAGGAGCTGGGACGAGCGAGATTCACTAGGTGCGACGTTTTTCTCCGCAGCCAGTATGGGATCAGTGGCCTTCGAGGACTGTTGTGACTCAACGGTCTTGTTGTCCTTTGGTCGTAGTGGTAGACAGATCTCGGTAGGGGTCTGTGTCCGAAATGGGACTGGTGATGTCGATCTAGAGGATCCATCAAAAGAAACGACAGAGCCGACTGTATCAAGCTCTTGCCAGTCCTCGCTAATTGATTCAGATTGTTTTTTTGTTGTCATCTTGGCGGTTTTTGAGATGGAAATTTTGATGAAATTCGGTAGGAAAAAGATGAAAGATGGGGAAATACTTAGGCAGACGTTGGGTTTAGTGTGACATGCAGATGATTGATTGTCTTGGTTTTGGTGTGACTGTATTAGGTCAGCAGCCTCATTTGTCTTACGTTTGTTGAGTCAAGCCTTTCATATGTAAGCCTAGAGTATAAAAAGTTCCATGACAAGAGATTCTATAATTTACCCCAACCCGCTGTCTTGTTACTTGGCCAGAGAAACTCAATTCAAGATTCACTTCAATTGGCCCACTGTTGATGCATGAACAAGAGTGAATCCATCAGCCTCGAACACTCCGTTGCCATGCACACAAGCGAGGGGAAATGGACAGGTCACCACGTAATAATGATGGGCTTTATTGATATCTACATTCTAAGTTTCATGCAAGCGCATCCAAAATATATTTACAACAATTTCCACCTCTGCGACTCAAACTGTCTTCGGGACAATGCACCAACCACAACGTCAGACCACTTAAAAGTGGCGCGCATGACGACGAGCCTTCTTGGGACCAGCCTTGTTGCGGAGCCACTCAATGAAAGTATCAAGAGTGAAGGTTTCCGGGAGATCATCGGAGACACTGGGCTCGTCATTGCTGGCAGGCGCAGTAGCGACAGGGGCAATAGAAGTAGTAACCTCCAACGCCTCCTGGGTAGGAGCAGCAGTCATCGTAACCAAGCTGGTGGGGGTGACTGGCGTAGGCACAGGAGTGACAGTGGGCACGGTGGTGTTGGAGGGGACACTAGGAACGACGGGCTTTGAAGAGCCAGCACCGTACATAGGAGGTCCAGGGATCTCATACTTGGTGGCACCCTTGTAAGGGTCGAAGAGAATACCGGGCTCAGAATCAGTGTAGAGCTCAGTTGTCAACGTACCCTCTGGGCTGTCGGTGCCGTCACCGGTGATGTCAATGTTGAAGCATTGCGGGTAGTTTTGAGCTCCGTTCTTGGATCCAGCACCATGAAGAGCGATGATCTCGTGACGGAAGACGTAGCTTCCAGCAGCCAGGGTCTCAGGGACGGTAGTAGTCCATGTGTTGTTGTTCTTGATGAGTCCCTCAGTAGCCCAGGTTCCATCAAGGCCAGCAGCATCAATCTTGACCCACTTGAGGGTAGCAGGATCAGCCTCAGTGCACTTTCCAGCACACTTGGCAACATATGTCAGAACAGGACCGATGTGCGACTCAGGCCAGGCAGACCACTGAAAGTCGACAGAGCCACCAGCCTTGACGGATACGGAGGTGTGGCCGGGAGCGGCGTTGATGTGGCAGGCAATATCCGAGGTACCGAAGGCGTCGGGGGCGACAAAGCCGTTGTCAAGGTTCTCGGCGGACCAAGCGGCGATATCGGGGATTTTCTGGCCTTGCTGGGCTTTGTAGTACGAGTCGAGACTGTAGCCAGGTTGATAGACGCCGTCGACTTTGATGCCGGTGACTGTTCCGTGGGCGAGAACAGCAGAGGCGAAAGCACTGGCGAGGGTTGCAGCGGTCTTGAAAGACATGATGAGTGTTGGTTGAGAAGTGGAAAGTAAGTGTGTAGTGGGATTGGCAAGAAAAAGAGTGTGATAGACCAGCTTCACACAGTAAAGAATGAATAAAAGGGAATAAAGAATGAATGTAGTGCTTGCACTTAGAATGAGAGACCAAAGCTGAAGAAGCAAAAGTTTGACGTCTGCATCTTGATGTTTATATATCTATCTTGCACGTGCTGAACATTTCTCATCCAGATGCCACTCGCCGACTCACCGTTGAGTGATGGCATCATGTGTAGTTGATCCAACTGCTAGTGGTGGAAATGTGTCTCGTCTCAGCTTCGTGGGGACACTTGGAGTGAAACCCTGGTTCTAAGCAAGGGATCCCTAACCTTGTTCTGCAATTCCAGCCGCGCGGTTGCGGTCAGAGATCGATATCGGGACGAAATAAGCGGGGCGCTTGTTACAGAATCAGTTCGGATGAAAGATCGTCTTCTCTGATGATTAGACCCGCGCATACTCTGTAGACATGGGTGAATACGCGTAAAGCTACCAGGGGTGCGATAAGCTTGGGGCTACTTGAATGTCACTGGCGGAGATTATTGGTGGTGTCCTCAGGGTGTTTGTTTCAGATAGAGAAACAGACACACCACAAGACCGATTAATAGCCGAGGTCAATGACCGACTATTGCGCTGGAACTCCTTTTGTTGTCTGAATAGGTGAAAACGCTGGCTACAGATATGAACGATGCGTTCTTGAACTCCAATGAGTTTTAGTAGTATAAAACTACCCTCACACGTTTGAGTTATTCGGTGAGGGACCTCGTAGCTATCACGATGGAATATTGAATCGTCCGCTTTCCTCGACCAACTGGGAAGATGACCTCTAGATCAGTCTATGTAATTGAAAACAGCAAATGTTTGTTCCGACACGGACAGCTTTACCTCCCAAGATGCTTTTGTTTCCCTCGAGATACTACAAAGGGGATCAATTTGTACGCCGATCATTGCGGATATAGATTGGCGTCACCACAAGTGGTGGCACTAAGAGGATACATAGGCGGCCTTCAAGCAATAGAAACTATTAACTCCATGAGTCATTTGTGCTAAATGAACAAGGTTGTGGTCTGTCATCGCTGCGCTTCATACAGGATATTCACTGGCCGGGGAAGACGTATGGTGTCAGCATCGAGGCCATTCGATCAAGGCGGTGTATTGCTGCATCCATGTTTTAAACGCGCGTCTAGTAGGAGTTATCACCTATATTGACAGCAATGAATACTAAAGCCTTGATCGATTCGAAATGTACGTTGAAAAAACGTACGTAGTAGGGTCATCGGCTTGCTAAAGAAGGCAAGGTCAGAAGGTCAGAAGTTATGCAATATACCTTCTTCTATAATATCAGGCATAAGATAGGCTAGGATAAAAGAAGCAAGATCTATAGGTAAAAACTGATATTTATGTTAATCAGTATCTATATATTTCCCTAGGATTTTATTGCCCTCTGAACGTTGGAGATACGTAAATTGAACAAACGGGCCCTGACAGGCCAATTACAGCGCCTTCAAATGCAGCCTACCCTATACCTCTTCGGCTTACATAAATGGGCACGACGGGTACTTCCAACTTATGTAAAGTCATTTTTGCCCCGCCCCGTACATTTCTTCAAAAACGTACATTTCGAATCGATCAGGGCCTAAAGATTGAATATTACAAAGGTCCGGAAAGACTTGATATGAAAAGGTACAATCTACCCATTCAAAAGGGGAGTTACCCTGGCGCTAATTGAAAGAGTAAAATTGGAACTAGGTCAGGTGATAAGATAAGATGAGATAAGATAGGAAGCATAAGCCCGTTCGGACAAGGTCGTCTGCCGCTAGATAACCTTAAGACTAGCTTGGACATTAAAGGTAATCAAGGATATTTTTCAGCTTGAAGAGTGAAACTTCTGTACGATGTTTCAGCAAGCTGGAAGTTCTTTCGACTTGGCATTATCTATTGAGTTGGTCTAAATACTTCTCAGACTTATATAACTTTATTAGTAGATTCCCTCATCATTTAACTTTCAGTTATAACCAAGGATATAAAATGTTGCAGGATATAGCTGGAGGGTATATCTATGAAGTTGTTATACTCTCTTGTTTGCCATTGCCACAAACGCAAGGAGCAGAAAATTTATCAAGACAATAAAAAGAACGACACCGACAACTCCGAACGGCAAAAGATGAGGTTCTGCCCGGGCTCGAACCGGGGACCTTCTCGGTGTTAACGAGATGTCATAACCAACTAGACCACAGTACCTAACTGTTTTCGATGTAAGCAATGACATTTTTGCAGATTATATCGATAACATGACTTTGCCCCCCGGTTAACTAAGTAATAAGTTCTTAGCAACAGCCCAGCTGCTTCTTCCCTCCAATCACCTACACATAATGAAATTCATCTCTTAGCAAGTTACAAACTCTTTACATGCATCCAGAGTGAGAATTAAATTAATACAACTTTATCAGCTTCACCTATCTTGACAGTAAGGGCTGATGTTAATTGGTACAGCTATACGTATTGAGTGAGATAGACCTTCACCCAAGTCACTAAAGATCAACTCAATACAGAGAAACCATTACGATACTTAACTTAGTGTCTTCGCAGTAGTCATCTAAGACATCATAGAATTGATACTCATACAGAATACCTATGACAGAAAGGTAAAATTAAAATCAGAGAATGTGTTTAGGATATTGAGTTTATGTGGTAGCGACTGAGAAGATAAAATACCAAAATGAATGTAGAGCTTAATCGACAACTTGGTAGAGTCTCAAAGCCCAAAATAGGTACAGGAGGCTATTTCTTGTCCGTTCTCTAGTTCCAGATGGCAGATTCCATCCAAACCGGTGTTCTTTAACACAAGCCGTTGTTTGGGTCGGCACTAAATGATTCAGTTAGTTGACAAACAAGATGAACATATAAAGACTTACATGAATCTCCATCCCGAGATAGTCGAATCACCGCCCTTGGCACAAGCGTTGATCTCATTCTGAAGGCGCAAAACGCAATCGGCATCACCAAGGTCAAATCCTTGACCAGTGTTGGTGTTCTGAACCATGAATTCGAGTTTCTGGGTAGGCGAATGCTGGATGCACAGCCTTTTGGCCTGTCCGGGAAGATAGCTGCCTTGGAAGGCGCCGGTTCCGTCTGGGCTTCTGCAGGCGTGCTCGACATGGTTACGAGCGGCACCTCTGTCTTGCCAATCGTCACCGGAAGTGTAGCATCCAGCTGAGACGGGCTTAAATGACATGCCTACAAAGGCGCAGAGGAGGGCGATGGACTGGAAGGTCTTCATTTTGGAGTTTGAAACAGAAGTTTTTGAACTGATTGGATAGATGATGGAGTTTGTAGTGTTTTTTAGTTAGAGATGAGGTGAGAAGACGAGGACATGATCCCTTTTATAATAGTCAATATCCCTGTTACAAAAGCGCAGAGGAGGACTTGTAGAATTTAGAATCTTGTTTTAAGCAGTAAGCATGATGAGCCACTTGTTGATCCCATTCGGACTTCCGTGTCATATTCGCATTCAGGACTCACGATCCTTGAATAACGCATATTGATGAATCCTTCAGTTGAAGAAACAGCCTTGATTGGTTTGCATAGCGTTGGTGACAATATTGGGGGCCCTTTACGTTTTCAAGCCTTTCATCCCAATAAGAGATAGCAGCCAGTGAGTATATACGGATGTATTTTTAACATAAATGCTCTTGTGTCACAATAAGCTGAGAATTCGTGGAACAATTGGCTGATGGTCTATCAGTCTGTAACAACGTCTTGCATTTCGATTCTTTTGTTCAAAATGATAATTCCTCTTGTAACTTCAAGCTGGTCTTAGTGACGACAGCAACAAGACTATCAATATCATTGCAGGATCAGCTGATCCTATCCAACTACAAAATATCATGATAAAACCCCCTTGTGTTATTCTATCACTATTTATAGCCGACAGGTTTCACAGGTCGGGTCTCATCTGCATGACTCCGAAGTCCGTTGGCATCAACGCCTTACTCAGCCCCCAATGCGTAGTGCAAAATCCCCACACGCGCTTAAGAGCACGTCAAGAGTCTCAATCCCGACGGATAAGCTCCTTGTCCGTTCCCAATGGATAACACCTGCTGAAGAATCCTACGTCAATCTGAAACTGCCTCGTTCATAGTAGGATCGCTATCATGCGCCCGGAGGATGGAGATGTACGCTATACAGAAGTTGATATAGAGCGACTCAACTTTAATATCACTCAATTTGAAGTCGAGTCTCACTAATTCCTTAATAGCTTCTGTGTATGACGGTATAGCGACTCATCATAGACAAACAGCCAAAATGATACATCTCAGAAGTTTACTGGCGCAGATAGCATTGCAGGCTAGTAGAGTAGAGCAGTAAAGAGATAGCTAAACGCGGTCGAGATATTAGCATTTAACTACATTACACTAAAACTACTACATATCATATAAGTAATACGTTATTTCAATTAAATCTTCTCTAGAGTAGAGTCAAGCATATCGTATAGAAGTAGCAGTTACTATTTTCTGAAGTGTAAAACAAAGCGTAATACTTCCCTCACCTTTGGCGCACCTAAAAGGTTACACAGATACAAAATTCTTAGCTAACATTTATCATCTCTTTTCTCTTGTCTCTTGTCTCTTTTCTCCCTCCTCTCCGCCAAGAAGGCTTGTCATGTGGATTTCATGCAGATAAGCAGCCTGGGAAAATCCATATGTGTCAGGCTGTGCGGGGTCAAGAGGGCAATGTCACAACTCGACACTATCGCAAGTTTGATCAGCAAGTATTGCAAGACTTGTTGGAAATCCACTACACAATGAGTCTTTTGATCAAAAGGGACAAACTCATTGCAGACGCCGGGGACATCGATCCGTTAGCGGCCTTCGATGACATATGGAAGGAATTGGAAGAAGATTACGAAGAACTTGTTGACGAAGTAAAGCATTTCTTGGAAAGGGAATGTAAAGAAAACAATGTTCGGGCTACGATTTCTGGTCGTGTCAAGTCTATTGACTCCATCAAGCACTCTATTTCACGCCGCCAGATGCAGGGAGAGCGTTACGAAAGTCTGCGCGATATATTCACGGGAATCCATGATCTTGCAGGGTTTCGAATCGTCCCAGACTATCCATCTGGTATCCCAAAAGCCGAGAAAATCATAACCCATCAATTTGACCTTGTCAAGATCAGTAAATTCTCCTCGCAACGAGACCTCGGCTTGGACTGGAAACCTGTCTTTGGAGCATTTGAAGGTACCAATTATCGGGTCAAGGTTGGCGATGCTCGTTCCCTTGGGGCTTATGGCGGTATTTTGGTGGAGATTCAAGTCCTGAGCCTCGCCGAGAGCCTTTTCAACAAACTTGCCCATGACTTGATTTACAAAGAGAGCGCTGGAGAGTTATCCGTTCAAGACCAAAAGATGATCGACGTATCACACGGACTATCCCTCTGTTACTGGATTTGTCTTTCAAGCATGGAGGACAAATTGGAGCAGAATCACAAGATTCCAACGGCTGTACGAAAGGCCAATGGAGTCGCGGATTTACCAAAGCTGGTTCAAGCGACACCAGATTTGGAATCGCCAAGTGGACAAATTCCTATTACTACCTTGTTAGGATTTTTGGAGAAATACCAGAAGGATAAGGCCAAGTCCGACAACGAGCTTCGTGACCAGCTGAAGAAAGTAGCAGGGTATGTTTAGCTATTGTTATGTGATACGCTCCAGAAGCTGACCGAGTCTATAGGCGCGAAGCTCAAGTGATCAACAACCATTCCGGTTCAGGACATAACATCAATCAGTTCGCGCCTACTACGAACCATTTCGGACCTAGCTCGACATATCACTATGCATCTGATCCAAAGACAAGTGAGATCTCATAGCCCAATTCCCCGTAGCACAAGAGGGGCACATAAGCAGGAGAAAATCATGTCAGACTCGTTTCTTCATGGTACTTGAGCATACTATATTCATTACCAAAGCCGGATTATGCAATAACAATTCGTGTCTCAATATAGGTGACGAGATTCGCAAGCAAACTTCGACGAACCAAAGACAGCGTACGGATGACCAAAACGATGCTTGTATGAGAGAATTGAGAGCCCTGACGGTGGACTCCAGGGATGTGGCTGATTCTATTGAGGATCGGAAAGAGCCTTTGTTCTCTGGAGCGTTCGAATGGGTACTTCATACTGAGCAGTACAGAGCTTTCAGGAACTGCGACGTCAACCAAACAAAGCCCGCACGTCTACTTTGGATCCGAGGTGGCCCAGGTTTAGGCAAAACGATGTTGATTTTGGGAATATGGCGTCGGATGATGGCTGAGTTAGAAGAGTGCTCGACCAACAAAATCTCAGTTATATCGCTATTCTTTGCTCAGACAACAGGCCCCGAGTATAACAATGCCACGGCTATTCTTCGAGGTCTCGTGTGGCTTCTTGCGAGGCAGAGACCGCATCTCATATCCCACTTGAGGAATGAATTTGACAGCTCCGGAAGCAGTCTTTTCACGGACGGGAACGCATTTGTTGCACTTTCCAGAATCTTGAAAGCCATGATAGAGGACACGACGCTCCAAAAGGTTGTACTGGTCGTCGACGCTTTGGATGAGTGTGAAGAAAACCTTTCTCAATTGACAGACCTCTTTGCGGATGTTCTGGAGAACTGCTCGAGGGTCCAAGTCCTTATCTCCAGCCGCCCGTTAGACTCAGCAGCGGAGTATCCCCTTCGCAAATTCGAGACCGGGGTACAAATCCTAGACCTAGACTCTATCCCGATGGAACAGGCAGTCAACTCCTATATCGACTACAGAATCAACGAGCTTGCCCGACGTAAGGAGAGATTTCGCCTAGACCAGCAGGCGACGATCAAGCAAAATCTCAAGAATAACGCAGGAGCGACATTCCTATGGGTAGCTTTGGTTTGCAAGAAGTTAGAGGAGAAAAAGCCGCGGAAGTATGCTGAGATTCTTGATTCAACGCCCAAAGAACTTGTCGAAGTTTATGATGAGATGTTTAACCGGATTGTCACTGAGGAACTCAGCACTCCTGAGGAATACAACTCTGTATTCAAAGTTGCCGCAGTTACTATCGGAGCTGTGTCTTTGGTGGAGCTTGCTTGTCTTCTAAAACTAGATCTCGGTGATCTGGAAGACATCGTTGACGAGTGTGGGCCACTTCTGCTAGTCCGCGACAACAGGTTGTACTTTGTGCATCAATCTGCGAAAGAGTTTGTCTTGACGAAAGTCTGCGATGGATTGATCAGCCTGGGTCATTCCTATACGGCTCAAAAAGCTCTGAGTGTCATGTCGTCAGATCTCTGCAAGAACATTTGCAGGGTGACAAGATACGATGCGCCACCACCAGATGAGGGATCAGAAGACGCGAAAGAACTCGAAAGACTGCGCTATGCTTGCGTTCATTGGATCGATCACTTGCTTTATAGCGAAGGTGGAAGACAATCCCTCCTTGAGCTCGTTGAATCTGTTCTCAAGAAAAGGTTCTTGAACTGGATTGAATTCCTGAGCCTTTTGCAAAGATATACAATTGGAATAGTCGCCTTGGAAACATTGATGTCTATCCTCAAGGTCAGTTACCCAAACGAGAGTAGCTGCGCTGATAGTTGACTTGACGTAGTCGCAGACTGTTGCTAGTAAGTCGTTGTCAGATCTGGAAGCTTTTATAATAGATGCGCAACGGTTCCTTCGATTCCATCGACCGTCCATCGAGCCCTTTCCAAGACAGATAGATATACGCATCAGCTCTCATTTTCTCTCCTAAGAAAAGTCTTGTCCGGCAGACATTCCAACATGAACTCCCGAATTTCATTGTTCGGGCACCCACGCTCGCAGATGATTGGGATTCCGGAGTGCAAGACATATTGTTGGAGCATCTCTATCCTTCGAGCATGGGATTTTCATACGGAAAAATTATGAAGATTACTTTCTCAATTTGCCACAATTATCTTGCCTGCATTTGTGTCTTTAAGAAAGACAACCTTGACAATGGAAAGACAGGAATAAATAAAGGAATAGAGAAAGGAATTGTGTGGTATGTGGTAGTAGTGAGGCTCAATGGGGTGGTCGAGTATACATGTGAACACAGCCAGAGTCTTAAGCGTTGTTTTTCAGTCTGGCGGAAATATTGTCAGTACCACCACGACAATGGCTTTTGAATGGGATAAACAAGGACGACTTGACAAATCCTACCAACTTCCGAGCACACACTGTAGTGGAAGAAGTCACGAAAGAAGTCACGGAATGGTCATCGTGGACGATAAGCGGATCTTGGTATCGGCCACGGATGGAGATACCCTTGCCTTATGGTCTATGCAAGATAGACATGAGAAGACAAAACTGTATAGTTTTGGACAATTATGTGGAAACCAGGGTATTTACAACCATGTCCTTCTCTCGGATGGACGTATTGTGATCTGGCATCGATGCAATGATATCAGGAAAGCTTGGCGGGATTCGGAGAATGGCGTGTTCCTCGATCCCGCTACTGGGAAGCTCGACATCTGCATATTGGACCACTCAGACGAATCACTGGTATCCCTCAAAGGACATCGGGCACCTATCATTGACGTATCGTGTACTCGGGAAGGGCTCATTTCTTCCCTTGCTGCTGATGGTATAGTCATTACGTGGGATCGTCAGGGTAAACAAAAGCACGCAACCACCTGCGGAAAGGATGTCTTGGGGGTGTGTATGCTTACTGACAATATCGTGATCACTCTACATCGTCACGATGTCGGATCGTGGCAATGGAAGAATGAGCTAGGTCTATGGAGCCTTGGGCTTGATAAGAATTGGTCACGTCGTTATGACCTGAAATATAGGGAATTCCTACGACAAGGTCCAGAAATGAAGACACTCTCACGTCCTGAGAACTCGGATTGGCCACTCATTGGTCTTCAATTAGAAGACAGAGTTATGATCATTGATCCGAATTCATTTCCCTCGGTAGCTTGCAAGGTCTCGTACTGTGTTCCTGCCTTTCAAACCTCGAGGGCCATGCAGGCCCTCGAGGATGATACATTACAGATGGTCGATTTGCGTAAACGCCGTACACAAACCATCTCACGAGGATTTCGTCACGCTCTACTTGACCCTCACATACATGGCGAGGTGTCGCCAGATGGCTCACGGCTATGTTTTGTGGAAACAGGCAACAACCAGCATTACCTTCACGTCCTGGACTCGATCAGCAGTCAATGGCTCCGTAAATTCTCTGCAAACTTGTACAAGCCCGCGTTTCCTGAACAATGCAACGTTCGTGCATCATTCGACTGCCGGCTTATGGCTTCGGCTTCTGTGATAGCGTTCTCGGCCAACAACAGATTTCTGGCATGGAGGGGCATCAAAAGTATCCTACGAGCGGATCTGTCGACGGGAAGAATAAATCGCACAAGCCTTGTGAATTCGCCTGAGAGAGGGGGATATTACATTTCGCTTTCACCTAATGGTCATTTCGCAGTTCAACGCGCCGAATTCGTCTATGGGCGTGATGACGCCAACATCGAAATCTGGGATTTAGAAAGAGCTATGCTCGTACAAAGTATCCGCCTTCACGATTCTCTCAAGTATCTAGAGTGGTCTGTTGATGGGGCATATGTGTTATTGTCAGGGGCCCCTAATTCATTGCGTAACTACTATCAGATCATCGAGATGAAAGAAGACCTTCTGTCCCTCAGCACGACGTCAACATCTGTCCGGACCGCGGGTCGGGTACACTGTCGCATCTACGACAGGGGAGTTTTGCCTACTGAGCTTGACCCATATGCTTGTAAACACAATAACACTGCTTTTGGTTCTCATTTGAGACAATCGCTAGCAGGCACTTTACCGCATCCTAAATTTTGGATTGATTCTTGTAATATTACTTGGATCAAAAGAAATGATGACAGGGTGATATACATACCTGAATCTTACAGAATGCTAACGATGATTCGAGCTGCAGAGACAGATGGAGAAGTCGATATGATAGCTCTTACACAAGATGGAGATTTTATTCATTTTACACTTTCACTTTCATGATTTCATTGATAATAATCACTAGATAGCACATATATCAATTTCTCATTCATGTCATCTGACAATACTGGAGATTATATTACCTTTATTTAAAGATGTTCATGAAAACTCAATATATGAAAATGAAAAGATTATATGTAGCGGTCCATCTGTCAGTCTAGATAGACCCTCAGCGTTTGGAAAAGACCTCGAATAGAGGCCAGAACCTAAGTTATTATGATGTCAATTCATACTCTTAGAAAGTAAGTACATTAGAACGTCATGTTAACAGCAGCATACTAACAGCTTCTGACTCACGGCGAGCATCCTCTCTGCCGCCAATGACTAGTTTTGCCTCTTCATTTCCGTCCTCCGATCGTCGTAAGATACAGGCTTCCAGTTGTAGAGTTGACGTTCGTAGGGGACCCCAGGTACAAGACGTCAGTTCCATCGCTCCTGATCAATGCTTGGAGACGCTGCACTTTCTTGCCAACGACAGGCTCAAGAGCGGTATTAGTCCATCCAGCGCCTCCGACATTCTCAAGCACGAATGCACTGGCTGAGGAGCGGCAGTAGTAGATACGCGCACTCGTACCATCATGCGTGATACCCAGTGCAGCACTCGTCTCACTGTCTTGGTAGAGTATTTCCCGCTTCCAAGGATCCTGAGTTCCATATGTGCCAGTGGCACGACGAATCTGCCATGAGCCTGCGGTGGAATTCTTGAAGCGATATGCATGCTGGATATGAACCGATCCATCAGACCGCTCATAGAGTGCCATCTTCGCACTTTGGAAGGCGGGACCTGGCGAGGCATTGATATCGCCGCTGTATGTCTCACCTGACGTCAACGGCTGATAGACAATATCAGCGGTGTTTTGTGTGACAGGAATAGAGACTGTGGCTCCTGAAGCTGATGTGAAGGCTTCTGTCGATGGGCTGTAACGCAAGTAGCTTCCTTGATGGCGCACAGCAGACGCAGGGTACTTGCTCCATTCCCACTGGAGATGGATGTCACCGTCCGACGAGAAAGCGATGTCGTCTGGGTATACTGAGTATCCTTTGTTGTATGCCCAAATAGCAACACGTGACCATGATCCATCATCTGTCGAGTACTTGTAAAAGTAGCCACCTTTGGCGTTGTT
Organism: Fusarium armeniacum; assembly: GCA_013618295.1. Lineage (NCBI taxonomy): Eukaryota > Fungi > Ascomycota > Sordariomycetes > Hypocreales > Nectriaceae > Fusarium > Fusarium armeniacum. Next base: position 39,706 of record JABFER010000036.1, read on the forward strand.
GTCGTTGGGTGCTTGTCCACGAATGATCAACCAAAGGTTACCATCAGCGTCACGCTTGATGACAGGATATGTGAACTTGACGGTTTGATCCGGCAGTTCAGAGCTGGCATCGACCAAGGTACTGCTGTATGGCGTGGCGGACCGGAAGTACTGCCACGGTTCGTTGTGCATGCTAGTGAAGACGTGGACGTAACCGTCACCATCTACAGCGATGCTTGGAGTGTTGTGTCCAAGGTCGTCTTTAAAAACAGCACATTGACCAGCTGATGTCTTGACGCAGTCGCGGGAGATGGTGCCATCGGAAATGGAGCGACGAGCTACCATGACGTTGTTGTTGGCTGTGCTTCCACCAGGAGGGTTTTGAAGGTAAGCAAGCCAGTCGTAACCGCCATATTCGTCCAGGGGATTCCACCATCCAGCCTGGCTGTTCACATCTACAGCAGTTGATATGGTAGCAAGGCCACCAGGTGTAACTGTAGCATGGACTCTCGAAAGCGCAGCAAGATAGAGAAGAAGTTTAAGATTCGCCATGTTGATATACGGATAAGATACTGCAGAATCATCCATAATGGTGGATTCGTTCGAGTTTATATGCTCGATCCTCATCCTTTTCCTCCGCATAGTTGAGCTAAGTGTTCAATGGTGTCTATGCTAGGGATTAATTCCGCTCTGGGGTTCCCCAGACTCCCCGCATTCACGATCATCTTACTAGGCAGGGGTTGAGGTGCTAGTGAGAATGCTTTGCGGAGGAACCGCCGCACAAGGTTGAGGCAGTCGAGATGTGCCTAGGCGTGCGGAATTGACAGGGGTTGACGGCCGATAATCCCTTTTGCGATTAGTTGTATTATAGCTGTCGGAAGGGCCGCGATCTGAGCTCAACACCGGGGGTTCCGTCGCCTACTGACCGGCTAGTTTTGACCAAGGAGATTAATAAGATATATGCGCGAATAGCTGACAATTCTCACTGGCGCCGGACAAGTTGGCTAGGTCTATACACTTTCTCTGCATTGTAAAAGGTTTACCATCTCCGGTCAAGTAAAGTAAGTGTTGGAATGTGCATCATGATTGACATCGTGTTCCGTCACGAAATAGCAAGTTGGAATTGCTTAGTGCAAGAATAAGATAAAGTGATCAGGTTATGTCGATCTAGAAGGGCTCTTGGATCTTTCGTCTCTGATACTCCAGTCATTCATTAGTCGAGCCTTTATACCGTCTATAGCCGCTGCTCGTCATTAGCGGACTTGTTCGTATGACCGGGCGAGCTCGAGGGTCAGTCGCCTGTCTGTCCCGATAACCTCGCGCACTGTTGTGAGGAAGGACTGAAACTGGGGCCTCGTTGGAGACGTTGATCTTGTGATGGTTGTGGTAGAGTAGGAATTCAGTTTGTCGATTTCCAGGGCTAGTATAGTATTCGCGATCTCTGTGGTCGTGCTCCTTGGCTTGGAAAGGTGTTTGACAGGTCAATTTCTTTATAATATGGTAGCCCCCATGGTGGCTTATGAAGCGAGCGCGACCCATGGGGCCGTGGAGCGATCGCGAACGTCTCTGGTCCGAGGCGAAGAGGTCATGGGGTGCCTCGTCGTCTCCGACGCCGTAGTGTCGGCCAACGCTCGTCCCTGTGCTATTAGACGAAGTTGGTCTTCAACTATCAGATTGGTCCTGACGCTATCTCCTTCAAGGGCGCGATTGATAGCTTCGTTCTCGTTGGTGGCCTATGGATCTAAATGGATACTCGGGTTGGCATATGATGGCCTGGATTGCGATAGGGTGCGTCACATACACGGTGAGAATATGATGCAAATGGCACTTGATTTAACTTCGAAAAAAGAAAAGAAAGGCCTCATTTCTGCAAAAAGAAATATTTCGCTTTGCGATGCAGATGCTTTGAAGATGACGGTGTTGGCAATATCTGATACAGCCCATGTTCGAGAGTTGATCTCAGCCGGGGTCCAACAAAGGACATCTCTAGCCCTGTGAGTTTAACAAATATCGTGTCTTCGTGAAAGATCTTCCGTAGTAGGCTCGACATGTCAGATACGCGCGCTCATGCAATGATGAAGTAGATGATTAGGAGATGGAGAAGTTCATATCGAGTATGGAAAACCGCCAACGGTCGATTTGGGATCATGATCATTTCTCTAACAGACCGATAGATGTGTTGTGTCCTTCTTGCTCTTCGTTCTCCTCGTCTCAATATCTGAAGAGAAGAGGCCAAGATACGAGACCTGCTGACCCTGCAACAGATCTGTAAACAGTGCGTCCAACAACTAGTTTACTTGACTTGGTTGATGGAATGGCGTAGCCACCTGGCCTATAAGATCCGTTCTGGACATATCCGTACTGTCTGTAATGCTGATCATGAAGCATCTTCCCTTGAGGTGGCTGCTTGTATAAAACCATCTTACATGCCACTTCTTCAACACTACACGCGGCAAAGAGGCAAAGAGCGCAATAGCTAGGCGGTGAAGAGCTTCATCGGGCGCATCAATCGTCACGGTAAGGTGATGTCGGAATGAAGTAACCACGGAGGATGTCTTAGAGCCCTTCTAGAGCCCCCGCATCATTGAGCATGGGAAAAGATTATACCATACATTTCCACGAAATTGAACACCAGTGGCGGCTGCCAGAGAGAGGCTTAGGTAAGTTGACCGTCCGATAATCTTACAGAGGCATGAGCAAGCTAGCAAGTTAATCACTGGCTTGCTTCTCTTTGTCATCCAATCTAGATTGAATAAAGAAGGGATTCGCACGGCAAGGTCAGCTGACATGCATTTGACCGGCGTTTGATTTCGTAGAAATATGCGGTACTGACGTGTTCTAAAACATCCCCACCCTGTATTTCCCGAGTGTGCCAATAGCTATAGCAGAGCTCTCAGGATTTGACTCAGAGTCCAGCTGTACTGACGACGAAAGCGGCTTGAGTAATATGATCGATGCTGAGGATTGGTCAGCAATGGATTCAGCTCATCATCGTGCTCTACGCCAAACCTAATCAATGGTAACTTAGCGGAGACCTTGAATCAATGCAGGGAGGCTGCTGTTCCATTGGCCTACTGAAGTAGCCATGTCTTACTTTGCTATCAATGCGCAAAGCAAATGACGTAGGAGAAGGATAGAAATATGCGAAGCTTTGTTGAGTGAAAGGAGGGAGTATAAAGTGTCAGATTCCTCTTGACATGTTTGTTCCTCATCACTCTCTATCCTTCATATCTACCACCTACTACAATCTCCCAAAACAATCCATCATCATGTCTTCCAAGTTATATGTGGGGTAAGAATTAGTTCGGCAACGATCTTGGAAATTCCTTTTTAACTTTGAATAGTAATCTGGGCTGGAACACAACAGACGACACCCTCCGGCAGGCCTTTTCAGACTATGGTCAAGTTCTCGATTCAGTAAGCCATGGTCCTTTTAGGTATTATCGCCTGGAACTAACCTGGAACACAAGATTGTAATGCGCGACCGAGATACTGGCCGCTCGAGAGGCTTCGGTTTTGTTACATTCGCTAATGCTGCCGAAGTTGATGCTGCAATTAGCGGGTTGAACGAACAGGAGTAAGTGCACATTCTAGCTCTATCTGATATCCTTTGTTAATCTTTTGTTTATTAGACTTGATGGCCGTCGCATCAAAGTAAATCTGGCCAATCAACGTCCCGGTGGTGGCGGCGGTTCTGGTAATCCTGGTGGTCCTGGTGGTTCTGGTGGTCCTGGTGGATATGGTGGATATGGTGGTGGTGGATATGGTGGCGGCTATTGAGAGTTTGGTTTGCGAATCCTAAGTCGAAGACCAAAGTCTAACACCTCGCGATACGCACAGCTATGGTGGCGGCTATAATGGTGGCTACAATTGAGGTAGTGGAAGCAAATTTAGTTACAAGAGCAGGAAAGGCACTAATACACTTTGTTACAATGCTGTATCACAACTTCAATATACTGTCAAAATTTAATACAGATGGATTGGAAAGAAAACCCAGTATCTGAAGCCGTTTAAATCATCAATGCGAGAGGTTGAGGTGATCAACCATAGCGATAGTATGATAATATATTTCTTCCGAAATAATTTGTAGATGACAAGTCATAGTAGACAAACCCGAAGGGTTACTGGTTGTGATATGATTGAAGTAAGGTCGAGCTCCTGATGGTTGATGGCTGAAGATTGGATAGGGGATGGTCCGCCCGGGCAGCATAATACTCTTAAGTGTAATCAGTTCCCTCAGCACCGTTAGATGCGGATTGAGGAGGCAAACGGTTGAGATCCCCTTGAAAATTTAAGATGCTATTGTTCAGGGATCCATCATGCCTAATGCCAGAGTTGAAGTTTGGGATGGATAAATTTTCCATGCCCAACATTGGAGCCGAGAAATACGCCCATATATCCAACTCATCAGTGCCAGTCGTGATATCGGATAGATTGAGTAGTGGCCAGAGTGTTTCTTCCGTCTCCCAGTTCGAAGCATTGCCGACAGCTTGTGACCCAAGGGCTGTCTCTTGTTGTAGATTAGTGTCAGAGTCGGTCCAGCTCCACCCTGCAGGTCCAGCTGGAAGCTCTTGCATGCTTGCCATATCCTGACCACGACGTTCAAAATTCTTGTTGTTGTTGCACAACTGTGTTGTACCTCTGTCAACAACTGGGTTCGAATAAGGTAAGCTTGAGTCGGCCCCAGTCTGACTTCGATCTTGCTGAGATAGATTTCGAAGTCTCTGTATGATCGAGTGCCTTTGGCTACGCCGTGTCTCCCTCATACTTTGCAATGGCCGTGACGAAAGAGCTTCCCCTGCAGACCTTGTAGGATCCTTCTCCACGAGGTCAACCGTAGCATCGGCCAATTTGGAGAGTACTTCACGAGCTCGACCGATCCGTTCCCAACGGGTTCCAAGTCTCTCCAATATCAGCTTCCACTGGAACAAGCTACTCTTGAGTGATACCCAATCCTCTTGAGCCTTGTTCCTCGCCTCTGCGCTTTTCCATATGATGAGTATCATTGTAATACCACTCATGAATTGGAAGTGAAGGTCAATCCAAGTAAAGTCGGCGAGACCTTCGCTAATACGGAGAAATGACAGTTGTATGAGCTCCTTCGCGGCCATGTAGCAAGATAAAGTCTCAGATGGACTCAGGCTTGGTCGTAATGAAGATGGCCGGTATAGAATGAGCAAGGCTGTTCTATGCCAGTAGCTCCACCAATTAACGTCGCAGCCACAAGGGTCAGCAAGCGTTTGGGCGACCGTATTCCAATCTTTCAGAGTTTGTGCCATCTTGTTCGTCCATTGAGACAGCTCAGGCTCTGAATCCTCTATACGGTGCCTATCTATGGCTTCTCGGGTGCCATGAAGCCTATGGACGATCTCGCTTTGCAGTCGCTGCAACTCGAGCCAATGTAGTGTTTGTCTTCGGTTTGTAGATGTCAGCGAGCAGCCAGGCAAATCAACATCCACCGATAAATTGTCAAAGGTGAAGGGCCGACCCAGTAAAATGTTGAAGGTTCTGTCGAAACTATACGCAATCCAAAATAGCCGTCGCTTAATATCTGCTTCCTCTTTTTTGCTCGTTTCGGTCGCGCCCACTGAAGAAGACATGCTGATAGTCCTTTCTGAATGATATCCCAAGTCAATGCACATCCTCATGCATAGACCCGATATATACCAAACGGGCGCAGAAGAGGAATCCACTATTGATAGTAATAAGAGTAGCAGTAGACATTGAAGTGACTGTACGTTCTTCGCTTGCATAATGTGGCTCACGTCGACCATGGCATTGGCAGTCAGATCCTTTGATAGTGCCTGGCTTTCATCATGGTCCCCCGCCATGGACATGAGAGGAATCGCGAGCACCATGTTGATCATGAAACGCACCCGTACATCAGCGGGTGATAAATTCGACATGTCGCTTCTACCATCATGATTATCGTAAAATTGTGACATGGTTTCCTCGAATTGTTCCTGCTTGAGAATCGGATACTGAACTTGGTAACAGTTGAAAAATGTGTCTTGGAGGTTATTAGCCAATTCTCGTGGGGGCAAGGCGGCCACTGTGTTGTTTTTGGGAGGCTGCGGAAGATCGGTCCGCGCTTCTGCAGAGTCTGACGGTGTTTCGAGATTCGAGTAATCCTGCTGAGCGTACTCGAGGGCTGATCGAACCAAGTGAATTCCTGGATGATGTCAGAATCGGCTATCAATACGGGAGAGGTTACTGTACCACTTGAAGATCCGACAAAGGTAGGATGTTCCTCGGCACTCTCAGCAGTGAAAGTCTGTGTGGCATCATCGCTAGATGTGAGATTCGAAGTGGCTGGAGACACTTCAGTCGATGCATTCTCGGCATCATGTATCTGCGTCTCCAGTTCCATGAGCCTTCTCTCAAGTTCATGGATGTAACTTCTTGGGTGGACTTTGCCTGAACGCCCGTCTGTGTATTCGCAAATTGATCCTGAGTTTTGACATGGTTGGCATGCTGGAATCTCTGCCCTCATGTTAGCCATAGACGACGGAAAGTGTAAAGGCTTGATACGTACCCGTATCGCAACGCGCTTTTCGCTTTCTACAGCGATTACAGGCATTTATTGTCTATCAGAAATACTACAGTCAGAAGTGTGGCTTAGGGGAAAAGGTTATATGGGCGTACGAAACATTGCAGATCCATGTCTCGAACTTTTCAGTTTCGGATCTAATGGATTGATATACTCCGCTTTCTCTCTTTTCGAGAAATCTGCATAGTAGCACTTAGCGTAGAGCTTTCTTTGGTAAACGTTGTCATAAAGATTGTGGTGTTTGTTGTTTACAGTTTAATGAGCTTGATGAAGTCTACAGAAGTGCGGAGACTGTAATTATGGAACTCATTCCGCGCTCTCGCTTGCTAAGCCTATTGTGGTAAAGCTCTTGAAGGCTTCCCCGCATCGGCTAACATAGGATTTCTTCCGTCGGCAAAGTCAAGTCCTCAAGTATCCCTGTCGTTCAATTCGCGTGCTGACATGCAATAGGGTAGCAAAAGACATTTTGAAGCAACTACTCCAGACGCGATATAATCTGATCAACCATCCTATCAAAGACTTGGTATTTCTTATTTAATTGTTATAACCAAGATCTTATACCTTTAAGCTTAAATCGTCGTTAATGTAATGAATTAGACTATTTTGGCTCAAATCATTTGCTATCGAGGAGAATGATGAGTAGACAGATTCCATCGGCTGCCTTGGAGTAGGGTCACATACTGTCTCAATTTCCCAACAATGAAAAGGAGCAGTGAAAATACAACCTGATAAATAGACAATCAGACCTGCTTCGAAACTTGATAAATTAGAGATACATAGTCTCATTCCTCGAAGTAGTCAAAGGTTGTTCAGATTTAGCCCCACTTAAACGCCCTTTGCGCGTGCCTCGACGCGTTCCTCCTCCCCACCAAGCATTTGTTTAGGCGTAGCAACTTCCTCCGAGTGAACATTAAGCGAGCCGAAATGCGAATCGAGCTCTTCCAACGTCTTGTTCTTAGTCTCGGGGTAGCATGAATAGACAAGGATCGCAGAGAAGACGTTGAAGGACATGAAGATGAAATAAACCTTTGGTCCGATGCGAGAGACGGCGACAGGCCAGACTTGACCCACGATGATGGAGCCTAGAGATGCACCAGAGGACGAAATGCCGAGACCCTTGGAGCGACAGTTTGCAGGGAAGATCTCTGATGCGTAGATCCATGCGCAGGGGCCGAAGCCCATGCTGTCTGTTTAAAATTCATCAGTATGTGTTTGTGGGTGAAATTGAACCTAGGACTTACATCCGACAGTAAAGAAAAAGATAAAAAAGATGTTGACGTAGTTGGCGTGTGAGTTTGTCTGGCCGGGATAGGCGAGTTGCAAAGCGCCGTTGATCTACCTTTTGTCAGCAATCAATCACCCTAAGGAAGTCTCAAAACTTACCATCAAACAAAAAGCCATGATTATGGCACCCACTCCGAGCGAGTGCCTTCGACCAAGCTTGTCAATGAAGAACATGGCAGCAACAGTGCAAGCAACCTGGACAGTCCCATCGATACCAGAGGCAAGCAGACTCAATTCTTCCGAGGTACCAGCAGCGATAAAGTTTGTCGGGAGGTAGTATCTAATTCCAGCAGCACCACTCATTTGCTGAAGAAACGCGAGGGACCACGCGCGCCAGAGTCGCGACCACAATGGCTTCTGCTGGACGAAAACTCGTGCAGACGTAATGGAGTTTTCTTGGTGCCAGAGAATGTTGGCGCGGATCTCGTCAAGCTCGGGCTGGACTTCGCTTGGGGAAAGGCCGCGTAGCTTGGACAGTGCTCGACTTGCGGCTTCGATCTGATCTGACTCCACTAGCCATCGAGGACTAATAGGTATTTAGATGAGTATTGGACATCGTGATTACATGGGCGCAAGACATACCTCTCGGGGATAAAAGGAACACCAGTCAAGAAGAGAACGGCGGGAACGAATTGCATGGCATTGGATAGACGCCACTCCAGATCAACACCATTACCAGTATTCCAGAAGGAGTATCCATAGCCAACCCAAAACGCAATCGATATGCTAGTAGAATTAGCATTCACAATAACCTCATTCCAAATTTCAGTCTTTACTTACCCTGACACAATGCCGACTTGATTCGCAGCAACGTAGAGTCCTCGGTTCTTGGCAGGTGAAATCTCACTCAGGTAGAGCGGCACAGACGTGGATACCACGCCGGTACCAAGACCTGCAACGATTCTTCCAATCACCATCATCGCAAGGTGAACTGAACCAGTTTGTATGGCAGCGCCTACACAGAGAAGACATACACCTCCAAAACCTGCCCAGCGTCGACCATAGCGATTGTTCAAGGGACCTGCGAAGAATGCGAAGCCAACAAATTGGCCTGCGTAGAAAATGGAAGTAATGAGACCCTTGTCGCTCGACGATGGATTATCGAGAGCTTTGTTGAAGCCAGGAGATACATAGATTGTACTCAAGATGCCGATGTCATAACTGGTACTCTGTCAGCGGTCTTACTAAAAGAATGTCTGCAGACATCTTACCCCCAAAAGATCGATCCCATTGAGATGACAACGATGCTGAAGATCAGCCAAGCGCTCATCTTGGGCTGTGCTGCGCCCACAACTGTAGTCATCGTGATAACAAAGTGTTCAAGTAATCAGATAGAATGATTGAATGCTCGTGCTTGAAGATGTTCCCCGCAAACAATCTGGGGAAGTTATCATTTTTAACCTTAACAGCACAGTTGAAAATCTGGGGAAGCGCGGAGATGGTGTTTTGGCCGAGAGCTTCGGTTGGAAAGATTCCGCGTAGTGGGGATTCAATAGTATGATAGTCGGAACCTCCGCTATCCACTATAGCCCCCTCACGGCGGTTCCGTCTCGCGCGGCGGAATGAATGCCCTGTCTATTGATGGTTCGACTTCTCGTTTAGCATACCAGAGATTCTCTGAGCCAGACCCATTGTTGGCTTGACTATTTGAGGCTTGATCCCAATTCTCTGGCAGCTGATATCTACGGCGTGAATCAATTGGACACAAAAGTCGTTACTGAGCTAAGATGACTTTCGATAGCGCCAAAAGCGACACCAACGGTGCCCACTCAACGCCTGACATGCTCAAGCATGTTTCTTCCACCCGTTTAACGCCAAATCTCAGTGTTCATACCTTTTCTGTCCAAGCCAATCAACACTTCAATCGGAGCTTCCGCCCTGGTCAACACTTGACCATTCAATTACCTCGAGATCTTGATCCTGTGTCGGGACCTCAGAACCTGTCGGAAGAGGACAGGCGTCTTTCCTTTACCCCATACCATGTTGGATACTCAGAAAATGGCGTGATCGAGACCATTTCGCTTATGGCTCGTAATGGGCGAGTCACGGGTCTACTTGGGCTTCCACGTCCACAAGATCCGCTGGTTGCACAAATTGTCCAAGCTGGTGGTGGCTTCCCACCCGAAGTACCTAACGGCGCTCAGAGGCTGATCTGTATCGCTGGAGGTACTGGCATTGCCCCGTTCATTGCCATGGCGGCGGAGATGAACCGCAAGAGCAGTACCGAGGATGGGGAGAAGAAGCCAGTTCTGATGTGTAGTATTCGGGCCAACGACTTTGGCGCTATCGAATACTTACTAACTCATCAACTTCTCCGCCCAAGAGACTGGAGTATGGTGAGAATCTTTATAACAAACGGAGAAGAAGGCGATGGCATGGTAGATGGTAAATCATCTCAGTGGTGGCACGAACGATTAAAAAGCCTCTCGCAGAACTTAGACGGAAACAGTGGCTTTTGTCTTCGGAGAATGGAGCTACGAGACATTGAACCTGTTGTTAGTAGGATAGACGAACCGGTGCTATTCTGTGGGAGTAAGCAATTGGAGTGGCAAGTAAAGATGTGGCTACTTGGTAGAGGAAATGTTCACTGCACAGAGAGATAGTCTGAATTATTGAATCTAGAACAATATGCTATAAACCTATTCGTATACGCGCACCTCAAATATGCCACCCAGAACGTTCTCGCCTCCATTCAGCTCTAGGATCTCTACTCCAAGATCCGTCACCTTCCTGCTCGAGTCAAGCACCACCTCGCGTCGCGACATGTGGTTCTCATCTTCGATGTATAATTCCTGTTCGCCTTGAGAAAGGTCCAGCAGGCGCCATTTCTTCACGCAAAATGGAATAGCTCTCTCCGGATGGCCTCGTAAGACAGACTCGAGGGCGTGATCATAGTCTGTGTCGAAGCAGACGACGACTTTGCTCACTTCCACTGGACTAGACCAAGAGACGCTGAGGAGTTTTCTGCCAGACACGTCCGAGCGAGGAACCCAGCAGTTGGTTCTCTTGGTCGGACGGGGAACACCGTTGCGAATGTTTTCGATGCCCCATGCTTTGAGGGGTGGCTCCACGCCTAAAGCAAGGTTATGCCCCATCGGCCTTCTAACGGGTGTCCATCGCTCGAATTGATCGACGCCAACGTCACTAGGCGGACTTTGAGTGCACTCATGCTCGACTGTCATGAGAGCTGAAACACGGGTCTTGCTTGTACAGAGTGCGACAGCCTCGTTCTGTATAAAGGCGAGGAAGACATATTGGGTCTGGGGATTATCGATCCCAAAGTCAATGACAAGGTCATTTGCACCTGGGTCAAGCGAAAATGTTTTCTCGGCCAAGATGACCTCAGGTGTATAATTGTAAGGCTTCTCAGAACCTCGGAGCTGAACGGTAAGCTTCGTGGTTTCAACCGATATGGCAGTGATGGAAAACTTGGGGACTGGCCCTTGCGCCATGGGTAGCATCTGTGCAAGGCTTCTGACCAAGACTTTAGGTGGTCCATCAGCTGGGAGCTGCGACAGTTCAAAAGCGGGAGAGCCCTCAATCTTTGAAGCTGAACGGACAAGATCTTTCGCATCTTCCAGCTTGTAACCTGGAATGAACTGCCCAAAGCGCATGAGCTCAAGTTGGAAATTCTTTATTTCGCCTTTCTGGAGCAACTGCATAGGATCAATAGCTTTCGCCTTGCACAATGAGGCAGCGATTCCCAAAGCGTTGGCGTTAGCTCCACACGTCGCCATGACTCGTGTTGATGCGAAAGCAACATGAGATGCCGAGATGATGCGACCTCCGTACATGAGATTTGGTATCTCGGAGCATATCATGGAAGAAAATGGTATCTGGTAGACACCTGGATAAATGTAAGTTGCATGTAGTATCTTGGGTATGGATCAAACTCACCTTTGGAGTGCCATTGGGTGCAGCCATCGACTTCAGAGAAGACGCCATCCGCAGGGTGTAAATCGAGTGACCATCCACCAAAAGAGACAGCGTCAGAATGGAACCTCTGCTCTACAACATCCTGCTGGATCATCATCTTGGGTCCCACTGTAAAGGTTAGCTCTCTTGGACGTCCTGATCTGGCAAAGAATACTGACCAAATCTTCTACTTTCTCTCTTTCCCGGAATCGTGCCGACCCATTCAAGTGTCAAGTTCTCCGCTTCAGGAAATCGTCCGGAGTTCTTGAAATAGTCCCAGACACCGTAAACAACCTTCCACAGCTCCCATTTGATCTCCTCAGTATCGTGAATGGTATCAAGTCTGCCACCGTACTCGATCCACCAAAGATTGCAGCCCATCTCCTTTGTGCTGAAGCTTTTGAACCGTGGAATTTCTGCCTCGACATCTTTGAGGGCATAAGATGGGGCGACGAACTTGACAGGCTTCCCGACATCCTTGGTGTAAAAGTAGATAGAGTGACCCAAGAGGTGACCGTACTCTGACGACGGTGCAAAGAGCTCTCCAAACTCGTCACGTTTCTCAGCGCCGATTCTAAAGGGAGCGCCAGCTAGGAACGAGAGTGTGCCGTCGCCTGTACAATCGATGAACTGATCGGCTCGTATGTTGAACTTGAGCGATGTTTGAGAACTAAACGCGCTGATAGAACTGATTCTGTCGCCATCCTTCTCACACCCAACTAACGCGGTGTTCAAGAACAGCTTGATATTGGGTTCAAGCTTAACCTTTTCCAAGAGGATGGTGTCCAGAATCAGAGGGTTGCCTTCAGGATTTCGATACAAATTCTCCAAAAGGATCTCATCAACAAGACCTCCTTCTCTGGCATAGCGGTTGTTGTTAAACATGTGCGAAGTCGCTCCGAGAATCCAAAGCCGGACTTCGCTGGATGCGTTGCCTCCTAGAACAGGACGGTCTTGGATCAGAATGACTTTGACATTGTTTCTTGCCGCAGCGATTGCAGCAATGGTACCGGCGAAGCCGCCACCGCAAACGCAAAGATCTGCATCCAGGTTGCGGACTTGGAGGTCACGACTTGAAGCTGCTGGCTCACGGCGAAGAACAGGATCGTGGGATATTCTTGCAGGGGCCATGGTTGTGTATGGCGAGAAAGATGATTGCTCAAATCAAAAACAAGAGAGGAAAATGAGGATTCTGTTTTTGATTCTATGATTCCTCAAAGAACCTTGATATTTTAAAGCTGATAATTATGCCTCGACATCATTTAATCACATGATGTAGTCATCAATAGCTGGTAATGGTTCTCATACTTTACAGACGGAACCGCCGTTGTCGAATTATCAACCCTTGCTCTTTGTAGTGAGATCGGCGCTAAATACCCCGAACCCCGGACGGATGCGTTTCTACAACGCCACTGATTTGTTCGTCTGGACATGGTATGGCTAGCTATCGACCCACAAAGCTTTGCGGAATGTGAGCCGTCGGCGGTTCCGTCAATCATCTTATTTCCCCGCAGCGTAGACAACGCGCTATTGTGGCACCAGATTCCAAGAACTGAAGTTGTTGCGACACAGATGACTTCTAAGCCCAGTGACCTGCCTCATCCTTTGCCGATATGGCTCAGCCTTCATCCCATAACGGACAGGGTCCGCTGCGAAACGTCTCATTGAGAGTATCTCAAGTATTTTCAGCATGTAGTTTTTGCAAAAGCCGAAAGAGCAAGGTATGTACGACTACATCTTTGATCGTCTACATGCTCAAACGTTGACAGTGTGACGGGGCTGCTCCAGCTTGCGGCCGCTGTGTCCGATCAGGTCGTCAAAATACTTGCTCCCTTCAGAATGACACGTCAAGTCGCGGAAGGGATTACCCTACAGTCCTCCTACAAAAGATAGCCGAAGCTCAGCGGCGACTTGCTCAACTACAGACCGGACAGGATGACTCTCCCTCCACATCATCACATGTTCAACAGTCAAGACATCAACAACCACCGAAAGCACAAGAGAGCTCAATGATTGACTCTTTGGTCAACGATATAGAAGCTCTTCCGATTATTCCATCATCGTACGCATCGGCTACAGGAGGTCCAACACTTTCGACGCTTGTTTTAGCCACCGCAGGCACTGATCAGATCTCGTCGTCAACTATCCACCAGGCCCAGGAAAGTGAGATAACGCCTTGCCTGCCTAAAGAGTCTACTGCTTTGAGTCTTGCGAAACATTACCTAGACAATGTCTATCCGCGTCTCCCTTTCTTCTCCATCCAGGGGTTTTGGGTGCAATTTCAACATGTTTTCTCCGGCGCGTCAGCCTCTGTGCAAGGTGTGGACTCTCAACGTCCCCCAGACCCAATCAGCATACTGTCGCCAAGTGTACAAGACCTTGATCATTCGTCCATTAGTCATGGTTATAGCTACTTCACAGTCCTGTTAGTCCTGGCAATATCAGCTTCCAGCCTCTCGCGTAGTGCAGATAGCGTGATATCAGCACAGGCAGAAAGACTGTTCCGAAACGCATTGGCGTTCCGTGAGTCTGCCATCATACCAGGCAATATCATCGGGGTACAGTCCATATTGTTTCTTATACAATTCGCGACTTTAAATCCCTCGCTGCTCGACGCATGGTATCTGATCGGTGTCGGCATGCGTATGTGCGTAGACCTTGGGCTCCATCAAGATCCACAACCTCCTGATTCGGTCGAAGTGAGCTTGTTGGAAACGCGACGTCGTCTGTGGTGGAGCGTCTATGCGTTCGATCGGTCCATGAGTCTAGGATGTGGACGCCCTACAGAAATATCTGACTCAGCCATCAGTGTGTCCCTACCAACGTTTAGAATCGAGATTCCGGCCACGCCTGTTGAAATTCACGGGTACTTGCAGCGATATCGCGCTCTACAGATCCAGTCTGAGATTTACAACCGCCTCAATGATAGTAAAGGCGCAGATTCTTATGTCGCACGAGAGACGTTCATGCAACTCTCGCGCAAGTTGGAAGAGTGGAAAGAAGCAAGCTCTCAGCTACCGACAAGGACTCTTCTGGAGAGCGAATGGCTGATGGGTCGTATGCTTCTGCTGAGGCCTTGCAGGTTACTTCCTAAACGAACAGTGAGCGAGCTGAACGAACTTTGGTACTCTGCAATCGGCTTCATCGGCCTCTATCGTCGATTGGTGGAAACGAATTCCATATTCTACGTTCAGGTGGCTTGTGAAAAGGTGTATTGGACAGGTCTCATGGCACTCTATAGTTTCTGGGGCCTTCGCACAGGAGATGAGAGCAGCGATGACTTACGTACACTGAACATCTGGGTCATGGTGAGGGATACAATGTTTATCCTTCGAAGTCTTAGCGAGCGTTGGGAACAGGGAAGACTCCTTTGCTCACGCTTTGACTCTTTGACGACAAATATTATGGAGATTGTGGGGACAAACCAAGATGTTGACGGAATATCTGAGATACCTTCAGTGTTGCAAAGCTTGCACCAGTACACAAGTCTCACCACAATATGGGCTTCTAGTGCACGGGAAGAAGACCCGACGAATGATACCTCCCAGGAAACAAACATACTGCGAAAGTTGATAGTAGACATGATATAGAAAGATATGGGTCTTTGAGTAATTCGGAAACTGCTTCTGTCTGTCACAGTAAGCAAGTATGAAGAGTTCGATCAATTAAGCTCGCTAATAACTGCATCCAAGATGTAGGATAGAGGGAACTATAAGATAAATCAGAAATTCAGGATACTGCGTGCGTTTTATTACAGAGACCGAGATCTAGTTGTCCATTCGATCGGTGGACAATGGATTGTGATGCTAGCATGTAATAGTCCGCACCAAGGACCAGCGTGAACAGAACAAAAAGTTCAATTAATCGCGGGGAGAGATGAGCACTGACCTGGTTCTCTAATTCTGCGGATTTAATGGCCTGAACAAATGTGGAAGAATATCAGCATAAGGGAAATATAACAGGCAATGCCATTCCGACAATTTATCCAACTATTGTGGTCTCGTCCAGTTTTACAAGTTTTTCTACTTGTACGATGCATAGCATCGTGGTTAAGGAAGTTATGCAGCTTAATTTCTCTCATCACTACTACTGTTACACGTCTCTGTAAAAACATTTTCCGCTTTCATTGCAGGTAGGCCTAAGTCGAGTTACTTAGTACCTGAGTAGGTTCACCTAACAGCCTAAATATTAGAAGAAGTACAGATTAAGATTTTGTGCTTTCAATGCAAATAGGCCTAATTCAAGTTACTCGTTACATGGGGGTGGGTGGGCCTAACAGCATGGATTAGTGGTAGGCCTAACTTAGGATGCTTATAATAAATGGGCCGACAGCTTGGATCGTACCCACATGGCGCGCCCTACAATTGCAAGATACTGCAAAAGTTCATGTCTAGTTAGAGATTCTGACCAAAGCAGGAGAAAGGGAGATAAGCTGATTAGAATAATACACTAAATTATGAAACGCTACACGGACATTAATTGACTCTTTTCTCAAAACCACTTGCCCGTCTATTATAAATCCAGTGGCATCGGCAGCTTTGAAGGTGATCTCAAAAAGTTGATAAAACTGGTTATGCACAGTGGGTATACCACATACCCGATTATTCCCAAACGATGAGTTTCATCAACAGTATGGAGGACCTCCGGTTCGATATACTCATATACTTTCTTTGCTTTGTTGTCTTGGTACGCTCAGTACAATGGTTCTTGCGCCGAAAGCCAAATGCGCCTCTGCTGAACCCGAGGCGATTCTACGAGTTTTCTGATTCTCGCGCAGTATCAGAAATTCTCTACAGTACACGCCAAGTTCTCGAAGACTGGTTTTCCAAGCATCCGACAAAGCCTATGCGCATAACAGCCGATTTAGGTCAAATCACCATTTTACCACCATCAATGGCGGATGAGATTAAGAACGACCCGCGTCTCAGCTTCATCAAGGCATCAACTGAATCGGTAGGTGGAAATGATTGGATGGAAGAGTTGCATGGCTAAATACATGATAGGCTTTTCATATTACAATTCCTGGATTTGAGCCATTCCGCGAAGGTGCGAAGAATGAGGCAGCACTGATCAAAAATGTTCTTCACAAGCATCTAAACAAAACGCTAAGTGAGTTAGCGGTCCCTAAAGTCGATTGAAATATGCGAAGAACATGCTAATTAACCTTGTTTAAAGATCACATAACCTTGCCATTAGCTGAAGAAACCTGCTTAGCTGTTCAGGACTACTTTGGTAGTGATCAGAGTTCGTCTCACTACATTTTTAAAAGAAGATACTTTTGCTAAGTTCATTATGAATATAGGCTGGCACAGAGTTCCTTTGAGAGACACTTTGGTACCTCTAGTCACGAGGATATCAACCAGAATCTTTTTAGGCCAGGATCTCTGCCGAAACCAGGAGTGGCTACAAATTGCTGCAAGCTATTCTTCCACTAGTGCTGAGGTAGCAAATCACCTACGCCGATGGCCCAGACCTTTCCGTTACCTCGTCTCCCTCCTATCTCCCGAATGTCAAAACCTGGCAAAGCAGGTAAGAAATGCTCGGGCTTTAATCAACTCCATTCTCGAGCGGCGTCGAGTAGAGGAGGGTCAGGAAAAGGGTACATCATATAATGATTCACTGGAGTGGTTTGAGAGGTATGCACGAGAAGCGTACGATCCAGCAGCGACACAGTTGTTTCTTTCCGTTGTGTCGATTCATACTACGACTGATCTCCTCTGTCAAGCTTTGGAAGACATATCCTCTCATCCTGAGATAATCAAACCACTGCAAGACGAGATCAGGCAAGTACTCAAAGAGGAGGGCTGGAACACAAAAGCTTTGTACAAGATGAAACTTCTTGACAGCGTGCTAAAGGAAAGCCAACGATTAAAGCCTGTCCAACATGGTAAGTTCCCCCGTTTAACTGTTCTGTAAGGTCGCTTGTTAATGGATATAACTTAGCTACGATGCTGCGGTTGGCGTTGGAGGATATCACCCTTGAAGACGGCACCTTTATTCCAAAAGGTCATCAGATTTCAGTTTCCTGCCACGCTATGCGCGATAATGAGATATACGAGAATGCATCCTCGTGGGATGGGTACCGATTTTATCGCCAAAGAGAACTATCAGCCAATGAGCATAAAGCCCAACTATCCTCGACCAGTCCGGAACACATGGGTTTCGGCTATGGATTACATGTCTGTCCTGGTCGTTTCTTTGCAGCCAATGAAGTAAAGGTTATCATGATATATCTTTTACTTCAGTACGACTGGAGAACCCCTCCAGGCTGTCAGCCGAAGCCACTGAGCTGGTGTACGACATGGGCTACGGATCCAACTTTTGAACTGGAGGTGCGCAGGAAAGGCTCAGATGATATCCCTGTGGAACTGAGTCACAGCACTTTCAATGAGGAGTCAGAGTCCTAGTTACACTACAGCAGGGTGCTGCCCAGCTGCGGCGATGTTCAGATCTGCCTAGTTTGAGGGGTGGATTTATTAGCAGTAGAATTATTCTAGAAGATATTATCTGCAGTTGAAGAGTACTAGGATCGCCAATTCCACTCCTTTATCGGATCGGTCATTTTTTAACTAGTTCAATCCCGTTTGCATTTCTCAATAGTCTCTCAGTTCCTACTCACTCAGGAACTGCTTCATTAAGAACAACTACGTTCTAAACCTATCATTGCCACATTCAATCACGACTATGGTAGCCACCAAGCCTAATAAAAGGCAAAATTGGCAACACAACCTAAATTTAACAGTACGTCTACCTGAACTATCTATTACTTCGCTGTTAGGTATAGGCTTGTTCTTGTTAGCCTGCTTATTTTCTGGATAGAAATGATCATTTATTAGTATACTTATCTAATAACGTAAAGATACTTGTAATCCTATAGATGATTAAGCAAATAGGTAAGAAAACACTTAAAATTATATTAGACAATATTAAAAATGAATAGTTAAATAGAAAGAGGAATAATGAGCTATATTCTCTGTAAATTCAGTGAGGGTATTTAATTACAGACAGGATAGGGCCGGGAGAGTCTGCAGAACAGTAAATCAGATCTCAGTTATAATAAAGATCTTTTCTCTTATACTGTACAAATGATACCATTACATAGGATGTTACTCTTTCAACCAGCTACAAAACCCAGGATCCTCCGCCAAAGCTACCAAATCCTCCTCTGCCAACATAATGTGTGCTTCAATAGTCTCATCGAGGCCAGCTGGTTGCACCCGTCTTGGTAGCAATATCATATTGCCATCGGCCCAATCAATGTACGGATACCGCACAAAGACCGGCTTGCCCTCATTTCCGCTAGCAGAATCTTCGCTAAGCGAAGGCCCAAAGTCGCATTCGTAGAATGGTGCATTTGCAACACTGGTTGAAATGAAGTCGACCCCATGCTGACTCATACTCCCTATGCCAAGCCTTGCGGGGTCATCTACTTTTTGAAGGGTCTTCAAGAAGCCATCAATGTATTCCGTAGTAACTTTTCTTGATGCATCGTATATGGCCTGCGCTACTGGGGCCATCAGAGAGACTGACAGATAGTTGAAAAAGCCAGTCGTCACCAATGTATCAAGTGAAACATCGGCCGACGATGTAAGCACGACATTACCCATATAAGGCCCCGGCTTGTTGATTTTTGGAAGTAATTGTCGTCTACCATCTACCATTTGAGTAAATCTCGCGAAGGGTGTTGGTGGCAGCTGTGTCCGGCGTGATAGACGTACACGTGTAAGATTAGACCAGACCGCTGCATTTAAGATCGAGTTTGTTGTGACATGGCAGCCGTTATTTGCCAAAACTTCTTTGGCGTCCTTGAGCTTGTCGCTGGAAAATGCGAATATCCTGCTTGTCTTTTTCCTGCTGTCCCCTGGCGATGGAGCGATGTTTTGTTCGAGTATCCTATCATTTCGATAACGCTGGAGACTTGTTTCGATATCGGTAATCTCAGGGTCTGCTGTGGCATTTAAAGCTGCAGCAAGTCTGGCCGTTCGTGTAAGAGGCTCATCGGGCTCGGGAAGGTTTTTCGGCTGCTGCACCTCGTTTTCATTTTGGTCTTGCTGACGGGTGAACGAGGCCCATAGATCAGTCAACGTCGCAAGTCCCTGGCCGTCCATAACACCATGGTGAACGCATATGTTAAGTATCAGGCCTCCCTCGATAGGAGCGTAGGTTGTTTTTAATACTGGGTGAGATTGCTTCGATGTGGTATCTATAAAGATAGGCAACGAGTATAGATCGTCCGTGAAAAGGTGGGATGGTGCACCCTGTTGCTTGATCCTTGCCAGGCTGGGTAGGTCCTTTGACGGGCGTAGTTCTCGTAATGATAGATTGGGACTATCGTCTGACATGGAAATAACAGCCCGTGAAGCAGATGTTATCTTGTTGTTGGCATTGTCCGTATGGTAGTTGATTCGCCCTTTGAGGAACGGCAGCGTTGATGTAACAGCATTCAACCCTTTCGACAGGCGATAGACAGCTTTGTCACGATCCTTGGCGTGTAACACCAAGGACCAGCGAATGTAAAATGAAGAGTTTAATTGGTCAAGGGGAGAGAGGAACGCCGTT
The DNA here is from genome assembly GCA_013618295.1 of Fusarium armeniacum. Classification (NCBI taxonomy): domain Eukaryota; kingdom Fungi; phylum Ascomycota; class Sordariomycetes; order Hypocreales; family Nectriaceae; genus Fusarium; species Fusarium armeniacum. Next base: position 59,993 of record JABFER010000036.1, read on the forward strand.
CTAGTTCTGAGGCATCTAGAAATGGCCATCTTGGATACAACGTAGAGAGGCCGCAAAAGGGAAAGTTCTTTAATTGTAAAGCTCAATCAAAATGCAAGAAAAAGGTGTTGATATAAGAGAAGCGAATTCTTACCAGCAGTTCCGTAAGGCCTTCCCGCACCATTGTGTCATTTAATTTCATTAGTGTCTAAGCCGCTAAAATAAGCGATTGCGCGTCAGTCTTTATCTTCTTGTAAGGATCTTCTCTATCCTCTCTCTATTTTCGCTAATAAAGTTTACATGGAATATCATTACAGCTCCAAGGCTCACACAATTGACGTGTCATTCCCATAAGATGTCTTTAGGTCTCATCTTTAAGATTTCAGGGTTGTTCTTATCAGTAGGCCTAATAGCAGCTATCATGCCGATCTAGTACTAGCTGTAAAAGTCAATATCCCAATCAGAAATCATGTCTGTGGGTTAGTGGAGTGGCTGGCCTAATAGTCAAATCCTGCCGTCCTAAACCGGTAGGCCAAAACAAGGGCCCCCTGTTCCTTGGATAACAGTGGCTTTAGGGCTACCGTATCAACTCATGAAATTGGGTAGCATAGAGCGGCGCTTATGAACGGATATTCAGGCACGCCACTGGCATTCTCAAATATCATTGACTCGGATGGGTATTGCACGGCGATAGAGGCAGGTGTTTTCATACATGTGTCATCCTGTTGGCGAAGCCGTACTTGGCTGGAAAGATTAGTTCTCCATCACTTCAATCGGTACAAGAGAATACGCGGGACCAATAGGCATTGGACATATGCAGACGCCCGGCGTAGACAATTTGCCAGCTGTATGACAGATATCGGGGGTCATTTGGAAGCCTCCGTCGCAGCCCTGTTGCAAGAATACATTGTACATTAACGGCTACTCTTTCTAGGATTTTCCTTGGGCGTAGCCGCGTAGGGGATCTCAGTTCCTGTATATCTACTGTCGGTGAACTAGCCGACTCTTGGACTCAATCCAACAGATACTGGCAGACGTTGTCCAAAATGCTGGGAGATCCTCACCGCTCCAGGGCTAAGATCGGCAGGGCTGAAGGACCGGGGCCGCAACTCATTCAACAGCACTAACGATCAAATGGCATACCGGTAGCGTTGTCATTTTGATGCGTTGAGTCACCATAGTAGCTCTAGGGGTCTAGAGTCAGTTTAGCTTGATGGTAGCCCATTGGTCAGTGCAAAGAAGTAATCCGCTAATGGGTGTATTTCGATGATGAGTAGTAAAAGGAGACCGGGTAAAATCTCAACGTAGCGATTCAGTGAGTCTAACATCTCGCAAGTTATGCTGAGAGCTGATGAAATAAGTGATTGATACTTCATTGCAAACTATATGTAGCTATGCCTTTCTCATCGACCAGAAAAACTGGTATCTAATTACAGGAGAAGAAAAGAGACAAAACTGATGACATCAGCAGGTCAACCCATGTCCTGTGTGAGTGATTGTATAATGGGGAGTTAAGCTGGGGAAAGCCAGGCTTGTGCCAAACGGATTCTGACCATGAGTTGGTAGCCCCAGTAAATCCAGTTAACTCAAAGAATCAAATTGCAAATCCTTTCCAGTATGGTACCTTTTCCGAGATATCCTTGTCGTGGCCACCGTTGTAGGTATGCTGCGTAGGAACCTAGATACAACTAGCGCTATATCCAGGAATTGTAGTCCTTCGAGGGCGAATGATCAAGATAAAGTCATCTATGGTTGTGGTTACGTCGTTCAGTGAGTTTCTGTAAGTGTAGGCAGTAAAGCCGGCACCCATCCCAGTACAATGTCTGTAGATTGCCTCAACAATCATGGCCATGTCATCCGAAAAGGCCACACGTGACCAGCACCTGCTCTGGTTGCGGACGGTCAACAAAAGGTTGGTCATGGCGTATTCTCGTCCGGTCTGTGGCTGCATTTCCCAATCGGACCGTCCATTGGCGCGCAGAAGCTGGATCAAAGCACGAACGTCTGTCCAATACGCTTCTTTCTCCTCTTGAGAGAGGTAGTCGATGTTCCAGCACGTGTTGACTGGGACGTCAGACCAGTATCGGACTGGGATGCGCTTGTCAAGCTTGCCCAAGACCGAATTTAGCTTGTTTTCCGATGTTGTAGAAAAAAGGTCTTCCTCGGGGGAGGTGGGTATGATGTTGGGCTCTTTGACCTCGATGAAATTGAATTTTGGCAGATCAACCGTGGGAGGGTTGCGCAGCTTTTCAACCCATTCAGGATCAGCTTCAGTGTCCGGAGTGGCTTGATCCTCAGCAGTAATCTTATGTAGAGGAAGAGAACGGGAGGCGGGAATAGCACTCGCCAAGATGGTAGGTAGGGAGACAGCCACAATGGCAAGCTGGGTGAAAAGCATACTGGGCCAGTTGCTCTTTGTTGGGTAGGTTTTGAATTTAGTAAAAGATGGATGCTGAGGAAGGTTCATGGAGGGAGAGGATATTGTCATTCTAAGGAGAGCCACCGTAGACTTTATAGAAATTTTAGGAATCCTTGTATGCTCCGTCTCTTTTCAGGTCTCTTCGCCGCTCCATCTCATGTTATTCTCAATTCCTTTGCTTTCTTCTCCAGACCGCTTAGAAAGTGGTAAGGGACTACTCAAAGTCATACGAGGGTTTGCTTCCAGAGTCATGTCTATACGAAGTGTACCAGCCGCTGGGAGGATGACTTCACGCTAGGTATATACAGGCGTGGAGAAAAGACCAAGGTGTTGGATACAATCTAACCTCTTCTGATGAAGTGAGCTATTAGGAGTAGCTCTCCAACTTATCTGTGCTCTTAATAATGAATAGTCCTGTATGAGTAAGTCAAAGAGGAAGAGCAAAGACCGGGGTTATACGAGATATTCGTTCTGTCAGTCGTGTAGAGTAAGCGTGCTTTGGGGGTTAGTAATTCCTGACGTTATCCCCTGCATCGCTTAGTAACTGACTAATCTTTTTTTCAAAGGAAATAAAAAGGAACTAACACTATTTGAGGCAGCGGACGATTCAACTCTGGGTGTAAATGACAAGCTCCAGTTTATATCATAAAGCAATAACCTTTCCATTATTATAGTTCCTTTAAGTAGAGTAACAGAAGCTACCCTAAATCCCGTGCGGCTTATCCCGAGAGCCGATGTTTAAAAACTTAGTCTAGCGCCTTGCCCCATGATTCCACCCAATCAACATATTCAAACAATGGCCGTCTAGAAACCATGTACCTGGTAGTTGTAGGGTGTGATTCCTCCAAGAAGATTCATGTAGCCGAGTAAAGCCCACTTGGGCTTAGCGTAAGGAACAAGCCTTGAAGAGGGGTAATTATCGCGCCAGAGAGAATCACTAGAGACAACACATATTAATTCCGCTTAAGGGATTTAACAATCATGCCTAACGCCGCCATGGAGAAGCCTGCGATGTGTAACACCGATGCTCTTGGGAGCAATGCAAGGACCCATGCCAATACAGAGACAGAGATTCCTAATGATACAAACAACGCAGTAATAGAAGTTTCGGAACCAATTGTTTACTCAAAAGTCCTGCCGCATACTCAAGAAGCTGGTGATCCCTACTACATTGGCGATATGTACGCCGAAAGCCCTCTGGATATTTCACGTGAATGGGAGATAAACACGTAAGAGCTAAACCCCAAAAGACGGTTGCTGAAAGTTAACCCCTAACAGTAGTAATGCTCCATATCTTGCTCACATCAAATCCCTCTCTGTGGCTTGGCCAGAGTTGAGATACCTGGCCGATTTTATGGAAGTGAGCACCAGTCCAGTAAGGTGGAAGTTCCTTCGCGACAACCCAGCGGAGAGGCAAGATCGATGTCAGAGAACTAATGTCGCAATCCTTGACTTTCGTTCCTCGGGGAATACGACCTGTAGAAGGTTTACGCTTGCCGATGACCTCGAAAATGCGCTACGTGGTAAAGAGACGAGCAAATCCGAGAAAGGATCTTTGAGGCTGCTAGTTGTAGAAGACCTCTCTCGTAGTGTCATCGAAACTTTGGGTTCAAGATTTGACATCGATCCGACCTTCTTTCGACAACATATAGACGACTATTCATGGTACAATATTCGAGACCGCTGGATGGATCCCCCGAATTTGAGGGCGAGTATAAAGCATCAGAACTGGACTCAGGTGCGGTTTGTCAGACCGCGATATTTTAAGACAAGAGAGTCATTGAAGAAGGGTCGCGAGGAATCAAATCGGTTCAACGTCTTCAGAAGGCCAGATGATGATCAGAATAATTGGCCTTATATGGATGGCTCTGCAGTTGTTGGCTTGACGAGAACCAAGGTCTCGATTTGGATCAATAGGGATGGAGATCCAGATGCTGGAATCACAGGCATGAATCCCTTCATATTGTTCTGGATGATTTGAACTAACGTCTTTGGCTACAGGAATTGTGCTCGTCGATCCAACAATCAAGGAAGGTCACCCCCTTTGGTATGGCTATCGAAATTGGGCTCCTACTCCTGGGATGCATGAACAAAAGTCGCCCCCATTAGGCCCGCCTCGTACATCACTTTTCGAGGATCTGATATACTGGATTTTGAGATACCCGTGGCCTTCGTCGCTTCACCAGTCAACGTATTCGAAAAACTTGCAAACTTTCATGCAGCCCGTACTGTACCTGACATGTGCAGAGTGGCTTATCATGTGCCAGTATGTAAACTCTAGACTTGGTCAGATCGAATGGGAACTCTCGGATCCAGGGCAATTCTACAAAGATCCTCGAATCATCGACAATTCGCTGGAGCGACTACATACGTGGAGGAGACACATACCCCTTTACAGAGAGATGGTTACTGGGATGCTTCAACGACTTGCACCATTGTCACCAGACTCGAGAAGCCCTGAAGCTCCGGTTCAGGGAGGTGTTGACTCTGGGAAGGAAAAGTGTCCTCACAATACCTGCCATCACGATCTTTCGGATATGGTGTTTAGTGAAGACATCGCTCCTGACGTCGAGATCATTCTGGCTAAAATGAGCGACCTGCAGGATCGTATAGATCGTCTAGCATCTATGGTTGTTGCGGCCATATCAATTGAGGATTCCCATCGAAGTCTACAAGAAGGCAGAAACGTTGCGCGACTCACCTGGCTCGCCTCTGTGTTTATTCCACTGTCATTCATCACGGGCTTTTTTAGCATGCAAGAAGATATTGTGAAGCTGAGGATCACGTTCGGATGGTATTTCGCTTGCGCAGTTCCGATAACTATATTGACTTTGTCGATTGTCATGATAGCAAACTACCAGGTCGGAAAGCGGAGTAAGAAGGAGAGGAAGGCTTGAGGATGGTGAGTACATAGATGATAGGATAGGCTAAACAAGGGAAATGTAAATTATAGAACGCCATTAAATATGCTTACTGAGGCCAACAACGGGAATCTTGGCTGCGTCGAACGGATCAGTATTTGGTGTATTGGTTGGAATTGAGGGAAGAAACAGTAGTGACACGGTATCGAATATATGAAAGTCTTGCAAATCCTCTTTCTTTTAACACATTAGCTTGACGTTTTAGCTGACCGCGCCAAGAATTAGTGCTGGAGTAGGATATTGATCATCGGATATTTAGGTTTGACTAAAGGCTGATCGGGGATTTCTTCGTTTCACGTCGGCCGATTCCCCAAGGATCTCCGATCTGAATAGCAGGGGGCGGAGATTGTAATTTCCATTACCTTTCCACAACCTGATATAAAATCCGAGTGGTGCTATGATAGCAAACGGAAGCTTTCGTCGATAGGGAAATTGATCAGAAACAACCGGTACGGGAATATTTGCGCTGACAAGGCCTTTTCTGGTAAATTGGCAAATGGTTCGGACATTGCAACGATTCCAATCCATTATCCAATTCTTTTGACAGTGACAACAGATCTCAGTATTCCTTGGCTCGCGCTCAAGCCACCACTGCCCCACACCATGAAACCCTCGCTTCTACTATCCGGTGATCGGGCCACCTTCACCACCCTTTCCGTCGACTTTGAGAAAGGCGAGATCAAGATTGTTGCTAATTACCCTGCACCTTACAACGTTTCCTGGACAGAGCCCATGGGTTCAACGAGAAACGTCGATCGTCTCATTGGCGTGTCAGAAGGCGAAGACTCTGGCAGCTTGTTTACGTTTGAGATTGACCATACAGAGAAGACTTGCCAAATTACCAGCCAACAGCCGACTCTGGGTTCACCCGCTCACTGTAAGTATCTGTTGTGCGTTTCACTTGGCTACACGTACTCATGGTTTAGTTATTGCCCTTCAAGACAAAACTGCGCTCGCCCTCGGGACTGTAAGTCATACGGAAAAGATACTTCAGTAAATCTCCTGCTGACAATCTATAGTATGTCGGAGGCTCTGTCGCCCTTTATCCCACTTCCAACACCGAAACGGACGGACTAAGACTCAAAGACACACCTCGAACTGAACTTCTGCCAGATTTCCCCTATAAAACGGCTGGCCACGGTCCTAACAAAGCTCGGCAAGAACAATGCCATGTACACCAAGTGATAGAAGACAGCAATGGCGTATTATATGTGCCTGATCTAGGCGCTGACCGCGTCTGGATTCTTGCTCGCAATGGGCTAGAGCTGGAACTACGTGGTTGGCTCCAGTGCCCTCCTGGCACGGGACCTCGGCATGCTGTGTTGACACCTGATGGTACGCCGCCAATCATTAAGCTTTTCTCGTCTAGTAAAGCACCTAACATATGCCCTTTTAGAACAATTCATGTATGTCATTGGTGAACTTTCACACAATGTCATATCCTTCGATCTATCTACCACTCCGGGCAAAAACATCCAACCCATCGATGGTTTCGAAGCAAACATAATTCCCCCGACGGTTCATCCCGACCACCAGTCCGTGATGGATTCTGCTGAACTGTCCCTCCATCCTAGGATACCCAATGTTCTGTACGTGAGCAACAGGTGGGAGAAGCATATCGCCAAGCGGGAGCCATATCTGAAGAACGCCCCCGAGCAATCAAAAGGGGATACTATTGCCATCATCATTCTCTCTGACGATGGTAGGAAGGCTGAAGAGATCAAACACTTGCGCACAAACCTCGATACCATCCGTGGTTTCAGACTGACTGATGACGGCCGATTTGTTGTTGTAGCTGGACAAGAAGGAGGTGGAATTGAGATATACAGTATTGGCGGCGCCAGAGGTGATGTATGGACTCTTGTGGCCAGCCTGAGTGAGGGATTAGATGGCGGTATTAAGCATGCAGTCTGGCTGTAGTTGCCCAGAAGACTCCCCAGACTATATCTATCTCTCGTCTCTGGGCGCATCGATCCTCGAATACCACTCTAGGTCATCTGGCTTAAAAACAAGTCTATCCTCACCTCTTTTCTCTCTCCAATAATTCGTCGCCACAAGGATCTCGGCACATCCTCGTAACTGAAACCCCCATTTTCGAAAGAAGGCCGGACTCGCCTCCCACGCTTTAGAATCCCACGATTCTCCCCAAACAATCAGCGAAGGCTTGCCGTCGAGATCTCGCGGATCATCCACTACGAGAGGATCCTCACATAGCTCATCATCATCCAACAAGCCAGCTTCTATATCCATAAGAATATTATCGCGTAGCTGAGGGAAAGGGAGCAAATCTATCCATGGATGATGCACTACCGTCGTCTGAAGGGGCGTTGGCTGCAGTGCTGAGGGGCACGATGTTGCTGGTCGCGGGCTGTTGGGTAGCTGGGGGCCATTAAAACTGTAAGGCGAGATGACTTCGTCGTGGCAGAGCCCTTCTGGCGGAATTCCAATACAGACAGCATTCCGAGCCAGTGCGTTGAGAACGTTCAATCGGATGAGGACTTGGAGATATGCAGGCCGGGGCGCATGCAGGGTGTAATCCTCGTAAGCTTGTCTAATTAGACCACTGATGTGGGAGATTCGACGAGGACAGGTTAAGAGGACACAGCCCTCGAAAAGACCTGCAATGATACGGTCCATAACGTATCGGGCTCCCTCGCATAGTACTAGTGATGTCCCTTGCTGGACCTGGACCTGCACTGCTTTATTATACGCCTTGTCGACATCTCCTATTGGATGAGGAATGATTAAGCAATTAGCATTCGACTGGCTAGGCTGTTGTCTTTTTCTGAGGCCTAAAGATTTGTTGGAGAATTCGAGTTAGCCTCTCGTTTATCTTACCCGGTACGGTTCGGCAAGGATGTACTAATGATAAGCACGCTGATTGAGGCGGTTTTGGAGCTTTTTCCTCTTGGACTGATTTGTTACGCCTGTCCAGTCATCACCCGGTTCAAAGACATTAGGCTGTGTGTCAATCGTAGCTAGAGTGGAAATAGACTCCATGCTTGCAAATTGGTCCATAGTAGATTCCGGCAATATTTAGCGTAACAGGTTGGGGTCAGAGCTGAGAGGGGAGAAGTGGAATTTGTGCACATGGCTTACCACCCTCGCTATCTACCCCACTCAGTTCCGTCCAATGTCGTCAACGCTTTCAAGGTTATATCCGTCCTTATTCTCCGTAATGACCGTAGACACTCTTCATTTTCTTTTGCGCTAGTTTAGGCTCTACCTCCTCCATTTTCTTTCGCTTTTACCTGTCGTAACAGTTCGTCTCATGCTTGGTGCGGTATGTCCGCGTATGATGATTTCCATTACAATTCTGTATTCGCCATATTCCTCCGAGCTAATCAACAAACGTCCCCACGGTGGCTAATGAGGATGCCCTGAAAGACCTCTTGTTGACATTGTTCCGCTGTGCCCGTGTCTAGTTCTATAGCGAGATTCTAAGGATGGGATGTGACAGTAAGAGCAATGGAGAAATAAGCCAATTTTAATGCAACTGGCTTATCTACATGCAGGGATGCGCATTTACCAGGACCAAGAAGGAAAAGAGAAAAAAAAGAAGTAGAAAACCTAGCCTTACGTTTATCTCGTCCCCATAGCTTGATCGTGGTAGCGCGGAAGCCGAATGCATTAGCGTGGATGGGCAATGTAACATTGAAACTGCACTGAACAAGCTAACTGTACGACTACAAACCGACCCATTGCAAAGACTTCTCCCAAAGAAGAGCGGCTTTCTCTCCATCATAAGCATGCTCCCCATAACCAGGTCCCCAAACTCCTTGATCCGGAGTCCATTGACCGATGATCTGGCAATTCTCTAGATACCGACCACCCCGTCCCTCTAATGCTTCGGCAGTTGCAGCCCAGACGGATGTTGCCGCACCCTGCGCAGGCGTCTTGAAGATAGTAGCCAGGTAGTTATCCTTTGATAAACCATCTTTCTCATCGTCCGACATATGTCGTGTCAAATCTGTCAGAACAGCGCCCGGTTGAACACTCCATGCATGGATGCCTTGTTCTCCGAAGCGTCTCTCTATCTCATTCGCCGTCCAGAGGTTTGCTGTCTTGCTCTGAGCGTATGTAGCCATAGCGTCGTAATGCCCCTCAAAATTGACGTCGTCGAACTTGACATCGCCGAATCTGTGAGCGACAGATGAGAGGATAACAACACGTGAATTGCGCTGAGGAGTTGAGCCGGCGGACAAGGCTGGCTGCAACAGGTTGAACAGTAAGAAGTGTGCCAGGTGATTGGTACCAAATTGAGTCTCAAAGCCGTCCTTGGTACGGTCCTCAGGCGGCGTCATAACGCCAGCATTGCACACCAAGATATTGAGGTCTTTGCTGAGAGAAAGGAATTCCTTGGCGCATGATCGTACGCTTTCAAAGAATCCAAGATCAAGTTCAAGAAGGTGGACACGATCGCTCTGGATGAGATCATCGCCCAATGCTGACTTTGCCTTGGAGATATCACGAGCAGTCAAGTACAGCGTAGCGCCCGCCAGGTGTAGTGCCTTGGCTGTCTCGATACCAATACCCGCGGAGCAACCAGTGATAAAAGCCTTGAACGGCGTAAGCTTGTCCACAAGATTTTCATCCTTGATAATGTCGATGGCGGTGGGGCGTGAATCTCCCGGGCCATTTGGCTTGGAGTGAACTTGAACATATCGGTCGGCCATTGTGGCAAAGATGATCAAAGAGAAAAAGTATTGATAGTAGGAGGTTGGTCTTAGTGATGAATTGTTTGTCTAATTATTCGGCTCTTGAGGTTTGGCAAAAGTCAGAAGGGCAGAGCATACTTATAGTACAAGCACCTGACGGATCTTTGGTGCTTTACCGGATTTCACGGCTTTAAGCTTGACAAGGACTAATCTTCATCTTGGAGTCTGGTATAAACTCCGATGTCCGATGTATTTTGCATTTCATTTAATAAGAAATAGAGCTTTCAGCCTCTGAACAGCCAAACCTAATAGGGTTCTGATGGGTGCGACTATTGTTTATGCCTTGGTTGCATCTCCACGTGGTGCAACGCTAATGCAACTGGCTTACCCAACATGGTCAGAGCTTGATTATTGCAAAATCTTCTGACATCATATCTAGATAGACTGGATCCAACAGTAATCAACCACGTTGGGACTTATAAGATAACCCGCAATAACCTAGATAGTAGTAATGTTTCTTCAATTCAATTAACCTACTCTACTCCGTAATAAATTAGAGATTAAATTAGTTAAACTAACTACCCTAAATCCTGTGGCTTATCCCGCGAACCGACGTTTCAGAAATTTATTAGCGCTTATGACTCTACTCAAGACTCCACCTACTGGTGCGCCCTGTAAATATGGGTCGGGTCAACTTGTCATCTTTTAATGCTCGCTCAAAACTCAACATTCACAACTTCACTCAGCATCTTACATCTATTTTCTCAACATCCCCTCCAAAAAATGAGGGAGTCTCCACTCTTGAACTGTCCTCGAGAGGTACAGCTCTCTATCGTGGATTTTCTTCCTAGTTGCGATCTGGCCAATCTCTGCCTGACGAGTCGAGCATTGCACAGCCTCGTTGAACCTCTTCTCTACTCTCATATCAAAATCGTGTGGAAAAAGAAGTGGCGTCCCCTCCTTGCCCACATACTACTACTTCGGACTCTTTTGGAAAGAAAAGACCTTTGCAACCATGTTTCTAGTCTCCAATTCGAGGGCGATGGCTTCGATGACGCCTTCAAACCACCAAAGCCAGGACAGGAACCCGCTACGCCTGTTATCCCATTGCTTCCTATTCCGGACCTCACTGGAGCCATGCAACAAACAGGTACTTCACAGCCGACTATTGATACTTGGATAGAGAGAGTCCAATCCGGATGTTCTGATGCAGTCGTGGGAGTCACTGTTACACTTCTACCAAAGCTCGAAAGACTTGCCCTGTGCGCCAACTGGACCACCAACACCGACTACCTTGGCACCGTATTTCGGTCAGCCTCTAACCAACACTCTTCGCTCGCCTTTGGCACGTTGAGATTCGTGTCAGTTGCCCCAAACGAAGAAGGCGACGAAAATCTGGACCCAAAAAATACACTCGACGCACTTTCGCTACTGTACCTGCCCAGGATCGAACATCTTTCCATCTCCATCGACAACCCTACTCACTTCTGCTGGCCTAGTCCATCGCCACCAAGCCCAGAGTTTTTGACGTCGTTAGAGATTTTTAGACTCCGTGAATGTCGCCTTGCCCCAATCCTATCCGCAACCAAGAATCTGAAACGGCTGCGCTATAATTGGGTTTATCAACCTGATCGCGATGAAGAGATTAGTAAGCATGTCGTCGCATTGGATACCATGAGCGAAGCATTTCTCCAAGCTCGTGATTCTCTTGAGGAGCTGAAAGTCACCGCGGATACAATTCCAGCGGCATCACGTGGTGAATATGAGCCACCCGAGATTGAATTCCAGGGATCACTTGCTGGACTGCATGGACTGCACAAACTGAAAACAATGTCTATTCCATGGTCTTTTTTGATTGGTATGAATAGATATCCAGATTCGGCACGTCTTGGACGTTCAATACCACCCAGCCTGGAGCATCTGACGTTGGGATCCTACTATATCGGAGACGAGGAGTCCGAAGACCCTGATGATGACATGATATCTGCTTTCGAAATCGAGTTGGAAGGTGGTGCTGTCTCGCATGCCAAGCAACTCAAGAAAGTCACTTTACCGCCCTCTTTTGAGTATTCAGGGTTTTCCGATACTTGTAGGAACAGGCTCAAGAGTATTGGAGCTCGATTCAACTTGGTTCTGGATACCGAGCCTATTGAAGAATAGATCATTGTACATGTTACATATTGGTTTAATAGGAGCATGCACGTGAATGTGTCCGCCAAGTCACACATTGAATGTTATTGGGAGTTTGTTCTTGTGGATTCTAATATGAGCCATTCTATTCATCTTTTGATCAACATCTTTGAATTGCGACCGTATAGATACAACAAGTAGTGGGAGTTCACTATGTCTCCGGACTTCCTTAATTGTAGCACTAGCTATCAGAACCTCATATTCTAATCCGACCAAGTAATCCTGTTTCGAGTGCACATCGATATTTGACCTATCCTCTGCACACCCCCGGCTATCGTACCGAGATCATAGCCTTGCTCCTGGACGTCTTCCAGGTAATCCACTTCCTGAGTAGGAACCAGCAAATTGCAGCCCCATTCCTTCTGTGTTTTGTTAGCGAGTCTGTTGGTATGTGATCGACTGGTTAGAGTAATGTTTACCTTGCTATCTTGACCATTTCTTTCAGTGCCACAAGGAGGTATGATACGGTATCCACTGTTGCCAAGTTTGATGACTGTCGTGACACGAGCCTTGGGGGTCAGCTCTTTGATGGGCGTCTCGTGTGTCATATAATATTGATGAAACGCATTGACTTCGCCACATTTGGCACTGTTCTTGTGATATTGATCCTTATCCCCAGTTGCTTGGCCCTTGGCAACACGGTCTCTCCAGAGGGCACTGCACAGGTCGAGGGAAGTCTTGACCTCGCTGTTGGGCCATTTGTTGAGAAATCCGCTTTTCCCTTTCTGAGACGACGATAGGATGATTTTGTTGTCGAACGCCATGATAGTAAGGGCCCCCGGAAGGATTGCATACTTACCATCCCTCGGAGGGTTTGGTTTGTATTGCATCATATCAGCCTCCATCTCTCTGAATGCATCTATAGCTATCATCTTCAATTGCCCTGGTGTGATGGAAGATACTGGCTCTTCGAAGACAAGGTAGGAAGAATAAACCCATCGGTGCGTTCCTTCAGGGCGTCCGCCTTCCTGTCTCGCCAGGCCATAGTCGAGACGGACCTTCAAATCACCCTGAGGGGGATGCTGGGTGCGTAGATCCGCGGCCTGGAGGATAGATCCAAAGAGGGCAAAGATGCAGAATACCAACAACCGAAGGGTGCTCAAAAGCGACGCCATGATGAAATAGAAGGGACTAACTTACTACCTCAAAAATGCGCAGGCCCAAGGACCCTAGGCCATACTATATACAATCGATACTGCAAATACACAACAGATTTTCATGCGTCTTCCGTAGCCTGATCCGGACTTCGTAAGTCAGCCTACAATATGCACATAGACATGGCCATGTTTCGAAAAATAGCCCGAGGATCCAGCATAGTGCAGCTACCGGTAAGCCCTAGTGAAATTAAAGGCTCGACAATGTGACTACAGTTAGACGCTGAAATAAAAGTAGAGAGACAGAGCAACTATCGTGATTTGCTGGAAGGAAAGACGGCCCCCATGGCCCCCCATAATCAGCCTTGTTCCATGTAGAGGAACGTAAGCTGCCAAGCAGTTAGATGGCCAATCGGCGGCTCCGGACAGACCGATATTAGCGTTGTAAGGAGATTTATGCTATCCGTAGAACCAACGTTCTCCGCTAAAACAAGGCGATCAGAGAAAGGGTCTTGACTGAATATGGACGAATTGGCGACAGGGACCCTCGGCCCTTGCCGAAAGTAGTTAGACGTGTGTCAATCCTTTGTCAGCTGAACCTCCTCACCAAGGCTTGTCCCTCATATCTGTTGGTTGTACCTGGTAATTTTTAATTTACGTGCCCTTGTCTCTGGGTCTATGGGTCCGATGCGGATACAATGTAGCAAAGATTTCACGAAGGATTGAGGCAGTGACCCGATTAATACGTTTCAAATTAAGAGCCTCGGGTGAAGAGAATTGAGAAACCTCCGACCCCCTTGTAGTTAGACGACATGCGATTCAAGTATAATGCCAAAGACACCACAGACATCTGCCTCTCCTTGTCAAGTCCATACTCGCCAATTCTTTAGAGACTTCTATGATGTATCGACCATCATGCCTTCTCGCCCTCTTGGCCGTGTCTGGCTCCGTTATAGCGGCCCCATCCTTCTCTGAATATGGGAGCATGCCTGTCAGTAGCCTTTTCGGCAGAGACACAAACGACCTTTTCAATCCTGACGACTTGTCGTTCATCAAGAAGCTAGCTGCTGTCGGAGATTCCTATTCGGCTGGAATTGGTGCAGGCGATCTCCTAGATGGAGACGGTGGTAAGTTGTTTATCGACTCCCGTTTCACAACGAACCATACCAACAATACTTCTAGACTGGAAGTGCAGAAGATACGATCATTCCTACCCGTATCTTATTAACCAGGATGAGAGACTCGGCGATCCCTCGAATCGCAAGTTTCAGTTTGAATCATGCTCGGGGGCAGTCATCAAGAATGTAATTGAAAGTCAACTGCCTCAAATTGACTCCAATCAACAAATCATACTTCTTTCTGCAGGTATAATAACGTTCCAAAACTCGCTACTGTCGAAAGCAGGTACTGACAGGCTTTAGGTGGTAATGATGCTGAACTTGTCAACATTCTTAACCAATGTGTCTACCAATGGTTCGCCCTGAACGGGGAGCAATCGACTGTTGGTAAAATTGCCAAGTTGAAACAAGAGAAATGGGCACAGGCAATCGATTGGGATGTCCCAGCCCGTGGCTGTCTAGAACAGCTCCAAGTTTCCAAGGATATCATCAACAGTGATGAGTTTTCAAGAAGGCTTAGTTCCGTTATAGAAGCTTCCAAGCTGAGGCTGGCTCCAGAGTGTGTGCCCCCATGACCCCAGACTGACATCAAACTGACCCATGATCTACAGCGGCATGATATACTACACAGGGTGAGACTAGACAGCTTTGACGTTCTCGTATGACAATCACTGACTTGGTCAGATATGCGAAGTTCTGGAGTACCGATTACGGCCGTGACTGCGACAAGGTGTCCTGGTCAACATGGATCTTTGTGAGTAGACGACCAGGGTTCCATGAGCCATGCTGACAGACTGGACTTAGAAATCCTACAACCTATGGCAGCCGGCAGCTCGTCTCGAAGAGTTGCGCCGAAGGGAGATGAACGGATTGGTCGATCTCATGAATGAGAAGATAGTCAGTTCACCCCTTGTCTTTGCCTACCTTTAACGCTGACATGTATCCTCAGGAAAATGCCGTAAAGAAAGCCGGCAGTGGGGTGACCTTTGTCAACTATGATGAGTACGTTGGTTACTTCAAAGGAAGATACTGTGAAGATGGCGTCGATGAGGCCTCTAGTGAAAGCAATACTAGGTAAGATTCCCCCACGGCTAATAAGTTTGTCACTAACCGTCACAGGCCGGAGCTAATGTTCTACGAGCTCAATACCTGGGATCCCTGGGGCAGAAAGCCATGGAAACGAAGCACTGTTGAGCACGAGAATGGGTCATTCTCTGGTATCATGAACATGCTGGCGCGGGCAACCGAATTCATCGACCCTGAGGCCAAGTTCAATGGGGAACAGAGGATCGAGACGGTCGATTTGATGGAACAACCTGTTCAGCTCGCAGCGGCGGGATCGACGGAGGGTGATTGGGTGCCAAACCTGTTGCCTGATGGGTAAGTAAAGAACCATGGTATAGGTGAATGCATTGCAATTATTGATACTCATTTTATAGTTACGGTCGTGTGTTTCATCCACAGATCTTATTGCATGAGATCATCGCCAACCTTGTTCTATTCGAGGTCTCCAATCGCCGGCTGGAGCAAAACGATCTACCGTCTGAACCGCTACTCGATGAATCTGTGGCTTCTTGCCCAGTCAATCCTTCTGTTGGTAAGACAGTCCTCGAGTACAAAAAGATCGAGACTGGTAAGGCAGTGAAGAAGGGTACTACGCTTCGCATTCTTCCGGTCGGCGACTCCATCACAGTTGGATTCCTAAGCGATAAGAGGGGAGGCGATGGGAATGGCTATCGAGGCCAGTTGAAGGATGATCTCTCTGGTAAGAAATTCTTGTGTCAATTCTGATGTAGCGATGGACCTCAACTCACAATTCGACATAGGGGACAAAGTTGTGTTTGCGGGGACAGAGTCGTCGGGTTCAATGAGCGACGGGTACTACGTAAGTCGAGATCCGTCATACAATACCTCTATCTAACTCTTCCACAGGCAGCATGGTCTGGAAAGACGATCCAGTACATATCTGACCATGTAGGACCTTCACTCAAACAACGCCCCAACATTATTCTCCTCGCAGCCGGAACCAATGACATGAATCCCAATCGCGGCATCTCGAAGGAGGGTAACGACCCTAAAGGGGCTGCTGAGAGGTTGGGTAAGCTGATCGACAAGATGGTCGAAGCATGTCCCGACGCAACTATCTTGGTCGCCATGATCATAGATACCTGCGATGAGAAGCAATCGCCTGCAACAAAGGAGTTCCAGAAGCTGATACCCAGTGTGGTCAAGTCACGACGCGAGGACGGCAACCACGTACTGGCTGTTGACTTTACGGACTTCAAAACAAGCGACCTTCAAGACTGTATTCATCCTACAAATGACGGATACAAGATCATGGGTGATTATTGGTACAGTTTCATCCATCAAATTCCAAGCGACTGGATTAAGAAGCCCGTTGGGCCTGACCCCAACAATGGAAGCGGCAACGATGGTAGCAACGGTGGTATCGACAAGAATATCCCTGCACCTAATTGGGGTAAGAGTCCAGTCCAGGTGACATCCAAGAAGGCTGTAGCAGATGCGGCCAATTATGCAACTGGTGGAAGTGACAAGCCGGTCACCTGTAATGGAGACCCTTGGTACAAAACTACAGGCAAGATCGCGCTAGGAGGGGTCGGTAAGAACGGCGATTGGAAATACCACAAGGACTGGAAGTCGGCGGGAGAGGTTGCAGAAGGTCTTGGCCTGGATAACCGTTATGTCAGACTACATGACATGAATGGTGATGGCAAAGCAGGTATGTTGATCACATCTAAAGCACGGCGCCCGACGACTAATGACTCGTACCAGACTACGTTTGGATCGACCCGAAGAGTGGGAAGATCACATGCTGGCTGAACAATCTGCCCAAACCCTGGTCCAAGGCTGGCAACAACAACGGCATCATTGGCAGCGGCGTGGGACCTGCAAAGACCATCTATCTGGCAGTAAGTGCTTACTTACACCCTTTGCGTACCGGAAAAAGCTGACCATGATGACAGGATATGAACGGCGATGGCGTAAGTCGTAACACGACAGAGACGGGCTTTGCTAACACATGGACTAGTTGGACGATTATCTCGTCGTGAACCCCAATGACGGCTCAGTCCGCGTGTGGTGGAATTATGGACCTGACGAGAGCTGGGAGAACGGATGGAAATTCGTCGCCGGTGGTGAGATCGCTTCTGGCGTGCCGCATGCTAATCTCGAGACTCTCCGGTTCCCTGATATCAACGGTGACGGCCGAGCCGATTATGTCTACATCGGTGAAGGTGGCTCTTTGAAGCATCACCTAAACACAGGTTCCCCCGGAGGTCGAGACGTACTGTTTCATGCTATGGGTGGTATCGCTACAGGCGCTGTGCGAGACATTTCCAAACTGGTGTTTGCAGATGTAAGTTCATGAGTCTTTCCACCTTTATCTTTTTTCCACAGACTGACATGCAATAGATGAATGGCGATGGTCGAGATGGTATGAGATGCGTTGACCCTGTGAATATGAATCAGCTGACATATCATAGACTATCTTATCTGGGATGATGATGGAGGTTTGACAGGATTCCTTAACCAGCCGACAAATAGGGAGGGGGTCCCTCTTTTTGTTCAGCAAGGCCCTGCCAAGACGATTGCCGACGGGATCAAGAAGAATCCAAGCACGATCAGACTCGCAGATATGGACGGCGACGGGAAAGACGACTATGTCTATGTCGGCGATCACGGTGCGCTGTCAGTATGGTATAACCGTGGTACAACGGATGATTCCATGGCTATTGATGGCTTGCGCTTCGCGGATATTGATGGTGATGGGGTGAGTACCTCATCTATGTGGCTGTTAAGATGTGAACTGACATCACTCAGGTCGATGATTATGTGTGGCTTGAGCCCTCAACAGGAGCCGCAACAGTCTAGTAAGTCACCGCACTTATATGTCAGTCAAGTGTGTCCTAACATTGAATAGCCTCAACGCCGGTGTTGATGATGGAGATTCTCTCGGATGGGCATGGAAGCCACTCAACGGTGGTAAGCCAATGGCCTCTGGCGCAGCGCCGGCACACCAAGTGGTCTTTGGTGATATCGATGGGTAAGTGATAGTCTCGTACACGGATTAAATAGTATAACTAACTTTATTCAGTGACGGTCTGGATGATTACTTGGACCTGAACTCCGAAACGGGCCTGCTCAAAGCCTACCTCAATCTCGGAAAGGAAGGAGATTGGAAGTTTAAAGCCGTCGGTACTATCGCGTCTGGCCTTGGCCCCGGAAAACGAGTGCGAATCGCCGACATCGATGGCGATGGTCGTGACGATTATATCTTTCTCAAAGACAACGGTGGGACTACAATCTACCGGAACATCTATGCGCCTCGAAATGATGGTAACAAGTACGAACCAATGCGAGATGCAGATGCGTCAGGGATCAACCAATCGCCAGATGAGATCGAATTTGTCGATATTAACGGTGATGGAAAGGCCGACTACGTCTGGACTAGTCGACTCGACGGTCGAGTCAAGGTATGGTACAACGACTATCCCAAGAAGCCCACCTGGCGAGAGGGTGGAGAGATTGCGGGCGGTGTTGGAACATCTGGCGCCAACATTCGGTACGCCAAGCTTCAATCAACCGGTCGGCACGATTATGTTGCCGTTGATCCCAAAACAGGTGCCATTGCCGCGTGGCTCAACGGCTGCGGTGACCCTGATAAATCGGACAAGAAGCACATGGTGTCGGTTGCCCGATCCCTCAAGACGCTGTGGGTCGTCAAAGAACATACCGACGGCGCGGGCCAATCCGTGGACTATTGCGGCGAGGGAGAGTACAGGAGCATAGACATCTTGAAAGATGATCCTGACGACGCGAAGTTCCCTTATGCCTTGACGAATATCACAATGAAGATTTATGGCCACGAGTGTTTCTACCTGGGTGGCTCACAGAGAGTGGGCAAATTGGTTTGCGACGATGTCAGCGGCATCAGGTGTTATGCAGACAAGAATGCGGGCAAGACTCAGGAATGCGATGACTGGAAATACGAACCATCACTATTCTGCAAGTGGTGATATTACCAATCTAGATAGGAAATAGACCATAAGATACCATTCAAATAGCTTTATCGATAACTTCAATCTCCAGTAGCCTCACTGCCGCAGACCTACCTTGGTCGGGGTATCCTCAGGATTTTTAACATGCAGTAAGTGATGCATCAACTGAATGGTCGACTCATACTTGTAAATTATCTGATGAACCTTGAGTCCTTTCAGAACTCGGCACATGTGATGGACCAACATGTTGGAGATGCACGGAAGAACCAACAGCATTGATCAAGGCCCAATCACCACGTTGTCAATATCCCGCGTTGTTGCCGGCGTTCCGGTTACGAATAGCATCTGACGATAAAATTCCTCGATCATGGCCCCATTAGTGGTCTAAGCATGATGCAATCTCGAACATCATAACATTATTTTTCAATTCACATGTCAAAGGATTCTATTCAAGGCCTATAAAGGACTGGACATTACAAACAAAATAGAAGGTCAACCAAATCCCTATCGTGCTACAAGTTTGAGAGCAACCTCATGTCTCCCTTATCTCTCATTATCGAATTTTCCTTCTTCTTTATCATTACGGCAATGGCACTATCTCCTCGAGATGCAATTGCCATCAGTGACATCGAACGATACGACAGCTTCATGGCAGAGGTAGCCGACAGCCAATTTCTCGACATGTATCTCGACAATACAGCAGTAAAGATTGATGTTTACGAGTACCCTTCCAACATTCTTGTTCGATCTGCCCAATTCGAACCAAGCCCAAAGGCCAATTCATATTTCGAGCAGCAGAAAGCCCACGCCGATGAGATTCTCGGAGAGCAAGTTGAAGAAGGAATGACCGAACGCGAGATCATCTGCAAACGGGATGAACATGGGGAAGAGTTTGAAAGTTTGTCTACACTTGAGAAGCGCCGCTCGCGCTGTCGTCAGTTCTGCGGGAACGTCAGCCATTGCCGAAATGGGCGATGCCCCCATTGTTATGCCATCAGGATGGGTTGTCTCTGGCAAAAGTGGTGCTATTAAATGAGGGCGATTTGTACATAACTAGTCAACAGAACAGTAGAGGCACATGATCTTGACCAGCTCCTCCTTCTATAGACTGGGTGCCAGGGCCTAGAGTAGTCCTCACAATAGTTTCGAACGTTGACTCAGGTGATACGTCCTATACAGGATGGTGCCTGATCATAAGCCTGATGAAGTAAAAAATTTGAAGATTACATATAATGCGTTGTTTATGGACTCAAGTAGGATACTGCTGCAACTGCCGAAAGAATAATGTTGATTGAGAGATTTATCGTTTTTGAAAACCGCACGTGTTTGTGGTATATGCGCAGAATTATGCCGAATTTACCGAAATATTAACATCAATGGAGACACTTGCCGCTTAGCCGGTGATACTTTGTCTGAGAAGGCTACGGTAGGGATGCTTATAGTAGGGTACCCTTGCCACAACCCTCGATTACGAAGTACATAACCAACGACCAACAACCAACAGCTAAAAACCAACAACTAAAACTAACAACCAACAACCCTCTAAGAAATATCAGGACATCGGACATCCCTGTGTACCAAATAACCGTCTCTCGGTCGAAAAGTTAAACGAAGAAAGTCTGAGCATTTAGAAAGTAACACCGCCTCTTAATTCCCTCACCTTACAACAGCTTAACACTCTCATCCTCTCCTTCTGACTTTTCACTACTATGCAAGACTATCAGCTCTTACTTCTTGTACTACTTGTCGACACTTGCGCTATTATAATTCGTGTATCATCAGGAAAATGGTTATACCAAGCAAAGCTGTTTCTATTGGCCTCGCATTTGGCCTTATTGGGCCAAGTAGCGCATTCTACGACGAACCGCATCAGAGAGTAGGCTACGTACCGCTTGCTACTGAGTAGAATGGCCTAGAATCCAACCTCACGGCCACTCTTGGCCTTGTCGATGCCGGCTATGTCTCACACTTCGACACTCGTCGCCACATCGAGGTATTGGAATGGGCCGGTGTCGTTGGGGCTGGAGGTACTGTGATCATGGCAGCGAACTCCGCCATTGGAATCTACAATTCTATCGCCGATATCATTAAGAGCAAAGCAAACTCAAACTCTTGCAGTATGACGACCGGCACGGACTCGGACGGCCACCTTGTTGAGGGCTATGCCTACCAGGCCACCACCAGCGGCCACGATTGCAGGACGACTGCTGAAAGAAAAACAATCTTGGCAGCTGTTGAGAAATGCGCAGACTGGCTGCACTCTCATGGGGCCATCAATGGCTGTTGCAAGTTTTCCCATGGAGGAACCTGGACAGGTCACTTGCGTCTCTCGTCTCAGCCATCCAAGTACCCAGCCCATTCAGTCACCTGTTAAAAACGTGTCAAAGTTATTGTGGTGCGTCTATCTGTACTATTCAGTAGCTGAAGGGCCTAGGAAATATTAGTTAGCCTCTTTTATAAACTTCTATCTGGTTTCCAGCTGTTATGTTATGTATAGGTGTTTTATTTCATCGGATCGTAATTACGTCGCATGGTAGAAATTGCGTCTCTTGGTCGGCGATTACCACAAATAATCAGGCCATAATCAACGCTACCATCTATTCAAATGAGAAGTGTTAATTACTTATGCCCTCTAAGAAAACACTCAAGGATCATGTAGATACACATAAGCCTGTTGATTAGTTCAGCTACTGCGTCGATGTGAATCGATATAAGATGGCAGGTAGCTCTTCACCATGCGTTAGGGCGTAATGTAAAAGATTTCAGGATTGAGGGTCTTGCGTACACAAAATCTTCTTAAAAGTCACATTGCTACCTAGTCATGCCACATTGTTGTATGTCAAGTAGAGATACAGCAGCCAACATGCATATTTGTTACCTAATGAATGGGCCATGTCGACCATTACACCACCCGTTTTGCTTTAGGGCCGAAAGGTCTGCTAAATGTTACCGGAAGTTCTAGAACCTACTATTCCAGCTCAATAGAAAGGTGCGGCATTTTACCAAGAGACATCACATGTTACTCACTTGCTATGACACCTGACGATTGACTTATTCAAGATGAATCCACTGCAAAGCTAGATTTTAGCATCCACTATCATTCCCGAGATTTCAACAATAGTTACTGTTCACAACAAGCACTTCCCTGATAATGTGTCAACATAATTCAAAACAGCAACAGCCTAAGAGTCCTACAGAAACCGGTCATGGCATCGCATACAAAGACCTCTCCCCCGAACAACAAGAAATAAGCGATATTCTGCATGAAACGGAGTGCTATGATTTGGATCTTTTAGGTGTCGCAGACCTTGGCCGTGATGGGGTTTTCCGCTTTCTCGATGCCGATCGCAATGTTCTCTATGCAATTGCGTTAAGGCCTGCATTGATCAAGGCTTTATTGGACCGTTTACCTTACGATAAGGAAGAAGAAAAGTTCTGGCGCGGAGTTGATGGAAAAACAGTTCCTCAAGAACAGTGGTACAATCCGCCTTCGGGTATCCTTCCCCCACCTCTATCGGAGGAGGAGAGGAGAGAAGGCCGAGAGATTATTGAAAAGTTGAAAGGAGACTTGGGAAGAATTCGTGAAGAGTCGGAGAATTACAAGGAACGTCTTGTCTTTATTGAGTCTGATAACAAACTTGATTAGTCAAATAGTTGAGAAGAGCATATCCTATACAGTCTAAGCGTTTTTTATTCTTAGACCCGGGCCAAGTCTTCCCCTTGCTCTTTAAGATTGTCAAATCAAATTGCTGATGCTTAGTGCTAATAAATATCCTAAAAAGGCCAAGAGAAGATCAAATTATCCTCTAAACAGGATAAGTATAACTAAGCAGGCAAAAACAAAGGGTATCTATTACCCATTGCACCATGAATCATTCTTGATTTAACAAATGCTTTCCAATAATCCGTCCATCCTCGCTCGGAAATCCGAATCGAACCACTTGCCAATAACTCTCAAGGCGGCGATAGATTGATACATGCCAATGATACTGCAGTTATTCTCAATACGAACAGCTTGGGTCATGAAGGTTGCAGGGCAGCGGAATAACCTAGCCGAGCTTGGTGGGAACCATAGCCAATTGGCGGATAATCGCTATGCCGATCCGAACTAGAGTTGGTCCAGGGTAGTTCCGGCTATTTTTCTTTACACGTTGGTCGCTCGCATTCCAACAGTCTCCAATAGTAATAATACTATGGTGAAAGAAAAAAAACAAATACAGTTTGTAATGTATCCTATCCTTTGAAACTGCCAGAGTTTTGAGTTGTGAGCCCAGTTTGGCGTAACAGCAATTACAACAGGAAGAGACCGAATATGTTTTATATACAAAGGACGAAAAAACATTTGGACCAAACAGTTGCTTAGCTAGGATGGCCGTTCCACCCATACATAATATCTTCTCCTACGCGATATCACTTCTTTTGTTACACTTTCACTCCTCCATCTACAAAATCAACCAAGCAAATTCATCATAAGAATTTTTTACAGCGATTTTTAATAACCACACGGCCGTGGCTAGAATCATTTATGTTCGGTGCAATACACACTGTGCCATATCCACCCCTTCCCAGCATTCAAACAGCATCAAGGAGAAATTCCAAAAGCTAGATCGAACGCGTATTGAGAGCCGTATTGACTGATGAGACTCAGTAGCGCAGATAAATACCAGCCAAAGCTGAACTTCTCCAAGATTTGAACCTACCCTGCAACCGCCTAATTACGGTGTCTGAAGTTGCACTTAACGCTTGGATCATCTCAGGGGTCATGTTTCAGACTCTAGCAGCCTAGCTATGTAGCGTGCCCCGCTAGTGTAGCACTGTGGATCACTGTAAATATGGGTCAACCGTTTCTCAGCTCCTCTTATAAGCATTGACGTTACGAGGAGAATCTCCCTCCTTCAATGCACTTTTACTCCCGCTGCAACACAATCAAGGATGGAGCAAGTTTCCCTTCTCGACTGCCCTCAAGAGGTTCTGCTCCAAATTTCTGGATTTCTTGCACAGAATGACCTGGCGAACCTTTGCATGACAAGTCGGCGTTTGCACAATCTCGCTCAGCCTCTGCTTTATTCTTCTATCCAGATATCGTGGGTTCGACAATATTTCCCGCCCATCGTGCAGGTGTTTTGTTTCCTTCGAACCCTACTTGAGAAACCAGAGCTTTGCAACCACGTCCGGAGCCTAGAATTTGATGGTGACGACTACATTGACTATTGGGACCCTCCGGAACGGGGTGAAACACGGGGGCCGCCCGAACTTCCCGTGCTTCCTCTCGACCGCATTGTGAAGATTATCAAGGGAACGGGTGTCTCGCAAACTAGTGCAGATAGCTGGATCAACAAAATTCTCTACTCCGAAAGATACTCGTATTTGGACGTACCGGAAGACAACAACCTCTCTATAGTCCACAAAGTTCTCAAAGAATGGGCTGATGGCACTATGGCTTTCCTTCTGTACCTTCTTCCAGGCCTATCCAGCTTCTCTGCATCTTACAATTGGTGCGAGGAGACAAGCACCCTGCGTGCCGTGTTTCCACGATCTCTCCGTCCTACAACTGGAGGCCCTTCTCACTGCCCGTTTCCGAATCTTCAGTCTTTGAGAGACGTGTCAATTGCATCAACCCTTGGGAATGATACAAATCTCGACCCCGAAAACACTGCAGAAGTCCTTTCAATGTTTTACATACCAAACATTCGGACTCTTTCCGTCCCAATCGATAACCCGGTTCATTTTACCTGGCCAGGCCTTTCACCTCCCAACCCAGCTTTCTTAACGACGTTGGAGATCTACAGGCTACGAGAATGCTACCTTGCTTCCATCTTATCTGCGACTAAAAGTCTGAAGGTGCTACGGTATAACTGGTTCTATCGCCCTGATGTCGACGAACATGTCAACACAGATACTGTTATGCTTGACACCATAGCAAAAGCTGTCTTGGAGGTCAGCGAAACGCTTGAAGAGCTACAGATCACAGCTGGAGTGCAACCTGCATTCTCACAAGGCCTGTATGAGCCACCAGAAGTCACCTTTCAAGAATCATTGATACAGCTTTCAAGAATGAGTAGGCTGAAGAAGTTGCAAGTTCCATGGTCATTTTTGATCGGGTCGGGTACCCCTTTTACAGCTAAGTCGATCGGCACTGCGCTTCCAGTCACCCTCCACCACTTGACCCTGGGCGGTGAGTTCATGGAAGGCCGGGATGAAGCACTGATTTTGGCCTTGGAAAGGGAGTTTGAAAGTGGTGCTCTTTCAAGTGCAATATCCTTGAAAAGTATCTACCTGCCTCCTCGACCATACTACCCGCTCTGCCAGCGTGAGTGGGCTCAGGAATGCCAAGAAAGATTAGATGTGCTTGGGTCTCGATGTCATATGACTTTAACCATCACCACGAGTCCAACGACTAGCTTGTCATTAAGTCACAGCATCTGAAATTTGATTCGGATCAATTCTAAACATAGTTTTCAATTCCCAGATATATTCGCTGATCTCGTGATATACTCTGACCCCAAACTATCATGATCCAATGTCTAAGAACATCAGCTAGGGGACTAAAGCTATCTCGTGTAAGAGGCCGAAGACTGCTAGAATGTGAACTACATTTGCTTTACCTTACCTGGAAACCGGAGCCCACGCCTTCTCATTGTTCCTCCACATTCTCAATTAGATGATCAGTAGATCAAAAACTCAATATAACAAGAATATGAAAACTGCGTAATAAAGACTGACAGTACCATAAGTCACTCATCGTCCCAGGCGAGATGAGTAGGTCAGAAATCTTGGTGTGAACATCGCACTATTGCGACTATCTAAGATTAAAGGATCGCTATTTTCCATCCAGGTCAACTGCCAAGGATTCATGAAGTCTGTACCTCGTTGTTAGTTCTCATACAAAATCCCAGTGTCACTTTGGTTGCAAGTTAAGTAGACGCTGTGATCACCGCATAAACTCATTTATGAAAACAACCAATCACGACTCATTGCGACATGCATGTTGATACGAGCTTTTGCTAGAACCAACAACCAACAACTAAAGCATCAGCGCATTCAAGGTGAGACTCCCACTATAGCGATGGTAAGACTAGGGCTTACTGGTCATTACAACAACGCTAAAGAGGCAATGAAACAGAGTTGTTGGTTCGACTTACCATTTTGTCCGCAAAAGTCTTTCGAACTTTGTCCCAATGGGGCAGTGCATGGGACAGTGCACGACGATCGCTGCAAAGCCTCTTCAGATCATAGGATAGTCGCAAGTTTAATCACTCCACACGCAAAATTGTGCAGGGAGGGGTCAAGAAGAATAGAGACTGGGGATACCACAAGAACTAAGCAGAGGCCTGTGGGGGCGGATGTACCTTCTGAGTATTGTGGGTTCGAAAACGTGTACAAGGGCAAGCAAGATCTATTGATTGAGCCTGATGATGCAACGTTCCCATTTGCTTTTACTAGCATGGAGAAGCTCTACGACCACACGTGTTTCTACTTGGGCGGTGCATATAGAGTGGGAAAGTTGATTTGTGATGGGGTCAGTGGGATTACGTGTTATAGAGAGAAGGACGTGGGTAAAAGTCACCATTGCAAGTACTGGAAGTACAAATCCTCGCTTTACTGCGAGTGGTAGTGTCACGAAGAAAGTCAGAACTTTCTTAGGTTTGCCAATGTATAATAGTCAGTTTCCGAGGAGTTCTCAAACGGCAGTAAATACAATTGATCATGTTACTATAGTAAATTAATCAAATCAGATCCTTGCAAAAGCGTTCAGTGCTTTGTGGATCCTAAAAGTAATCCCCCCGAAGCTACGGAGTGAAACAGCTTAGAAAGTGTGAAGGTAGTCACCGATGAAGGAATTGCCAAGCTTGCTGACTTGCTCAGCGATTTCCCCAGCACCAAAAGTCTTGGCCAGGTTCTTCGCTACCTCGGTCAACCTACCCTGCATAGTGACAACCATGAAACGGTGCTGTCAAGATTAGTGCCTGGGTCCAGGAGGCAGACGTAGTAAGCGTACCTGGTAGGGCTTGTTGTCCTTGTCGTGGAGGGCGACCCAGCGGCCTTCTCCATTCTTGTTCTTCTGGCCATACTGGAATCGATCGTTGATCTCGACGACCCAAGAGTCTAATTTTACTCAGCGATTGCAAAAGAATAAGTAGGTGGTCACTTACTGCCCTCCCGTCGTGCACCAGGAAGTCTTCCGATGAACTCGTTACTGTTGGAGTCCTTGTAAAACCGATCCTGAATGTACATCAGAACATCCGCATTGCCCTTGGATTGGTTGCGAGCATTGACGAGATAGTAGCGGGCGGTGCGAGTGCGGAAGGATTGAGACCACGAGATGTCCAAGGCATTCTGCTCTGCCTCAGGAGTGTAGGCGGGAACAGAGAGAATATCGCCTTTGTTGGGAATAGACATTTTGGAGAAATGTGTAGTTTGTGAATGTAGAATGTTTGTAGAAGGGTGGTGAAAGAAGCTGTTGTGATGGTGCAAGATTCGATAAATGTGGGAGATCTCGAGTATTAAATACTTGACATGATCGAGTTCAAGGCCTCATGCCGCTCTTTGCAGTTCTTTACGAAGCCTTGAGACTTGACATATTGATGCCCAGTAATTGACATAAACACAGCTGAATGGAGGCTGATGACTCGCCATGTCTCACTTTGTCCACTAGCTTGGAAGACTACCATTCGATAGTTCTCTCACTACTGGAATGTTGCAGATCTGCGTAGGAATCTCCGTCGAGGCTCTTCAGGCTTGGTGGTTGCAAATCTCAATGTGCGTCTGTAATAGGCAATATCCTGCCATAACAGTCCCGATCCTCCCTTAACCCGACCGATTTCGAGACATGATGTTCCCATCAGGGAAGTCGGGGC
This sequence comes from Fusarium armeniacum, assembly GCA_013618295.1. Taxonomy (NCBI): domain Eukaryota; kingdom Fungi; phylum Ascomycota; class Sordariomycetes; order Hypocreales; family Nectriaceae; genus Fusarium; species Fusarium armeniacum. The sequence goes on from JABFER010000036.1 coordinate 88,248, forward strand.
TGGCTGAACAATACAGCTCGCCACGCGAAATTGTGGCGTTGACGAACTGATGGCCTGGACCCATGCATGTCTCGGCCCGTCCCAAAACGTTGGAGCCACAGCGTCTAATCACCGAATTAGCTAAATCTTCCACAATATATGCAACAAAACCATTTACTACACCTGCGCACCCCTCATTATCGTGGCTGGCTGTTGTTTTAGGTGATCTCCTATCTAGTCTAGATTGGATGTCTCGTATCACACAGATGTGGACCGTTAAAGGATTGTGTCACACAACGTGGCGTGAGATTGCCAATCGGATCAAGCTATCATTCCGATTTGGAATGAAGGACGATACACCATGTAATGTCAAGTACGATGCGGTATCATGACATCGGACGACAGACAGTATCACTTACAGCTCGGCTGCATATCTAGATTAATAGTTGTATCTCATGCAGTATGTCAATATTTGCATTTCGCTTTGATTGGAAAAGGTATCAATCAGTCCCTTTTAGTCAGACCGGGAGAATTCTCAAGCACATGTTTTGCAGGAGCAAAACATTTCCCCACAAGGAGATATGTCGGCTATTGCAGGATTTGAGAATGTCTCACCACCAACGTGAGTAGCAGACACACAGCTGGAAGTGCAATAAGTAGCCATTGGACGATATGCGAAGAAAAATAGTTCTTTCCTTTTTGGTGATTTCAGCTTGCTCTAAAATGAAGGCAGCACGATCTAGTCATAACAAAGAAAAGCTAAATCATTCAGCATTCACGGTCCAAGTCAGCTGTAAGCATCAAAAGTAGACCTCCATGTTCTCATTATCGTCTTTGCCTCGAGCCGCACTGTTACACAACCACATACCAGTCAAATAATATGTGATAGAGGCTGCAGGTAATTTCACCAGCCGACTAAGAACCTCGCCACAAGGTTCAAAGTGGTATAGTAGGCCACATTTAGATATTTTCATTTTCCCATTACGGATAGGATATCGGAACCTGGCGCTGCTGAACGAGGGAGACCTCGGAGGAGAACACTGAAATGGTAAAGGCCTTTCAGAAAAGGAGGGATGAAGAGATTAGGGTGCGAAGACGTTCGTACTGTGGCGAATTGATCTCTTCATCGTCACATTGGAGACCTCAAGAGATGGAGATATCATCTACAGGAAGGGAGAATGCAGATATAAGACCCCTCCTGTCTGCCTTGAAAAACTATCCAGCATCACTCATCTTCACTCACAAACATCCAACATCATCTATTCATCTTAAAACCTTCTGTAACAATGTGCTCAATCTTGAGGGCCTCCAACCGTCCAGCGGCATGGATCCTGGATCAGCCAGATTCTTTCCAAGAGACCAGAGAAGCTGTCATGACTTGCGAGTTCCAGTCATCCAATATCAACGTCTCTGACTTTACCTCCACTGGCTTCGAGAAGGTCTCTGAGAACGTCACTGACAACATTGGAATTGCTCTTTCTGGAGCAAACATTTCCCCTGACGCCGACATGACCCACTGTGAGTACACTCAAGTAGCATCACCTCTGCGCTCGTTTACTAAACTCTTCCACTCAAAGCCATTGTCAAGATCGAGGCGCGCTTCGAGAACAACGTGACTGGTGTTTCTGTCCGCAAGGTCAGCACAGGACTTCTTGTCAGTTCTGATCTCGTCGTCACCGGAAGCGAGGCCGTCTATGATGCCGAATACCACCTTGGTGCTGCCAAGCAGGTCACTTGCTACACCGGCCGTGGATCTTCTGACGCCCAGAAACGATATGGTCAACGTGTCGTCTTCTCTGCCGACTGGTCTGAGGATTCTGGTAGACGCTCTCGCGATATTGCCTTTGTTCATCTCGCTCAGGCTTCCGCTTTGACTGCTGAGCCAGCCTCAATTCAAGGTCAGTTGTGATATGATCCTGTGTTTTGGGACTTGACTAATAGATGACTACAGAAGAGCCTGCTGAGCAAGTCCCTGTCCCCGTCACCGCTCCGATCGAGTATACCAGCGACGAAACGCAAGCCCCCGAACCCCAAGCTGAACCTGAGCCGCAGCCCAGCGATGAACAAATCCAGGATCCGGCTCCTGTTTGTGTCGAGCCTGCAGTAGAGGAGCCTGTATTCGACTTCCCTGCTCCTGCAGCTGAGCCCGTCTCCGAGCTTGTTCATGACCATGACTACGTCGATGTCGAAATTGACGAAACCCCTGATACGTCCGTCGCCGAAGAGACCGATCCTTTCTACGAGACTATCAAGACAATTTCGCAAATTGACAACAAGACCCTCGACATTGAGTCTTCACTCATCGATGATGTCGGTCAATTCGTCAGCGTCGCTGCTGGAGCTCTGGTCCACCATGTTGTTGGAGCAGAGACTATCTTGAGTGGCAAATCTACCAAGCTCCCTGGCGTTTCTGAGCGTGCTCTCCTTGCTGAAGCATCCCTTCAGGCTGTCCTTGCCATTGAGCAATCCGACGAGCTTGACGAGATTATCGCAACCATGAAGCAGAACTGGACTGCCAACGCCCCACAGGTCGACCAGCTTTCTGTGCTTCTCGCGCCGTACCTCTCTGAGGCTGCTCGATACATTATCGAGTACCATCAAGAGGATGATATCTCACAGAATACTTCAGTCAAGCCTCTCAAGCGCCGAAACCTTGGTATTAGACAGCTCCCCACTGCTGAGACTACCAAGGTCTTTGTTAAGGGCATCTTTGGATCCACTCTCCCTCTGCCTGGCCGCCAGGATGTTTTCTCCTCGCTGGGCCCTGTTCTCCGAAGCGCCATTTCTGCTATTGACCAGATTGTTTGCGACGCTGGAAAGACTGCTGTATCTGACATCGCACCCAAACTTCTTGAGAGATACCAGGGAGCTGCCCCGCCAACTGGTGATGTAGAAGCCACTCGCGTCCTCGTGCAGCGCGCTATCATGGCAGATGTCGCTTATCAGGCCCTCTCAACCCTTTCTCAGGAGAAGCTTCAGGTGCTGAAGGTCATCCCTCTCGGTGCCGAGATTCCTCAGTGCGATAATATCTTCGACTTCATCAAGTACATCATCCAGTTGATCGCTCCGGCCTCTCTTCATGATGCCAAGCAGGCTGTTCACAAGTTCATGCCTCTTCTCCAAGTTCCTTCCGCCACCACTGTTGAGCCTGTTGTGCCTGCTCCTGTCAAGGCCGAGAGTAGCAAGTTTGCCCTCCGCGATTTCCTGAGCAGCAAGAAGGGTTCCGTCAAGACAATCTGAACAATCTCGAGAGGTTCCAAGATGTTATGGTTCGATGAAATTGAGTGATGAAGCGATGGAAAGTCAACGGGAAGAAAACCCATCGTAAAAATCACACCGATCGACCTGTTGATGGAGACGGAGATGCGCATCGGGAGAGAGTGGAGGGTATTGTCTGGCTTACATCGGAACCGGCCGCATCCGGAAACTAACTTCCCTTTGTCCATTTGCTCATTTATCTTGGTATTGTATTCTTGTAGCTACAGTTTAATTCGAATTAATTTGACTCGTGTTCTATTGTGTGTTTACCTACAAGTATGCATTGATACCTCACCCTGGGGATCGCTGTAGCTTTCTTCTCTAGGTCTTTGAGTACATATCGGATCCACATCTGTGGTAGTTAAACTATATAAGGTATTTCAGAGCTATAGAATTCCAACGGGCACATGTGCAAGCTATTTATAGCGTCTGGAATCTTCTCTGTCCGGAAGAACACCCGTATTTTGTCGGATTACTATTTTTCCGATCGTGCTTGAGTCGCGGTTTTTTCTACAGCAGCTTTCAAGTGGCTGTTTGATATCGCTAGCTCGGCTCATTCGGATTGAGGGGATAGCACATGCCACCGACCAGATCCTCACGATACTCAACTTCGCGGCAAAAAGCTTGCCAGTCCTGTTCATCAGCAAAAGCAAGATGTGACCGGAGACCGATAACCTGCGGGAGATGTGCACTCCGTGGCCTGACCTGTGACTACCCGGGAGCAGAATCTGCCAGGGATACAGACGACACAAGCCTGATTAGTGAGGCACAAATGCACTACTCCGTTGCAACGGATGATATAGCTGCCGATATCGATCAGGATGCACCTCCAAGAGAAGAAATGTCAAACTCAAATCGTCAGTCTGTAGATTTAATGACTGGAAACACCCCAACGTGCTCATTTCCAACACCCGAGCAAAGCGCTTCCTCCAATGCCACCGGGGTAAATAGTGGTGGGAAAGAAGCAGACATTTTAGAATTTTCCAATCTCGCGCTTGTGTGTCCGATCAACAGCGATGACATCAAGAATCGATGGCTTAACTCCTATGTGCCCTTGCCCGGACAAACCGTCAAGGAATACCCCCCCAGCATCATAGGGTTTGTCTACCGCATACTGAAATCATACACATCTATCATGGTTCGGGGCCGCGGCATTCCTCCGTTTATCCACTCGACTCAAATCCGCACAGAACTGATCACTCAACCTCTTTCGACATGCTTAAGCCTACTTCGAATTTTTGAACAAATGTTGCCAGGAAGCAAACAGGTTGCCTTTGATGTCATACAACGGGAAATGAACAAGCTCTACGAGAAACACGGCACATACAACCATGTGGATCTTCTTGCAGCTTTCCAAGCGCATCTGATTTACTCAATGGTATTGTTCTTCTATCTTACTCCCAACGTTCCGGCCCCTTTCTTACGACAGGCTGTCATCAATCTTCAAGAGATCGCTTGCGTCTGTTCCAGTCGAGGTCTTATGTGCTTGTCCGAGGAACAGCTGGTACGTCCAACCTGGGAGTCCTGGATTGTGGCAGAATCGAAGCGACGGTCACTATTTACAATGTACCTTTTTGACAGCGTGCTTTCCGCCCATGATGGTTTCCCAGTCTATGTAGGAACTGAGTTGAAGGGCTTACCCGCACCATCAGGCAAGTCGCTGTGGCAAGCAAGTGTCCGACATGATTGGGAAAAGATTTACAATGTTCACCTGGTTGACTGGGGTAATGGTTTATTCCGGATCGATGAACTATGGCCTATAGCTCCTGATCTTGATGAACGAGGTATGATTGAAAGACGTGAGAGGGTGGACAGATGGCTAGAGGCGGTTGATGAATATGGATCAATACTTTATGCGGTGACAAGCTGCACTCATGGGGGATAAGTTTCAATTGTTGCTAGAATCCCACAATATCGTATGATAAGGGAATAGGTCAACTTCGTAAGCAGAAATCTCCGGTACAAAGCTGAGTTGTGTCACTCCGTCTCCGAACTTTGTGGTTGGGTCCTATTCTCTTCCACGTCAAGACTCCTTCTACTTCTGTTACCATCTTGCACAAGACTATTACCAATCCTGACTCGTCCTTCTGTGCCCAATTTATGAAACTCTTGTGCCCCCGAAGCTGCAATGATGGATGAGGGTTTCATATCAAGCATTGTCCCTGCTTCGCGATAGGCCTGCAGGCCAAGTAGAACCGCCACAATGGCTAGCGCGATACTCGCCGTGTATACCAGAAGTAGTTGGGTCCTATTGTATTCGAAGACATTGTTGTATTGTCGTTGGAGGCAAGGGTATTCTAAGTCGAGCTTTTGTGCGGTCAATACCGGTAATCCGTTTGCAGCCCATGACGTAACTTTGAAGTATTTATCTTCTAGTAATGCGATGAGGATGTTCTCATACATTTTTCGGATATGTTTACCGAGGTCGTCCTGGTAATAGACAATGGGAAGGTAAGTGAAATCGTCCACCAAATCTGTCGTAGCTATCCGAGAGTTCACGTTGTAGTTTGGCAACATCGTGATTGTTCCGTTGAAGATGCGCCGTATAATGTAGCCGAGTGAATGATATGCTGCAGTCTCGCCATAGAGGTCCACATCAGAAGGCCGAATATAGTTACTTTCAGGAACAGCTTTCGTGCGATCCTTGAGTCTCTCATCTGGATCCAAGTCTGATGTGAGAGTCGTATTGATTACCTTCCTGAGTTTTGATCGAGCCAGGACCCTGTGGTACTTCTGTACATTTGAAGGATTTGTATAGTTGATTTCAACTGTGTAATTCGACAAGTAATGCTCGCAACCAATAATTTCAGGGGTATAAGCTTCATACCACCGTGGGTCTCCCCTATGCTTGGGCAGCACTTCTGTAACGTCTCTGACCCTACTGTAACCGATCCACATGATAGGTTCGGTTCTAAACGCACCCAGATTCTTTAGGTACGGAAGTCTTTGCTCTAGCCTACCCCCTGGACCAGAAAGTATTTGGTGATCCATATACTCGCCCAAATCGGTCCGGGCATAATATATCATATCGCCTACTGGTGCAAGAACGCTCGTGTTGAATGGCGGCGTTGAGCCCCCGAAACTTTTTACTGTCGAATTTATCCCGTACGCAAGCTTCTCACACTCATAGCTTGGGGCCACGAAACTGACCTCATAAGAACAGCTGTCACTACGGCAAAAAATTTGTTGAAGACGACTTTGGTCTGTTAAAGCCACTCTCGGATCAATTTTGTCAAGCAATCGCTGAGAAGGGCCACCCCAGTAGTAGAATTCGTTGGGATCGTCCGGGTTCGTCTCGTTTCCTCTGGCAGTAGTGTTCCAAGCTGATAGCGTGCTAATATGATTATAGCGCCTTGGGGTGGGCCGTGCTCCAAAGTTCTCATTCTCAAAATTCAAGGTTGAGATTCTACTGCATTTTCCGATTTCTTCTGTCATTTTGTCGACGACAAAGATAGTTTCGGATGTCAAGACAACAACAAGTGGTGTCAGCCAGCAGTAAATAGCGATCAGAGTGCTGATCTTGGCCGTTTTAACGGAAGACCAAGTCAAAAGAGAGAAAATGTCGTTATTTGCTGTAAACATTGAATCGATTGTCTTGATATCAGTCGATTTGTGGCGCAGGACTAGCCAGACTCTCTGTTGGAAGGCCATGACAGCTGCGGCACCAAGGCAAGCTTTGGCGCAGAACGCCAGTAGGGTGCCGTATCTGAGCACCGTAGAACGATTGGTGGCCCATTCGCCGTGAAGCCTGAGACAGAACAAGTGGTGGCCGAGAGCAAAGAGAAAGCCGAATACAACCAAAAGACACATATTCCATGGTTTAGATTTGTAAGAATCCCAGTGTTGGGATACACGCTGGAACTTTTCTTGAATGAAGCCATAGCTTCGGGACACGCCTCTAAGGTTCTTGGATCCTGATGTTGCGTGAGGACCTTGGAGCTGGCGGGATGACAAGGGTATCGTCTCGTCTTGGGCCAAAGCCGGTTCGTCGTTGTCTCGGGACGACGCGTCCATACCAAACGACTGCTTGCGACTTGCGGATTCCATTCTGACAAAAAATTCAAATCAGGGTGCGAGAGTTGAGGAAACGTGAGGGGTCAAGCTGTTATATGTTGTTGTTGGCTGGTATGCCTGGAAGCCTTGCGTCAGATTTTCCATCTTGGCATTTTTCTCACTGCATATACGCGCGACATTCCCTGTTCATAACACCAAGCTAGGTTTCACTTAAATTGCTATACCTTTCGTCATCTAATGAAAATGTCCCAAGAGCCAGAAAGATGCTGAATATGAATAAGTTGGTGGAAAAATAGAAGCTGCTGGAGATATACACCTAGATTTAGGAAGGGTTTGCTGGACATTTATTTGAAGTGGACTTAACGCAGTAGTCCAGGGGTACGTACCCACACTTTGGGTCATTTTGACAAGGATATTAACAGGGTTAAAGGAAGATTCTTTACCCGAATAGGTTTTCTACGACGTCAGTCATCTATTTATGTACTCCAGCCAACTGTCTACGGGAAGCCATCCTTGTCTTTAGCTTTTCTCTTTCAGAATTAGAATCTAGACATCGACTGGAAGATCGCACACATATAGAAACGGTTCTCTGTCTGACCAGACAAAACACTCTGTCATTTGATTCTTTATAGCTTTAAACCGAAACCCAAGCCATCTTAGTATTCTTTCAAGTTCTTAGATAGAAGATCTATAAATTGAAAACCTAATATACTATATTATCGAGTATCTTATTAACTTTCCTAATAAACCTTCATGCTACTAATGCAGCATTGATTGAATTCAATGATGAGGGTCACTGATAGAGAATACTTCTGTCAGGCTGTTGTTTCCACCTGCAACCATCGATCCACCAAGCTCGCGAAGTCCCTCGGAGCTGTCTGGGTGATGTTCAAAGTAATTTGGGATGGGCCCGCGTTCAAAAGATGAACTCGCGAGGGTTCGATCCGGTCATGTGACCTCCACTATCCGGTCGCCTACCCTAGAGACAAATTACTACGCTCTGTCTTGATTACTCGTCAATAGCGATTCTGAGAATTTGATGTCCAAAAATAGTGCCTCATCAATACCTGCAGTCCACTGTGAAGCCGTACCTCGAAACACGTATCACAGGACGTAAATTTGGTTGTCTAATAACTTCGCAACACTGCAAAGAGCTGTAAAGTTAGCAAAAAGTCTTGTTATTGTGCCCACGCAATTCTCTCACTTTCCATGATGCGGTCAGTTGCAGCCACAATTAAGAACAACCACACGACACTGATCATTTATGTATAAAATTAGTCTTGGTCGTCCAATTGCTGGCAACTTGTAATCCCAGGAGTCCAGGATATACATCACTCTTTAAATCCCTTCCCACAGGCTTAGACTATAAGAAGTGGGCCAGACTCTGTTGAGAGATGACATGGATGGCAAATTACTACAATTTGACGTTGCAAATCTCTGGTCAGACTTAGATAAAGAACTTCAAGTGCTATATTATTGAGTGTTCTCTGAGTCCGAAGTTTGTCGCTCACTCGCTCATTGGTCGACTTCGTCAAATTCCCAACATTCTCCTAACAGAAGCTTTAAACGATCCTCGACCGTTCGATGACCGATCTAAAGAAAAGAATCTGCTTTGAATGCACCTAGACTCGGTGGGTATAGTGTCTTTTAATTGGGCCGGCCTCTAATACCGGAGAGATTCTAAAGACTCTTATCAGTCAGTTCATGTAAATATGTTAAAGGCCTGGTCAATTGAGCCAACAATCTCCCCTTGCAGCAAAAGAATTTGATTCGTTACTGACGTCTGTAATTCAATGGATCTAATGCAACCCGCTGACAGGAGGTGGATCTCATATCCACTAGTGAGCTTTGATAGATGGACGGACTTAAGGGCGGATTTTACTCTGGAAGCTTCATCCGACAATGTTGTAGACGATACTATACGTCATGGCGAACACAGAATTCGTTAACTAACTACGTATTAACTCCGACGCAAGGTTCGAAAATGTATATAAAATCTACTCCAAGCCAAATTCAAACTTCCTGATCATCTTCAAGCTCATCTCTTCTTCATCAATTCATCATCAATTCATCATGGTCAAAACTCTCTCTTTCGCTGATATCACCGTGCCCTCGCCTGGCTTTGGCGCCATGGGTATCAACTTCGGGCTGGGAAACAACCTAAGTCTTGAAGAGGCTGAGCCTGTGTTGCTCAAGGCAATTGAACTTGGCTGCACCTTTTGGGACACTGCTGTGAGTCTCAAGTCTTTCAGACCATTTCTCTGGGGTAGTAAAACTAATATTGTGCATGTAGGTTGTCTACCAGGCAGGTGTTAATGAAAAGCTCCTGGGAGACTTTATCCGAAAGCACCAAGTTCGCGACAAAGTGTTCAGTGAGTACTTGGTCGGATATAATCATGACAATTCTAACAGCCGATGATAGTCGCTTCCAAGTGTGGCTTTGATTGCTTTGGTGATGGGTCTGTCACCAATTCTGCGTCTCACATCAAATCGTACATTGAGGGTACGATTGAGAGACTCGGCTTCACTCCTGATCTTTACTACCTTCATCGCATTGACCCAAGTGAGTATCAGAAGTCTGGACAAATTCCTCCAGAAGCTAATTGGGACGACAACTAGAAACTCCTCTTGAAGAGTCGATCGGTGCCCTTGATGAGATCCGCAAGCAAGGCAAAACCAAGTATATTGGACTGTCGGAATGCTCCGCTAGTACCCTTCGAAAGGCCAACTCCAGTAAGATTCGGAATTATTCCTGTCGAAGAACGTTCGCTTACCTTTATCATAGTTGCTAAGATTGATGCTCTGCAAGCCGAGTACTCTGCATTCGAAACGCTTCATGAGACTGACGGTCTTATTGATACTGCTAGAGAACTGGGAATTGCCTATGTTGCCTATAGTCCCCTCGGTCATGGGTGGTTGGTAGACGACTTCCCTTACCAGACTCCCGATGACTTTGCACCCGACGACTTTCGTCGAGGATGTATGTGCCCACCAGATTGAAAGTCTGACTTATAACTAACTTCGTGTAGCACCAAAGTTCCAAGGCGAGAATTTCTACAACAACAGGAAGATTGTTGAAGAGATCAAGAAACTTGCCGTTCGAAAGGGTGTCAAGTTGACCCAAATTGCACTTGCGTGGGTCGCGGCACAGGGATTTATTGCTATCCCGGGAACAACCAGGCCTGGGCGCCTGGAAGAGAACTGGGCTTCAAGGGACATTGAGCTGAGCGAGGAAGAGAAGAAGGAGTTGCGTCAAATCATTGACTCTGCAAAGCCAAAGGGAAACAGATATAGTGCAGCCCACCAAGCTATGGCTGGTCACTAAAGCAGTCACAATTATAACTCGAGTCAGTTATCCTGAGACCTGAAGTGATACCTCGCAACAACGAGTTCAATAAAGATAGCCAGTACTATATATGTGCTACTCAAACAACCGATAGAAAATACAACCGCTTGCCAGATCTCTTGCAACTTGCAAGTGTTCAATTATCCTCATTAAATTTGAAATGCAGCAAGAAGCAACGCTATAACATCCAAGTAGTGTCTAAAGCTTGAAACGGTATGAAGAGCTGTTTATTGCCATTGAGGGAAATAATCCTAACATTCCATGAAAGTACTTCAGCTAGTGTTAAAAAAACACCACAACCTCTTATATCCCGACAGAAGAATTACTCATAGTCATTGAAGTAGTTCTTTCATACGAGATGCTAATGGTACAAGTTTCCAAAGGTGCCACTGGAACCCTCGGTCGTCCAAAGCAGGATTCTCCCGTCACAGCCCTTGTCTCTATAGTTGCATATCGTCGGACGCCGTCTAATATTTGAAGAAGGAGAAAGGCCTCTTTGCTGACTACAATTGAATGCTATTGCGAACTTCCAGTGTCTCTTGCAGGAGTTGTTTTGCTGTGGCTGAGTCCCAGTCTACCAAGACACGATCCTTCATCTCGTCCATCTTCTTTTGAACGAACATTTCCATTCTTTGTCTTCCTTCTTCGCCTAGAAGATGTATTCTGGCTTTCCAATACGAACTCTCTTCGATCGTTGCTTCACGAGTGCCAAAGAACCTTTCATCTAGGAATTTCCAAAAGATTGCATCAAAGGCCCAACTCTTCCTGGCTGCATAGTTCAGCCAGAATCGACCGCTCGCCCAGCTCTCACGCATGTAAGACGATAGTTCCAATACTGGTGGTTCAGCTACAGCTGATTCGGCATCTTCCATCGCGAGCAGCCATGTCTTAAGTCGTTCCTCATAAACATTAGCCCAGTCCTCAATACCACTGGGCCACATCTCAGGCGTGTCCAATAACAACCACCAAGGCGGATCCAAGCTAAATTGCGTAGGTGCAGCATATGTAAACTCCCAATCAATAGCTGCAACAATATCGTCTTCTTGATCTACAAGAAGATTGACTGGTCTAAAGTCATCACACCAAAGTCGAAAACCGTATGACTCAATAGGTACAGGACAGGTAAACTTGGAGGATTTGGATTGGGCCGACCAGCTGTCCTCAGCAAATCCAAAGGTTGATAGTCGCCCTTGATTTGCAAGAGAATAGAAAAGACTGCGGGCTACATATTTGTTTCGACAGTCGTTTTCTGAGCGAACAAGATCATTGCGTTGAAAGATCAACTGCGCCATGTGCATTTCAGCCAAGGCTTTGTACCAACCATCCGCGCTTTCGTATGTCTGGTTTGGTGCCGGTAGGATTGCCTTCGGAATATTGGCAAGTTGAATCATGTTGTTCATGTTTTGGGTGATGGGCCGTTCCGCCACTACATAGCCATCTTTGTCAATTTCAGTCAAGGACCCGATTCGAGGGAATTTAGGTTGAAAAGCTGCAGTACGATGTCTGCAACCTTCTGATACAACGTTTTGAGCGTGGAATCTTCAATATTGGGGTCCAGGACTGGAGTCTCCTCTGGGTCTTGACCAGGGATTGCAAGAGCATCTGACATATCCCGAATACTTTTAATATGCTGTAGGAGAAGTGCAGGCCCAACTTTGGACGCAGAAGTATAGTAAAAGAGCCTTGGAACCGGTATGGTGGTATTCTGGGCCAGGTAGGCCATGGTCGCGGCTTCGCAGATTATCTTCTCTTCCGGGAACTGGACCAGATTGGGGCATGGTAGTCGAACGATGATATCGGATGAATTCTGTTCAAAATTGATTCGATATAAAACATTGAAACCGCCGAATAATATCGGTGAGACTAGTGCTGCTGGTTTCTTCCCGAGAGCTGCTTCGGCGACCGCCTCTATTTGGCGGCAGGTAGATTTAAGGCAGAGTTGGTTTTGAGATTGCTCCCAAGATTCGTCGTTCTTATCCCAAGCAACATCGTCAAAGTTCTCTCTCGCCTTTGCCATATTGACAATTGTGGCGAACTAGCTATCTGATTAAGCATTGAGTGAAGTCGGTGTGATAAGTTAAGCGGTAAGCAGCTTCACAGAAGGCTTAGAAGCGGGGGGCTTGGAGGTCTTTGAGTTCATGCTCCCTGAGGCAGCACATAGAGGCAGATCAAATCCATTCGTTCATTGCTCTTGGAGAATGGGGTACCAATTGAGCGTGGTTTTCATGTTATAGGCAATGACAACAAAACCTGGAGGTAAGCGGCTTGATACTTGACAGAGAATAGCTTTCATTGACTACTCACTTAATGATACAAGTTTACGTAGGAGATCTACGTTACCTAACTATTTACGGAAGAGTCGAATCTTTATCATTAAAGAGTATATCAAGACTGTCGTTACAATTGCAGGCCACAGGTGGTACAAGCCAAAAGATGGTCGAGACCGCGGGGTAAATATGATCAAACTAGCCAATCATTAGGAACAGTAATTTCTGCTCTCTCATTTTCGTATGTAATGAGTGGTTGTATTCAATATTATCTTATCCCAGAAGGACCTTGATTTTCTCTCTCATTTTAATGGGAGGTTAATATCGAAATACTCTGGCTAAGATGGTCCACGCTATTAGTCGCTGGTGACGGAATCCTATAGGAAGAGCTACCCACCTAGCATATTTAGTCTAGAACTAATTACAACACGATCAACCAATTGTTTGTACAACAGTCGCCAACTCGAACTAGTCGTATCAAATGGCTATAACAGAACAGAGGTAGACCAGTTATCGACCAGGGAAAGAACAAAAGACCCTTCCTTGGGTGAAGTCTTTGAACCCAAAGGTATCCAAGATTTCGGTATGCTTTGCGTTCACTGACGTTGTTGAGTTGTTGAGAGAAGTAGAAATATCTTTAATAGCTCGATAAATGATTGACACTAAATAACTATGCTCTACGTCGGATAGCCAACCTCCAGCTCTCACTTACTCTTGTCGTTTCAGAATGATGTTTCCTTTCAACTATCCCATAAGAGCAGGCAGGCCAGTTGTATCAATCTACCAAGGAAGTGTCGTGCCATCGTAGTTCTGAAAAGTTCCACTGATCTCCTTGCTAGCCTTTTCAATAATTTTGACCACCGACGATACACTCGTCTCAACAGAGATGGATCCAAAGTCCGACAGTTTTGCACCGGTAGGAACAACACTATGAGCGAGGTCGGTCTCTACCAGGCCAGGATGGAAGACAAAGCTCGTGAGCCAGGGCTCTTCGAAGTGAAGACGACGAATGAACCAGTTCAAGGCTGCCTTGCTGCCACCATAGGGGCTAGTAAGAGGGAATCCTTCTAGGTGTTCCATAGCTCCCATGGAACCAATAGCAGTGGAAGTAGCTGCGAAGATAGGCCTGCCAGTCTTGCTGGCCTGTAGGAGATCGGCTACAGCCTGGAACAAGATGACAGGGCCGATTGTGTTGACCTCAAAGTGTTTGTTCATGTTCTCGACGGTTGTGTCACGAACACTTCCGCCATCGGAGGCGATTCCAGCATTGGCGATAACAACATCGAGATTGTCAATTTTGTGCTCTTCCTTGAGAGTAGCAACGGCATTGGCAGCGTCAGAGGGGACACTGGAGTCAAGCTTCACAACGATGAGCTTAGAACCCTCGCCCTTTGGTAGATCCTGGAGGGCTTTGGAAGTTGGGTGTGAGGGATCGCGAACGCCAACAATGACAGTCAGCGATGGCTTAGTAAGATAGGTCTTGACGAGACCTTGACCAATTCCACGGTTTCCGCCGGTGATGAGGATGGTAGATGGAGAAGACATTGTATCGTTATTGAGATGATGTGAATAGTTCTGTGACTTGGAAATGTGTTACAAAGAGGGATGATGTAGTAGAGAATTGTTTGGTTCTGTTTCTTTTTCCAAAGAGAGCCATCTAATATATAATTGGAATGGTTCTTCTACAAGACCACCCTGACTTCTGAGTTTACCATACATGCATCCGAATCAATTGGATTGATCATCAGCCAGAATGAGTGGATTTGTCAGTATAGTATATCGTGTTCACATCTTTGAGATTCCATGAGGCTTGAATTCTTTACTCAGCAGAGGTCAAGTCTTGATGCCACAATGTCTAAAAAGCCATGTAACACGAAGGCAAGCTAGTGATCAGGTTAAGGACTCCGTGGTTTAATCAGTGGGGCATGTTTCGTCCACCGTCCGGACGAAGTGAATTTTCGGGTAGACAAATTACTCCGAGCCACAGAAACATTAAATCATTCCCCCGATCCTTGATTAGTTATTCAAACAGGTCCAGATCTACCCAACAGCTAACGCGATTTGGCCCTAGTCAAGACTCAGATCACAATGAAGGTATAATCAACTGCCGTACTCTATAGCGCACAATGAAATATCCTGACTGCCGACGCAGCCAAGTTGGTTGTTTCGGCTTTCGGCTCCCGACCTGTCATGATGGGAGCGCAACACATAAATCATAAGTTCCCAGAGGTTCAAGTAGACCCCGTCAAGTTAATGCTGGAAAGCGCGTGATAACGTACTTATGAGGTAACGGCCATCGTATAGGTGTCCATTTCATGGCTTGAATTGAGTATTTCACAAAACCAGTCATCGTTATACCTATGGGCTACTACAGCTATGGGCATCACTTTCGTATTCAGAAAGATGATATGCCTCGTCAGATAATAATTTCGCATCCTTTTAGCAACGGGCATTGTAACTGATCAGATTGCGCAAGTTGTATCTGTCCGTTCGGTCGCGCAGAGCACCGACACTGTCTCATTGAGTGGCTGGATATCGGTTCCATGGAGTCACAGACGCCCGCACCAAAGATAACGGACAAACAGCCACTTCCGCCATAGCATAATCATGATGGCGTCACATGAAAGTATCATTCAGATTGCTTGTGCGCACAAGCCTCATTCATATACTCTCTTTGTTATGCCGTTTTGTTTCCCGTGCTTGTATGCAAGTCTCGACTACACAGGTCGTAAGACAGTGAGTCTTGCAAAAGCCTTTGTGATTCTAATTTCGAGATAATGAAGGATACACTCTTAGAGTTGGACAGGCGGGCATTGAATAACGAGCTCTGCTAAAATTATACTAATAGATCAATCAATTAAACATAATAATTAAACACTACACATTCGCTTCTAATACATTACATGATTGCCTACTTCTTGTTACTCTGGGAGAGCTCCTGGCCTCGCTTGTAGATACTCGCCCGAGTCTTCTCAATGTTCAGTCCCGCTGCCTTGAGCATTGTGCCGTCAAAGACAGTCCTTGGTCCGACCGCATTCAACAGCCAAACGATAAACGCATTAGTGCCCTTCCAGAGAAAGGGCTTCTTTCCACCAATGATTTCTCCAACCACTTCACGAGCGAACTGCTCAGGCGACATTGATTTATCCAAATGTGTGACTGTCCTCTGTTTGATTGTACCCTCGGAGTCGCGGTAGATACTTTCAGGTCCAAAGTTGATGTTGTCGGTCGCCATAAGGGGTGTAGACACCTCGCCCATATAAAGAGTCACAACCTTTAGGCCTAGTGGTTGGAGTTCGAGTCTGAGGGTATCTGAGTAGGCCACTACAGCTGCCTTGGTGGCGTTGTAAGCGGAGGAGAATGGTTGAGGGAGCCGTGCCAGAATCGAGGCAACGTTCACGATGGTCGGCGTGTGATTTGGAGATACAGAAGCGAGAAGAAGAGGGGTGAAGGCTGTGACCACATCCATGAGTCCAAATACGTTAGTGTCAAACATGCTACGGACGCGAGTAGGGTCGGCTTCGATCGCAGGTGCTTCGTACACTTGGAAACAATTGTTAGCACAGAACAGATTGGGATCCAGCGAGAGTATGCGACTTACAGACACCGGCATTATTAAACAGAATGTCCAGAGAGCCTCCCGTGCGAGTAGTTATTTCAGCCTTGAGGCTCTGAATGCTTTCAGGCTTTGTCACATCGAGAGTAAGAGTCTCAATGCCTTTCTCAGTTAGATTACCGAGCGTCTTCAGCGAGCGCGCGGTTGCAAAGACACGAAAGCCCTTGGAAGCGAATTCCAGAGCCAAAGCATTGCCGGCGCCTCCCTGGGAACACCTAATGACGGGAGTTAGAAGACGGGGACTGCGGGTTAGATGGGCTTCAGTGCGCACCCTGTAATGAGGATTGATCTTTTTGGTGAGTTCGACATAGTTAGAGGGTATTTTGGTTAATGTTCAAGGCAAAGATGGGTATTCTTTGTCTCTAGGTGTTTTTCCGATCAGTTCCTCCGCGTAGACATACGTCTCTTAATTACTTTCGTCTCTCCATGATCGGCGGTGTTATTCAGATTACCGTCCGCCACCCCACATAGTCTGAACGCCGCGGAGACGGAGACGGACACACTTTAAATTAAAGTTCTTTTTTCGGCGAGATAGTTGCGCCGCAACGGGAGCTAACAGATCTAAAAATTCAATCTTTTAGTGGCTTATCAAGCTGAGGAATGCGAACAGTTGCCATGACGGATTACTGAACAACACCGTGATACCTACCGCAATTGTCGATATCTATACAAATAAACCCTCCGGTTCAGTAAACGGTATTACTGAATTCCACACCACTTCATCCTGCATAATTTTAATCATCATGGCTAACATGAAAGCCCTTGTCTCCAACCGAAGCATCGTCACGCGGCTCATCAACGCCTCGCGCTCCCAGCCCATCTGCGGCCAGGGTGGTCGTGTACAAGACGACGTCCCTATTCCCACCATCTCCCCTAGTGAGATTCTTGTCAAAGTCAAGGCTGTAGCCCTCAACCCGACCGATCACAAACATCTCGATATCATATCCCCATCAAACTGCATTATCGGATGCGATTATGCAGGTGTAGTTGATAAAGTGGGCGACGCTGTCAAGGACAAATGGCAAGTCGGTGATCGCGTCGCCGGCGCCGTTCACGGCGGTCTGTATTCCGACAAGGGCTCCTTCGCCGAGTACCTGAAGACGGAAGCAGACTTGGCATGGAAAGTACCGAGTCATATTTCCGACACTGATGCAACCACATATGGAGTCTCTGCTGTGACTGCCATGATTACCCTGAACCTTCGTCACGAGCTCCCCTTTATGGATATCAAGTCTTTCACTCCGAAGGACGAAGCTATCTTCATCTACGCTGGAGCAACTAGTGCTGGTTTATACCATATTCAACTCGCAAAGGCCGTCGGGTACAAAGTTGTTACAACTGCCTCCCCTCGATCATTCGACTTGGTCAAACAGTACGGCGCTGATGCCGTCTTCGATTACAACTCCCCAACTGTCGCAGCCGAGATCATCAAAGAATATCCCAAGATTACAAAGGCGGTAGACTGTTTCTCCGAGGGCAAGTCAACGTCCATCTGCGCTGCGGTGCTCAAACCCAGTGGCGGCAAAGTAGTAACGCTGTTACCCAACGGCAAATCCAGCACCCCTGGAGTAACTTACGATCTTGTTATGGCATACACAGCTTTCGGGCATCCGTTCCAGTGGTTAGGGCCGATTGGCCCCAAGTTTGAGGCTAAACCACAGGATCGCGCAGGTCTCAAGCGTTTTTGCGACATTCTGCCCAGTATCACACATATTTTGAAGCCCATCCCTACTATTGAACTACAAAATGGCTTCGATGGCGTGCTGGAGGGTCTGAACAAGTTACGGGCAGGTCAAGTAAGAGGAGGCAAACAGGTTGTCAGATTTGAGAAGGAGGGTTGACAATGGAGGTTTTTTGGTAATCGCTACACTAGAGCTGCTGCCCGGTAGCTACAAGTATACAAAAACTATCATAATTTATACGAGCAAGTTGTTATACAGAATGATGTGTTGATAATTTAATGTTGTTAATTATATATCATGACTTGGGACAAGTATCAGCGCATTACAGTGCTAATATGTTACTCTTCGAAGACATGAACGGCTTTCTGACGTGTATTTCCGAACACTTCCAAGAAATTGATTGAGGTCCGCGCCAGGCTAATGCAAGCCTCTTACTGCTTATTGTGTCAACCTTTCCTTTTTATAACCTGACAGCTGATCAGTAATCACTATTAATCAGCTTGCCAGACTTTTGTTTCAACTTAATAATAAATTATCTTACCTGTGCCACTCTCCGACAGCATACGGACCTCGCTCAATTTCGTGGAAATGTAAGGTATTATCTATTCCTCGCGAGTCGAGACGCTGCTGACTTAGTGTGTCTTGGCTATTACCAGTACTGCAGGCTTTTGTAAGAGTCACATCAGTGCTGTGGTACAAAACAGACTCAGAAAAGGGCTGATAAATGACACTGAAACACACGTTTGCGTCAGCCAGTTACACTTTAGGGAACACAACAGCCATCAACGCAACATTTCTCAAGACGGAAGATTTCCGTGATATGTGGGGCACTCTATACGCGTATATTTAATGGAGAGATGACGCACTAGCGCAGTCTTGCCCTGCTCTTGTACTGTGGCTCATTCTAGGGTATGTAGGGTCTTTGCAAATCAGGCTTTCTAAATACGATATGCGCAGAGACTTGTGGCTCTTGAGAAAGTCTTATGTCATGATATATAACTTGAATACTGAAAGAGTCCTTTTATTTGCTTTAGTAGATGGAGGTGTGTATCCTGTATGTATCATATCAACTTATTAGATTCGGTGGTAAGAGAATACTGGATTTAACCTCAACTTACATATGATGAACTTAGTCAGAAATTTACCAGTCTTACCGTCCAATTGGATGCTCAGACGATCTGAGACAGTTATAAATGGGCTACTTGGTCTCATGAGTTGATACGGTAGATGTTCTGAGTTAATCACAGAAGCAGTCTGCCGATCAGCTGCTTCCAATCAGATCAGGAACTGCGCCACAGTTGAAAGAGATAAACATTGGAAAGGAGTCCGGTAGTCCCGATACCCCATAACTTCTGGGGCTTGCACCAATCGCATTCTATTCGCATTCTATACGCGTTTTCTGCTCCATTGTCAATGCCTACCAAGCGGATACTCCACCTAATCTCAGTGAAGGCTTCCTCTAGTTCTCCGGACGTGCTGTGTAACTGATGCCATTATGTGTGGGCTTCATCTTTTGGATCAGTTGAGGCTCTTGTAGTTAAAAGACAGGTCTTCCCACCCGGACTCATTCTTTGGCTATCAACACACTACCTTAAAAACGACATTCAGAGAAACCTGTCAAATATGCACCCATCATCTTTGCTTGCTATTGCAAGCCTCTTCATTTCAAGTGCACTTGCCAAAGATCAATGTCGATGCGTAAGTAAACCCACAACAGCCATACTAATCGGAATGTTAACATAATTACAAGACTACTGACGACGCTTGCTGGCCATCGACAAAAACCTGGTCTGCCTTTAATTCTACAGTCAATGGCCGCTTAATTCGCTATACACCTCCAGGAGCTGTTTGCTACAAATCTCATCCCAGCTACGACGCCGAGGCTTGTGAATCCGTCATCAAGCAGTGGCCAGAGTCAAAGTTCCACTCCAGCGATCCGGCGAGCCTTCACAACGAATGGTCGAACGCTGGCTGCATTCCGGTCTTTGAGAACGGAACTAGCATCTACGGCGACCCTGATGCGGGCGAACGAGGGTGCTCAAACGACGTACTTCCCGTCTATGTCGTGAACGCTACTACGACGGATCACGTTGCGGCAACCCTGAAGTTTGCCGCAGAAAAGAACATCAGACTGGTAATCAAGAACACTGGCCATGCTGGCGATGGACGGTAAGGAATTGAGTTGACATTGTTTGTGTCGAATACTTGCTAATAATGTGCAGGAACTTAGGATCAAGCAGTCTATCGTATGTGTAACCAGGAGTAAATATTCACAGCCATTTCTGACTTTCCTCCCAGGATCTGGACTCACAACTTGAAGGGTATTGAATTAATTGAAGATTTCAACTCTACCTGTCCCAACTCGAAAGACGCCCCAAGTCCGCGCACGGCTGCCACCGTTGGCGCTGGTGTGCAGGATGGAGAACTGGTCGAGACCTTGGCTGCCATGAATGCTCTGGCGGTTAGTGGTACCAGCAAGGTAAGTATTACCATCCATACTAGAATTTCCATGATGATTGACCCGTTATAGGACGTTGGAGTCGCTGGTTGGTCCACTGGTGGTGGCCACGGATTTGCGACGGGCCACTACGGACAAGGCGCAGATAACATTCTTGAGGCAGAGATTGTTCTTCCATCTGGCAAAGTGGTTGTTGCCAATGAATGCCAAAATGAGGATCTTTATTGGGCCATCCGCGGTGGTGGTGGTGGTACCTTTGGTGTCATCACAAAACTCACCCTCAAGGCTTATCCTGCACCGAAAATGGTCATGGCAGGATTCAGTATCACCATCAAGAATCACACGTCGGAGAACGAGTGGTACCAATTCATCGCAGATGCCCATGCACTGTTCCCCGCAATGCAGGATGCAGGTATTCGCGGCTACTACACAGTTACAGGACCTCCATCGGCCGAAGCTCTCACCTTTAGCGGCTCATTCATGATGTTTGAAGCGACTAACAAAACGTACGAGGATGCCATCCGCCCATTTGCGAAACTGTTGCAATCTTCCAACAATACCGTCACCTCGTCCTTGTACAAGCTTCCTGTAAACACCTGGCAAGAGTTACTCAGGATCGTGCCTAATATTGGATCTGTCAGTGCAGGCTATAGTATCACAACATCCCGCCTGATCTCGCGACGTACCGTCACCGAAAAGTCCGACGAGTTCGCGGCCGTGTACAAGGAGATTGGACCTACCAAGAAGGCACCATCGGTATGAACGATAAACGCACCCTCTGAGATCTCTCACTAATTGTTTCCAGAACGGTCTGCCAAGTCTATCAATTTCCGGAACTCTAACAATCAGCCCAAAACCTGTCAACAATTCTCTCCATCCTTCATGGCGCAACGCGACTGTCCATCTCATCACCGGTCAGTCCTGGACCGACTCAACAAACGAAACGGAGATCCGGAGCATTATACACGACATGACATACCGTAAGCTTCAATTGCTGAGAGATCTCGATCCTGTGCAGGGCGTTTATCTCAACGAGGTAAGATATCAATCCTTTGTTGAATCATAGAGACACTACTAACACATGACAACAAGGCAAGCTCGATCCAACCAGACTGGCAGTCGTCATTTTGGGGACCAAACTACGCTCGTCTTCGCGACATCAAGGAAAAGATTGATCCTGATGGTCTTCTTTGGTGTCCCCGGTGTGTTGGAAGTGAGGATTGGGTGCAGCGGCAAGACGGCAAGCTTTGCCGAGCATTCACCCCATGGTAAATGCTTTCCTTCAGGTCTTTTCTGTTACCACCTTTCAGAAAAGGAGACACCTCAATTCGCTGAGTTTCGAGTCACGTACCATATGGTAAACGGACACGCACCGAAGATATTCAACAGAGCCTGTCTGTCGGCTTAACCTGTGGTGTAACCTGTTCCCTTAGATACAAGCATGTTCCAAGGCCTTGGTATCTAAAAAAAAATACAAAGAAGGGCTTGACACTTGATATGTGAGGCAGGTATAGATTCACTTGTTTATAAACTCAGCCCCTGACTATTCAAGCAACTGCACTATCCACATCCCCAGGCATTTTCCGAATAGATTCTTTTGGAGACGCCAGCCATCTATCCCAATATGGCCCCACGTGCTCAGATACAGCGTTAATCAGACGCTGCCCGGAATTCTTAAAGACCCAAAACTCGCCTTCATAATGCAGGAGGAGAGCCCAGTATGCCAGGATGATCAAGGCGATGGGTTGTCGCTGGTCGACTAGCTCAACATATTCCGGGGAAACTTTGAGGAGCCAGGTAATAATGACACTGGGTTTCATATGCTGCGGAAGGGTGCGATAGCTTTGGAAAACTTGCTGCAATAACTCTGCTGCACCCATATAAATGCCGAAAAGAGATTCTCCTATGGTGGAGAGTGAGTCTGATAGTAATACTATTAATGTATCGGACTGATCGATGAGGCCTGGAGTCCTGGGTTCGTCAAGAGCCAATGAAATGAGCTTATCCGCTTGTTGTATTATGCCCGAGCTACGAATAATGTGCCAGCTATCAGCGACAACTATACGTATACCACGATGGATTTGTAGATACTGGATGAAATTGGCGATGAATTGACTCGGTGTGGCGGCACTAATATTAAATAGGGCATGCATGCCCAGCAAGGATGAGAAAAGAAATATCGGTACACAACTGTCCTTGGTGACTTGGACCTGAGATTGGTTGAAAAGACTCAATGCTTGTGTTTGAAGCTCTTCAGCCGCCTGGAAGTACTTGGTCCTTTCAGCAGGATCAATTTTTGTGGTGCTGAGATGAGCTGATGATAGTGCGAGGGCCTCTATCACAAGATAAGGCGCTGTCTCGGCTGCTTCGACAATCGTTTTGGAGATGGAAATGGGCCCGCTGTCATTCGGCTCGGGACTCACGAACCGGTCTTTTAGCACCACGGTATCAAGGTGATGCATAAGAATGAGATGCTGCATTCTGAAAACCAGTGGTCCCGAGGTTGATATGGAGGGAAGCACGGCGGCAGAACTTGGTGATGAGCTTGCGACATCATCGGTTTCAACACTGGGCAGCTCAATTGTCCCGTGGTAGCTTGAACTGGTCTCGGCAGGAGTCGCAGAGGTAGAAAATGGAGTGAGCGGGACACTACGAGCGCGGCTATCAAGACTCAGATCTGGACGCTCGATTGGTAACAGATCAAGATAGGAGCACCTGCGACCGGAAGAAGTGCAACCAACACAGGCTGGACGGAATTCATCGCACTTGACATGTCGCTGTTTGCACTGCAGACAACCATTACGCGATTTGCGATGTGTCCTGCGACCTGATTGTCGCCCGTGTTTGTCCGTCACCATAGGAACTCTGTTCTGGCAGGTAGTGTGGCAGGTGAGTATCCGCGTAATTGGGCTGTACGTGTATTGGCGTCTGTAGAGTTAAGGAATGGGTGAAAGGTGTCCTTCTCTTCTTGTCAGGTTTTACGATGAAAAGAGAAAGTGTTTGGTAAATACGGATTCGAGGAAAGGATTATGCGCGGGCTATGCAGAGTTAAAGGGATACGTCCCTTCGGTAAGAGCGTACTGCAACGTCTCCAATTGGCTGAACATAGTGTGAAGATGTTAGCTCTTCTTAGTTCATGAAGCGGCCAATTAGATGATTCTAAGAACGGTTTTAGTCTGATTGTTGATCAGCCTGTCCCCGGTTCGCGTCCGTAAAGAGCCGCGTCTGATTGGCGTACGTATTCATCTATGGAGTGAGCTGCAGTTCCACGTATTTAAAAGTGTATGATTGGATAGTCATGCCTTTTCTAGAACATGGGTCATCTCTAAGAATGAATCCATCATTTAATTAGACGTTCCGGTATGGAGAGGCATACACATCTAGCTATTAATATCTTCCTTATGCTCAATGTTGTATAAAGCTTCTCCTTCTGTGGTAATACGATTAGTTTCATCTTCTCTTTACATATTCTCTCTTCAGCCGTTCAAAACACAACGAATCCATTACCAAAATACCGATCCGGTTCCGACTTACAACGATATTTGGGAAGAAAACAACGTCTTGAAGACAATAAAAATAAGCCACGACCTCCCACGCATCACAATGTCCACAGAAGGTCTCTTCGAACCCGTGCCAGGCGTTGAGCCAACCAAAGGCGGCGTCTATCTATGGCGTTACCTTCCAAGTGTTGCTGGTGCTGTCATATTCCTATTCCTCTTCTTGGGTTCATTTCTCTACATATCATGGAAGATTTGGAAAACCCGCACTTACTTTTGTGTTGCGTTTGCTGTTGGTTGTTTTTGTAAGCTACTTACCTCGCCTCTCTATTCTCCTGCCCTCTCTAACAATATATCGTAGTTGAAATGCTAGGCTATGGTATTCGCGCGGGTGCACACAATCGAACCAACAAGGTCATGCCTTATGCGGTTCAAAACATGTTCATTCTCGTCGCCCCAGCCCTCTTCGCTGCCTCAATCTACATGATCCTCGGTAGAATCATCAGAGGCCTCAACGCCGATCAACACTCTCTCCTCAAGCCAACAAAGCTGACAAGAACTTTTGTACTTGGCGACGTATTATCCTTCTTGATTCAAGGTGGTGGTGGTGGCATGTCGGCAATCCAGAACCAAACCTTGTCAAAGTGGGCTGAGAGACTTGTCATCATCGGCCTTGTCATCCAGATTGTCATCTTTGGATTGTTCTGCGTTGTTTCCGTGGTATTCCATCGTCGCATGTCCCGCACACCAACAGCCGAGTCGATTGGTACTCTGATCCCATGGGAGTCAACTTTATACATGCTCTACGCTGTCAGCTTTCTCATTATGGTTCGGTCCATATTCAGAGTCATCGAATACGCTCAAGGATATACTGGCTATTCACTTTCTCATGAGTGGACGTTATATGTATTTGACACTCTATTGATGTGGATTGTGACAGTCATCTTCGCCTGGCGCTACCCCAGCGATATTACTATCAGCCATAGCCGCTTCAACTCGGTGCTGCTCGAACAAGTTGAGCCTAACAAGTGATGAGTTAGTCCTGAGATAGCACACAGCTTAGCACTTGTCGGGTACGGATACTTGGCATTTACCAAAGGGTCATTGCACTAAATAGAAGATTATTTGTATCATTCCTGCATTGATGCTAGGCCTGCCAAGTGTGCAGAGAAAAGTGTTGAAGGGAATCGAATAACTTCCTGCGGACAAGACAACGAAGCGATATAGAAGATTTGGGGATTTGTGATAAACAACCGTTCTGTTTATTGGTATCGAATTGTGACATATGTTTTTTCGGCATTCCCCAGTTTCCCCCGGACTGGTGCAAGCCATGCTGGACCTCTAGAATTTTATTCCCAAATGTTCGACTGCTCATCTCCAAATGTACATATCACATTTCCCTCTTCATGACTTGTGTTCTATTTTAATTACAATATTCTATCGTCACTTTGACTCCCACCCTGATATATAAGAAAGGACCCTTAAACATGCGATTCAGCGTGCACAGAGGCTTTAGACGCTCCGTTACGATCACCGTACCACGATCCATTGTCAACGCCGTTGTCGTGTGTGACATTGTATGTCTTGGAAACAACGATATCGGCCAGTTTAGCGTTCCTAGGAATGATGGAATCCTGACTACCTCTGTCGCTTACTTTGGCTCCATCGTTGATGCTTGGTGTGAGCTCATAAGGGCCCAGGTCTGACGTTCCGTTGCCACGAGTACCTGGCACTCGGCTTTGTGTTCGATAAGAAGAGCTGACGTTTGTAATAGACTGGCCCGTCCAGAATGCCTTGGTGAATATCGGTCGGAGGATAGGGATGTTGACTGTGAGGATTCCGACAATGGTCTCACGTACACCCCATGAGTTGATCGTAAGCGCAGAGGGATTGGCGGAAAGGGTGAGGACGACACGAGTGATGGCTGCTGCGATGACGAAAGCGCCAGAAGAGAGAAGGAGTCCGACAACGAGTTTCCTATAACACGTTAGCATAGCTGAACTGGGGAGACAATTGAACTGTGACACTTACTTGCGAATAGGAACCTGAAGCTTCCAGAGAAGAGGCAAGGGAATACAAAGAATGAGACCGTCAGTACTACAAAGGTCAGCGCTCGAAATTGTAACCTTTGCCGCGGTGACTTACAGGACGTTTAGTACTGTTGTGACCAAGAAGTTCTGCATCTTCAAAGTGCACACCACTGTAGTACATGTTAGTTCTATTTCGATCACGAGAGTTGATATGACGTACGTCCGGGGGCTGGCAGAACCCTATAATTGGTTAGCAAATGCGATATTCTGTAGAGACATCTAGACCTACTGCCAGTTCTTGTGGTAAGGAAAGCATCCAAAGGTAATCTGGAGTCACGTCAGTACAGCTCACTGCGTTGTTACTATAGTACATACTGTAAGAAAGACGGCGGTATATGAAACGACACAGATGACGGAGACTGTCTTGACAAATACATTGTGCCATGTACCGATTGTCATACGAGAAAAGAAGCATAACATAGTACCCTTGAGGGACCAAATCAGTGCCGTGTAGGCATACCAGGCTGCAAGCTGTAGCTTTGAACCCCTGGTATACTGGTCGAGCTCATCGTGGGTCAATGCTTCATAACTGTCAGTTTTCTTTTCTTACTCCTTATTATGCTCGACCGGACGTACTGTGTGTCTGAGCTGCGGCTCCACCTTCGATGTTCGTGCCCAGGTAATCTAAATCGCGTAAGCTGATGTCACTATGTGAGCCGTGGACATACATACAAATCAAATGCACTGTAAATGCGTCCACTGTATAAAACAGCTGAACTAGAATAGAGAAGAAGTCATCGCCCTGCAGTCCGCGAAACCCAACAGTCTTGAAGCGCACTGCAAATCGGGCAAAGATGATAGAAGTTCCAATGCCATAGAGGGTCCAAGCCTCGATAAGGAATGACGGCCGATGCTCGGAGACAGGCATTTTTCGCAAAATACGACAAAAGGAAAGTAATATGTGGACGGCAGAATGTCCTTTCTCCGTCCCGAGAATGGGGAAGAGATCATTCTTTATGGCGCGCAAACCTCTCTCTCTAAACTCTTGTTCAGGAGGATGCACTAATGCAAGCCTCTTCCATGGTGGTTCACTAACAAAAGGCTACAAAGGCAAGATTGAAGCCGCCGCAGTAGTCCGGAGACTAATCCTGGAGTAGATAGCTCTCAGGCTAAAATTTAACTAACCTCCAGTGATGCTACAGTAATGAGCTAATGGGACTTGCCGCGCTGAGTTCTCAAGGTCAATTCAAGAAACAGAGTTCATGTGTTTTACTATGATGTAGGTGAATTGTCACATAACTTGCTTTCCGTTCCCCCGAGGAAATCTTGACGAGTCGTGAGGTGGTAGTCAGTCCCCCATCTTACAATCTTTCAATCATTGTCTTTATTAATTTACGGCATCAACAGACTCATTAACTATTGGTAAACTGTCCCCCTGCTAGTGATCTGCTACAGAATTGCGTTTAGTCATCCGAAAGATGTCGGATCTTACCCCTAGACTGACGAGTCATGAATGAACTCCCGGCGATCGAGCTACCGGGATCTGGATCTTTATGGAGACAATCGAGATTGATTCAGGTGATCAGTCATTTTACATCTTGGGAACCAATCCAAACGTCTTGAGCTTATTTTTCTTCTTAATCTCAATTAAGTCAATATGATCGCGATATTTGTTGAAACAATTAAACATGCCACTCAGCCTTTTCAGCCTCAATGAGCTGTCACTCAACCCGATATCGCAGTGGTTGCGCACTCCAACCCAAGCAAGTACGCCCCCTTTCGTTTTTTCTTCTGGCAGCTAACAAACTCTAATAAATTGCGCCAAACGTTTCATCGCAAGCTAAGAACCAGTCCAATCGGCCGGCTACCCAGGCTAAGCTGAATCGTACAGACCCGGATCAAGCCACATCGTCAAGCTGGGCACTAAAAGCGCCTACTTGCGACAATGTGGCTAGAGGATGTAGGGAACCGGTGCTGCTAGTCCAACGGAAATTCCGATATGGGTAACCAAAAAACGGGAATCTCAGTACACTGTATTCTGACTCTAACGCATACAAATTGCAGTATTGGTTTCCCGATCTTTTTGCTGCCCACTTGAGTCGCTAACATTTTGCACTCTCCTAATCTTTAAGTCAAATGGAAATGTAGACCTAGTGTATTCTCGTACGTAAGTAAGGCAATGATTGCCGATGTGGCTTGCTACAGTTTGGTGTCTAGCGCTGTTTATCAATTTATTAGTCTACGGGAGGCGAACTGCAAATTGGAGCACGTGGAGGTGAAATCCTGATTGGAATAAACCATCGCGGAGAATAAATGAGCCGTGTTAGTCTGCTCTTAGGAAATGGATTTATGTGCCAGAAATTGCAATTTACCTGGGCACCGGCAAACAACGGTTGGGTGATATATTTTCTACATTTGCACCAAATTGATTGTGCAGAGCGCGCGGCTAGAGGAGGCACGAGGCAAATAGGCAAACAACTTACTGATTGAGCTAAGAGAAACTATACCTACCCAGCTGAGTACTAATGATTACTGAACTTTGACTAGAGACAACAAGGACAAGATCTTCATCATAGCAGTTGCAAACCTGATCTACCCTGGAGCTGCCCTCGATCAATATCGCAGAAACATACTGTACGCTACAAATGTGCTGGTGAGCGTTAGGGTAGTCGACTGCTGACTCTCAATCTCCCTTTCGTGACAAAGCTATTCATCAATATCCCCGAGTTGCTGCTCGGTATAATCTTAAAACAGTAGTTCCTCATTCTGTGCTGCATCTGTAGAGTCAAGCGTCTTCCAGCTAATGGACTCCAATTCCGAGTCAATGATTCAACTACACTAGTTCTTTAATTCTAATTGATGTTCAAAAGTCGTTGCGACGTTTTTGGAAATTGCGTGCAAGGTTTTGGAGTTGATCAAGAAATCCCACGAAAGAACGCTGCCATCCCTTACGTGCCAGCATGCGAAATGAGACATGCAGGTGTTTAGCATAAGGCTGAGATTAGACCTCTGGTGTGCTGCATCATTGCCGACAAACGCAGTTGCTTTGACCATCCACTACCATAATGTCTCAAGCCACAGGTTCTGAATTACGCCTCTTTTCTTATTCCCCCTTAGTCTCCAGTTAGTACTGCAATATAGGTATTTGTTGGCGACATAGTTCGTATTTCTGGACCAAAAGATGCCCGTCATAGCAACCGTCCAATATGAGTATATGAAACGGAATTATTGGCGACAGAAACTTCCTATCTTACCATTACCTAACTTAAATGTATCTCGATATGGATTTTCACAATGGGACTTGCACCCGACAATCTAGTCTAGCCTTATGGATAGCGTGGTGCAGGAATATTCGTTGTATCAGTCGAGCTCTTTCCAAGATGGAACTCAACTGGCGACGTGGATTCTGTAGCATCAGCGGAACATAGCATCTGACTCATCACGACTTTCACTGGCCTTGGAATAGTATGTTTTGGTAGAATTGTTATAAATATGGACGAATAGAATATGTTCAAATTGCAACCAGTAATTGCAGTTATCAAATGCGTTTTGTCTTCCACCGGTCATCTGGAGGCCAGACTGTCAACTCGTCTGATGAAGTATCCCCCCAAACCAAAGATCGTATCCTTGTCCATCCTCCAAGGCCCTCTCCAATAACGCATGGCTTCGACAATTGTTTGTAATACAACATGTTGTGTAACAACTCTATTAAAGTGTGTCAGCATAGGCGTTAGACAAGAATATATCAAGAGCAACTTACAACCACTGCACCAAAAAGACTTGATGGAACCCCAGTTGTAGTTCTCCAGGGTGCTGCATCCCCTGTTGGTAGGACCAACGCTGTCCGCATATCGACCGCCACAGTTGGCTTGATCGTAGACAACACATCGTCCAGCTTCCAGGATCATGGAACGAGCATTGAATCCAGTACCACCGCAACCACGGTTGTTCTTGCCACCATTGTAGTACTCGGTACACTTGATGCCGTTCATGCTTCCGCCAAAGGTCATGCAACCATTGTTGTTGGTAGCACCGGAGATGACGCGGTATGTGCTGCTACTGGTGGCCTTGCAGTTGGCGGCATTGTTGTAGGCAGTGACTGTGCAAAGATTGTCAGTTCGTCACAAGGAAAGCTTGTTATGGATCGTCTAGATAAAAGTCTTACCTTGCCAGGCCTCAGAGCCAGTGGCCAAAGTGGCAAGAACAACGGCGGTGACTGATGAGAAGTGCATTTTGAGTGATTGGAGTAGAGAGGAATTATGAGCTCAAGTCTGAATGATGAAAACAATATTTTACTGAGAGATGAGCTCCCATTTATACCTATTATCGTGGTCTATCTATGTTCAACTGTTGAGTTCTCATCACAGCATACCAGCTCGTTTGGCCCCCACTTATAGTATCCCGGAACGGCACAGCACCCTACTATGCCCTCGAAGTTGTGGATTTAACCCATAATTACTGATCCTGAATATCCATTATGAATTAAGCGAGCTCACCTTGCCTCTTGGGAACTCAGAACCTGCCTTATTACCATTAGTCCAGAATCCTCCCAACGTATAACTGCCTTTACCATTCAAGCCTAGGAATCCTTCAGACAATCTAACTACCTTCTCACTAGTTTTGCCTCCATATTTCCTGCTTGAGGATAAAACTCCGTGCGCCAATCGTAGGATAACACTCTGTATTTTCCGAGACGTTATTCGGCCAATAAGAAATACCAGACTGACAGCCAAGGTTACATTCTTATTAGTTATGCATTCAGCCTGATGTTCTGATTCGTTTGTTCCGGTACCATTAGCTCGGGGATATACGAGCCTCAAGCTCGAGTATTTAGGCTAGCTATCATAGCCAATGGAGCACGTGTTGGAAATATTGCTTTTTCGGGTTGGCACAATCAATGAGAGAGAATATCTTTTCCGAAACGATATTCTTGTTCTGCAGGGTTAAAGGACTGGTTCTATAAGTTCCTCACCGTTCATAGAGCCAATGAGGTGAGAGACAACATTCAGGGTAGCCTGGCAGAAGGATGACACCTGACGTTAAGCATATGATTTTCGGACCCGAGATGCGCATATGACGGGTTCAGCCAACATTGTTATGGTAAATAGCCTTCCGCAGCGGGATCGCCGGTGATGAGAAACGGCACAAGTAAGTAGACATACAAGGATCGAACCCTGTTTTACCATGTTAGTGGCTTAGGAACAGGCTATTCACATCACAGACCTTGGTGGCAATTATGAGCACAATCGTTGTTCTCCAAGGCTATTGTCAAGGAGGAGATGGAAGAAGATGTTTGGGCCAAGGCATTGCTTGAAGATACGTGGAAGTAGATGACGACAGCCAAAGAGAAGCATAACACGGAGAATGAGAAAGACGCAGATTTTTTAACGATGAGTTCTGCATGTCTGACAGATAGAGTGGGGACGAGTCTGAAGTTGAGATACTCAATAGAATTACTTAATAGCTTCGCTTAGTCGATAAAACTCAAGATACATCATAGCTAGATCGTTCCAATAACCTCAATATATTTGAGGTTGCCAAACCGTACCAACCGCCGAATAATCCTTTAATGGTGATTCTCTAACCAGATCGTAGTCATGACTGGCAGTCCTGATCCACATTGGAGGATCCCTTCGGACAGGCCGTAAATGCAGTCTCACCGCCTTCATCTTTCCATCTTCATTTGGTTCCCAGCAGTTGAGAGTATACTTCAGTGTCGTCCTCTGTCGAACAGCCAGCCATATTTGGAATGGGATTGCTCCCACGATAGTGAGCCCTGTAAAAGCTGCAGTGAAATAGTGGTTCCGCTTGCCTATCGGCCCACTGATACCCTGCGGTGTTCTGATAAAACCTCCTCGTTGTCTCATGACAGACTTCTTGTGCTGTGTTGTCATCTTGCCGCAGTGCTCGTACCATTTGGGGGATGGAGCTAGCAGGCCCCATTCGTCGGGACCGAGATCTACCGTGTTGTCCGGTATGATCTCAATAGTGGATCCGGGTCCTCCAGGAGGCATCTTCCATGCAAAAAGTGACTCGTCATTCTTGGCCATTAGATTGTCTTGAAGTCTGATGAAAGCCGCATTGCCTTCTCCGTACTGAACAGGTAAGTGAAGACTGAAAATTCCAAACAGGCAGTAGGCCATATCCTCCTCTTTTGTTGTCTCACGGCGTGCTGCCCAGCTCATCTTGGCGGCGATGCAGGCCGTGCGGAAGTCCTTTTCGCCAGTGAGATACTGCGCCGCAATACCAGTAATGTCCTCGATTGATTGGGCTAGATCTATCTTGGACCCTAGATACTTCCAGTCTGTATCGTAGAAAAACAAATTTGACGGTGCAAGGAGTTCTTGTAATGTCCATCCACGAGAGAACCACTTTGATGTCTCGTCAGTCTCATAGCTTTGAAAGATTGGCGAGCCAGGTGTGTTGCGGACGTCGGATAAATACGTCACGCATAAAACTGCTTCTTTGTACCATTTAAACATGGAGTTGATGGATTCCGATAGTTCACTATTATCCGCTTTATTGATGCAGCAATTGTCGATCCACATCCACTGCAGGCCCTGTTTGCGAGCTGTGACACAAGCGCCTAGGATTTTGTCGAGTTGCGGCAAGGCGTGGCGATTTCTGGTTTGCCTCAATTCATGCGCGAATTGACCAATTTGAGAGAAGAGAATTTCGTTTGAGCCCCATCGGTGAGACAAGATACCGTAGCCTTGTTGTTTGAACTCGATCTGTGTGCTGGTGTGGAGTTCAAATGTAGTAGTGTTCATACAGCGCATCAACGCCATGATGCTGGATCTCAGACGACAAAAGTGGCGGAAGATATTGTAACTTTACTTGCTTTTAAACTGCGAAAAAAATCAAATAGTGAGCAATTGGAAGAAAAGGTTCATATTCTGCGAAATAAATGTAATTATAGAACTCCGTAGGAGTTGCTTATTCCGTGTCCGACGGACTCGCTTAGCAAAGGCCGAAGCCCCATTTATCATCTCAAAACTATCAAGTAGAATCACTACATATTATTCATCTATGTTTTCGTGTTGTCTGGGATAGATACTGTCTCCTCCGTTAATCTGTGGTTTATAGTAGTTTTATTGAAATTTGCAGTTATGTAAAAAACGACATTCGCCTTTATGAAGAAGCTTCAGTTGAACAGGTATTTATTACTTCTTATTAACATTTTTAACACAGAGTCCGGAGTTACGGTTTTGAGCGGCATGCCTTTAGTAGTCGCTGTAGTTCCAATAAAAAGTGGCCGGACTAAGAAGAATAGTACCATGCAGGCAGAAGTAATTCAACAGTCTACCAATGATGTCTTCTCTATAATTTAACTAGTCTATCTATTCATCGACTGGGCCCTAGCCGCCTAGTATACTCTGGGTAATCTGTCTTCCATTAACCGCGACGTACCTCCCTTTTGCTTGAGCATCGCTCTCAACGACTCCATCAGTTCTTCGAACGAAACTTGGAGCATGCCGGGGTCATAAGCACCGTCGGATTCTCCTACAGCGGCAAATACGTTCTCGGCAATATTTTTGCTCAGAGTCTCAATATCGCGCCCACTGGCCCAACCTTTAGTTGCCGTCAATTGTGTCAAGGCTCGTATCACCATGGTGTTTTCTGTACCACCTGGATGGGCAACCGACTTTGGAAGCCCAATCTTGAATTTTGCGAGTAGGTTCGAGAGAAGTTGCAGGCAATGTTCGGGCGACATGTGAGGAAAGTCTATAACAGTAGGGAATCTGCTCCGCAAGCCTGGGTTGGTACTCAGGAGTGTTTCCATCTCGTTACCGTAACCGGCTAGAATAACAACCATGTTGCGAGCGTATCGAGGGTTGGTCATCGTGTCAACAATCTCCCCAACAGCTTCCTGGTGGTAAGAGTCTCCTATCAATCGGTAGGCTTCATCGATGAAAAGCACTTTACCGAGTCCGCGTTCGAATTGATCGATGGCTTTAGGACCTGTGCTACCCATGTATTGGCCTATAAGATTGGTAACAGAGCACGTTACAACCTCGGGTGACGAGATGAAGCCCATGTCGTAAAACAGCCTGCCAACCTTTCTAGCCGTTGTCCTATATATCTTGTCAACGAACTAGTATATCTCATAGTAGTGTGGCGACTACTCACGTCTTGCCAGTTCCTGGAGGTCCACTGAATACAAATGCCCAGGGAATATGCAACTTTGGATCAACTCCGCATCGTCGCATTCCATCCGCCATCTTTTGGTACCGTTGGAATTTGCCAATGATACTATCAAAACCCACAAAGTTCTTGAACAGAGAGTTTCGGTGCTTGTCAGCTCTGCTAGCCCTGTCAAAACCAGGATCAAAGTCCTGGGGCTCAAGAGCCTGGTTGTGAAAGTCGGCGAAGCTGATGCCTGAACCCTTCAACCTTGTGATACGATGGACCTTGGCTCTAGACAGCAGGGTTTCTACATCGCCTCCGTTTCCAAAGTTCGGTCTTCTTCGCATCCTACTCAGTGTCTCCAGAGCAACTTTGTGTGCTTCATCTGTCGCTGTGAGATCGTCTCTCTCCATCTTCTGCTTCAAGATCTGATGGAGCTCTTTGTCGTTATAGTTGGCGAAATGCAGAGAGTTCTCCATAGGGAATCGTCTCTGCAAGCCCGGGTTCGATTTGAGAAACAAGTTCTGCATCCTATCTGCGTATCCGCACAGAATGACGCAGCGGTCTTCGCTTGCGCTACCAGAAATGTTGGCAACCAAAGTGTCTATGATAGCATTTCGGAACGAGTCGGAGGATGTACCGGACGAAGGCTCTTGGTATAGCAGGTGTGCATCATCAATTATCAATACTCCACCGTTTGCCTCATTAAGCGCTGTCGTGGTGTTGTCCTCTGACCATCCAATGTACTTGCCAATCAAATCAGAGGCACGCTTGGTAATAACGTGCCCGCGAGAGACGATGCCCAGTTCGCTGAGCATCTTTGCGTAGAGCTCCGCAACAGTGGTCTTGCCAACTCCAGGGGAACCGAGGAAACAACGATTATAAGTTGTAGTCATGGGCTTTCGTCCGTCTTTCTCTAGTTGCTTGTTATACTCGGCCATGTCGAATAATAGTCCAAGGTCCTCTTTGACAGACTTCAGACCTACTAGCTGCTGAAGGCTCTTCCAAGCTGGACTGTTGACTCTGAAGTCCTCTATTACTGGCTCTGGTACTGGTTCTGAGGCCGGTGCTGTCTCCAGAACATCTTCAAGGATGATCTCGTCGCGATTGCCATCTCCTGCTGAAAATTCATGGCCGTCGCCAGGGGAGTGTTCTTTGGCCCAGCTATACCAAGCGTCTTGTATTCGAATTCGACTTTTCTGCCAGGCTTTCTCGAGCTCTTGTCGGAGTATGTTGGAATTCTCAAACTGACTCCCGCTGTCGCATTTATGTATCTGCTGAGCCAGTGTTTCGAGAACGGCATCGGATTCGAACCTGTACTCTGGCTTGCCTTTACACAATAGTTTCAAGGATTCGAGTGTTTCTTTTTCTCCGTAGTCTTCGAGTACAAGACGGTTTGACAAGCGGTGTGTTGACTCCTCGTAGGCGTCAAGAGCTTTTTTCGGCGAGCCCTTCAGCTTCTGGTACGAAAGAATGACCACGGTCGTAAATTCAGTCTTCTTTGCGACTTTCATGATCTCTTCCATCTCTGACGTTGAATAGATCTGTTCAGCATTGGAGAAAAGGACAACCTGCATCGTTAACACTGGTCGAGGCATCGAATTATTCAGTAAAGCTTACTGTGGCCATAGAGTCCTGTTCTGACAGTGTATAGCCGTCGTTGATGGCGAAATTACGGTTGTGGACGACACCGATGCTGTACAGAAACTCTGCATAGAGTTGCGCGATCCTACTTCTCACTGACTTCCGTTAGATTCTCCAGGGTAGCACACCAGGTAAACAGTTCAGACATACTTGTTTTGTGACTGCCCTTTAGTACAAGGTCAAAGCTCCAGTCATTCAAGCTCTTCTCCCAGCGCTTCAAAACTTTGACTTTATCCATAATAGACAGGAAATAAGCCTTGACTTCTTCGTGGCCAACAACGCACATGAGACGATCGAGGTGTTCATTTTGCTGATTTTCTTCTCGCTTTCGTCGAGACCATTCAATTTGCGAGGGCGACTTATCGGCAATCGATTCAAAATCTTCGACTTCCAATAGAAATGCATCGTCGTCTATCCATTTCAGTTCTTTTTCGTCGCTCTTCTCATTGCCGTCCGCGTTCTCTTGGTTTTCTTCGTTCACAGAACTGTTATAGCTTTTGTTGCTCTCACGTTCTTCCTCAGAAATTACAGAGCCTTGGCTGCTCTTATTATCGTTCTCGGAACTGCCAGAGACTACGCTGCTCTTATCGTCGTCATTTTCAGCTGCTTCGTTGGCATGCTCGTCAAGGCTCTTCACTTTTGACAGTCGAGACGCGACTGCTTCCACAAATAGGTTTGCAATACTGTCGGCGATGATCTGAGCCTCGCCGGGCTTGATATTGTCGAGAGTTGGCAAGTTCGAATTGATGTGAGTACTAGGAGCTGTTGAAGGCGGAGTTTCTGGGAGGTCGCCAGTGGGGGCCAGGGTGGGGGTCACAGGGCGAGCCCCTGGGTTCTGGTCCGGAGAGCTCCCCGTATCGGAAGGCTGGTTCGACGAATCTTCCTGTTGAGGAGACCCGTTTGGGTTGTCGGTATCATGGGAGGTCATTATGTTGGATGGGTTGGTTGCAACTATGACTGGATGACGATACAAGGTGTTGCATAGTCCGAACTTCTGTGACACAACCACCATTAAATATAAGCTGTAAAAGGCAACTCTAGGCAACGAGGAGGATCTTCTATAGTTCGCAATATCATCATCGATTGTTAAGGCTCGTCCCTGGCGTATGCCCGTCAGCTAGTTGTGGCGTGATCTGATTGGTAGCAGTGGGCCTTAACAGGGCTCAACGGCGCATTACTGCCTAGATCCTTGACGCAGCCAAGACGACAGAACTGGAGAGTTTTAGGCTGTAGTGCTTCCATAAGGCGTATCGAGGCACCTGCAGGGTGTTAGACGTCTAGCATGAAATACGATATATCGTATTTGAAGCATTGTTAATTTTTACTCGCTCGAAGTTGTGGGCCAATCTTAGGCAGACTGGCCTGACTGATGAACGCTTTGCGTTAGCATATACCCTAGCTTCGGCCTCCACTACTGAAGGCTATAGGGCAGTGTCTTAAAAGTGCAGATATGATATTTTTTTACTATGATAACCCCTTTTGTATAGACGTATTAGAAGAGTACTTCTATAATAAATAAATAATTTTTTTAAGACACTGCTCCCTATAGCCTTCCTTATCCAGCCTGTTTCATGCCCCCACTTGGCTACATACAGACCTTCACAGCAAGAACACCTTATTCTTGGACGTTCGATAGCGTGGAATCGTCATACATGAACCATGTATCACCGGCTTTTAGCACTCAAGACTCCAAGATCAAGTCTATCTATCCAACCGTCCCCGAAAGAACAAAGACCTTAGGTACTGTTACCATCTCGAGTTCGAAAATGGCTTCTCCAAAAAGAGAGATCATAATGGCCTAGGAGTTCTTCTATTCAAAATTGGCCATTGGGATCTCTTCTCCGACGAAATGAAAAGCAAGAAGAGCTCACCGACGAGCCGTGTGGTACCACAGGCGTATTCTACTACAAGATGTGGTCGGGGGCTTGAATGGCTTATGGGCAAGAATCATGAAAAGGCTCTGAGAGCCTGCCTGGCTCAGGCCGCTCAGTGCTACGGCAGATCTCAATATCAATAGAGTATAGGCGCAAATTAGCTAACTTCACAAAGGTTAGACACAAAGCTAATGCTTCTCTTCAGCCAATCCTGAAAGTTATGTGTACTTCAATTGTAGGTTTATCTACAAGTCCGCAACTCCGCAACTCCGTAATAACGCCCAAGGATTAAGGTTTTGCGACAGTGAATAATCTAGCTCGACAAAGTGCAAGAGTTTAGTAATGAAATGTTTGTCATGATGACAAAGAAGTAGTCTGTCATGATTAATTCACCTCTACACACAGCAGGGGTTGGCTCACAGACTATGATCAGCTATGTAAGTGTTGGAAGGTGAATATTAATATGCCAACGTTCTCGTATATCGATAGCGTATCATATCCAGATCTTCATTACGCAACGACAAGTCAACAACAATCACAAGATGGCTGGCGACAAGATCCTGGTTTTTGGCGCCACTGGGCCTGCAGGCATCGTCCTTCTTCGTGAATTGCTTCATCGTAAGCTTCCAGTTCTCGCTTACTGCCGAACCCCTTCCAAAATCCCAGAGGATATTTCTACCGATTCTCTACTTGAGGTAAGTCACCGAGCAAATACCCGAACTTCTACCAATTGCTTACCACCTGAGAAAAAAGGTTGTCAAAGGAGACATGTCCCAACGAGACGCCATGTCCCGAGCTATCTCCAAGTCACGGGCCATCATCTCTCTCCTAGGACCCAGCAGTGCTAAACCACTTTCAAACACCGAATTTGCCGACTATTACCGCATAATCGTGCCACTCATGAAAGAACACCAAGTTTCTAGAATTCTGGTCCTTGGCACAACTGCCATCTATCAGCCTGACGATCAAAGCTCTATCATCCGCGCTCTTATGTCTACCCTTATCAAGACTATGGTAAACAGTGCCTACCACAATATCCTGGCTATACAAGAGTACTTTGAGAAGTTGAATGATGAATCTATCGACTGGACTGTTTTTCGGTTGGGCTGGTTATCCGGCACAAGCGACAAGTCTGCGTGGTTTGCCGATCGTGGAAAAGGCAAGGCATTTGCAGGACCTGTTGGAGCTCCAGGGTATACTTCAGGTATAAACAGGAGTGTATTGGCTTACTGGCTTGCTGATGTAGCTATCGCTGACCCTGCGATATGGGTTCGCCAAATGCCCGCTGTGAGCAAGGCCGGTTAGGAATAGCCTGGAGAGTACAGTAGGAGGACAGAAGTAGTGAAGATGCTGAAGATGCTGAAGATGCTGAAGAACACATCCCCAGTAATACACATAAGTTCAATGTAGGAGTCGTTATTATAATGATGGAGGCAAGCGCCGGTATTGGGTTTGGGTTACTTAGTGCTGGCTTAAGTTATCCTTAACTTGTGAAGGTGCTTCCATATCATAAGTTAAAAACTGTAGGTAAAGGGTTCACCCTTGGAGTAAAGTGTTAATCAAAGGTCTTTCTCCTAGTTCACTACCTATTGAATTGCAAGCTTCTGCTATAGTGCTAGACTTTATTGGGTGAAATATACCGCTGTAGTCAATACAGAGGAGTCTTTATATGTGCGTAGCGACATCTAAAGACTTAATCATGTATTAGCGCCTGCTTCGGGCCGTAGCGAAGGAGGCCGCCGGTTGAACATCAGGCGTTGCTACTCTTGATAGGAGTTTTTAACGCCATCAGGCTGTTGTTCCCACATCGTGAATTGTTGGCTATTTTGGACCTCAGAAAGGTGGCGGTAATTGTCATCAGGGTGTTGGGACAAGGCTTTGCTGACCACCCATTGGGGGCGGAAAGGCTCATGCACCTACGGAGTAGCAGAATCTGACAGCGGACTTACAGGGCTGAGCCAAATGTCAAAATGCCTTATCAATCGTCATATCTTTGCTCAACCATCACCGTGTAACATTTAATTCAATCTAAAAATTACCACAAACTTGCAAGAAATCTCTGGAAGTTGAGTAAATCAACAAAGCAACACAACAATGTCCGCAAGCATGAAATCCGACCAACCTGTCGTTAAAAACAATACTACTCCGCAGAGCTTTACGCCCACACATGAACACCTAAAAGTCACTGAAGACCTCTCCCGGGAGATTTTATACAAGCTCGCTCAACAACTGGAAACAAGCCCCAACTCTCACAAAAACGATGGAGATGAGCTCGAGTTCTTTCGTTTCTTCGTGGTCACCATGATCGCCATTTCCGTCTTTGGCGCCTCAACCTTTGCAGTCATCATGGGAGAGATGACCGACCCCGCCGAGATCTGGGAATCGCCAACATTTAGTCTCAAAACAGTCCGACTGTTTCTTTCTATATCGTGGCTTTCATTTGCCATGTCTATTGCTCTGGCTGGGTACAGCGGCAGCGTTCTGGCGCTCATGCGGCAAAAGGCAAAGGGTGAAGTTAATGAGGAAACGATCAGGAAGTGGACGCCTGCTGGACTTGTGGTTTCTGTGGCGTTGCATTTGTTGATTGTGACAGGCTTCTTTTTCATGGCACTGAGCTTGGTAGCTTATGTTGGGTCGTTTGGATGGGTTATTGTTTCAGCTGCTGGGTTGATGTATTTGGTAGTCTTTTGTATACTTGTCGCGCAGTATCGCCTGATGTAAATCGATAAAGCAACGGGGAATCATTAATACCTAGTCATTACTTATTATTGGTAGAGCTAGTAAATTACGATGCTTTCTTGACCAACTCGAAAATCACGGCTCAGAGATTCTCACTTGGAGTCATACTGAAGCCCTCTGTCGTGAGTTGTCAGACTGTATGAGGCGCAGTTCTGAAAGGGTGGGGTTACTGAGACAATTCAAACGAGTGCGAGGCCCAAGTGCGAAGTGCGAAGCCCTGTGCGACAGGCTTGCTGACTTGTCAAGGCTAAATCCCTGCAAGTCCGTAGGACACACCTGGCTATATTTGAACTTGTAGTGGCTGTATACTGTAAGGCTGCAATGTCTCATGCTCTGTCAGGAATGCGCCTCTATGTTTTTATTACACGTCGTCAAATACTTCTGTATAAATATCATCGGCCTTGCACTCAATCCAAGGTGTCACCTCACTATTGAAACTTGAACAAAAAGAACTTCCCTTTTCGTATCTCAACGCCTAAATTTACCTGTATCAAAACTACCATTACGGCAGATCAAGAGGACCGCCACTACCCCCAGCGATACAGGGCTCCTCACTGCAAGCTCAGCTACAAACCGAGGGTGCTCGAATCCTCCGAAACAACAACCGTCCTCTCATCGAACACATCATCAACCATGCGACTCCTGGTTACGTTACAAAAGCCATCTGGCTCCAGGAGCACAGCGTCATAGAGCATCAATATCTATTGCTGTGCATCAAGACCTACGACGGAAGACTATCCTGGATGCGCATAGAACGCACGGGCGACCTCCCAGAAGGCTCTGGAGCCAACAATGCTCTAACAGACCAGGCACAATTAATTGTGACCATCGCACCATCTCGGGAAAACCTCATCTGCGGTGACAAAGTCCTCGCCGAGGCTGACCTGGATACGAACAAGGCACGTCTGAGTGATGTCGCCAAGCTTATACTGATAGTCCACAACGAGGAGCCTCAGTATCACCTCCAGTGGCACAACTGCTGGTGGTTGGCTCGGGTCATCATGCAAGTGCTTTCGGGAACATACATGCATAACAACTCAAAACAGAAGAAAAAGGTCAAGAAACAGTGCGATTCTTCACATAATAAGCATGTCTTTGGTATGAGTGCTGGTGGGCCGTTCGCGGGACTGGGTCAGTTGGCAACTAGTATGCACTTCAACAAGAGGCTGAAAAGGATCGTAACGAAGTTCAATGATCAGTTGAACAGTTAGTGGATTTATTGTTTTCACAGGATATTTCATGTCTATTAGTCGTCGCAGAGTCTTTAACAGGCCCTGCTAAACAAATGCTATCTTTGCAGTTGACCTTCTGTTCTTCCCTTTAGCTATAACAATAACCATTGCCGACTCGAAACTCGGCACACTGATCTCTTCTGGCCTAGCTCGAGTTGCCTCATCCATCTTTGACTTTATCTGCCATTTTCCATTGACAATCTTGATATCCGTTATCTCTTCACCATCTATGTAGACGTTCAGCTCAGAGCTTTCCTGCTCATCAATCATGCCTGATACCGTTACGACTTTGCTTCCATCAATGACTGAGACTGATGCTTTGATGTCCAATTGAGGTGCTTT
Organism: Fusarium armeniacum; assembly: GCA_013618295.1. NCBI lineage: Eukaryota > Fungi > Ascomycota > Sordariomycetes > Hypocreales > Nectriaceae > Fusarium > Fusarium armeniacum. Next base: position 130,353 of record JABFER010000036.1, read on the forward strand.
CAGACCCATTTGTTCCACATTTGTCTGTTGTGAGATAGTGTCTGTCTCCAGCTCTGGTGTTCGCGATGGAGGCTGGCGTAATTGGCTGTGCTTCTCAAAAGCGTACGCGTATCGAAACAAGTTGTTGTCGTCATATGCCTTGGAAGCAAATGTGAGGTTTACAGGCATGCCGATGTCAGCCATAACTCCCATAGGCACGCTAACGGTTGGGATACCAAACTGTCGAATGGCACAGTTACCATTGGAGTACAGAACGCCATTGAGCCAGGCATGTTCTGCAGATTCCTTGTTGACATCTGCATCAGCTTTGCCTACATCAGCGTTGCAAGGCCAGACAACTGTGTCAAGACCCATCTCGTCAAGCCAGTCTTCCCATTCAGACTTTCGTGTCATTTCAAGGTTCTTGAGAGCGTCCCCGAGGTTTGGAATATCAAATGTGGGAACACGGCCGTTGTTGATGTGAGCTACAACGGCGGTGTGTCGCACAAGAGGATCATTAGAGTCGTACTTGTCCTGCAAACACCCAGGCGGGTGAGGAAAGATGGTGGACGACTCCACTTGTACAAGTGTCGAAGCGGTTTTGTTGTCGTTATTCGATGCCAGGAAATCATCCCAGGTATATGCCATAAGCTGACACATATCAATCTCGTTGCGATGAGGAGGAGTCTCAGACACATTGTCAGAAGCCCCAGGTTTCTCAAACTTGGTCACAAGAGGAAAGTCGGTCTCGACAACAGTGGCACCAAGTCCCTCGAGAATCTTCCGAGCCCGAGTCCAAAGCTGGATTACAGACTCACGAGTATGGACCTTTCTGGCGGTTGGGTCAGAGTCAGTGCCTCCAATGTACATTTTTGGTACACCAATCCTTTTGCCCTTGAGTGCGTTGGGATCGCACAGATCAAAGAAAGTCTTTGGTCGAATGGAGTCAACTTCTGGTAACTTGACAAAAGGCTGTTCACGCCAGAAGTCGCAGGATGTGTTGGGGTCCTTTGCCATGATAATGTCCAGAAGTGTAAACATATCATCGACTGTGCGGGTGTGGGGAACAACTGTGTCACATGTCGCAAATAGCGGCCAGTTGCCTCTGATTGAGATCAAACCTCTGGAAGGGGTGTATGCCACTAGACCGTTGTTGGAAGCAGGCGAACGACCAGACGAGATGGTCTCCTCGCCCATGCCGAATGCACCAAAGCTGGCAGCAGTTGCTGTGGCAGAACCATTGGAAGACCCCGAGGCAAAGGCTGCCGTAAGGTACGCTTCGTTATAAGGAGACTCTGCACGACCATAGACGCCGCGCTGCATTCCTCCTGCAGCCATAGGAGGCATATTGGTTCGTCCCAGCAGAACGGCACCGGCCTCTCTGAGTTTCTGGACAGTAAAGGCGTCTTCGTTCGCAATGAGATCTTTGAAAGCGGGAGAGCCAGCTGCTACTGTCATGCCTTTCATCTTGTATGAGTCCTTGATAGTACCTGGGATACCATCAAGGGGTCCTAGCGTTTGACCTAATGCGCGACGCTGATCTGACTCCTGCGCAGCATCAAGCGCGTCTTGGTTGATGATAGGAACAGCATTGAGTTGGATCGTGCGACGATCATACTTGGCAATTCTGAGGAGGTGCTTGACTGTTAACTCGACGCTGTTGACATGGCCCTGAGAAAGAGCCGTTGCAAGAGCTGAAATGGGGGCATCCACAATGGATAGCGGCTATGGAGTTAGTGTTACTGGAAATCGCTAGAGGGTGGCGTTGTAACTTACCTTGTTTCCACTGTCAATCGCCATGGCAGCGTGGATGATTTCTGAACTTGAAAGTAAAGATTTCTAGTCAAAGTAAATATGTTTGATTCTCAACCTGATATGTCAGTTGAGCATGGTAAACATTCATAACTCTGGCGATAGAGGCGGGTTTAAATATCGGGCTTCTCATTGAAGTTACTGTTCGAAATACAACAACGCTAGAGGGCAAGAATTAGCAGCTGTTATTACCCCACTGCCCTGGATTGAGCATTACGACAATTAACAGCTGTTAATTAATTAATTCAGCAGCTGTTATTATCGCATTGCCAAGCTAACTAGCTCTAATCCCGATCAAGTCATATCTCCTCTTCATTAGTGGCCGACTAAAATTAAGTCCTTAGTATCATCATAGATTGCAACCATCCATCCCGATTACCTGCGTCTGGCAGTTGGTTGATAGCGGCTTCTGAACTTATAAGCTCAGGACAACTACACAACCCATTGTTGTCAAATGACATTTTTCAACTTTTAATCATTACTACAACCAAATCTCCAGTATGGACCATTCTTCAATCCATCACGATGATGTCCCTGGTACCGTTCGTCTCATTGATGTCAATGGCATGAACTCAACAGGACCTCATGACTCCCAACACAAAGACATTGTCCTTGTTCCACGCCCAAGCTCCGACCCCGAAGATCCACTCAACTGGACATATCGTAGAAAGCTCCTGGCCGTCAGCATGGCATACCTCTACGTCCTTGGAACGGGAATCGCGACGTCTCTCCAATATTCTGTTCTGGCAGATATTACCAAAGACACTGGTATCTCTACTGCAAATCTCGTCCAAGGAACAGGCGTCATGTTTCTGTTCTTTGGATGGGCCTGTCTGATCTGGCAACCCATAGCCCTCACCTATGGACGACGTGGTGTCTATCTTTTGACCATGCTGCTTACTATTCCCATCATGACCTGGACTGCTTACTCCTCCTCAGCTGGAGTATGGTTTGCCCATAGAGTTCTGATTGGTATTATTGTATCGCCCATTGAGTCCCTCTGCGAAGTTACCGTGTTCGACCTCTTCTTCGCACATAACCGCGGAACCTACATGGGACTCTACGTTGCCATTCTTTTTGGGTCCAACTTTCTTGCCCCTCTTGTCGCAGGTTGGTTCAATGACGCCTATGGCTGGAGATGGACAATGCACTTCGGCGCTATCATCTGTGCTGTATGCTTTGTTATCATGTTCTTATTCATGGAAGAGACCATGTACTTTCGCGGGGCGTCAATTGAGAGTCACGTTGTTGAAGACGCCACTCGCGCAGAAGCAATTAAAGATAAAGCGAACGGGGACGAAGAGTCTCGGGACGTCAGGACTGATTCCCAAGACGGCTCCCTACCCTCTACACCTGCTCCTACGACGATTCAGAGTATCAACTCTGGATGGAGAAAGTACACGTGGTTCAAAATCTTACCAGGACGACCTAGCAATAAGGACATGTTGCGCATGGTATATCGTCCTGTTCTGATGATCTTTTGCCTCCCAACCGTGGCATGGGCTGGATTTCTCTATGGGATCAACCTCGCTTGGTACAATGTTTTGAACGGCACGGCAAGTCCTGTTCTCTCCAGTAAGCCCTACAATTGGTCAGCTGCTTTGGTCGGCTGCGTATACGCAGGGCCTATCATTGGTGCAGCAATTGCCTGCTTATGGGTTGGAAAGGCAGCAGACTGGATTGCGCTATGGCTTGCAAGACGTAATGGGGGTATCAGAGAGCCCGAGCAGCGTCTTTGGGTATTGCTTGTCTCTGGTATCATTTCATCAGCTGGCCTCATCGTTTGGGGAGTCGGTGCATACTACCAGGTCCATTGGGTAGGACTCGTGTTTGGACTTGGTATGCTGACAGTGGGTTGCGTAGCGGGAGGAGCCATCGCTGTCAGCTATAACGTGGATTGTTTCAAAGAAATTGCTGGTGAAACAACGGTGTCGATAATGTTGATTCGCAACACAATTGGCTTCGGCTTTAGCTATGCTATTACGCCTTGGTGGACCACGCAAGGACTGAAGAACTGCTTCATCATTGCAGCTATGATCTCTCTCGCATGTACTTTCACTTTCCTCATCATGATTGTGTATGGGAAGCGATTGAGGAGATGGTCTATTCCTGCTTATCGCAAGTATATGACTACTATGGCTGTTTCACATGATTGAAGGGCACAGGAGTCTAGGTGGAAAGTGGTATTCATAACAGATCACATTCAAGTTGGGTTGAAGTTTGAGAAGAGTAATATTTTCGTACAATAATTGACTTTCTTTACACAATACACTTTGCCAGCTTCTGTAACTCTCCTCTAGCGGCAGCAGCTGTGGGGATGTCGTGCTCCAAGTTCTTGATAATGTCCTCCAAATACGACACCAACCGGCCTACTGCAGATTGACACTGATGCTCATCATACAGAAATGCGTTATAGACCATGTATCCTACACCCAAGAGCTGCTGTATGATTTGACTACTTGCCACCTTGAACATGATCAGAGACGCCTCGGATATTTCGTTGAGAAAGTCTTCTGCAACCTTGATCACGTCGCTCACTGGTGCATGACAATGGAGCAAGGCCATAATGTTGACCAATGCTTCAGTACAGGTAATCTGAACCGCCATGTACTTGCAACGATTGCTTTGCAGTTCGTCGTGTGGCTGTGAGAGGACACGGAGTATGAATGGTTTATTGGCTTTGAGGTGTTTGAGGCTTTCGAGTAAGGCTTCTGGACTGGGACGATCGCGAAGAGCAGTAAAGACAGCCTTGGCGTGGTTTTGTTGACGCAAGTTGAGGATAGTATACTCCATTAAGCGGAACAGATCTGTAATGTAATCCCATCCAGCCGTCCATGCTTGTGTCTCTCTCTTCATACTCGGAGTGATGCGAGGATATTGTACTGAGATTTGAGCTTCTGGCAAACGGATGATGTGGCCGAGTACACAGGCCGAGTGTACTTCGAGACGGTAGACACACCAAAAGAGGCGTCGTCTGTCATCCACTTCTGCGAGTGAAATAGAGCAATCCCAATAGCTTTCATTTTGCAAACCATTCTGGGCAATCAGGGCATGACATAGGCCGAGGTACCGATGGAGATCACTTTTATTTCCACTTTTCAGAGAGTAGACAGCCAACAAGCCAAATGTCCTGAAGTAGTCCAGGTCGTTAGAATCAGGAACACGTATGGGCACGTGAGAGACAGCTTCGGTAAAGTATGTATCACTGTCGTGAGCGTTGGCATCACCCAGTAATGCGCTATCGAAAACGGCTTTGAGAGTTAAACTCTGAGCACTAACAGCACATAGTGCCATCAAGAGCATGTACGAAACCTCATCTTCACGAGGTATGCTATGTGCCCATCGTACTTCAAGGTCGTTCTCGGATAGAAATGGGAAACTGGGAACATTGAGTAACTGTATCGAGATAAGGGGAGGAAAGCCATACTAGCATTGGTACATGGTATCCCGGTAGATCTCTATCAGACGGCGTATACAACTGGGCGACTTGAAGCTGGACGATTGAGGATCTGCCTGTACCCTGGAACGAGTCTCTCCACTCTCTCCACTTGAGATGGTGGGTTTTCTACCACGCTTTTTGACAGGTCGATCCATTGTGCATTGAACGTTGTAGTCAATACATGTCAGACAGACGTTGGAGGCCCCTTGGTTCTGTGGCTCAACTGACAAACGACGGCACTTTAGCCCCCGTGAGTGACAAAAGTCGCATGCTTGGAGAGCTCGCTTTCTTTGGGGACCTGACGCTTGATTCTGCATAGTTCGTCTGACGGATATGTCTAAAGATAGAGGTAGAAGTGATAGAGAAAATGCCACAAGATCAAAAGTGAATTTATCAGTTGCAAAAGCTTATCAATTTAGCAGCTGATAAAGGGCAATGATAAGGATCCGAGCTAGACCCATACCTGGAGCTGGATTAAAGTTGAGGGGAAAGACAAGCGCTAGTCAGGATATTATTGCCTGGAGTAGCTTAGCAACATTGGAGATATGATGCTGATTGGTCAGCTCTTGGAACACGCCACAGCTGTTTCCTCTGATAAAGTTAGCTGAAAAGATGTCAGTATGCTAATTCGGTGCTGAGGAGTAGGTCGGTATGTAGTTAACTATTGGATGTCTGACGGGTCGCTTAAGAGTGCGTAAAAAGGAAGTATACCAAAGTCATGCTGCTAATCCAAAAATGAGTTCAATGACAGGATTTAACGTAGCCTGGATAAATACCAGTACAACGCGCGACTACAGGACCCAGAATGGAAAGAAAAGGCCTGTGATGCGGCCGTGGAATTCACATTCTTGGGGAACGTAAAGATGGAGAGCAGTGCGTGTTTTGGTGATATGTCAAAAGAGGCTCGGCCTTTTGACAACAGGCTACGCCAATCGAACAACACTCTTGCGGGCAACGATTTTAAACCTCATGTAAGAAACCTCAAATATATATATGTATCAAGTTCAAATTCAAGGTTTGTAAAATACAGACTCTTTAATATTAACTGTCTGTTGTGAGAATATAGGTACGCTCGTCTATCCCACGGTTCCATCTACCCTAAATCAAACTTGCTGTCAAGGCGGTCACAGCCATTGCTTTTGTGTTCAGCGACCCATATAATACCCCTGACAAACAAAATGGGAATATTAAACCTTGCTCGCGCGGCACTTCCGCAGCCAATTACTGCTCTTCTAGCCGGGAACTAAGCCCGATTTACGCAGATCTAGGTCTGATCATGACTAGCTTCTTCGAACTATCGTTTTACAGACCGTAGACTGATGATGAGTATTGATTAACACGCGTAAAGTAACAAATCGCATTAATCTCGAATTACCTATTTTAATAACATTGCCATGAACAAAGACCATCCCTTATCGCTTCCCTCTCTTTTCAACCTTTGTTGTTCATACACTCGCTCACACTGACGCTATCCGTTACTCTCGTTAATTCTCAGGATGCGTTTCATTTCTATTGCTGCTGTTGTCAGCGCTGCGCTGCTCCCTGCAGCCAATGCTCGTCCTGCCTGTCGCCCTGATAGATCGACTACGTCCGGAGTGCTTGCGACGACTACCGCCACCACTACTGCCGCCATTGTCAAAACTTCAAGCGCTGATACTGCTACAACCTTGGAAGCTTCTACGACCTATGAGACTAACAGCGCGCTGGAGACTACGATTGTTGAATCTGCGACTGACGAGGCTACCACTGCTTTGGAGACCACGATCACAATTTCCGCACCGGCTACTTCAGACTCTGCCGCTCCGATCCTGACTACCATAGCCGAGACTATCCCAGCTGAGATCCCAACTACCACGGCCGAGATTACTTCGGTTGAGATTGCTACTACCACCACTGAAGCTGCCACAACTGAAGCTGCCACAACCACGACCACTGAAGCTGCCGGTCCAACCGCCTTTGTCAAAAACGGTGGCTTCGAGGATACTCCCAACACCGTGTGGGACCTGTCAGCTAGCACAATCAAGAGCAGTCCTGGACTCGCGCATACCGGCAGTCAATACGTGTAAGCTGTCCAATTCATCCTTGTAAAACCACATACTGACATAACATAGCGAATTCGCTGTCAACAACAACTATGCTACCGCAACGAATCTGGCCGCGCAGTACATCTCCGGCCTCAGCACCGCTCGCCAGTACCGCCTCTCCTTCTACGCTACTGTCTTCAGCACCCCGACACCCGTTATTAATGCTGCTACATTGTGCTTCGTACAATCAATGCAGGGAAACAATCTGATTACGCTGTCGAAACTGGATTTCACCAATCTCGATTCATACCAGCCGTACAGCGTTAACTTCACGCCAGTGTTTGCCGAATTTCAACTCAAACTGGCACTTCGCTGCACGAATGGCCAATTGGTTACGCTTGCTGTCGGTGTGGATGATGTTTCCATTACAGAAGTTGTCTAGATAGTCGGCTGGGTTGCTGCCTTGTCGTTATATAAAAATTACTTAATATTGGGATCAGTTAATGTAACTACAATATAACTATGGGTATCAGGTCAACAAGTAAATAGCTCGTATATGTTTCTACACTACTTCTATTTTAAATTCATATATTACGACGAAATTCTTTTCTTTAATCGTCTCAGTTCATATAGGAGTGGCTAATCAAAGAAATAGATATATACAGTTCTAGGGAATCATATCTTTCATCAGATAATGTTTCTTCTCAGTTCATTGCTGCTAGTAGCCAGGGTCGGGAATGTCGTTAAGTAGATAGTCGCGTAGCGAAATAGATCGTATCGATTTCGATTTAATGCATAGGCTCTTACAACTATGTACATGAATCATATTTATACGCTCTTACTTGCCCTTAGACTTGGGGAACATGGCAACCCATTCCTCGATCTGACTAATTCCAGCTTCTTGGATCGCCCTGACTTCCGGCCAGATATCACCGGCGTTGCGATATGTATCCGTGCAGTGATTCCCAACAGGGTTCAAGAAGTGTTTGACATAAGTGCTGTTACCAAGAACTCCTCCAGGTCTTTGTGGAGAGGCAAATGATCCTGCCCGCCAAGGGTCAAACATACCATTTACCAAGATTGTCCTGTTAAGATACCCAGTTGGGTCGCTCCAACCTCCGTACCGTTCGTTCCATGCAGCAGTTGTCTTTCCCTTAGCCAAACCAAAGGTCTCCCCATTTGGACCCCGAGGGAAGTAACGGGCACACGTCTTCCGGAAGAAATCAGTGTTGACCAAACGGGAGACCAGTGTTGGTGTTCCCTTTGGTGAACCCGTTTGCCAATTTTCCTCGGGTTCATTGCAGAAAAGCCATTGGATTTGCAGGGTATCGACAATACCCGGAGCATCTAAGCCTTTTGATGCATAAACCAGACTATCGGCGTCACCAAAGTTGAAGCAGCCTGTATTATTGACTCCCTTCCAAGGACCTTGTTGTTCGCATCTTCCCGGGATCCAGACCTCTGTGGTCCAACGAGCATATCCTGCTAGAGCCTTTTTGAGTCCAACACCCTCTGCACTAGGGAGGTTCGATTTGTCTGTGGTATTGACGGCATTCTCGACGTAGTCGCAAAACTTCCATGTGTCAGATATACGTAGACTGGCCCCTTGGAATGTTTGTGGCCCATAGCTCAAAAGATTCATAAAGTCTTCGTTATGTTCCAGATCAGGAGCACCAAAGTCTTTTTTGATCTTTTGCATCTCATCCGCCGATCCTGTCAAGTCTGTCAGTAATTGCAGGAGCGAAAGGATCATTCCTGTATCTTACCATTCAGCATGATGTCGTCCAGGTATTCAATGACCTTGTCGACATCTGTTGTGCAATTCTTCGGCATGTATGCCTTGGCAGCATCAAAGTATCTCCAGAAATCAGGGATCGCTTGAGGGGGTGCACTCGACGCCCAAGAAGCCCAAAAGGTATCTGGGGATTCTTTCTGCGAGAACATCACACGGTTACCTTGAGCAGAACAACCGGTGTGAACCCAGGGCACCTGGTCAGGCCTAGAACCACCATTCTTGGCAAATGGCAGTTCGGCAGTCTTTGCAAAGTGGATCTTGTCTCGTATGATCTGGTCCTCGGTGTAGTATTTCAAATTTTTGGTGGTCAGCTGGGAATAGGGTGAGGATTTGCCAAAGTAACGGTTTTCAAGCATGAACATCACAGCTCCGATGCGCCGTGCAATCATGCCACCGATAACATAGTCATCATGGAGCCAAAACTTCACCTGTTCAGCTTCTGCATCGACGGGTGAAATAAAGACAACAGGTGGGTTACTGCCATTGGCATAATTCAAGCTGTACCAGTATCGCGGCTCAAAGGTCCCGAGGGATGGGTTGTCGTGGTCAATGAGTTGGTGGAAGACGCCATCGATCACACCAGCCGTGTCATCGCCCTGTTGACGAGTGTGGAGTTGAGCCTCTGCCAAGGGTTCGAAGCGGGCTTGTTGCTTTAAGCAATGTCCTGGCTGGAGAAGAATGGCAACAGCCAAAAGATGGTTGAAGAGATGCATTTCTTGTTGTAACTCACACAGGATGTAGAGACCTGAGCGACAGCAGATGGTCGGGGATTAATATCTTTCGAGAAAGGGTTCTTCGCACCATGATCGGACTAGTATGAACTCAGAACGTCGTATCGAGTAAACTTAATTAAATTATATCGACCCTATTGCAAGGGACAGCTGGTGTGTTATCATGAGTTTAAAATGCTAAAAAAAAAGGAACAAAGAATTTATGCACCCATTGCACTCATGGAGCATGTTAATAGTAATGCCAAGGCAGCGATACATGTATATGTATATATCAGACTATGAATTTGACGTGGAGCGTTTCAACGTAGGATAGCTAGCAGAATACTATCTATAGACCAGTATGCGCTAATCAAACCGGTTTCTTAACCTACTCCGCAAAAATATTCTGTTTCCTGTCGCCTAAATAAACATGCCATGTTCATCTCGTTAGGTTGAGTTTGTGGAAGAGGGTAACATCTGTTGCAACAGCAAAGCCGTGATAGTGGAGACGCCGCAATATTGCGTCTGATCTAGTTGAACTTTATTGGCAAATATTGTCTCAGTTGGGAAATGTACTCGTTGGCGAGCCGGGACGGCTCGTTTAATTAGTTACTCACCTCAGCCAGCCACGAAGCATCAGAATGGACAATTGTCTCATATTGCCGCCATATACAAGCGTACTCCGGCAGTTGCGGGGAGACGTTTGCAAATACCAAGCATAGTATCGATCGATCAACCTGGATACAATGTTATAAAAACTGGATATCTCCCAGTAAACATACATATTATTCTGCAGTCTGTTTTATCTTTGTTGATACCAGTCTGTGATAGACCTTCTCAAGATGACGCTTCTCCGTCTCTTTACCGTGGCACTAGCAACCCTCAGCAACGTAGCCAACGCCGTTCCTACCGATGCAAACAAACGTCAAAGCAGTGCCTTACCCTTCCCATTGGCTCACTTCACCAATACAGTAGCTTCAGTACAAAACACGTACTGCGGATCGAGTGTGAATACACCTGGTGTTAAGTTTGGCGATCAGACCTTGTTGCATGCTCTTGGCAATGGCGATACTGTGCAACGTACCAACATTTATCGTTCCGAGAGCTTGGGCATAATTGTTGCTGTTCAAGGAACGAATTTATCGAGTCTTGTCTCTATTTCTCAAGATATTCAAGCTCTTCCTATTCTACCAGATCCAAGGCTTGGTCTGCCAATAGGATCCTTGGTCTTTGCAGGTTGGCAAACCGCCTGGTTCAACGGTTGGGTTGGTGTCAAAAAGGCACTGGCCGAGACCATCAAACAATTTCCCAACGACCAAGTCATCGTCACGGGACACAGCCAGGGAGCTGCCATCGCGCTTCTCACGGCATTATCGATACAGAAAGAGTTCAGTAACGTCACTACTATCCGGGAAATCATTGCTTATGGTATTCCACGTGTCGGAAACCCAAAGTTTGCCGATGCATTCGATGCGATATTTCCTGGCCGATACACAGGCGTTGTTAATGGTGAAGATTGGGTTCCTTCTTTCCCAACGCAGCCTATCTATCAACACCCATCCGGTATGGTTTGGATCAACCCAGCCAATACGACATCCTGGAAGTACTATGAGGGCCAAGAGAACCCCAATGGACCTCACTCAAGAGTAGGAAAGATTTTCTACCCGAACACGCTGCAGTTCTATTGGGGAGATCATCAGGGAATCTACATGCACAGCTCTATGGGCACGACTCTTGGACCGTGCCCAGCTCAGGTTGGAGGGTTTTAATCAATGCTTTGGTTCTTACTGGCAAGGTGCTTGTCTAATAGTGTTCTGAAAAGCGCGTAAATCAATCATAATGTATTACTGAATCCAGATCAATATGTGAATTTGATCTGCAACTGAGCGAGGATAATCAACTGGAGAAAAGAGTCAAATGATCATTCAGCATATTATATCTGTTATCAGTCTGACAATTAGTCCATAGAGCTCTAAATGCACTAATGAGGTTATTTTCGTGATACTTAAACAGCTATTGTCGTTACTGTGATGACAAAGCAGCTTTGTATCATCATTCTTGTTCGGGTTTCTCACCGCGGCTCCCCCGCAGAAGGCGGGGGCTCGACACGACGTCAACTCCAACATCGGCCAGTCAAAGTAACCACAACTCAAATTAAAACTTCAAAATGTCTACCAGACCCTCATTCGACTCCCTTCCTCTGCGCAAAAATGGTCCTGCCGGTAACGCATGGGGTCTTTTTGGCGAAGATGATCAATGCGGCATGCTAAACCTCTTGACTCCCGACGTCGTAGCAAAAGCGGCTTCCGAGATCCGCGATGGCGTTCGAGTCTCTACAGACTGGCCTCTGAATCGAATGTCACGACCTTGCTTTGGCCGTGCACCTTTCAAGCATGAGATTACTACCAAGTCTCCTCGTGCAGTGAACGACGATACTTTGACGTTTAATACGCAAAGTAGTTCGCAATGGGATGGATTTCGACATTATGCGTATCAGAAAGAAAAGCTCTGGTTCAATGGGAAGACACTTGATGAGTTGTTATCATCGGATGTCAATGGCATACATGGTAAGTCTTCAATCCTCAGGGACAGTTATAAGCTAAGTGTCGCAGCTTGGGTTGAGCGTGGTGGTATTGTCGGACGTGGAGTCCTCCTTGACTATGCAACTTGGGCAGAGAACAACCACGTTACCCTGACCCCCTTTGAAACAAAGTCAATTACCGTCACGACACTAAAGGAAGTTGCCAAAAGTCAGGGCACAACCTTTCAACACGGCGATATACTCTTCATCCGAACAGGGTGGGTCCGAGCCTACGAGAAGCTCTCTGACGATGAATGCAAGACTCTGGCAGATTACAAGGTACCACCCGCCCATGGTGTCGAATCCTCAGAAGAAACCCTTCGATGGCTTTGGGACCAAGGTTTTGCGGCTGTTGTTGGTGATCAGCCTAGTATGGAAGCATGGCCTTGTCAAAATACTGATTTCTTTCTTCATGAATGGCTTCTAGCGGGATGGGGAATGCCGATTGGAGAGTTATTCGATTTAGAGGCTTTGAGCCAGGAATGTGAGAAGAGGAAAAGGTGGTCTTTCTTTTTCTCAAGTATGCCACTCAAGGTAAGTTCCTATACCTGCTTTTCGCATCAACTCCTAATATCTGCAGGTTCCTGGAGGTGTGGCCAGTCCACCAAATGGCGTCGCCATCTTCTGATCGATTTGGTTCGACTTTAGTGCTGATCAACTTCCATGACTCCGCTGTTTGTTTTGTCTGGTTATAGGACGGGGCGGGATGCATGCACCTCAGCGTATCCAGACATCCTTGTCCCCGTTACCCCCTGGCTTGCCGATCGAGCCGTGACAACCGAAGCTGTCTGTGCCGCTGATAAATCTCCACCGCTGTAGAGACTTGACTTCAATTCACAGGCTGATAAGTAACATACTACGTACGTAACAGAGTGATGGGATTGAAAATACAAATAAAGGTCATCAAAACTCTAGCCACTTTCAGGGATATGTTTTCCAGTCAGATCCTCTCCATCAACACGTAAAATGACCTCAATCACATCAGTATGACCATCTGCACTGCTAGTACCCTTGTAGAAAGACACAGCCTCGGCGTACTGTTCGGGTGCGTGCTTTTTGTATCCCATCGCATCTTGAGTAATACTCTCGAGGACCGTGAGTCCCTCAATTGACCCATGCACTACCTCTCCAAAAATGTGATATCGCGCCCAGATTGCATCGCCATACCTCGTATCTTGGATTGCACCAACATACTGGCTTGCCCAGGGCTCAACGACCTGTACTCCATCACGCTGAAGGACTTGGTTCACAGGGAGATCTAGAAAGAGTTGCTCCACTGGCTCTGCATATTCGACACTCATCTCCGACTATAGAATCAGTATACTGAAAGAAAAATGTTAATAGCTCTTTGTACCTTGGTTCAATCAATTGACACGTTCCAAGAAGTTGAGGCTGGTAAGCACATTGGTGAATTAGGAAGTTTATAATGATACGACAAGGAAATTATCAAGGAAGGGGGTCTTTATATTCTTTGGCGTGAGGGAAACTAGCGGGGCAACTTTAGTCGAAGCATTCTTCGGTATTATCATACTCGGTTTAATACATATTTTGAATATGAAAGCTGAAAAGATTGATAAGAGCGAGCTCTGAAAGGCAATCTGGTCATGAATATTCTCCCCGTACAAAGAAGCGAACGATCCATCAAAACAAACAATAAAATTTCTCACACTTGATGTTGATAATAGTAATTCCAAAAGAAACCATATACTGACCCCAATACAAGCTACCGAATCTCAAAACGAACTTGCTTCAAGTCATCGCCAAGGTCTCCCACTGACTTGATGTTGTCCTTGGTCCAGTCGTACATATATATCTTGCTCACATACTCATACCATATGGCTTTGCTGCTTCCCTTTCGTCTTAGTAGAACGAGGTCTTTACAGCCTCCTATAACTGTCATCAACAGGCCCTCCTCCCCTTGAAGACTTGGTGCAAGACCAAAGTATCCCTCCTCAGTATAAACGAGATCGTATTCATAGCGGTGTTGACTCTCCATATCCTTGCAAATGGCGAGGTCAAAGTTTGCTAGCTCCTGTGACGATTGTCTCCAAGCCTCGATCCCATCGCGAAGGAAGTCTGGAAGTGTCTTGCAGCTTTGTGATGTTGCCTTGTCCGTCATGAGCTGCCAAGCCACGTATGTTGCAAAATTCATCTCCTCTTCCACTGAACAGTCATCAAGAGTCATTACAGTGCGCAGGAGAGCAGCGAAATTTGTTCTTGAATAACTCTTTGCAAGGTCTTTTTGAGACTCAGAACATACACTGGGATTCCCAACGCTTGGACTTAGACCATAGATCCTACGTCCCAAGCCCGCTACATATCGAACAACTGTCTTCACGATATCCACCGTACTCTTGTCTTTCGTGATAGGAACTTTGCAGTAGACCGTATCAACGACATATCCATTTACGTGAAGTGATGATTGCGTCGTTGTGGGGCGCCCAGGTAGACAATTAGTGTATCGCATATCGTTTTCAGGAAAAGGATTAAAGTCCAAGACTGCTGGTTTCCTAAAGTCAAATGCCCAAGAGGGAAGGTCTTTTTTGCCTCCAGTTGAAGGAGACTGGTCAATCGGGTCTAGAGAACTCCACAGACTATGAGCACCATAGCAGGAAATGATGTACCGGTTCGCATCGATGAATACTTCCTCGACAGACTTGCTATACTCTGCTTTTGGAAATCGAATAGATCCCCAAGTTTGGGCGTCTTTCCCATTCCCAAAAGCAAGCCCTAAAGCTGCGAATACCTTGTCGCGAAGATTGCCTGCTTTGAAGCTGGAAATTGCCCACAAAGCGCTATCGAGTCTCAAATATCTTGCCGAGCGAAATTCGTTGTCATTAGCCATGATAGCTTCCAGGGAGTGGTCGAAGTCCATCTGCAATGTCCTATAAGCTTGGAGAGCCGACTTGAAGGTGTCCCAGGAACATTGGCGTGTCCCACATATGACTACGCCTCGTGGCCCTGCTAGGATAATCTCTTGAAAAATCCAGGCGCGCGTGAAGTAAGATCTTCTATACAACTCATACCATGCTTCCCAGATTTCCGAAGTGACCTCTGGTTTCTCAGTAAGATCTTGGATCTCAGGTTGCCCGAGAATTAGGTCCATTTCGGCTTGCTTCGATGTTGTGTGTGTGAATCCTGGCGACTTTTGTCTCTCTTCCATAGCACGAGAAAGATATGGAATTGAACCAAAGGCCAGATCTGAGTCGTCTTCCTCCTCACCAATCCACATCAAGACCGAAGTAGCCTTGGAGAAGATATCGTACATCATAGAGACTTGGATACCACGCTCCAACATATCTTGCTGGTTGATACATATAGCGTCAATCCAAAGAATCCTTGTTTCGGTTTCGGACCGAAGGATCTCGAGTGCTGCGTAACAATTCGGAGTGACCAGGATACGCTCCCCGTCGCATCGAGTTGGTACAGTACCAAAGTTTCCTTTCCATTCGTATGAGAGGGCTTCAAAAGGGGGTGACTGTGATAACTCCTATGTTGCCTATGGTCAGAGACCTCTCAGGTTATAAAATAGATTAAGACAATAAACATACTGTATGAACCAGCGAAAAGCAAACAACGTTTCCTTTTTGCCCAGGTTGAAGCTCTAATACCCGGATAAACCCTTTTGAAAGTGGCCGATACTCGAAGGATGTCTTTGGATCTTTTCGTTGCTCCTCGGCTTCCTTTACATAACGGCCATCACGACGCTGAGACTGGGCCTGAAGCAGGAGTTTGACGGTGGATCGCAGGCCTTTTTCCTTGGCATATGAAAGAGCTGTCCGGCCGTTGTAGTCTCTACCGTCCAGGTCGGCGCCAATATCAATAAGAGACTGAACTACCATGTCCTCTCCTAACTGAGCTGCGTAAATCAGTGGGCTTTGATCGTATTCTTCGAGACGGTGGATATCCGCACCATACTTCGCCAACAGTTCCACCATCGCTGCTTGTCCTGAGTTGATGGCCATTGATAGCGGGGACATCTTAGAACCCGGTACAATATCATGTCCAGCGCCGTTCCTCAAAAGAGTCTCAGTGACATTCCATTTTCCTTTGTTCACAGCATAAAGCAAAGGAGTAAGCCCCGTTCTATCAACGGTTCTGACCTTTGCGCCCCCTTTGAGAAGAACTTCAATGATAGCTTCAGCGCCTTGTAAAACTGCACATCGTAGTGAGTCGGCTGAAGTGTCATCGCTCAACCCTATTTTGGCACCCAGACTCAACAGCGTCCTCACAGCTTCTATACGTTCACTCACAACCGCGTGAACGAGTGGCGTTGATCCCGAAAAGCTTTTGTGCTCAATGTTTGCATGATGCTTGCAAAGTAGATCGATTATGGTTTTGTTACCTTGACTTGCAGCAAGGCATAGGGCCGTATATCCATCTTCATCGACCCTATCGATCTGAGCACCGTTTTCGATCAATACTTGAACCGCAAGTTCGTGGTTTTGATCAGCAGCATGTAAAAGTGGCACTGCGGCTTTGCTCGTCCCGTTGATATTTGCTCCGGCTTTGATTAACCGGAGCATCTCTGCGACAAGACCGTTCGAGGCCGCCAGCGCAAGCTGGTCGCCATGGATCGGGTCGCTATACTCATCAGCAGTATTGGTATCGCTTTGCTGTGGAGTTATGGGCCTAGTCAATATATTCTCATAGACGATTTCAGGAAAAGCGCTGTCAACAGATGTCTGGGGATTCTTGTCAACGGGCAAACGTTTCAGTAAGTAGTCGCTACCAAAACTACCACAAAGGTACCGCGTGATGTTGGCGACCACGCTTGGCCTGTTCCTACTTTGAACAGCCTGGGCAACTTGGTCAACAGCCACACCGCCTTTGTCAATGAGTAATCTCACCACCTTCATATTATCAGCATTTACAGCTAGCAGTAGCGGTGTCATGCCATAATTGGTTATTGTATTAGGGTCACTTCCCGCGTCCAGCAAACATTTTGCAATTTGCTCAAAACCTTCTTGGCACGCAAAACATAGCGGCGAGTTCCCATCCGAGTCGGGCAAGTCAACTTGAGCTCCAAGTTCCAAGAGTCTTTTAACCACTTCAATATAGTCGCATTGAGATGCCCACCAAAGAGCTGTCTCGCCGTTGGAGTCTTGGACATCGAGAAGGCCACCTCTTTCGATAACGGCGTTGATCAAGTCTTCATGGCCAAACTCTGCCGCGACTGATAACGCACTACGACCATCAGTGCTTAAGACATTTATATCCACTTCCTCATCATGAAGACGCGTCATTTGGGTCATATTACCATGCTTGACACATGCAATCAGCTGGTCGTTAGGGGATCGTCGCGGGATAGTGTACTTTTCTTTCCCGTTCGCTGTGGTACTTGCTCCGAATTCAAGCAACGAAGACACTATGTCTTTCTGGCTTTTTGCAATTGCGCTTTGTAAGACCGTGGTGCCATGAGGGAGCTTGACTTCCATATCTACGCCAAGCTGTAGCAAACAGCGTAGTAATAGGTTGTTTGCAGTACCAGTAGCGTAGTGTAGCGCGCAGAAACCATGCGAGTCTTTTGCTTCTCGGTCGGCACCGTAGTCTGCTAGCAGGCGAACGACTCCAATCTCGCCGCAAAATGCAGCCAGTAAAAAAGGTGTTTGCTGGTTGATATTCCTACTTTCGATGTTCGCGCCCTTCTCGAGAAGGAATCTCGCTACCTCAGGATGGCCGTACATTGACGCAGTATGAAGTGGTGTGTTCCCATCGTTATCAGTGACCTCGAGGAGAGCACCATTCTGGACGAGAAGTCGGGCTATCTCAAAGCTCCCAGACCTAGCAGCGGAAATCAGGGGCACAATCACGGAGGGTGGGTCTTGTTGATTCACATCAACCTTTTCAGATTGAATGATGAGGTTGACCACGTGTTGCGCTTTGCCGAGTGCTGCAACTGACAAGATATTGTATCCGTAGTTGTTGATGACTGTCAAATCAGCCCCAAGCTCGATGAGATATTCCCTGGGCTCACGTCAGACAGTTCCGATATGATGAGAATGACATCATGGAGAAAGTATTGCCGAGACAGCTTCTCAACACTTCGTGTTGTACTTACACTAATGTGGTGTGGTCATTCTCGGCGGCATAATGTATAGATCTATTGCCAGCTTTGTCCTGAAGGCCAGCGTCGGCTCCAAGCTTGACTAGAAGCTGCACTGTCCGGATTTTTCCGCATATACTTGCAACTAAAAGAGGCGTAATATCATTGTCATCACGACAATCAACATCGATGTTTCTATCGAACAACAGTTGGATGATCTTTGTGTGTCCACCTTTGGCGGCACCGTGCAAAGCAGTCCAGCCGGTGTTACCGCGGCACTTGATATCGGCCCCAAGGTCACAAAGCAACTCAGCTGCTTCGTATCTTCCGTTATATGCCGCATAATAGAGAGGGGTAAAGCCATTCACGTCCGCCAACTCCAGACTGGCACCTGCATCCTTGAGGATAGATATTATCTCGCAGGACCCGGCGTTAGCAGCGACATGCAGAGCAGCAGTTTGAGATGAACCCGCTCTAAGGTCAATATTGACCCCATCTTGGACAATGGCCTTAACTAGTTCGGTCTGCTCCTGTGTTGTTGTCCAAGCTAAAGCTTCGTCTTTGTTCAGAAAGAATCCGTCCACGCTGTAGCCACCGAGGCACAGAGCTTGGCCCAGTCTTGAGGTGAAGGGAATGTTGGTACATACCAGCTTCTGGACAGCGGGTACACGTATGGGTCTCATAGCCGTGATGCTACGTTACGTGTCCGTATCGAAAGAAAGACACATATAAAATGATAATCAGATTAACAAAGTCGCGTTCGAGGTGGAAGGGGGATTGCTTCAAGTCAGGGACAAGGAAAGGGGAGCATAATATGTTTTGGCTTGCTGACAAACAACACAGCCTCCGAATTTCATCGCCATTGCCCAGACTGATTCGTACGGATGACAGTCAGCCGTTGCTTCCCAATTACACATTTTCCAATGAGTTTGAGGTGGCGGTGCTAGGCAGAAACTGCCTCAGTCATGTTGTTACACACCAGATATTGGTGGCGCAGAATCATACGTGGAATCATTTGCAGATGACCCTTCAGCCATCCTGGGCGCATGCCCACACTAACTGGGCGACCAATCAATGCTGTTAGGTATCTGTCCAGATGACGGATGTTCGAAATGATTTGACACGTGACATAGTCGCTATACTTGAGTATCTGTGTGAGGATGTACCTATTGAGACCCCCAACATAATTGAGCGTAATGAACATAGGACGAAGGATAAGGTTTTACAATCATAGGCTACTAGAGTAAAAGAGAAGTAGGTATAGAATTCTCAAGTCAAACAGTTGCCCTTACTCTCTATATATCCCGCCTCTTCGGCCTATACCAGGAAGTCTAAACGTGCTTCTTCCCTTTTTTTCCTGAGAAAAATGTTAATCGAGTGTTTTTTTTTAATTATTAACATATACTATTTATGAACAGACTTCGCAAAGATTCTTTCCTAACGATCACTACACACAGAACCAGACAACACATTATACTTGATTTTCGATTTGCTATATTATCTCAAGAAACTACTTATATGGAAGAGTCAATGTTTATGCATGCAATCCGGTACAGTTATCGATTAAATATTCATGTATGGAGATGGGTTTGTTTGTAGTTATGGGCTTTCTTGCAGGTTCAGGCTTCTGTATGAGAGTAAGCTAGAAGCATGTCAGACTAGGTAGGCTAGGCACTAACTATACTGTTTGCAGTTCTTATTGCCGGAGTTATTGGCAAACTATTGATTTTGTAGTCTGCGTAATTTAATAAGCCCCACAATGACAGAAAAGGTATTTTGGTATAAAGAAGCTGAGTCTCTTTTCTCTAATCTTGACCTGCCACATTTTATCCTTTAACTTGTTTTCTATCACATTCGTTACTGGCATTAGTTTATTCACTCGTTTAATATGGCACCGCAAAGACTTTTTGCTGCGTTTGCAGCTCTTTCAATCGTTATTGGATCTGGAGCTAGTCCGTGCAAACCCGTCTCAGTCACCACTGAGACTGAGGTTACAACGACTTCAATCATCGCTTCCACAATCGAGACTGTTACGACGGGCGACGCCACTGTCACCACTGACTTGACCTCTACTGAGTCGGACTACGTCACGGACATCACTGTTACTGAAACTCAGACTGAAACCTCGAGTGCAGCTGAGTCAACCACGACGCTGGCTGTCCTTACGACTGAGACATCCGCCTTTACTTCTTCCACAGAAGCTTTACCAACCACTACCTCCTCGCCCCCGATCGACACGCTCCCGCTTCTCGACAACGGTGATTTTGAAACTGGCAGCAGTGCTCCGTGGGCCAACTCTGGCATCGGTGCTTACGCTAACATCGACCCCGATGCTTCGAACGCCCATCGCGGTTCATATTCCCTTGGCATGGGCTCTTATGCCAGCGAGTGGTCGAACACGGTCCAGGTCCTCCGTAAGCCTAGCCTTGTTGCGGGCCAGACCTACAGTCTTTCCCTCTATGCTAAAGTCAGCTCTGGTTCTCATTGCACTAGTGTCGAAGCATTTATCGACAACGGTGACATGATGGATTCGTTTGGAACAAGAATTACTGCTTCCGGTCCGCAACTCGACGGTGATTACGCTGGTCTCAGGGGAGGCTTCACCTTGACACAGGCTGCCTTGGACAGTAATAATGCAATTCGGGTTGTTATTCGGGCAAAGTGCAGCAATGGTTATAAGGCGTGGATTGATGACGTTAGCCTGACGGCTTCAAATTGATATGCTCTTCTTTGAGACTTTATTGTCGTTGATCAGTTCTCAGGGCACCCTACCTATTTGAATGCAGTAGTAACTAAGGTTACTTGAGTTATCTGAGGTTAATGTATCTTTATTAATTACCGGGGGCGAAGACATCAGCCCTATCTAGTTTTCTTTTATCCGCAGGCTTAGCCAGGGCTCAGGTTAAAGTAGCAACTGCTTAAGGTAGTGGGCAAGAAGGGAAATACTACAAGCCAATATTCGCTTTCTGTATTAGGCTTTTTTATATTTTCATAAGACCTCACTCTTCAATAGTAACTAAACACAGGGACAGGACATGCATCATGCTTGATTTTAGATTTGATATATTATTCTAAGAAATTATTTATCTGGAAGGGTAAAAGTTTGTGCAGGTAATAGGTGCATATCAACTATGCAACGTATATATATAAGTCTCCAATCAGTCATATACTCGTTGCTCCTTCGTGAGCATTAGAAGTGAAAATTAAAAACAATGGTTGTTTGTTTACAGGAAGAAAGCGACGATACCAGCCGCGAAGAGAGCAGCCTGGATGCTACCTCCGACACGTCCAGCAGCGTTGACAACCTCAGCAGGCTCGGTGGGAGTGGAAGCAGGAGGAGCAGGGTAAGTCTCAGCAGGCTTGCTGGGAGAAGGAGGAACAACAGGAGCGCTCTCAACGGGCTTGGTAGGAGCGGGAGGAGCAGGAGGCTGAGCAGCGGGGTGAGTCTCGGTGGGAGGCTGGGGCTGCTGGGGCTTCTCGGGCTGCTGAGGCTGCTCAGGTTGCTGAGGCTTCTCGGGCTGCTCAGGCTGCTCAGGCTGAGGAGGAACGGGGTAGGTAGGGTGAGTCTCGGCAGGAGGCTGAGGAACAGGCTTGGTCTCCTTGGGGGGTTGAGGCTGCTCAGGCTTGGGAGGTTGAGGCTGCTCGGGCTGAGAAGGGTGCCCAGGCTTGGGAGGCTGCTCAGGCTGCTGGGGGTGCTCAGGCTGGACAGGCTTGCTAGGAACGGGAACGGGGACAGGGTATGTCTCCTTGGGAGGCTGAGGCTGGGGAGGATGGTAAGTACCGTTGCCAGGGTGAGGAGGCTGAACAACGGGGTGAGTCTCCTTGGGAGGAGAGACGACAGGGTGAGTCTCCTTGGGAGGGACAGGGACAACATGAGTCTCAGTCACAGGGCAGATAGTGGTGCCAACAACGACAGTCTCAGTGGTAGTGTGAGGCTTCTCAGGGCAGTCGACAACCTCAGGAGGGCACTTGGTGACAGTGGTGACCTTTGTGGTGTAGATAGTAGAGGTGGTCAAGTGAGTAGTAGTCTTGTGCTCAACAGGAGGAGTGTAGACAGGCTTGCTGGGCTTGGGAACATTGGTGTAAGAGGGCATGGTCTCAACGTTGGTGGGGTGCTCCTCGGTGACGGGGCAGACAGTGGTGCCAATGACGATGGTCTCAGTGGTGACATGAGGCTTCTCGGGGCAGTTGGTAACCTCGGGAGGGCACTTGGTAACCGTGTAGCAAGTGGTGGTGTAGATGGTTGAGGTGGTCATCTCAGTGGTACCGGGGTAGCCAGGCTTGGTGTACGAAGGCTTGGTGTAGATTGGCTTTGTGTAGGAAGGCTTCGTGTAAGTGGGCTTGGTGTAAGAAGGCTTGGTGTGGACAGGAGGAGGGTAGGGAGCCTCGTGAGAACCGGTGGTGGTCTCCTCAGGGGGAGGATACTCGCTGGTAGACTCCTCGGGAGGTGTGTAGACACTGGTGGTCTCTCCGGGAGGAGGGTACTCGCTGGTGGACTCCTCAGGGGGAGTGTAGACACTGGTGGTCTCTCCAGGAGGAGGGTAGGCCTTGGTAGTAGACTCTACAGGAGGGACATAGTCGCTGGTAGTCTCCTCAGGAGGAGTGTAGACGCTGGTAGTCTCTCCGGGAGGAGGATACTCGCCAGTAGGCTTGGTGTGCTCAGGAGGAGGATAGGCCTTGGTGGACTCCTCGGCGGGAGGAGTGTAGACATCGGTAGTCTCTCCAGGAGGAGGGTAAGCACCAGTGGGCTTGGTCTCTTCGGGAGGAGGAACCTCGGTGGTCTGCTCGGGGGGAGGGTAGACACCGGTAGGCTTGGTCTCCTGAGGAGGAGGAACCTCGCTAGTCTCTCCAGGAGGAGGATACTCGTTACCAGGAGGAGGGTAAACGCCAGTAGGCTTGGTCTCCTGAGGAGGGGGAACCTCGCTGGTAGGAGCAGGAGGAGGATAGGCGCCAGTAGGCTTGGTCTCTTGAGGAGGAGGAACCTCTTCGGTGTGTCCAGGAGGAGGGTACTCGTTACCGGGAGGAGGGTACTCATTGGCGGGAGGAGGATACTCGTTGCTGGGAGGAGTATATTTGTTGTCGGGAACCGAAGGGACGGGCTCCTCCTGTCCGGGAACGGGGTAGTGCCTCTTCTCGACGGCAGCAGCGTTGGCGACGGCGACGGCCGCGCTGAAGATAACAAGACCACGCATGATTAATTAGAGATATCGAGTTTAACGAGTGCTTATAAACGAGTGAAGCTGTTTGTGTTAAACGAAAGTTGGGTGAGGAGGAGGGTAAAGAGAGATCGGAAACTGAGATTGATGGGGGAAGTATTCTTATACATATGTACGGGTGCTGGTCGTTTAACCCCCAGACTGCATGTTATCATCTCCTTATTCGTATGTCGGCCCAACTCCGCTCAAGTCCGGATGGGAAATACGGGCGTTCTCCATAGGTATCCTGGCAACGTGATGTCATCCTGGTCGAGTTGTCAACATGTGCATGGACTCGAAGAGGTTGGCCCGTTGGTCTTGGGTGCAGTTACTGTGGAGCCCGACAGAAGCTTCAACCAGACGACAGCACGAGCACCAGAAGGGCATGGCAGGACCAGAACCAGGGTTCAGAGGGTTCAGGGCGAAAGGAGGGTTCCATAATAACCATGTCGAGAATCACGATGTTGCAACATAACATTTCGGATGTGGCGGAATCCTGGTTACTCTGTGCATCGTGTTCGTCTAACATGGTTAATTTAGCTTGAGATTGTTTTGACGAACGGTTCAAACGGTGACTCGTGTGTCTTGTGATTGGTCAATGCATCGTAAAACGGCTTCTTTTTTTGGGATAGACTTAATTAAAACGCCACTGCCAGTTGTAACCTCTCAGGTCCAGGAACCGTATTCCTCACTAATTACCTGCTGTACGTACAAGAGTCATCCGCGGGGTAAAGTTTCTTACCCCCTGCCTTAGGCTGTAAACCTAGTGCAATATGATCTGACGACGCGGCCAGTTGAATGGATGGCTAAGGGGAGGAACTTTTTGTGATCTGCAGATACCAAAAAGCCCCTGTAAGAAGTAGTAAGCATGCACAATAAACGTACTGTATGTACATTGGACCGTTGTATTTTCTTTCCATGATTCGATTCGTGGGGCTCTTGGACCAGGATGATGCTAACAAATCATCTGTTGACCTCGTATGAATTGGTGGTCCTTGAGCCTGGCCTGCCACTTGGCTACATACACGAGAAAAACTTCCCTGTAACTTGATCTTTGCTTTGTTCGCTCCACTTTATTAACCAAAATCTCGCATGCTGGGCCGTTTAGCAAGTTTCTCCCCATTTGTTTTTTGATAGCGACTTGGCAAAACAAGCAGTGGGGAATTGGATCCAAGTACCGTAGAGCAGTGAAAAAGAAGAGCCAGTGGGCATGGGAAAAAAGTAATGGCGATAGATGATGACCTTTTTACGTGTATTTCCCGGCTTTGTAGTACAATCAATCAGTCAGCCATGAACCCTGGTCTGTCTTGTTGGTGATGATCAGGGTCAATTTGTGATGTTACTTCCGAGATGTAATCCTTGCTTCGAATCAGTCCCGCTAAAAACCGCTCGCTATACGACGCTGGCAGAACCAGAAATGATTGATCACACTGTACAGAGTACAGTAAGATGTACTCTCTATTTCTCAACAAAATTGCACAGTGTATCGTCAATTCACAGTGGATTTATTTCTACATTTTTTAAGTTGATGCTGAAAACTTAATCAATGCAAAAGGCTTGAGCTTCTGTTCCTGCATGGGTCCCCATTTCTCAATGGATTTGCTTCATGCACGTGGAATGAGTTGTACAGTCCAATTGAGTGAACAGAATCCACAAATATTTCTGTAGAAAAAATGCATGCACTCATTCTGCAAGTCTCTTGTTGGCGTTGAGAACCTTGAATGGCTTTATGTGTGGACGAAGCAGACTCCAAATCACTCTTGAAATTCAACAACGACAAGATAACAAGGTTGAAACTCAGCGATAAGCTCCAGGGTAACATGCAATAACCATGGCACCATGCTTAACAAACACGAGTCAATCATATCAGTACCTGCCACGGCCGGCCTCTGTTGCCGAAGCCGAGCTCCTAAAAGCTTGGCTTCCGTGTTATAGTGGAGGCATCGAATAATCACCACATCATGACGGGAATCGATCACAAAACCAAGGATAAATTATGGACCTACTTTACTGTACGTAGAAAAGAAAAACGGCCTACCATTACTAAACATCAAGCCAAGATCATCATCATTCTTACAATTGTAGACTTGAGGCCTTTTTCTTCCAAGTGTCCAAGTCTTGTCGTTGACGTCAAGTCACAGTAGTTATGCAGCCAACATGAGTCGGTGGAATACGAACTCTGAGTTTTCTTAGTTCTAAACTTTAGACTCGATATCATCACCATTAATTCAACGGTTCCTGGATTTATAAATCCGTATAGCAGAAATGAATTCGGCACACACGAACCGTCGTCATCCACTATCTGCCATACTGCCGGGTGCAAGTAAGGCTGTCTAGCTGTCAAAACCCAAGCTCGAGCCGCTGTGAGGCTCTCGTCAGTAGCGCGCCAGCTATTTATATCAGAATTGAACCAAGCGAAATCGAGCCTCCCCGAAGCCCAAAGACCCGGGAACGATTGTAGTTGGATCAATCGTATTTCCATCAATTTCTTTTAATTAATTCCCCGTGCCAACATGCATGTATTTTCCGAAAGAGTCTCGTGCGCTGTCAATGTCAATGCTACGTTTCCTTTTTTTGCCAAGGATCTATCATCTGCAGTCTCCTTTCTCTCTCGTGCCACCCACCACTACGAGTCGCAAACCGCTGGAATTTCTTCAAGGCCCGACACTAACAAATAAATCCCCTTTTCTTTTTCTTCTAGATAGGCAAGAGAACGACGATCGACAGGGGCAGGTTTCATGTGGATGGGCTCTAGACTCGGAGATCCGCGAAGAACTGAAAAGAGACTAGTCCTCGTATTTTTCATCTGAACTAGATCGTATTCAGGTTAAAGCGGAATATCGTGAGCCGAGGCTAAATTGGTCAACTCGGCCGAGCCTGTGTGCTTACGTACATTATCTTGAGAGCTGTGATTTGAGATGAGATTCAATCCTGACTGAGACTTGTTCATTGTGGCGTTTGAATGAGATTGTGATGAGCCAAATTCTTTCACTCTACGCGGATTTGATACAATTCAATAGCACAGATACAAGATGTGGGGTGTTCTAATTTTTGCAAGTAAATGAACATCATTCTTCATTCTCATAATACTTACAATTTCAGAACTAAGTAAACACATGTCACTGTGAAGCTTCTCATTATCTTGACGATGAGTTCTCTTACTTGCGCATGTACTCACATTCTCTTATTTCTAGATTTTAGCCTGGCGCCATGATAACCTAGTGAGGTGATTAAAGTCTTTCCACCGGAGTGAATTGGTTATCGCCACTACCAATTAGTCTCACTCCCCATGAAATCATGACACTTAAATAAGCATTGTGAGACGGATGGACATATACTGCGAGGAAAATCATCCGATAAAGCCATTGATATCATGACATTTACCTCGAAGTGAAGCATCACAACGCAATCTGGGTTCTCAACAAAGACCAGTTAATATTTGTTGTTCTACCTACCCTAGACTAGATGTTTCCTCATAACTACATCATCAAACCCGCGAGTAAACCTTTCTTTTTAGATCCAACACTTTCATTAACGTTCTGATGCTTGTGGATACTAGTGAAAATGATGTTTCATCAATCTGTAGTACCAAAATGGTTCTGGGCAAGTGATGTCTCTGAAAGGGCTATTGTATTGTTGTAAATAATAAGTGCTGTTTCTTGTGCTGTCGGCGCTGTTGACTGGCATAGGACATAGTTTTCCCCGAATAAGACTGTATTTGTTGAAGAATACGACATGTGTCATGTCGAGGCATCATTCATTCAGCACCTTGAAATCGCAACTATACAATCTCTTGCGATCAATAGCTCCACACAGACAGGCGACTTCAGACATCATACTCTCCATAGTAAATCACACTTTATTGACAGGCAAATTGCTAGGATTCTTGCAGTCTATCAGAATGAATCTATGATTTTGTAATGAAGATTGAACCAATGTCAAAAATGAAATACAACTGAGAATTATCCTACATAACTGGGTAGTTCCAGGTTAATCTCTCTCTTCAACTCAACCCAACGCCTCTTTCTTAACCCTCTTCAAATCTTCTTTTTCTCTTACTTTACCTCTTTTTTTACTTCTTCCTCCTAACTTCCACTTACGTCATAGAACTACATTATTCTCTGTTATTTAGCTGACATTGATGTGTAGTGGTTTATTCATCCTTGTCATATCCTTTTTGTTCTATGGCTACTTTAAATCCTGTTACAGGCAGACACAAGCCACATGAATCGTGAACCGCCGTTTTGGAACGGGCACATGGTACCGTTGTTTTACATTTTGAGTTTAATATTAAGAATCGTACGATTATAAAACAACGGTTGCGGTATGTCAAGGTGACGACGGATAATTCCGTCGAGCAGATGCATAAACTGAAATACGCCACTGCTTAAGTTTCACTCGATTCAAGACATTCTTCACGTAATTGACTTTGTTTGGCAATCTAGTTCTTCGGATATTTTCTCTGTGGCCACTTGAACTAGGTACTCACTTGTTGTCACGGGATGTTGGGCGTCTGGAGTGTCAAGTCCGCTTAGAAAGATGCAAAAACAAGCTTACCAGCTAAATAAGTCAGTAACTAAATTGACCAACTACCGTAATATTCCATTAAATTGGTCGAGGGGAGTAAGCCAGCTACAGCGGGGAATGGGTAAGGGAACTTGCTTATCCGATGATTTTCTAGAGGCTTGAGCAAATTAATGACGGCCTCTTGATGGCATCTCTTTCCTTTGTTATCCGGTCTAGGTCAGATATAGAAGCGATTGACACAGCAAGGCGCAGTAACGTGTATTAGCCGGCTTACTCCCCTCGACCAATTTGATGGAATATTACGGTAGATTCAATTGCATGTCATCCACGTGGTATACCATATCCCGTATCAAGCCACGATGCATGACCAACTCAAACACATAACATGCACACTCATTCCATCCGAGTTGATCTAGAATCCCATGCAGAAGTTTCATCAGAGACTGTTCCACCACCAGGGTGTTGCCACCAAAGCGTCGCCACCAACATGGAACTCTTCAAACATCGCTTAGATAAAGAATATCATATTAGTCTTAGATGTTAAGCTTAGCTTTGTACGTTCTTGGAAGATGTTGAAACGCCACCTGGCTCGGTTCTATGTCTCGAATAACCCTACCGGACGGGCGTCCTAAATAAGTAAATCTATGATGTAGTTGTTTGCTCATAACCAGGTTCATAATTATGCTTGGGTTTCAAGGTGTATGACGGTATTAGAATATACACAGCCACATTCCATTCCGACTTGCCATGTGTTCGCATATCGAGTGTCGTGTTAGTTATAGTTTTGGATGACATCTTCTATTTCTTTACTGTCATACATTGAACAATACTAACGCCAGTCTCAGTCTCTCTAAAAACTCACAAAGCAGCGACATCTGGAGCGGCCGCTCCGGCGGTGGTAAATGTCGATCCTCCTGGCTTTAAATAGATCGCCCATTGAGAAACTAAAGTCTCAATAGTAAGTTCTGCTGTGTAAGCATGCCAAATAATAACCGGGTAGCTAGGTCAAGACAGGGCTGACATTGGACACCCCTGTTGCGGGATTGAGGCTGAACTATGGTAATAGCTGTCCGGAAACATGGAGGCTCGTGGCTAGTCGAGGGGGCCAGACTGAGTTCGTCCCGCTAGTTAGTTGCAACACCTTCATTCCACCGCCAAGCATGCGACCAATAGCAGGCTTGATCATCTGTTGCTAATCTTCGATCACTGTGGCGTACCAGGGTGTTGGGTGCGCCAGATGCAATAGTCTGACGGGAGTCTAGTCTAGTTCAATGCGGTCAAAGCTGTAGCCACTTGGCATGGTGTTGTTGTGCAGAAATCCTGGGACATCACATCCATGTGACGATCTGCTATGAACTCGCATGCAAAAGCGCATCATTCTAGACAAAAACAAAAACAAAGCAAATAGTAAAAATGCACATCGAGTTGCCATTGCCCTAAAAATCTTCATGTCTTAGACTAATCTCGCATCGCTTCCCCAGTCGCGGTGTGGCGTTCAGGAATGTATCTCCATTCCAACCAGGCCCGCATCCCGGGCATCTTTCAGCTTACAGAGCATCACAGGACGGCCAAATAGCTCGACGCTATCTTGTTTTCGGAATACAAGTCCTTAGTATGCGTACCTGAATCCTTGTGTGTGGGATGTGATGAACCTGTAGTCCGTGTTTTATGCAGCCACTACCGAAGTCAGCACCAACATGTCTCAGTCTTCCAAATCATAGCGTTTCTGATAAATTCCCATTCCGCCCAACCCCCCATTCTCTTTCTTAGCTTCCGTCTTCTCTGTTTTCAATTCTTCCATGTTAATGGAAAGTACATTCTTTTCGCCATGGTGCTGTTGAAGCGTCTCGTCTTTCTGGCGGCGCTATGTAACAATGGTGTCGCCGCGCAGAGCTTTGCTTCAGTGCTCACAGAAGCACCTCAATGTGCTGTCAGTCAACACGCCCTTTCGATCGAACCGAGTGCTGACGGATGGATTATATAGGCCGATTGCTTGGTTAAATTGTTCAGCCAGGAACCGTTTGCGGGAAAGGACCAAAGCGCCATTTGCCATGACCAGCAGTTCGCCAATGCGATTGGCGATTGTCTGACGGCGCAATGCACAGTACGACAGACGTTGGGTACGATGACAGGGATAGAGACGGTAGAGAAACGAGCGCTGATATTTGAGGCAGATTTTATTAAAATGTCATCGGCTGTATGCGGAATGAAACCGACCAACAATGTCCTCCTATACCGATTAACGACCCTCATAATGGCCGGTTTGGCCTTGCTTTTCTTCGCATTACGAATAACAGCCACGTTCAGGTTACGTCTTGGATGGGCTTTGGATGATACGATGGCTGTCGCTTCGGTTGTAAGACAACATATTACCATGGTTGATTGGAGGGGACACTGATGTTCAATAGGTCTTCTTTATACCAGTTGTTATCATCATACAGTTCAGTGAGTTTTCTCCCAGTGAATCTGGCAGTTTGTGATCCGGTGGCTAACTTGATGTGTTCAACAGTGATGCAAAATGGTCTCGGTGTTGATTTATGGTATCTCTCAGATCGTCAGATTACTGAAGGATTCAGGGTAAACGCATTCACCCTGCCTCTCAGCCATTATGTACACAGAAAACTGACTTTCAATTTGCTTCCAGCTCTTCTTCTTTCTCGAACTTATCTACCTGACCGCTCGTGTGCTCGTCAAATCCACAATCCTATGCTTCTTTCTACGCATCTTTAACAACACCAGATTCCGCCTCGTGGTCAAGATAACAATCGGTTTCAATATCCTCATCGGCCTCACATTCTTTATTCTTGCCTTTTTTCAAACGACACCGCTGAGCTTCTTTTGGGTGGGATGGCAGACCAAGGATGCGGGCAGAGTCATGGTGGGAATTGTACGACTGACGCTGCCACATGCGGTACTTGTCCTCGCGCTGGATATTTGGGTGGTCATATTACCGCTGACCCAGCTTTGGGAGTTGGGGTTGAAACTGAGGAAGAAGATTGGCGTTATGGCCATGTTCAGTTTCGGTATCTTGTGAGTATGAATGGGCTCTGTTTTTGTTATTACTCATTTGCTAATGATATATGACTACAGCCTCATAATCGTTGCTGCGATCCGAGTACAACAGTTGGTTCTCTTTGCAAAATCACGGGACTTGACAGGTAAGTTGATTAAAAACATTCAAAAGCGATTCAACTAAACAGAATCAGTCATAAATGCGCAAAAAGCCATGATTTGGTCCTGCATCGAGATATCTGTGGGTATCATGGTATCATGTATGCCTTATATCCGCAATTTAGTACGCCATACCAAATCGCAAATACGTGAAAAGATAGGAAAAGAGAATGAACCTAGCAACGAAGCAATCTTTATCGATCGATCGCTTGCGCCGATATCAGTTGGTGATAATGCGACGTCAGAACCAACGTTGTTTGATGAGGGGAGCTTATTGAAGGAAAATGCTGCAACGAGAACAGCCACGACTACAACTACCACCACCACGACAACGACGATAGGTGTTGAGCAAGTTGAGAGTGTGAATGGGAGATCAACAAGTAGTTATGCAAGCGATGCAGATACGAAAGTGTAAATAACGAAGTAGATAAATAAAGGCGATTTCTACATGTTTTGAACAAAGAAAATGAAACGCCTTGAGTTGATATTAATTGTCAAATGAACCATAATCAAGATGCAAAGATAAAATTGACTACAGCAATTATGATCAGATGTCAAGATGAAATATCAAAGTCTAGAATCATAACTGTCGGTAATTTTTCTAGCTCCATCTGATAAACGTCCACTAAAGCTACCAAGAGTTTAGGTGCTGAAGCTACTGCAAGCACACACCAGGAACAGGTTCCACAGTGGATAATTAGTGACAGTGACAGCGATAAAAAAAAACACAAGGCGGCGGGAGATCATAGGCTAAGTCATGTAATTGTCATTACTATATTATTTATTTAATTTTTGGTATCATCAAGGTTCATTAAAACATCTCGACATTTATCGGCAAGTGTATCCACCGTCGATGACGAGATCACTACCAGTAGTGTAAGTGCTGGCATCGGACAAGAAGTAGACGTAAGCAGCCTTGAGCTCCTTGGCGTCACCGTTTCGGCCCATGGGGATCATGCTCCTCCAGAGCTCCTGGGTCTCGGTGTCGATAAAGTCAGACAGGCCAGTGTCGATGTATCCGGGGGAGATGGAGTTGACACGGGCAAAGTCGCGCCACTCGTTGGCGAGAGAGCGGGCCATGTGGATGCAGCCGGCCTTGGCCACGTTGTAAGAGGTCTGCTCTTGAGGGTAGTTGGCGATGTGGCCGGACATGGAGGAGGTGATGACGAAAGAGCCGTGGCCCTGCTTGCGGAAGAGAGCGCCGACGGCCTTGGCGCAGTAGGCGGTACCGTTGAGGTCGATCTGGATAACGTGGTCCCAGTCGGCAGCGGAGCCGTCAATGACACCAGCGTTGGCAGTAGCACCGGCGCTGAAGAAAAAGGATGTTAGTATAATTGAAACAAACAAACAAACTCAATTGAAGAGTATGAGTGAAAACTTACTTGGCGACGAAACCGTCAATCTTGCCAAAGTCCTTGACAACCTCGCCAACAAATCGCTCAACATCGTCGTAGTCGGCAGCGTTGAGCTTGTAGGCCTTGGCCTTGACGCCGTACTCCTTGATGAGCTCCTCGACGTTCTTGTCGGCGCCCTCCTTGCGGGAAGCGTAGGTGATGGCGACGTCGGCACCCATCTCAGCGGCACCTCGGGCAGCCTCGATACCCATGCCTCGGGGGCCGGAAGCGCCGGTGACGACGACAACCTTGCCCTTGAGGCTAAGGAGGTCGAGAATGTGGTTGGCCTTGGGGATTTGCTGAACCATTTTTGCGGTAGTGTTTGTATGTGGTGTGAAGAGAAGTAAGAATTGGATTGATGAGAGAGAGAGAGAAAGAGGAAAGGTAAGGGGGAAGCTAGACTATTTGTACAAATTGAGGGATAGTCAAGCCATGGCGTGAGTTGTTATCAAGTGCTTCTGTACTGGTAAAGTAAAAGCAGCATGCGCATCGCATGGATGCATCCAAGCTGTGGTGGGGTGGGATGGATGGGTCCAGTGATGTCATGGAAGTCAAGGAAACAGAAAAAAAACAGCTCGGGAGATGTTAAAAAGACATCGGCGATTAAACGGAAAAGAGATCCACAACAATTGATGGAGAATTGATCTAGTCGCTCATACAAATTGTCTTGTTTCCTGTGTTACATCAATCGATATGTACCGTTGCTCGAACATTCCAAGA
This sequence comes from Fusarium armeniacum, assembly GCA_013618295.1. NCBI lineage: Eukaryota > Fungi > Ascomycota > Sordariomycetes > Hypocreales > Nectriaceae > Fusarium > Fusarium armeniacum. Next base: position 163,746 of record JABFER010000036.1, read on the forward strand.
GAACTGCCCCTCCATAGGCACAAGACGCGTCGAGGGGTAATTTGTTGTGCTGTGTTGGGTGAACACAGTCAGTTACCATCGGATTCGGTGGGAACGAATGAGACCATGTTTACAAGATCCAACGTTTTTTTTCCTCAGTCACTTCCCTTTTGCAAGCTCTTCGTTAATTGGTTGTTCATATAATATACTTTTTCTTAAATGGTGAGACGACGCGTGCATGCAAAAACACCACCACCTGAGCATGGCGGGGTAAAATTGACCTGGATGGGCAAATGCTTCAACCCATCACCAGCTATGTGTCCTTTGTCGATGCGATCGAGTTGTTTGGTGTTTATTTACTTTAATGGACCATTTCATCATTGATCCATAATACAGTATCCAATTTACCTATATAAACTTACAACACTGACTCTCTCTAACAGAATACCACCGAGACGTGCCCCGCGGGTGGATATCCTTCAGCGTCATTCTCCCGTCTCTCTTCCTTGCTTAGACTTGCTAAACCCCGCAGAACGGCCGGGCTTCACCGCTCTGCTTTTGGTTTAGTTTGGATTTATCTCGTTGCATTAGTTCCGAAGCAGCAGTCTCGCGTTGGACTGACTTGGCTTGGGACGCGCGCATCAGTTGATAATTATCTGACTGGTTGGTTGGTCTTGGAGGAGAGCTGGTTAGTGGAGGGGGGCTGGTCGGTTAATCCCGGTCCGACAGATTACTAGTTGCTGCAGTGTCTTGTGCAAAGCTACTAATAGCTACCCTGGACATGACAAGACAAGACAAATGATGAGTAAATACATCACCAATGCTTACTGACTCTTGGTATAACTGAGTAATGATGTTTATCACATGTTGAGCAATTCAAAGTCATCAATCTTGTCTAGTTTGTAATGCTTCATCATACATCTCAAACACAGAACATGATCAAAATATCGACCTGTTGTCTATCGAAAGCGGGGTCATCACAACAGTCAAGCAATGTCTCACAAGCCACACGTTGAGATGCATCAATTGAACATCAAAGTACATAACATTGCTTATTCATTAAATTGAACCCTACATCAATCATCGCCGCTTTAACTAAATAAGGTATCGGAAATCCCGCTTCATCCTCAAAGCCTCATCAGGGCTGTCCATGACCTCAACCGCAGCAGTGTGCGCAGCCACATCCTGCCTTGTCTCCCAAGCAGTCGCCTCTCCCCTCTCAAGCTTCTTGTTGAGGTCGATCAGCACCAGCCTGAAGATGTAGCATCCCAACACCGTCACACCAAACATAGACAGCACAATGCCGTAACTCTTGCGGTATCCGTTATCCTTTAGATCCCACACGTATGAACCCGCCACGTTGCCCAATTGACTGAATGCGTTGATCATGGCAATTGCGACGGCGCGCTTGGCCGGTGGACGAGGGAAAGAAGACGAGATCCATGAGTAAAAGACGATGAAGCCGGCGTACGACGATGCTTGGAGGAAGAGGGCGAGGTAACGCGCTGCGACGGCTTCGGTGGCCATGCTGATTATGAAGCCGATTGTTCCGACACCAATTGGACCGACAATATGCCAGAACTAATTGATCAATTGTTAGTACATGTCCCCAATTGGCGCGACAAAATTGAAGGAGTAAAAACTAACCTTTTCGGCCGTCTTGTCAGAGTGCCAAGCGTTGATGACCGAGACAATACAAGAAAAGACCCATGGGGGCGCACTCATGAGAAGAGTGGGAACGTAGCCGAATCCAAGCGTCTGGGTCAAACTGGGCTGTTTATTTGTTAGCGACGTCGCGCATTCTGTTTGGAGCGCGATTGACTTACGAAAAAGGCATTGAACGAAAGTCCAACGACGTACGCGGTAAAGGTAAGCATCATGATGTAAATCTTGATATCCTTGACAGCGAGCTTGAGACCGTAAAAGGCGCTCTCCTCACGAGAATCCTCATCGGCCTCACCAACATCCTCCACCATGCGCAGCTGCGCAACCTGTCTCTCCTCTTCGGTGAAACCGCGCGAGTTGTGAGGCAGGTCGGGGAGGATAAAGGCGGCAGAAATGGCAACACCCATGGTGATGGCGCCCTCGATCCAGAAGAGCCATCGCCACGCAGCATGGCCCAACACACCCTGCATATTGGACAAGACACCCGCTCCAACAAGGGCAGAGAAGGCGTTGGAGATAAGGTTACCGCAGAACAAAATGGCATTGCGCTTGGTGAGTTCGCTTCGGGTGTACCATTTGGACAGAATGAGCAGCGCACCAGGCAAGAAAGCGGCCTCAACGAAACCAAGGAAGAATCGAATGCAGACCATTCCCGCAAAGTTGTGCACGCTACCACTGAGTGTGGAGATGAGACCCCAGAGCAGCATGGCCGCAGAAATGTACAGCGAAGGACGCTGGATGCGGTTGATGAACATGTTGGAAGGGACCTGCATGAGAATGTACCCGACGTACAGAATACTCAAGCAGGTGGCGTACTGGTTGTAGCTCAGGTTCAGGTCTTCCTGGAGACCCTTGAGGCGGGCGGCGGCCATGTTATTGCGATCGAGGTAGTTCATGATGTAGATGAGGACGAAGAGAGCGCAGCGAGTATCGAGCTTGCGCTTCATGCGCTTTTCGACGGCTGCGCGGTGCTGAGGGTCCATTGCGAGGGCTGCAGCTGTCGCGCCGCGGGATTGCGACTCGACGCTTGTTTTGGCCGTGGCCATGTGGTCATCTGGCTTCTGGTCTGCCATGATGAGAGAGATGGATATGGACACAGGGAGAATGGTTGTTCAATTTCGGTCGGGGCATTGTCGCATTTATGAAGGAAACCTGCAATGTCATGTTACATCATCGCGTTGCTGTGTTTGTCGTAGCGTATCACGGGGAGAAAAAAGAAGAAGGGAAAAAAAACATGGGGGACGAGAACTGGGGAAGGGGGTTTATCCGCTGTGCTTAACCCGAATTGGCTAAGTTGATCCCCCGGTTTCCCCCAGAGTTGGTTGACAGTCACCCTCTCGCTTGGTTAGATGGGAACAAGATGCAAAAATCTGAGTGTCACACTTTTGGGGGTGAGGACCAATTAGTTGTGACTTTAGAGTGAGTTGTGGAGGTGGCGGGCGTAGATCTTGTCCTCGTACAGAACGGGGATAATGAGTTTAGTTGCCTCTAGTGGTTGACTGCTGTAGTGTATGGCTTCCATCAAGATTCTGTGACAAACAAATAGTATCTAGCATCACCAGAGAGAAACGATGCACCCATCTAATCGCCGGTAGATCTAGATAAGTAAGAAATAAACGTCTTATAAAACCGTTTAATGCCGAAACAACACATCTTCTCCTCATTAACTTTAGTAACCTCCAAGTTTTTACAACGTTGGAGAGAAATGCGGAGTCTCCGCAAAAAACAAAAGTGAGGGGAATCTGGTCATTCCAACCCCTACAGCGATGAAAAGGCCCGAATGCAAAAAAAAAACGGAGTTACCACTTTCAGCCAAAAACCAGCCAGTCTTCCCCTAGCAGTGACCGGTCAATGCTCAAAAATACAAAACCCAAGGCAGCAGAATTAAAATCATGCCCGTGGGGAAATACCTATCAAAGTTAACAGTGGAGATTAAGTTGGGGAAGAAAAGAATTGGAGAGGTTCGTGCTAGTAGGGGGGGATTTTGGGTTTAGCGATGGATTAATAGTGGAGGAGGTTAGCTAATGGGGAGGGTGAGTGTCGACCGGTCCTCGGGAATTGTCGGTCAACAAAGGTCAATGCTTTGGAGTGGATTTGTTGTTGATGGGTAAGAATAAATCCAGTGCCATGGAATGGGTAACAAATGTATTGGATGAACAGGTTTCTTTACAAAGTGTTGTGTTGATCTCGTTGAGATCCTTACGGAAACTGACCCGTGGTTGCTGGAGATAAATACCTAGGTAGGCAGCCAAGATAACAACAATCAGTAAGAGAAACTTGACCTACGGTCCGTTACCCTCGAACATTTGGTCTTGGATTCTCAGTCTCCCTATCCGAGTGACCGGACTGTTGGCGACTAATCTATCACCAGGTAGAATACAATCAAGTTCAGACTCCATCAAACTCTTTGTCAAGTATATGTCCAACTCATGAATTATTATAATCATCAATGAGGCCTAAGCACTCACGAAACAGTCGCTAATATCTAAACATAAATCTCTATCAGAACCCTAATCACAATCACCTCTCCAAGCGTCCAGCCTCACTCGTCTCATCCCTAGACTGTTTCAAAAACGGCACAAGCGTTGTTCCTCCCGTCCCCGTCAACTCCTCTTCTCTACCCTTTTTCAACGATGAACTCGCCAAATTCTGCGGTCCTTTCATCACATTGCCCTGCCTCGACGGCAAAATGATGTACCGCGTGACAATCTGGATATGCTTATTCCTAAACACCGTCAACGCATCCGTTGCTGCGCTGAAAACTTCTTGTAGACGCTCCTGCTCAAGAGTATGCGGCGTTTGAAGCGCGAGTTCGCGAATGCTGCCCATTCGAGCAATATGTGTTAGGAAACGACGGTGTGGTCCGGGCATGTAATCTTTCACGATATCGTGATAACTTCTCTCGCCCTTGACTTCGGTGTTGTTTCCACTCGTGATGTGTTCCACACCCAACACGATATCGAAGAATTGGATAAGAGAGCTTTGCCCATTGCTTCCACCTCGAAGATGACGCCATTCGCCTTTTCCATTACCCTCATCGTAGAAAACACCGTTGGGAAGACCAGCAGCTTCCATGTTTTTACTACCCGCCAAAAAGGGACGGATCTTGTAGTAAAAGGTCATGGGATCGCACTTTTCATACATCCTCTCTAACAATGCACCTACACCGTCGATACAGGTTTTTAGGTCTTCAAGGGCTGAGATGATGGTATTGTAATCGCGTGTCTTGACGGCCTCGAGGGCTTCCATCATGCGAGGAATAATTTTTCCAGCGCGTGCCTCCATGGCGACGCTGATGAGGAGAAACCATGACTCTGACTCTGTGCCGGTAAAGGTGTGAAGAGTGGACAGGTCATCGAGGTTGGAAAAGTCTGGGCCTGCGCAGGAGAAGTTCCAGAGGTTGGCTGCGGCATAAGACAGAACAGGAGGAAGTTCGAGGTGTTTTGACACGGCGAGGAAGGGAACGGTGATCTGAGGAGGCAGAATCTACCAGACTATTAGCATACATATTACAAAAGTGTAACAAAAGTGTAGTACTCACCTCGGCCGGCTTCTCACCGCCCCATACATAAGCATGCGTCAAAAAGGCAAGAACACTATATGCCCTCCTCCACTCGGCCTCGGACTTTAATCTATCAGTCCCCAACACAGGCAAAGTATCAACAGCCCGTCTAATATCATTATAATGAATCAAAGCAGGAAGATGTTGGACAATCAACTCCCACGGCTGGTAATATGAATCGGGGAAGTGTTTTAGAGGGCTGTGCTCAGGCAGGAAGGCGTTGCTTGTCACGGCAAACTGCTTTAGCTCGGCCGTGAGTTTGATACGGGGCAATTGGTGTGTAACGGCGTGTGGCGACATTGTGTAGATCAACAAAGTATACAATAACAACGACTGGCTGAATGGACTTGTAGCAGATGAATGAGAGAAAGTAACGTTTTTCTAGAAAAGCCCAGATTAAAATAACAATCCCCCTAAAACCTGCCAAGATGATTTCCCTTCCAAGTTTCTTTTCCTTCCATCCGTCTTCCGTACATTCAATCCTCCCGAATATCCTCACCTCCCGAAATATCATGATCCGTGTTTACCTCCCGATCGTATCTTCCGCATCCGATGACAGGCATGTGACCAATCGCTAAACGTCACCATGTCAAAAATGGATAATGACGTCCACTATAAATCTATCGGATGTAAGTGGAGACGGAACTTCGGATGTTCAAACTGGTAAATTCCGCACTTCCGCGCTCTCACCAAACACTTCTGCGGATATGGGCTATCGTCGAAAAAAGGAAGGCCGGGACTGGCCGAGAGAGGGGGTGAAAGTCAAGCATAAAGTGATTTCGTGATCCCGCCATCCCATCCCATCATACGACTTTCTCTCTCACACACAAAGCAATACTTTCCGTCTTGTATACAAAACAGTCAGCCATCTTATACAATGGAGTTGTCATCTTTTGTCGAGCGTCTACGAAGCGGTGCACCACCCAAGTTTCCATCCGATGCCAACACGCTTGATTTTGCGCGCAATTTGGATTCGCAGGATAAGTTGAGCCATCTTAGAGATGAGTTTGTGCTTCCTACGAAAAAGTCTCTAAAGAAAAAGGCTCTTGATGGATCAATTCGTAAGTCAAAATGTCTTTTTTATCAGGGTTGAATTGAAACTAATGGGTCTGTAGCAAATGGTGTTGCGCAGAATGGTAACGTCACCAATGGCAACGGCACAAACGGCCATGATGATGGTGATCAACAATGTATCTACTTCGTCGGAAACTCTCTCGGCGCTCAACCAAAAGCCGTAAGGGAACATCTCAATGCACAGCTCGAAACATGGGCTTCTATTGGTGTGAACGGCCACTTTAGCGCAATGGGAAACTCACCACTACCCGCATGGCAGGATCTTGCTGAGGACTGCGCCATCAGATCCGCTGATATTGTTGGTGCTTCGCCTCATGAGATTGTCATCATGAACACACTCACAGTCAACCTGCATCTCCTCATGGCCAGCTTTTACAAGCCCAATGAGAAGCGCCACAAGGTTATTCTCGAATGGAAGCCTTTCCCTAGCGACCACTACGCTATTGAGAGTCAGGTTGTCTGGCACGGTCTGGATCCTGAGAAGAGCATGGTTAAGATTGAGCCTAATGAGGATCACATCATTACCACTGATCTTGTCCTTTCCACTATTGACCAGCACGCCGACGACACTGCTCTTCTCCTTCTTCCTGGCATCCAGTACTACTCCGGCCAACTCTTTGACATTCCCCGCATCACAGCCTACGCGCAAGCAAAGGGCATAGTCGTGGGTTGGGATCTCGCGCACGCAGCTGGAAACGTCGAGCTCAAGCTTCACGACTGGAACGTTGACTTTGCATGCTGGTGCACGTACAAGTACATCAACGCCGGCCCCGGATCCATCGCAGGTGCTTATGTCCACGAGCGTCACGGAAAAGTCGACATGAACTCCGAGACAGGCAAGGCTAGCTACAGACCGCGTCTAATGGGCTGGTACGGAGGCGACAAGAGCGTGCGATTCAACATGGACAACAACTTTATCCCCACCGCTGGTGCAGGGGGATACCAGCTATCCAACCCTTCCGCCATCGATCTAGCCAGTTTATCCGGTGCTCTGAGCGTGTTTAACAAGACAACCATGCACGATCTCCGCTCCAAAGCCCTCGTTCTCACAGCATATGCCGAATACCTGCTCGATCAGATCCTTTCAGAGTCCAATGATTCGGAACTATTCCGTATCATCACGCCGCGAGACCCTCTGCAGCGCGGAACACAATTGAGTGTGTTGCTGAAAGATGGTTTGTTGGATAATGTGAGCGCAGCGCTGGAGGAGAATGCTGTGATTTGCGATAAGAGGAAGCCTGGTGTTATCCGAGTTGCGCCAGTGCCGCTGTACTCGAGATTTGAGGATGTTTGGAAGTTTATGCAAATTCTGAAGGAAGCCTTGAAGAAATAGAGTAAAACGGATTAGAATATGATATAATAAGCGTCAATTGATTTTTATCTTCTCAATACCGATGTTTGTCTAGTCTAGCATTTGTTTTTGTGTGTTGTTCGTGAGAACATGGAGATTTGTAGCCGCGCTATCTAAAGTTGACGTTTGCACAAGATCACCTTGTCGTGAAAAAAAGACGGCCATGGGGTTTTCGGCTATGCGCCAAATGATCTATCACCTTTCCTTTACCTTTATTTGCCGCATATAGTCGCGCTGTGCTTATTGTCGGCTAATCATGGCCCTCTCGTATCTGATGACACCATCTGCAGACACGAGGCACGAGCAACACCGGCGGATACGATATCGCGAACGTATCCGCAGCCATGTCCGAACTTCCGCAGCTTCCACCATTGTTGGTTCATTACATCGTACACCCTCACTCATAAACAGGTTCCTGATCTACAAGTGGTGTGTCAGATCAATCCCTCCACCCCCATCTAAAAGCGCAAACAAATTCAAGGCCGAGCCCGTATCAGCTTCATTCCCCATCGTCCAATAGCTAGGGTCGGGTGTCTGCATCATGGACTCACTGAGTCCTAAAAAGGCTGAATCCAAATCTCCAAATAGAGGCGATGCCACATTTTGTACTCCGTTATGTTGTAGAAAAGATCTATCTAGTGATTCTCTCCCTCTGTTAGCAGCGGGACCGAGTCCGGGCTGGCTTGTCTCTCTGCGGAATGCCGACGGTGACTCGGTGGTGTCAGAGGGTATCAGACCGAACAATTGGCTTGAGTTTTCGGTGCGTCTTTGACGTTCGGCAAGTTCGCGCTTTTCAAGATGTTCGAGGGATGTTGCAAGAAGAGATTGAGCGATAAGGGAGTATTGGCCCGCGTGAGTGTCGTGGTTGGAGCAGTGGTCTAGAGCGTGGATGGCCATTCGGGTGTACTTCTCTAGGACTCTACCAAAACCTCCTAGGAGACCGATTCCTAAAACAAGAGAGCTGGCGAATAGCCATGACCTGTAGATAGTCAGAAAGACGCTGGACTTTGAGGTTTGGATACTTACACTAGAATAGGAACATGTCCCACAAGAACACCTCTCTGGATCAGGTCAAGTATAGGATCCACCATCAGACTGGCCGCATCGATGCAAGCATCCGCAAGCTTTGACTTTCCAGATGTCAAGGCAGATCGGCCATTCGAAGCCACTGAACCATCAGACAACCGTCTGCAGAGCTCATACATAAGAAATGGGCGGGACACTAGCATGACGGCGTAGTAATACGTAGCCAAGATCTGACACGCACCACTCGCTTGAGCCCTGTCCTGAATATCCGGATTGGCGACTATATCTTTAAGCTGTTTTAGCCATCGCGAAGACCAATCTCGCAATTGAAGCGATATGCCCTCTGTAAGCTGTAACGAGATTTTCCGTCGCGAGTAAATCTCTGTTACAACACCTTCCAGAACCAAGAATATTTGCACCGAAGCGTTGAGTAAATCGAGCGATTCATCAAGATTCTCATCCGGACTTTGATAAGGTACCGTGCAGTCCACATCCGACGTTGCCGGCGGTCTTCCCATAGATGAGCTAAGAAACAGATCAACAACACGCAAACTCTTCCACAAACGATCCCTTTGTCTGTGAATATCCGGTCCGAAACGAGCGTTGACTTCTGTCCTGTGGATACCAATAGAATACGCTGCTCGGACAGCTGTGCCGAAGAATAAGAATGCGCCGTTAATTTGACATGAGCAGAGCATGTAGAGCGTGATAAGAGTAAACATCTGAACCGTTGTGACGCTCAAATTACCCGTGAGATTAGAATATGCTTTTTCACGCGCGTACTCAAAGTACTCCTGTGCACGCTCCTCGTTATCAGTCTTTGTTCCGATAGCCAAGACGAGTAGATTGACAATAGTAGTGGTATCGTCCGTCTTCTGACCCATATTCGCCCAAAAGACAAGATCGTCCTGCAATCGTCGACGATCGAATAAATCCACAAGTCCAGTCGCAATTGCCAGATAATTCGACACAGCATGCGGAATGTCGTCGGTGTGAACGCTTGGAATGCGGTTATCGCCAGGTGTTCGACGCGATTGATGCGCAGTAGCATTTTCAAGCACAGAGTAGCGACTTGACTGCGGCGCAAAAGCATTCTGTCCTACTCTGGTTGTTACGAGTTGACGAACAGATTGAAAGAAGCTCAATGGCGCACAATCGCCCACAAAGATCAATTTCCCTTGCGCATCGCATACCAGCCTCGCTTCTCTCGGAACTTCGGTTTCCTCCTCTGCATCAATTGCCTGACTCTGGGTGGTTTCATTGTTGACAGGCGTAGTAGCAGGAGTATTCCTACCCGTTGAGATTCTGCCGGTTGAGAGAGCCCTGTCGAGTTCTGAAGCAGGTGGTGATCGTAATGAAGACACAGACCCTTGGGGATTGGCTCTCCGTCGTCGGACTTGAGGTGAGTAATGGCAGTCATGAGGCTTTTGGCGACGAGCGCAGTAACTGCAAGGTAATTTCCCGTCGCATTTTACTTTGCGAGATTTGCAGCCGTCGCAGGCGTTTGCGATGCGGCTGCGGATATAACGTTCTGTTGGTTCTTGCATCAGATTGAGCTTTATCTCAATGGATTGAGTGAAGGGGAATTTGTTGCTACGGAAGCACTGTGGAGAGAGAGGCTGGGCTGGACACCGGAAAGGAGCGGATGTTCGGCTGGGAAATTGTTAGTGCAATTCTTCGGCCCGCTTAAGCTTCCGAAATTTGGCTGTGAGAGGGACTTTCTAAGCTGATAGAGTGGAGGATTGCAATATGAGTTATTATGATCCGTAAAAATCTAAATTCTAATGTCTACATGATCAATAATTGATTGAGACATCATCTATATGCACAGTGGGCGGATGTGCACTTCGGATATGCAGACTGGCGGCTAAGTTCACTACCACAACCACTAATATGAGCCTCAACCTTACACAAGACATCCGTGTTAAAGCAAAAAGGATTAACATCCTAGTGGCATTGAGGCTTATATCTCAACAATCCGGCCACTGGCTTTTTAACAACCAAAATCTTTCACTTCACAATGTAACTAGAATTGAGCCTAGGCAGGTAATTTATCTCAAGACGTTTATGTGGTGTGCAATTGTGGTTTCCATACAATCTAATCTAGAAAGTCACATTTCTAGAACTCTTTGATGATGTGCAATCTCTAGCCACGTCCTTCAACTGCTCTAAGAAGTGCCTGTCTTTTGCTTCTTCGCGTCACCTCCACCATCATCAGAAGCCCGGCGCTTCCCATCGCATTTGTCGCCTACTTCGTCACCGTCTCGGCCCTCTTGAACAATTCCACTTTCACTTTCACCCTCACTCCCACTCTCATCCTCACTCCCACTCTCATCCTCACTCCCACTCTCATCCTCACTCCCACTCTCATCCTCACTCCCACTCTCATCCTCACTCTCGCTCTCGCCCTCGCCCTCGATCTCAACCCCAACAATCTGATCAGCCCTCTTCTGTACACCCGCTAGAGCCTGTTTCCGCTGTTTGAAGACCTCCTCATCATTCGCGGAATTTTTGATCGCGACCTTGACAGCCAGTCTGAATAAGTGGCGGATATCCTTTTGGCGCAGTTCTTCTGGTGTGTAAGCGAGGTAGCGTTCGACCTCCTGGGCCTTGTCAAAGAAGTTTGCCATTTCAACACACCCTTGAACAAGAAAAGACGCAATATCTTCCCAGAAGTCTTTGTCTTGGTCATCGTTGAGCATCAGCTTCGTCGCCAAAGAGAAAATGTGACCAAGGCGGACAGTAATGTCGTCGTGGTAGCCTGAGGTCACACCCATGTCTTCTTGGACAATCCATGCGTACCGATTGAATGGCTGATGCAAAATCGTTTTGACAAGCTCGAAGATGCAAATCTCGCGAAGAGTATTATCCTTCATCCACTGAGGAAGGTTGACGCCGGCTGACAGATGAGTAGCCCATTCCATGGTAAAGTCCTTTTCGGTGTGGTCGTGATACGTGTCAGCAACCTTGAGAATGTGGAAAGTCATGTTCTGGCTTCCGTGGACGCCGATAGCTTGGAAAATGTTCTCAGAGTCTCCAAACCAGCCCAAGATCAGGACCTTTGAGCAACAGTTGTGCATGGTGCCAGCTGCAGCTGAGGCCTTGACGTTGGCCACAAAGATTTGCAGATCTGAGTCCTGATTGTTCCAGTCATCCAAAATCTTCTCCTTCTCTGCTTCGTCATCTGAAAGGCGGAAGGTACCAGCTTTGAAGCCAGCCAAAGTGAGCAAATTAACGACCTCGATGCTGACATGTTAGTATTTATAGCTTCTAGGAAGACTGTACGAAAAGGAGAATACTTACCACTGAATCCATGGATCGTCTACATAGACGAGTACACGTTCTTTATCATGAAGATATTTCCAAACCAGCTCCAACGCTCGTGTCATGACAGGGCTGTACTCGCAAAACCAGTTAGTGTAGGCAGTACGGTTGTCAGGCACAACCATAGGCCCGATAGATTCGGTCTGGTCATGAAACACGCGTGTGCCGCGACTGGTGATCGTGTCGATTGGAACAGAACCATCAAATTCCTCCTCCATCTGATCATCATTGATGATTGTCTCGTTACGCCAGTTGAAAGAAATCAACATGCCCTTACGCTGATTGCTTATATCCAGCGTGTCCTTGGAGGCATCCCGATATTTCTGGCTGTGCTGTTTGACGGTATGACGTAGGTACGTGGGCCAAAAGTTGCTGAAGGTACATTCTTCCACCATAATTGTCGTCGATGGCTGGTCAAGGGCAACGTCTATGATGAAGCAAAGGAGGTTAGTGAAGATATCTAGAGCAAGATTCCAAGCTCACTTACCATTATCCTGACTTTCGATGAAAACTTGCAAGTCTCCCAGGATGGAAGATGAGAAGGATGTCGCCGTTTCTCGAGACCGGATAAGAATCGCGTCGAAATCAGGTTGCTGGTGTCGTCGCTTTAGGGTATTGACCAGGACGTGGAAACCATGTTCAGGTAATTGAGGTATTCCCGACGCGGCGACAGGTTCGAGAACAGTCTGGGTATCTTCGATAGAACTTTCAACTGTCTTGTTGAGGCCAAGGGCCTCAAGTTTAGTAATAGGTGCTGTGCATCCCGGTTGGTCTGTCTGAGAATGACCATCCTCCAAACTTGAGAGGGCCTCTGTCGTTGCATCCAGATTGCGGATACCATCGCCACTGTCTGTGGTGTCAGAAGAGACAACAATGTCTCTGGACTTTTCCTCTGCGTTTGGAAAGGTAGCGCCGCCTTGTTCATTGGTTTCTGTCCCAGGAAGGACGTTGTCCGCTTGCCCGCTTGCTTCTGTAATAGAACGCATAGTGTTATTATCAAGATTGGGCCCAGTTGAGACTGCCTCACTAGAGACCGCACTAGTATTTTCCAGCACGTTGCCATCCGATTTGTTGTTGTCCTGGCTGCTACTGTTTGCAGATTGTGCTTCACTGTCGGGATTATAGTATCCAGGAAATTCCAAGTCAACGGCGTTTGGTGGCTTGTCAAGCCAACGCGCTCCGTGCCGAGTCTTTCGAAATCGACGGTTGACGAGGGCGTAGATCATCAAGATGGCACGATGGAGATCCTCCATCGAGTACAAACCCCCAACTGTTTTATCTGTGCCCCCTCCGACGAACCCAGGAGTCGGGAATCGATGTTTGTACTTGGTCCTGTCGTCCGAGTAGACACGGGTTGATTTCCAATTCTGGGGGGCGAACTTGAGAACCTGGATGGCCATGGCGAGTATGAAAGCCTTGGGATGCAACACCTGGTCTGAGGAATAGTCTGGCGAAATATGGCAGTTCCGGATAGGTAGAAAGGTTGGCCGGGGATAAAGTTTGACGATTTGGTCGATGAAATCGCGGACCCCTGGTTCCCGCCAGTACGACTGTAGTACTTCAGTTGGTTTCGGTTTGATGAATTTCTTGAGGAAGTCGTAGAACTCTTCGTTAAATAACTTTTTGTTAAAGTATTCTTGACTGAGAAACAGTCGGTCGTGGTAAAAGTCGTACTTCTTGATGAAGTTCTGGAACTCCAGATCAATCCCCACAGCCTTGTTATCAGTTTTCTAAACTAATGAAAAAGGCCACTTCCCCTGGTAGATGTCGGTGGAAACATCTCTCGGGCTGGATGCGAGAAGAGCAGATTTATGGACGACATCCGGCACTTAGTAAATAGAGTTAGCATGTTATTGACGAGAAGACATGCATGGCGCCACTTACAGATAATATTAATGTATGCAGAAAGCTCCTTGGCATTAGTAAATCTACAGTATTGAGCCACATTGTTCAACCGAGACTCTGTCGAGGGCTAATGATGGTTTATCAAGATACCCATCTCTCTTTGAGATTTCACTTCCGCTGAAGGTTCATCAGATTCAGGAGTCCCCTGTTCGTGACGAACGTGATTAAAGGTAGTATAGTCCCTGTACCACGTGGGTAATGTGTAGGCAGCGAATTGACCACCCGTACCATAGAGACGCATCACGCTCAGGAAGTTGTAATGCGGTTTATCCCGCTCTTTCGCATCTTCAATGACATACCGGGACATTTTGGAAAGACCAAGTGTCCTGGCGTATAATGAATAAGAGCGTGGAGATGCACAGTTCCGAACAATACTGCACAAAGTAATGACAAGTTCGATTCTTGATGTCGTGTTGAACAGAGGGACGGCGATTAGAGCAATAGCCTATACCAATTAAGCTTGCTCGTAAGTGGGACGAACAGTAATCCGTGGGATTTGGTCAGCGAGAGGCATCGACAGGTCAGAGAGGACTGATGGTGATGAAGAAAGAAGAAAGAAGAAGAGAGGAAGTATAAGAGAAGAGAAGATGTAGTCAAGGACAGCACGTGGATAAGCCCTCAACTCTAAGCCCTAATCCGTATTGCAATCCTAAGTTCATCATACCAAGTCATTTGTTAAGTCGTTTGTTGAGTTGGTCTTCGAGATTACCATGTTTGTTAAAGGTGAAGAGTATCACGTGATAGTATCATATACATCTACCCCTGCTCTCTGACTCTATTATTTCAGAATGATCATTTACTAGTACAGGCCCACTAAGATGTACATATTCGCTTTTTCCTTTTTCCCTTCTGGTTCCGTTACCAGGTGTGAATCCCTCGGGATCCGTATTGTGATTATTGATAATATGCACTAGTCCTGTTATGGATTAGCCCTCGAGGAAACAACGACCCCTCATAAAAGTCAACTCTGTTTGTTAGTAATCGCATAAAATGAATTTTGTCCTGTGTCAAGCATGAGCTCTACTTCGAGGTTGAAAAAGCACAGGGAGCGGCTGGCCTGTACAGCATGCCGACAGAGGAAGCTGCGGTGCGATCGTGAAAGCCCCTGTGGCAGCTGTGTTCGCAGAAGGGATATTCCATCATGCTCATATGATGTTTCCCCCAATAACTCGGACCGTGACCGTGTCCGCCAAGCTCAGGCCCAAGCACGTCTTGAACATCTGGAGCACCTGGTCGAAATGCTTGCTGGACAACGCTCAACTACTACTAACAGAGTTCAAGATGCTACGCTATGTGCTGTTGCGTTGCCACCAGATTCGGAAATCACGGAACATGCAACTGCGTCGTCGTCTTCACGTTCTGATCTTTGCTACCAGGCTGAGAGCGGCACGACACATTGGTCAGCCATGCTAGATGATATAAAAGCGCTCAGGTCTACACTGGATTCTTTCGAGGACAATTCCACAGATGCTGAAGACGTCAGCGATCCTCAATTAGAAGCCGGAGTGGGAATAGGCATCATGTTTGGTGCTGATCTCTCGCAAACTCTTAGTATCGAACAAGTACTCAACACCCATCTTCCCTCCCGAAGGGATACCGACCGTCTCGTCTCTGCATACTTCCGAGTTCGGCTGTACATTACGCCGTTCATACATCCAGCGCAATTTCGGAGGCAGTATGAGGCTTTTTGGAATGACCCCGCTGCAGCCTCACCACTCTGGATCTCGATCCTCTTTTCAATGCTCTTCATGGCCTCCAATAGTGTACGGACCGGTAGAGAACATGAGGTACCAGGGCATGGATTTACAGTTGCTGCTGCCCAATGTCTCATATTGGGCGAGTATTTCCGTCCCAAGCCGTTTTGTTTCGAAGCACTCCTGATCTACCTTCAATCGTGTTTCGTCACTTGTCTAGAAATCTCTCCAGACCTGGGTACACTTCTCAGCATGCTTGCCCATATTGCCACGGTTTCAGGCTATCACAGAGAGAGCAGCGTCCCTGGTATAAGTCCCTTTGCAGCAGAGATGCGACGTAGGGCATGGAGCATGTTTATGCAGCTGGACCTTCTGGTATCATTTCACCTGGGTGTTCCAAATAGGATATCATTATCAGTGTCAAACACACACGCTCCAAGCAATCTTCTCGACTCCGACTTTGACGAAGATAGCACTCAACTACCTCCATCACGGACCATCACAGAGTTGACCGGTGTCACATTTTGCATCCTGAAGCACCGATTTATGACGATATTCGACAAGATTATTCAACATGTGCTCACAAATCGTTCAAACGAAGCACGTGATAGTGAAATTGAAGCTTTGGACACAGAACTGAAATGTTCATATAAAGCCATGCCGGAATCATGCCAGCCTCGGCCCATCGAAGATTGTGTAACTGATCCTCCTCAAACTATTGTGGCTCGGCTTTGTATCTCTTTTCTTTACTACAAGTCTCTTTGTGTTCTTCATCGTCCACATGTGACCAGACAAAGGGACAAGAGCATCCGAGAATGCTACGCCGCGTCATCTGCTTTAGTATCTGATGTCCTGCGTGTTTATGAGGAATGCAAACCTGGAGGTCAGCTAGATACTGAAACGTGGCTTATGAAAAGCATCACTTGGCACGACTTATTACTGGGTTCAACTACACTATGTCTTGTGGCTTATGCAACAACCGAGGCTACGAATGGATTTACTATCGACAGGCCTGGAACAAAGCGTCTTTTGGAAAAGGCCAGAGCAGTGATACAAATGGAACAATCAGAAGATGGATTAAGACCACGATCTAAAGTTTTATCAATAGTGGAAGCCACCATCGCTCATTTGGAGGCGCGACAAAACAGCGACTGCATGCAACTACTGCCTGATATGGATACAGTACCAACCATAAACACCATGATACCATCCTTAAATGGTACTGAAGGATCAAATTGGAAATGTGGCGAGACACAGCTATCAAACGAAACCAATTGGGACTATCTCGACGAACTGTTTGATACCCGTCATTATTGAACTTTCAATGGATCGATGAATCAAGATTAGAAGACTTAGGCTAGTCCACTAGAGCTCCTGAAATGAACTTGTCATTGAATCCTTGGCTCAGTCTTTGATTAAAGCTGAGTGCCTAGCAACCTTGGCTCTCAACCTATGAATCAGAATCGAGCCCTACCAGGGTTGAATGCCCTGTCTCGATACAACTTTGCCAACATCTTTATCCCTCACTCCAACAAGAACATCCTTGACAATCGCAGCCCCAATCGCAGGATCAATCGCGCCTTGTGCTTTGTTCGTCTCTTGGCCAAGACCAAGGCCGGTTGCCAGGTATCCAGGACTGATAGCCCATACTTTAACGCCGTCCTGGCCCAAAATTCTGTACCACTCCCTGAAACTGTGTTAGCTTAATCTCCTACAATGTCCTGGTTATATAGTACCTCATCATCATGTTCATTCCAGTCTTACTGCTTCGGTATGCGGGCAAATCAAAGTTGGTCAAGTTCTTGGGCCACCCTTTGCCGGGCTGCCTATTGACAGGGAAATCTGGATCTTCAGACGTGGTAAGAGAAGATGTACCGCTGGCGATGAACATAAGGCGGGGATCGCTGGATTGGAGGAGCAACGGAGCAAAAGCCCATGTTACGAGATGAGTCCCAGTGACGTTAACATCATAGGTTCTGTTCCACATTTCTCTTACTGACATCTTGCCAGTGGCCAGTTGTTGGTCAAACATGGCACCTTTGATTTATCGCTTGGTCAGTATCTCGGAGGCATTCTTGGAGAGGCTGAGCTCACCTGCGTTGTTGATAAGAGCATCAAGTTTCCCATATTTGACCTTGACATGTTCAAATGCAGTGGCAATGGATGCATCATCTTCAATGTCAACCTGAATTGCACGGAGATGGCTGGAGGGAAACTCTTCCTTGAGGTTCTTGATGGCTTCCTCGGCCTTTTCGATCGATCTACCTCCGACCAATACCTCGTATTCTACACCGGAGCTGCAAATCGCCTTGACAATTTGGAAACCGAGACCGGTGTTGGCGCCTGTCACAAGCACAAGCTTTCGTCCGTTCATCTTGCCAAGCTGGTTTATTAGATTTGATGTAGAAAGTGATGTTATTAGAAGAAGAATATGAAACAAGTTGTAATTCCATCGTTCTTATAGACGTATAGCATGGATATGAACCTGAAAATAAGTAACAAGGCTGGAGAAAGCAGTGTCTAGGCCTTGTCCCCAGTCCGGAAAGGTGTATTATCATTGGTCAGGGTGTCCTTTCTCCATAATTTCTCGGCCGTTAATTCCTTTCATGAAGGCCGGCCGAGCCGGACGTAAATGGCGTCTCGGCCGCCAAACTCCGTTACGTTGACATCCGGCCGGCGAAACTCAATCCCTGTTTGACTACAGCATTCGGGCTCACATCTTCTGCGAAGTTTCGGCATTCGGACTTATATCTTGTGCGAAATTCTAGTTATAAGATCTGCTGCTAGCTACTTCTTTTAAGACTCTTTGCTTTGCGTCACTCTCGGTAGTTTAGTAAACCCTTTTCAACCTTGATCAGAATACGACAATTTAAATTCACACCACAGCCAAGACCAAACCGTCTCAAAAGGATCCTCTCTCATCCTAACAACTCCTGGTCATGAAATTATAACTTGAAGATTCTTAACTACCAAATCTATTGAATAGAATTAATCAATGTAATATTTGAACTTTCTCTGTAGAAATCTCGCGGTGTGATAATTTTATATTTAATAAACGATATTATAGGCTCCTAGACCCCAATCATTTGTTCATTCCTCATCCGGTGAACCTGGTTCTGTCTTTTCTTTCGGAACTAGATGCAGTTTTGCTGAATTAGGCTGATCACCCCCAAGCAAATACGACGCAACATAATTGAATGGAATAAAAAGATCATCATCGTAATCATTCACAATAACCATGGGCAGGATAAAACTGCATTCTCGCATGTGTCCAACCGTTACATAACCTTTGGTCGAGCGCGGAAGGAGTGTGAGATCGAGTGTAGCAGTGCCTTGACTTGCAATAACGTTGAAGCGAAGGTTCTGGAGCATACTGGGTCCAGGCCCATGGTAGGAAGAGAGCAAAGCAGGATTTTTACGATCATCAGCGGGGCCCATAGGAATAGAGATGGTGATTTGGCGAAGTTGGTGCGGGTAGGGATGAGTCGAGGCAGGAATTCGAATAGCAAAAATGAGATCGAGTGGATAGGGGGATTTGGTAGGAATAGTGCCGAAAGGGGATATCTGTGGATAGACCCTAATAGTAAGAGGCGGAGGCTGTCCAGCGTCCCCAACATCTCCCGGAGATGCTAATGCTAACATAGCCATAGGTTGCATAGCAGCTACTTTCCAGGCTGGATCTATCGCCGGTGATGATTCTGTTTCTTCTCTCTCGGGGAACAACTGAAATGTTGATAGCAGACTTGGAAAGTGAGGAGGAACTTCTTGCGGAAGACCCACAAGGACGTTCGTTGAAAGATACTCTTTTGACGAGATATCTGCATGCAAAGTCGAGACATTTGGGGAGAACTCTGTCCTCTCTGCAGTGGGCTTTTCTTGCATGAGACTGAAAGTTGGATGCCCTATTGTCTCTGCGTTTGGGTTCAAGGAAAGACGGTCCGAGGTCAATCCAAGTTGATAAACGTGACTACCCAATTGATATCCGATCAGGCTTGAGGTCACTTCGTCGTCGTCAAAATAGGTTTTAGGCTCAGGGCCATCGTGCTGGACGATATCCTTGACTTCTTCTCCCAAAGCTGTCAGGTTCAAAAATCTCAGTTCACTGTTCTGGCCCCAGATGAAGACTTGTCTCGGTGGGTGTGTACGGTCATCGGCATAGAATGTCCGCTGGGCGATAGTCTCGTATTTCGAATCTCCACGCGGTTTGGAAAAAGTCCGGGTGAAGGACATAGTCAATTGCGTAGTAGAAACGGTTTCCCCAAGTGCAAAGTATTGCTGATGCGCCGGCTGAGTAAACGTCAAGGTATCCAGACTCTGGGACCCAGGCTCACGATCGAAAAGGCACAGAATCACATCGTCAGCGATCCTCTCTTGTCGTAGAATTTCCGCTCGCTCTTCGGCGTGCGGCCCATCGTCTTCGGTAGATAATCCAGGAGGAATTGGTGCCGTGATATGCAGATCTGGAAAGTCCTTTACAATCTTTGAGCGAAGCAACAGTCCGTACGTCGGGACCTGTGGTCTGTAACCGACATCAGGGTCTACTGTTGCGAAATATTTGTTGAAAATACCCTTGATAGATCTTCGCAGACTATCATCATCACGTTCAATATGGTTCGCCACTCCCAAGGCTCCGTCGATGACCGCTTCTACCCAATGTGGATCAATGTAGAAGAACCGAAGTGACTCGGCTGGAAGCCAAGACGGCTCAATGAGCAGATTCTGAGCTGGGATTCCGATGAGAAACATTCGGTGTATGATAAAGGTCATGACTGTAACCCAATCCGATGACCTCGGCAGGTTAAGCTCGTTGTAGAGTCGTCCGCCAGTCTCGTCGTCGCTACCCGCGAGATGGCGTACGTGTTTGTCGACCACGTCTTTCATGGTAGAAACAACATTGGGATTGGCGAGAGACAGATCAACAGGTTGGATAAACGGCTTTTCAGTTGAACTACTTGTGGGCTGATCATGCGATGAGGTAGCAAGAGATCCTGCCTCAGCATCCGCAAGCACCTGAAGAGACTCTACCAGCGACGAGATTGTATCTTTGGTAGACTTCCACTCACCGTGCTTCTTCATTTCCTCTTCTTTGCCGTGATTCAAAGCTGCCGCTGCAACGACTGATCGCAGACGCGAGAGTGCAGTTGTGAAAGAGCGATCCGCGAGCGCAAGCGTTCGACCAAGGTTCCACGCTATTGAATAAGTCAGTTCCATAAGGCCGAGGTCCTTGTCCAAGATTTGCAGGTCACTCCCGCTGAAAGAAAGAGACGTCCAGCTTTCACTGAGCTTCTTGGGAGGAACACGTGGAATACATGCTCCGCGAGCAATGGCGACAGTTTCTTCGCCGGTTTGGGTGCGGTATTTGACCATTGTATAGCCATCCCTCAAACGCGCTGCTATCCGCTTACCAATCTCTGACGTATTTTGCTCAGCTTTCTGAATAACCTCTTTAGGAGGTGCGAGTACTGCGCAATGATCACCCAGATTCTTGAGTGATTCAGATACAGAGGGCGCCTTTGCTGGCAAAACGTTATACGACCACGAGTATAACGATGAGAGCATGATGTAATCACTAGAAGCAAAATCGTCGCGAGACTTGCCGTGCAGGCCTTCAAGAGAAACCAGGTGGACGATAGCATGCGATATTTGTTTATCGTCCAGTGGAGCTGCACGATGGGAGTGAACAACGCTGAATAAGCCGTCTTCGGTCGAGGAGAAGTTGGTCCCTTTTGCAGCCGATTGACGAACGTGTGCAAGGTAGGTGTATCGACTTAGATCTATCGATTTCTGGTCGACGATCTCCTCACCACGCTCGTTATAGGTCGCGGTTAGTTGAGTAAATAGAGGTCTTCGGACAAAAATGGCCTTTGTTCGATCATCGCTTTTCGCTGACAGTGGCACGGAAGACCAGGACTTGGCCACTTTACCAGGAGCGAAGTCGCTGACGGGCATGTCAATGGCACAATTGACGTCCATTTTAATCACGTTGCCAGTTGTACCCATCTCCTTAGCAAGGTCAGAGTTGGCGAAGATACTGCTTGCACCCATGAGCTGGTCCTCGTCGAGCCGAAGCTCGGAAGCACTGAAAACAAGAACGGCAAGCCATGGTACGCGCTTCTTTAGATTGTCCTTGTTTAGCTCCTCTGGAGTCTGTGGCACTGCCGTACGCTCCCATGGCAAAAAGGGATCCGTGAATAAGACGTGAGGCAGGATGGTAGGTGATACCTCGGCTCCCTCTGGCGGGTAGATGGAATGGACGAGGTTTTCTGGTAGAGTATATTGCGGTGACTCAACGTTAAAGACCTTATTGGTCTTGGTCGTATTGGGTTCCTGTTTAACGCAATCCGCAATGATATCTTGCCACGAATCGATTTCATAACGACCACTGACGAGGCTTGGTGTGAAAACTGAGTGTAATATCGCCTCGTCAGGCGCGAAGGGTTTCAAGTTTGGGACCTCATTGTCACCTGTTGCGGCAGGAGCTTCTGGTGAGACGGCGAGATTTGCCTCTTTGACTTCTTGCGCTCGTCGCAGGGTGAGATGTCGGGGACTGCTTAGGATGTCTTGCGAGAGAACCATGGTGCTTCCTGATCGCTTCGTTAGCCTTTAATGAGTGATCGACCCAAGTCATCCTCAAATTTCATCGAATGTCATGAAAAGTCACTCAAGTGCTGCAGCTAGTTACAAGGTGTAATCACGTTTGATGTGGCTTCTAAGACTGGGGTGTCTGAGTCACTTTCCGATGCAGCAGTGTGCAGAATAAGTGTGCTGTAGACCTTTTTATCACGCAAGCCATCGGTGGGCCAATTCAACACACTCTCCTCTTTTTTTTAAATGTTTTATTTGCAGACCGCATAACGATTCCGGACGGGTTTGTACGGCCAGAGTGGGATGCATGCATAGGTGGCACAGGCCGCACTGAATGTGCCCCATATTGTGCGGAGTATACACATGCAACTATTGAAGACATGCATTTCAGCAACGCCACATCCCACCGTTCCGCCTGCATGTGACTATTCAATACATTTGAGACTATTGAACAACGCATAAGACATGCACGAATCTTGTTCGGTATACAGTATGAGGGGACTGTGGTGACCCCAAAATGTTGCTACGCAGGCTGCTTTGGTGGTTTCCCCGTTGATGGATCTAGCACAACGTACGTCCATGAATACGTAATTGTAGTATAGATACGCATACCAGATTGAGCGTACGCTTGCATGCAAGTTGTTGATGATGCCAAGAGAGAATAATATATTAAAGACAAAGCTTCCGATAAAGGCCAGCATAATCTAACCTCATCTACCGTGTATTCGTGTATTTTACACGTATTCATTTACGGACTTCTTCCCTTCAATGATATCACAATGACCTCTGCATACACCACGTTATGGGGGCCAGGCGCGTCTCAAAAGCTCTTCCTATTCGGAGTTTCAAAGAACAACTATCTTACTCTTCGTGAATTTGACACCTCCATTCCCAACAATGATCAATTTGGCCCTCTTACCGATCCCACCTTGGTGCCCGGTGCGGGTTTCATCATCCCAGACTCGAGCAATGCGTCAAACCTCTCAATGCCAACAGAAAGGCAGGATGAACTAAGATGTAGAAGCACCCCCCAGTTGAGTTCAGAATGTGTACTGTGATCGGTTTATTTAGCACGAATAATAATTTAATCTATTGAGGATAAATTCCAAAACCCAAGTTGAAAACATTGGCCTGTCTCTAGGGTAGGCAGCGAAATAAGTGAAGGTCACATGACTGGATTAACCCTCACGAGTTTGACATTCGCCCTCTCTGAATTAACCTTCAATTTGCATTATAGTCGCATAAGAATTGTTCGACATAATTGAATTACCAACTATATCATGATTTACCCCTATAATTATATAGATCTTTCCACTTATTATATCTCTTTTGCGTCGACGGCTCTCACATAGAGTGGACTCTTTCAGCCAATCAAGTTGGGCAACGTCCAACTCAAACACCGCATCGTCCTAGCTGCATTATCGAGGTATGACAAAAACAGCGTGCATCTCCCGTACATTGGGAAATACTACGCCGATTGAGCTTCTACTGCGGGAACTCTTAGCATCTCCGAAACCACAAACGTATCACATACGGAAGAGCGCAACGGATCTGACCTCGTAGACACGGCTTAGATCAATGCTTGGTCCGGCGATATCGAAGCGGTCTGTGCTAAAGGATCTGTCTTCCTCTAACAACTTTGGTCCTTGGGTCGAAAGAAATTTATGAAATTCCACTGATGGTTTCGGTTGCGAATTTCCAATTCGAAGATCGAAGTCTAACACCTCGCGATACGCACAGCTTTAATATCATAAGATGTAGGGCACGGAGAGCAACCTTTCGACGTGAACAGTACAGAGTAGGTAATCGTAATCATGAAAATCTACATCTAGGCTGCAATTTACCTAGCTCGAGTAAAAAGCACCTTTTTCTGCCTCTTTTAGTAACTCAAGCCGCCCGGCTGTTTTTATGTACGTTATCTATGCAGACCAGTTCGAGGATAACTGTCCCCGAGCTGCTAGCTGGGCTGAGCACGTCGATCACAACCTAAAGAGATGCCGGCACTTTCTTAGCTTAACCCACTTAAGAACCGAATACGCGCTTAACACACGTTTCTCTGCCGAATATTGTCAGTTCCATTGTAGGACCCACCTGACCGGGAAATAACAAGACTCCGTCGACGATGTAGAAACAAAACCATAGATCCCGCAACCCGGGTGTACCTTTGTTTCATGATAACTATGCGTCTGGTAGATGCCGAAGCTATGTTCGGGTTCCTGCATTGTTACCTTCCGGGTAGTCTCAAATTCCCGACCCGAAGGTCAGCGAAATAAGTGAAGATTGCTAGGAACGTCTCATTCATATCAACTAAGAATGCTTCAGCAGCATTCAAGTATAAAAGGCTGACCTCAGATATCGAATCTATCCTCAAAACTATCAGTCAAATCTTCTTCTTAAGTTTGCAATTGCCCGAAATTTATCACAAATCAAGTCTTACTATCTTTCTTCTGCATCTTTGCATTGAATCGCCTTCAAGAAAATACAATGGCCACCAACATGGATAAATACGCTGAGGAGCGCAACAAACGCATTCGGCCAGAGGGAACCGCCCAATACATGGCTCTTGACAAGTCTGAGCTCAACAAGCTTGTTGCAGATCCTTGGGTGGACTACGAGGCCCTCGCTCACCAAGACCAGCCACTTCAAGATGGTGGCAGTAAGAAATTTGTCATTGTCGGCACCGGCATCAACGGCTTGTTATATGCTGCTCGCCTTGTTGAAGCTGGCTTCAACCCCCAGGACATCGTGCTTATCGATACCGCTGGTGGGTACGGAGGTACCTGGTATTGGAACCGCTACCCTGGCCTGATGTGTGATGTTGAGGGTTATTGCTACCTGCCGCTCCTGGAGGAAACAGGCTATATGCCAAAGCACAAGTACTCCTTTGGACATGAGATCAGGGGCCAGTTGGAACGTATTGCAGCCCAGTACAAACTCCAGGCCATGTTCTCGACCAAAGTTGACCAACATGCCTGGAACGAGACCAAGGGTCGTTGGACCTTGGACATGACGCAATCTTTTGGCGAAGTCCGACCCCCGAAACACATGACCGTAGAGGCTCAGTTCCTTTTCATCTGCGGCGGCGTCCTCTCCATTCCGAAAGCTCCAGCTGTCCCAGGATATGCTGAATTCTGCGCTCGAAAGCAAATCTTTCACACCGCTCGATGGAACTATACTGCTACCGGTGGTAGCCAGGAGCAGCCAGACCTTGTCAACCTGCAAGACAAACGAGTAGCAATAATTGGAACTGGAGCCACGTCAGTGCAAGCCATACCACATCTCGCCAAGTGGGCAAAGCACCTTTATGTCATCCAAAGGACGCCCTCATACTGCGGAGAGAGACTCCAGCAGGAAACGACGCCTGAGAGTTGGGCCGAGGTGACGGCCTCTGGTAAGGGATGGCAGCGCCGTCGGGTAAAGAACTTGAACAGCTGGTTATCTGCAGACCCGGAACCCGAAGACCTCGTCAACGACGGCTGGTCTAGGAACCAAGCTAGAGCCGGCCTGATTGGTAGCTCCGGGCGACTGAGGGACCTAGCCGCCACAGGTGGACATATCGATGAGCTCTTGAAGATGGACGAACCTTTCGCCAATGAGCTTCGAGCCCGTGTCGAATGCGAGGTCAAGGATCCTGCCGCAGCCGAAAAGCTAAAGGCATGGTATCCTGGGTGGTGTAAACGACCAACCTTCAACGACGATTATCTTGCCACCTTCAATCGCCCCAACGTGACTCTTGTAGACACAGACGGCAAGGGTATTGATCGCTACACGGAAAATGGCATAGTCGTCGGCGGCCAGGAGCTCGAAGTTGACGTCCTTGTGCTTGCCACTGGTTTCAATGTTGTATCTGAGCCGCTCCCCGAGGACAATATCAGAGCTACCGTGAAAGGTCGCGACGGACGTCAACTAAAAGAGAAATGGGCCTCGTCCGATTTTGGAACCCTTTTCGGTATCGCTACCCACGGCTTTCCTAACCTCTTTGCCCGCCTCGGCCCTGGTGGTCCAGCCTCGTACAACATGACCTCGGGTTATGATATGACCGGACGATTCATTGCACACATCATTGCCCAGGCGTCAAAGGAATCTCGTGACCCCGAACGCCTGGTAATCGAGGCTTGTAAGCAAAACGAGGACACGTGGACGGCTGAAGTGGGAAAGCGTGCAGCGTGGTTTTCGGCCCTGTCTATATGCACGCCGTCATACTTTAACGCTGAGGGAGAAAGAACGGCAACAACGCCCGAGGAGGCCTACAAGAAAGGCTTGAAGGCCCCTTGGGGGTACGGCGCTAACGATTATGAGCGCATTGTCGACGAGTACCTCAACAATACCGAGAATCCACTTAAAGGCTTTATCATGACGGAGGTATCAGCTTGATCGGGAAGAGTGAGAAAGAGGCTTTGGGATAAGGAGGAGAATTGCAGACGGGTGAGAAAACAGTAGTAAGAGAGTGGTTCATAGAACATATAGAAAAGTAGTATATAGAGTGCCTTCACAGTTAGATTAAGCTTTCGTGCTGCTGTTTCCATCTTGCAAGAGTCTGAATTATAGATCTCTCGTTTTTACTACAATTTGAAAATCCTTTATTGCAGATGGCAGATGGGATGTCTCCGTCTTCAGTCTATATCAACCAATCCCCACTAAGTCGACTATGAAGCGGTCATCGTGAACCGCAATCAGGTATAGGTAACAGTACACCATATCTTTACCGCTTACAGGTCTGTGTTATGACGGTAACGAGTGGTTAGTCAAGCTAGTTCGCTCCCGATGCGGGTATGGTCTCTCGATACCTTTTGTCTCAACCAATCTTTCGCGATGGGGTAATGGCTTTAAAGGACATTCCCCAAGCCCAGATACTTCAAAATATCATTCTATATTTATAAGTCCATCTCTTTAGTCAAACGGCTTTCCATGCAAGTTATGCGAGTAGTGCTCCATATGTCATGAGCACAATTTTCGTCGGTAAAGTTTACTATCGATCATCCCAATTGGGAAACGTCAAACCTCTCGAAACGCACAGGTTACCTGTCAACCGCTATGATCCCAGTGGAGTATTCGAGTATGACTTCGTGACTATAGCCCTTGTGTTCTCTATAAGAATAGTGATTAATGCCCTGTACTGATGAAACTTTCGCTCCAGGTTAAGGAGATGTTAAGTGGATCTGCGGTAGTTAGAAAATCTGAATGCTGATTGGTTTTCACGTAAAAAACGACCACCGGAGAATCCGGGTCTAACCATGACAGCAACTGCCCTTACGTACTGGGCCATGTACTTCTGATCCTAGCATTACAGCAACTTGGGACATGTCCGCAATTCCATTCTATCAATTCTCATGGCTATCCGTTCCTAAATTCATGCACAATGACACCCGCGGCCCATGATTACGGACTTATCGGTTCCCATTACAAGTGTGTCTCCGGGCACAAGGTTCAGACTGGTTATGTTCTCTCAACCTTGTTACTTGTTGATACAGGTCCACTGACCTTGTTTCCTTTTAGTGGCGTGATCTGAGGAGAATCTCATACGGCCTTTTATGGAAAGCTAGCCCTGTGAGATACCATAATAACAGAAGCGAATCTGAGTGTGAAACTCACATTTCAAGGTACAGATTGCACTAAAGCTTCAAATTCATGGTGATTCAATGTTCAACGCACGGTCATATTGTACCACACAAGGTATGCTGCTCCTGGAATGGCATGGAGCAGAGGTACTAACTGAATTAAGTAGGATCAAGGTACTACTCACAAGAAGAATTGTTTACTCCTGTCAGTGTTCAACTGGTAACAAATACTCTACTTGTCTATTGTGATCAGGAATGTAGTTTCGTTCTAAAAACGACCAAAGTCTATCTGTATGTCTGTATACTTTTTTGCCCTATGTCTAGCATATCAAGCAGCGGCCGTCATCTGACCGCGTAACTCCAATACAGAGCCAAAGGACTTGTCCAAAATATCCAAAGCAAGCTCAATCTCTTCAGGCGTGACAGTGACAGCAGGAGCCAGGCGGAACACACCGCCCATACCAGGCAAATTCACAACGTTACAAGACAAACCCAACTCCATCGCCTTGTCGGAGATAACCTGGCCCAGATCAGCACCGGGAGCCTTTGTCTTGGGATCAGAAATGATCTCGATGCCCTGCAAAAGGCCTCGGCCTCGGAGATCTCCGATACACCAATACTTTTGCTGAAGCTTCTCAAGACCAGCGCGGAGCTGTTGGCCTCGTTCGTTGGCCTTTTGACAAATATTGTCACGTTCGACGATCTCAAGAACCTTGTCGCCAACTGCCGCTGTAAGAGGGTCGTTGAGATGGGTGGTAAGCCACAGGAAACCAGCCTCCTTGCAGCCACGCTCAATTTCGGCCGTGGTGCTGACAGAGGCTAGAGGGAGACCACAACCCAAGGTTTTAGAGAGGGTCAGGATATCGGGGACCACGCCCTCCTCATGCTCAAAAGCAAACATCTTGCCGGTTCGTCCAACTCCAGTCTGGGCCTCGTCCATGATGATCAACATGTCCCGCTTCCGGCATTCGTCGTGCATACGCTTCAAGTAACCCGTAGGCAGGTCGAGAATGCCGCCGGTGGAGAGGATGGGCTCCATGATGAAAGCGGCCAGAGAACCAACACTCTGACGATCAATCATAGACCAGCCAAAGTCCATCTCAGTCTCCCAATCCCATGACCCATCAGGCTTTCGAAAGGGAGAGCGATAACCGTACGGCGCAGGAAAGGCCAGAGATCCTGGCATCGTTGGGCCACCTCGTCTGCGGCCGGCGGAGTACGTGGCAGACCCGGAACCCTGAGTCAAGCCATGGTAACTGGCGGAGAAGGCCACAATCTCAAACTTGCCTGTATAGCACTTGGCAATCTTAATAGCAGCCTCGGTTGACTCGGAGCCAGTGTTGAGGAAGAAGGACTTTTGCAGGGGGCTAGGCAGGAACTTTGCCAGTCTCTCAGCTAGGTTGACAACAGGATGTGTGATCATGTTGCTGAGAAGATGGTCCAATTCGGACACATAGTGTTTAACAACCTCGACGACTGCCGGATGGGAGTGACCAAGAAGAGAGCTCATCTGACCGGAGGTAAAGTCGAGAATCTGCTTGCCATCTGTGTCATAGAGGCGGGTTCCCTGGGCTTTGGATATGATGACAGGGGAGAAAGGAACTCCTGTGGTCATGACGTAACTGTCGGCCTTGGACCAGAACTCTGTGTTAGAAGAAGGCATGATGAATAGAGGAATAAGATATGTGATCTGTGTTGGCTAATGTTGAAAGACAATGCGAAGGGTTCGTACTTATATGTTGTTCATGAGTTGTAGAAGTGATAGGTTGGGCTCCGCGGAAAACTTGACTTATGCCGCTTGTTACTCGGAGGGTGAACACTCCGACAAAGTAATGAATGGAAATTGAACAAATATCGAGGAAGAGATTGACTGAACGGTAATACTTCTCTCAAGTGGCTACCACGATTTTTATCTTCCCGCGGGAAACATGTTCTCCTCGGAAAGCTTGGACCCATTCTATCAGATGGGGTTGGTGGAGCTGCTAGCCTGTACGTATGGTTTATGATGGAGTACTGTTGGGTTGCGACCCTATGCGTAGATAAAGATTATGGGTGATGGTGTTGCTCTAAATCTTGTTTACCCATTTTCATCTCTAATACCGAACCATTATTACGTCCCACAAGGATTCTCTCAGCAGCCAAGAGGAGTGGTGTGACTCTCTGCTTTATCGTCCGAGGCTGGCTGAGCTGGAACATGCTGTTATATAAACTTGCTGTCAACCATAACCTCCATATAACTATGTGAGGGTTTCATACATATCAGTTAATGCACCGTACAGGCAGTACTGGGACTTTATATGCAAAATAGTGTTTCGTGGCTAAGGACGATTATGAGGTTTTTCGTATGTCTTATCAAGAGCTGAGGACGACTTTAGTTTTAAATATTATTTTGCTTCCATGTGCGATTATGAAGTAAATATGATAAAGAAGCTTGCTCACTCTACATTTTGTTCTGTCATACATAAGGTAATAACTCGTCCCGACGCCGCACCAATGACAATAAATGATCCCGAAGCAGATGCAGTGCTTGGTCTATAATCGAGCGGTAGCCAGACAATCCTCTCTTCATTCCGCATTATCCATACCCCAGAATGGCCAATATGCACATCTTTTACAACACTGTGCCCGGAGTGCCCATCAAGCCCGACGTGACGAAAGAGAACCTCATAATTAATGGAGCCTGGTAACAAAGGATTGCTGTTTGTGTCGCACGAAATGGAGAGCTTTCCTGTTTTGACGTCCCACACTCGTATATTTCCATCCCGCAATACAGCCACGAGCTGTTGGTCATGAAACGCTAGAGAAGTAAAGGCGGACAATCGAATAACTTCAATGCGTACAAGAAGCTTACACGGTCCTGGAATCTGATAAATCTCGATACAACCATCGAATGCAGACGCCATCAGAGAGCCGTCGGACGACAAAGCAATGGTGGCAATGAGCGGCTCTGGAAAGATAAAAGTGTGCAGAAGCAAAGCATTCCTCACATCCCATAACTCTATCGCATCGTGCCTTGATGAGAAAGTTAGTAGCTCACCATTTCCAGAAATTGCCCATGACTTGTTGTCAGCGCGGATGAATGGTTGTTCTCCCCTGCACAGTAAATTCACACGGTGGAAAGGATTAAGAATCCAGATTTCGATATCGTTGCCTTTTGTCATGACGAAAAATGTTCCGTCCTCAGTCGCGGTGCGGAAATAAGTATCCGAGTTTGACTCCCCAATGGTATTTATGCAAATACCACTTGAAACATCCCAGACCCTGACCTGATTCGCACAAGCAGACACCACCGTGCTGTTGTCTGATGTCATAGTCACAAATCGCACGCCATTTAGGTGAAAGTTCTTGATACGGGACGATTCCTTGGGAAAGAGATCCCAAATTCTGGCGATACCGTCTTCCGAAGCCGTTGCAATAAACTTGGAATCAGCTGAGATCGCAGAAACGCCACTGTCAATCTTATCCATCTCATGAGAAACCATCCCCCTTTTCAAGTCGAAGATGACTGTTTGGAAGCCATGCCGGGAGGCCGCCAGCCAATCCTGTGTCAAGGACAACGACTCAATCCCCATCGAGAAAGGGGATCTGAAAGTCCATAGCCAATGCTTCGTTTCAGGCCGCCAAATCCGGAAATAATCACCCTTCGAAGCCACGGCGAGCAGCGACCCATCTGACGAAAATTGAATGAGGGGTTCCATGTATTGTAGAGGACCCAAACTGACCAAGTTCAGAGTGTTCAATGAATCCCAAGCAGAGAGCCTGATAGAATTATCTGCAATCAATGCTAGCCACTGACCTTTCGTAGAGAGACATATTGAACTGTAGTCGCTCCGTATTTGAAATTCACTTGTATAATCTTTCGTAATAAGATTGATAATGTCCAAAACAGGGTCGCTGTGCGGTTCGCCAAGAGCTTCTGAGATGAAGCAAAGGAGCGTCCCATCGTCCGAGAAAGCGACGTTAAGAACTACCCTGTTCTCCAAGATGACAGTCTTTATCAGTGAAGGTGAGTTGAAATCCCAGATCTCGATTTTCTCAACCATACCGATAGCGACCATCCCTCCTTCACGAAACGGTCCTATAGCAACCTGTGTTTCATGCAAACGCCCAAGGTACCTGGAGCTCGTCTCACATTCTAGCCATTCCAGAAGTCTGCCAGAGGATATATTCCATATGCAGGTTCGCTCATCTGAGCCCCATGAAATCAAAAAGTTGTTAGACAAGAACGCCAGCTGAAGTCGATTGCTACTCGTTACTTCAATAGCCTGTAAACTCTGTGGCCAGTGCGAATCGACATTGGGTAGTCTTTTGACTGATTTTGGACATGAACGGCCTTTCAATGGCTGCGGGACAATGCTCAAACTGGGGGAAAATATAATTCCAGCGTGGTATAATTGAAGAGGCGCTTCATCAATTCCCTCACGAAAACAATGAACAAATTGTATTGCTTCCTGGTTTAACCGCAGGATCTCGCTTCCCTGCTCTCCCTGTAAGGATTATTAGCGACTAAAGCTATCATTATGGTGGTGATAATTACGTTGACAATATGTAGCAAAGCTTCCAGCATGTTGAGCGATTCATCGACTCTTCCTATTAGGCACAATACCTCCATCCAGTTCAGGAACCGCGTTTTCAAAAACTGGTGCCCTTCATCGTCGTCTTGTACTTACCTTCCGGAACCGATGAAGTGGTGGACCCAATACAGGCACGCATATTGAGTTTCCTGGGTTATGCGTTGATTGATTACAGTTAAGTTAATATCTGAACGACCTTTACCAGGCGATTCAAGGCCGCATATGTCAGTTCTCAGCTCAGTCTTGAGGTGTTCTAAGCATCTGTTTGCCAACCTGGCATGGGTAAAGGTTTTGTCTACCTCCAGATGCCCAGCTGATTCACTGAGTAGAAAGTACCTGAAAGAGAGGTGGAATAGCTTTATGGGGCGGTCATCCCGCGGAAATTCGAGAACTGAGCGGAGTGGGTTGATCTGACCGACCACATCATGAACTTCAACGCCAAGGAGGACAGCAAGAGATGCCATAGATAGAGGACTGGCTAGAAGAACAATTGATCCGATGATGTGAGTGAAGTCATGGTGGGAATTGCTCCGTGCCTCTTCTGGCGCACCTTTGCCTATCAGATTCAGCACCGGTTTGTATATCGCTCCGTAAGGGGAGGCGACGTTGGATTCTTTAATGATAAAATGGAGCTTCGAATCCGGACTTGCTGTCCAGGATATGTCCTTGATCATGCGAATATATGTCGCGGCGGCGATAAACAAGGGAACAGACCTCTTGATAAGGGTTTGGAATCGCTCAGTCCCGGGCCAGTTTTCTTTAAGGCGCGGATTGCCTACATTGAATTCTGAAACAAATTTGCGTATGTGGTGTTCTAGAAATTTCGTGATATCGCTCCGGATGTCTTCCATATTAACGCGATGTAGGGCTATTTCTCGGTGGAATTGTTGCTGACGAGCAAAATGTACTTCAATGTCAAACTCTGGTCGGCTAGTGATGAAAATCTTCAGAACATCGGGGCACTGTTTCAAAAGGGCCAGTAAATTCCGTCGATCGTCTTCGTCGCATTCGTCTAGTGCATCAACAACAAGAACCATCTTTCTCACAAAATCTTTGTCTTGTACTCTGTCAAGCGGCTGTCGAATCAGTATGCGCCATTGGTCGTCCATAGAACTCATCACTGAGGATGGGTCTTCCTCCACTGCATCAATGATGTGTTGTCGTACTGGTGGGAAGTTCAAAGCAAGCTGGTAAGCAATAATAGAAAACACCGTTCGCCCATTTGCTCGATTGCCAGCACCCTTCTTGAAGAAGAAGCAACCCCCAAGACATTGACCCTTCAAATCACGAGCGACCGTATGAGACACGGTACTTTTTCCAGTACCATCGAGGCCTGGAAGCCAGCATATAGTTGCGCTTTCAGCATCTGCAGTCCACTCGTAGATATCGTGAAGAACTGTCTGCCGCGTGCCCTCGAGGCAGCAAGAGCTTTTTGGATGATGAAGATGATCACTTGCATCGTTTGGGTCAAGCAAAAGATTTTTGAGTTTTGACTTTGCCTCTCGTTCTAGCCGTTGACTGATGAATTGTGTTAGCGCCGAAACATGAATAAAATTTGAGGCGTGGTGAGATGTAGGGTACATACTTGGAACTATGTCTCATTTCATCAATTAGCTTGTGCAAGTCCTTGAGTAGGTCTCGGTCTTGAGAACGATGGTACATCTCGCATAATAAGCCAGCATCATGGAGCTGAAGTTTCGCTTTCTGGAGATCTTTCAGATACCCTGAGAAGTCTTCCAACCGAAATGCATCGGTTAGAGCTTTTGCAACCGCTCGCTGTTGGCAAAGAGCCAAGGCAAGAAACCTGATGCATTGAGAAAGAGCCTCAGTAACCACCTTCCGCAAGCTTTTAGTTGTAGATAGAGACTTGGAAGCCTCTCCAGCCAAGTAAAGCTCTTGATAGACGCTGCACTCGAAGACCAGGATGACTATTTCGGCGATACCTTCGACAATCTTGGCTCTAATATCTTCGCCAGCTGTGATACTCTGATAACCGTTAGAGTGTCTAGATGAAAGAGCTGACAATGGGAGGGAGTGAAAATACCAAGAGGAGAAATCGCACAACGGCCCAAGGCAACGCCGCAGGATTAGGATTAGTACTGACAGCGACATCACCAACAATGGCAATGCGATTAAGATGAGGGACGAGCTTTCCAATAGATTCAGCCATTTTACCTTGAAGGCCGACACGCTCCATCGCTCCGCCAAGTTCCGAAAGAAGATTCGTCAATTCCACCTTGGAATCTCCTGTATTGATTTGTTTCTGGTTTTGTAAAACCTCGTTCAGCTTGCCGCTGTCACGGGAGTCTTCAACTTTCTGGATCGCTTCTTTCCAAAGCGGTCGGAGCTCCTCTCGGTGTTTTCGAAGTGCATCATCGTTTTCGGAAGTACTACAGTCGGCTGGAGTAGTTTGGGAGTTGATGGCAGGTTGTATTGTTGGTTCATCTTGCGGCTGAGACGTCAGGGCGTTTGCTGCGTTATCCGTAGTTTCGGTCCTTCGAGATATCTGATCAAGTGGCAGGCTAACCGATGCCCTGTCTGAGGTGGTAAGTCAGCCTTAGGTCTAAGTTGTGACCAAGAAAAGTTTTCGGATGATATTTCATACCTTGGGGTACTGTTGAAACCCTTGTTGGGACGCTTTCCGAGTCCTGAGTCGGCCCTGTGGCGTCTCCACTACCTCCGCAACATAGCTCATGGCAGCCAAAGCGGCTCCGCCAAGACGACGTGCCTCTTTCGGACATCGCAAAGGGTGTCTTGGTCTCAAGAAACTCGACCGCCTTTACGTGAGCAGTTCGAAATGGAATTGACTGACATATGTCAGCACCACGACGATGAGGAGGTCAGCTGAGAAGTTCGACGAGGTCGTTCTGTCAGCTAAGAAACACGTCTCAATACAATTGGCTGAGGCTGAATAGCCGCTTAGGTGTAACAAGTGATATTGCCTGATTGCAAGTGGCCAATAACACGGGCAGTAAGAAGAAGATGAAGAGACAATCTAAGGGGGAAATAAATATTCGGACGTCTCTCACCAGGATTCGCCCCGGCTATGTCCAAATTCTTATTCCCCCTCGACAATCTATTGAATGGTGTGGTCCTAAGCAGACCGTCGTTTTTCACAAAGGTGATGTGTCACATCCGCTGTCCGAGCCGTGGCAACTGAGCTTCTGGTCCAGTCAATTATTAGAAAGCCTCACTCTCATCTTGACATCAACCAATAGTTTCAAATAACGAATCAAATCTGTAAATTCGTGCCGACACAGGATACAAGAAGCGCCACTCTCTCTTCATCCCCATCATCATTCGATGGCAATGAGGGACGGCAGCTTCAGCTCTTAGCTAACGGGCGGCATTGTATCTACAAATACCCTGGAGCTTGGCGGCCAGGTTGCAGTAATGGACTTAACAATAATGATATAAGCAACTACAATGGTGTTAAGATGATACTGAATAAATGTATTAGATAACTTAGAAACTAACTATTTCAATGGCAGCTTGCTGCCTCCAATAGAAAACCTTGTTATCACTAACGAACATTCTCGTAAGTCCCGTCATGCTGCAGATCGAAGTGTTTGTTATTGGTGGTCGCCGACAGA
This sequence comes from Fusarium armeniacum, assembly GCA_013618295.1. NCBI lineage: Eukaryota > Fungi > Ascomycota > Sordariomycetes > Hypocreales > Nectriaceae > Fusarium > Fusarium armeniacum. The sequence goes on from JABFER010000036.1 coordinate 199,636, forward strand.
GGTTCATAGTGCTGGGCAGTATAAACCGGAGGCAGAGCAACCGGCTAAAGTGGGAAAGCATAAAATAGTTCAATACGATACGATAATCAGCTGAACCTAAGACACTATAGCATAGTAACCAACTCCCATCTCCGTTTCGGGAGGATTTGCCACAAAGTCAGAAATATCACAGTACTCACGTAGGATGCACGTATCCGAACCCCATCTCTCTTCACCACCGGCCAACAGTACAATCTATACTGCCCTTTGAACTTTCGCGGCTTGGTCATCTGACCACTAAAGACGGCCACAAGATCTATCTCTTCTAGATTACCAGACCCGTCGCTTTGGTCCTTTTCAAGAATTCGGTGGTATGTATTTCCAATCTGTATACAGAACGGATATCGGAAACTTGTCATCTTGAGGTCGCTCGGAACGTCAAGCATAGATTGCACTTTGAAACCCAATGAAGGATTGTACATGACAGTTGCAACCTCTGTGTAAAAGGCCAAGGCGCTGTGTCTGATTGATGGTGTCAAATGAAGCTCCTGAGGGAGTAGTGCCTCCGTCACCTCCGTTGGCATATCAGACTCCTCCGCCAAGAGTTCTCCAAGGGAAGACGGCCAGGTAAACTCGTCACAGACCTCAAGTAGCTCAGCTGCAGAATCAAAAACATAGAATGTCGGGCTATGAGGCTCGGGTTCATCTCCGTAAAAGCTGATAAGCTTTCCTCCATCCGTCCATCCCATCCACGACCAACTCGGAAATGGTACTTTGACAATACTTCCGTCCCGTTGTCTGATGGGATGAGTTCCAGTACGAAGGCGCCGATCGTCTTCAGGGTGACGTTCCCACATCAGAAAAGATCCAAATGAACCATGTGGCAAACCCCACGAGAACTTGTGACCACCCCATTTTCTATCGAGATAGTTCTGGGTTCCGAGATATGCACGGCCAATATCAGCCTCGTATGTAAGTCGGCGAGTGGAGAAGGTAGTAGCAATTGTTAAATACTCTTGCGGGCTGAAGGTGGAGTCAAGTCGTTTTCGGGGTAAATGGGAATATTCGTTGTTGCGAAAATACTCTGTAGTATCCTCGCTCAACATTCCTTCACGACAATTCCAGTAAACCTGCTCGGCGGTAAAGAAAAGTGACCTTCGAGATACGAGAGCTTCTTGAAAGGTCCAAGCTCTTCGAGCCCACGGGGTATTTGATACCCAGAGTGGTTCTTGAAATGGTCCTTGAAAGCGGAATTGGCCTGTGTCGACTGAGTCGATTAGATCCACTCCTCGTATCTGCAAGGGATGTTGCTTAAGGAACCTGGTTCCAGACTGGACACCAGGAATGCCGCTGTAGGCGTCCGAGCCTGACGCCGCCACGATAGTCAGGATACTCTCACGATAGATTGAATCCATCTTGTCAATTACTTGAATCATATCTGACTCGTCGTCCTGGATGATACACAGACTGTCAATCCATAGATATCTGATCTGCAACTTGGCACAGATAGAAATCGCGTCTCGTATGGTTGATGGTAATTGCAGCGTCTCGAGACATCCCGGGTTTTGTAATTCCTTGACATTCGCCTTGATGAGTCGCAAGAATGGCGTTGTACCCCATACGTAACTCAAAGTCGCGAAAGGAGGTCTATTTGAAGCGCCAACTTGCACAATGCACATCCTATCGACGTCGATCAAACGGAACCGTGGGATGTCTTTGGGTACTTCGTTGTTCCGGCAGACCTTATGCTGCTGGTCGCATATTCGAATCCACCTCTTGATCATGTCAAAGTCAACCATAAGTGGTCTAAACCTTCCCAATGTCGGCTCCAACTTTGCTACTTTTTCAGCAGACTCTTCCGGTGATGACTCGTTTCCTGGTTGATCGACATGCCAAGTTCCGGGAGGCTGAAAGGTGACACTATCAGGTCCCCAACCTTCGGAAGAGAACTCAACTGGAACTCGACCCCCAGTACCAGCGCGTTGGAGAATAATCTCCAACGGCTTTGTTCTAACAATTACTTCGATAGACACAATCTTCCTTGTCATGGCACCCTCGAAACCAAAGGACCAATTGCGCACTTCCTTGTCTTTGTGCGAGATGCATACTCTTGTCTCTTCCAAGTCACTGGCAGACTTGATCAGGTCCTCAGAGGTAGCAGTTCCATGACCACGTAAAAAGGCCGAGTTACATCGTAGTCGATAAGCGATCAATTCGGCTAGTTTTGAGCAAAACTTGCATCGAACCGCTTGTTTGTTGAATTCCCCGATCGGAAATGCTGATACCTGTTTCTCTTCGAAGCGCCGAGGCGTACAATCAGTACCCGCCAATTCAAAGTAAAAGGAATCGCACCAGTGTGAACTCATTTTTATGAAGATGAAATTGGACTCTGTACAGGATTACGAATATGAGACATTTATGGTGTCAGCCTAAAGCGGATACCAGTGGCAAAATTACTACGATTGCTTATAGGCAAAATAGTTCCAGACTCATGTCGAAAAGTAGACGTACGTAGACGAGGGCTCTTGCCTTGCATGTTTGATACCCCTTGATATTTTACTATGGGCTCAAGAACTCAGACATGTTAGCACGAGGAATCGAATCAGAACGGCCAGTAAGTACAAGCCAGGATACCCTATGGGTTCTGCGGACCATAACTGGGAGAACAATGAGAGAAAGTATCCTTGTATCAGCGTTTTATGCATTACTCCATATAACTAAACTTGCCCCATATTCTACCAAATCCCTTATGGGAACAGAAACCTTTTTCTTGAAGATTCGTGCAGGGAAGTCGTTACTGCCCGCTATGTAGCATTCTGCCAAATCGTTCATATCTGTGCGCCCAGATTCATGTCAACGCATCATGCGTCCTCCATCTCTGGGCTGACTTTCTCCATCCCCGGTCTTTGGCTTTCTGTTGTCGCTGACTTGTCAGGGTTAGTATGGCTTAACCAAATATGTAGGATCATTGGGTATGGTGAACCGGAGGATATGTGCTACATACGTCTCATAGTGTTGTAAAATCTTTGTTATGACTGGATTGAATGGTATACAAGGTGAAAGTGAGTTGACCTTCCATGAGGCGGTGAGTACCTTTTATGTGTTGACAGTGCGAGATAAGAGCGTATTCAAAACTAGAAACGAAATTTCAAAAGTGGTGTGAAATGTTACGCTTAACTGGTTAATTGTAACGGTGGTGAGCATCTCTTTGTAGTGTGGATGGCAAACGTGCAATTGTTGGTTCACTGATGTGACACTGGAACTCGTGACTGCTTCTAAAGGTACAAAACTATGCACCCATTTTATGCCATGCTACATGGCTCTTGAGCTCTTCGCTTATTGTTACCTCATCTCAAGCACCACACTTCCACTACGACCTTGACTATCGCTGATAGACAAACTACGGAGGGGAGTAGCCAATAGAACTTAGACACGATATCACATCTAACTGAGGCCCATCAGTCTGCTAATTGAGAAGGTCTAATGATAACAAAGACTAACGGTATTGAGTGCTACAGTCTGTCAGCTTTGTTCATGGTGGTTGTGCCACATATAGACCCGCATGACCAGGGTACTGTTGCTTACGATAAATATCAAGTAGCCTCACAGGTCATCAACGTTCAAACAACCTCATCAATATCCTTCAACGCTCCCAACTCCTTCTCCACCTTTTCCCACAAGCCAGCAACGCGGTACGCGCATAACCAAGTATTCTCGCTCATATCTTTACCCACAATAATGAACCCCTCAGGAAACTTGAAGGGAACTTGACAATGTCCGATATATGAGGGATACAACGGTGTATCGCGGGGCTTCACAGTAGCTGCTGAGAAGTCTGCCGAGAACAAACCAGCCTTGGTCCAGTTCGAATACGAGATCTGATATGTGTTCCCATTTCCAAAGAATACTGGTAGCGGTGCCACTGAATCCAGAACCATAGCCTGATATGCCTCTACCTGTTCTCGTGTTCTCTGTTCGTCTATCGCCATTCGCATTTGAAGCGCTGTTTCCCCCACTGGCTGTTGCTTGAGGCCTTTCGCCGTAAGCAACAAGTTTGTGAAGCCGAAACAGTTCGATATGAATGGCTTATCCGGCGAGAGAAGATCTTTCTCGAGTGATTTTCGAAGAGACATTCCCACTTGGATTGTCACTGGCCTATCGGAGTCAGGCAGAAGATGGGAGACGGCGATTCGGGACCACCAAGCAACAAGTACATCATTCTCTGTAATGAAAGGGTCTTTGACTCCCTCAGCCGCGAGTTCTTTGAGAGCAACAGTACGAATCTTTTTGAGGAACCATCCTGGTATACAGACCATTCGTGCTTCCTTCTTTGCAAGAGCTAGGCTGTATCCGTTCCACGCAGCATACGTAAGCATTGAGGCAGTTGTCATGCGTTGGTCTGCAAGTTTATGCGCTTCTTTCGGATATTTACCCAATTCTGCCAAAGGATCGTAGTCAAAGCCTTGTTGTTCTGGTATTTCTAGACCCTTCATCGCGTTAACCCATCCCTCAATCAGCCCTTTCATTCCAAGAGCATCACAGGCGATATGTAACCAATGTAGTGTAACAAGCGTGGCATCTTTGAAAGAGACAACGTGAAGACCAAGAATCGGCTGGTCAGTGTAGAGGTAATCGTCGATCGAGGAGGGACATCCTGGGCCGCAGGCGAGGTCTACTGTTTCTTCTGGATCGCCGACGATTGCCGGACGGGAAGATGGCTTTGGAAGTCTTGAAGCAATGGGATGGTCATCTTTGGCAATGTCCGTGAGGTTAACTTGTGTATAACCGATGGCTGGTCGATGCTTTGTGAACTGCGCTGGAATATGGTACTCAAGATAGCCATCGTCCTGGTATCTTGTCAGCAATTGGGACTTAGCGTCGATACCAGAGAGCCACTACCTTTTTCCTCAATCGTCCTCCCAATTTGCGCCAAGTCTTTTGGGAAACTAACTTTTCGAGACTACCGCGCAGCTTTTCCGGATCAAGGACATCGTCGAATACCTTAAGATTATACAGTGCAATCCTTCGGTATAAAGGACTCTCATCCCAGACATGCAAGGGGATGACCTGATCAGACGCTATTCGAGCCGGGGCGACAGGGCTGCTGAAGAAGGACATGATTCGTATTTGGGACTGAGAAAACGGTTGTGAATCAACGGTGTTGGCTGAGGTATAAAGAATGGAAAGGGTCCTCCAACTAAGTCTCGCAAACGACCCGCTCGGATGGGGCGTTGTAACTCTAACTGATGTGATTTCAACGATTCCGACCTTCCGTAAAGGACCCCTGCCAAGGTTGTAATCACATGAACTTTGCATACTAAGCGATCAGAGATAAAGACCAAAGTCAGTTGGTTGGCCCTGTAAACTGTTGGTTGTGTTTCGGGGAACAAGGACCCGTCGCCCCGCTGCCAACATGAGCCAGGGGCTGCTATACCACACACACTGTCACATACCAGAACCAACGACTTGAAAGGTCTGTCCTTGTTGGTCCATGGGCAGTTCGGTATGTTGGTTGTGGTAAAATGTCTCATGTGACTGCCATTTTTGTTGTAACGTGAGATTAAAGACCCACTGTTGACAATCGCTGTCCCTTGTAAACGACATGACCAGGTATACGAACGAATATCTTGTTGGTCTCTGAAGCGGGAATGCCACTCTACTGTCCATGAATCCTTTCAATGCTCCAGGCCTTTTGGTCGATCAATCCCCTTTCGACAAACCGGTTCACATAGTCTACATGCTCCTGTAGATTAGATGTCAGTATGCTGCAACCTTTTTATTTCTCAGAATGGTAAAATCTTTGGATGGCCTCTCGGGCGAGGAAATCGCCAACGTTGCCTATTCCCAGAATTCAATTCCACCTTCAGGGCTAGGTGCAGTATGTGAAGCCCTGGTTTACGTCTTTGGTATTATTTGCACCATTGTCGTTGGACTCAGAGTTCATGTTCGGTTGTTCAAAGTCCAAAACGATGTCAAATGGCGACTAAATGACTATTTGGCTGTGGCTGGGTTTGTGAGTTCCCTTCCCCTTTGCTTACTTTCTACTTGGGCTCCAGAACACGTTAGGACAGGACTAATTCAAGGACACATAAGCTTCCATATATTCCAGCGGCAGTCCTCGGGGCGTTATCTGTTCACTACGGCGTTGGCGCGACGGATGCGTACCTCGACACCTTCGAAATGCGAAACTTTATCACCGTCCGAGGGATGGAATACTTGATTCTCTACGAACTCATATACTACACATCCTCAACGATAACAAAATTCGCCATTGCCGTTACGATCCTATATATCTGTGTCGAAAGACGATATAAATACATCATGTACGGAATCATGGGTATAATGGCCGTTACTGCTGCTATCTGCGTAGTATGGTTTTTCATCAACTGCGTTCCTTTTCAGGGATATTGGAATCCTGGTATAGGTGAATGCAAGTCCGCGGATGGGTTTTTGAATCTTAGCTATGTCGGTACATCTGCACAAGTGGCCAGCGACTGGGCCTGTGCAACAACGCCTTTCTTTATCGTCTATTCGCTACAAATGACGAGAAGGAGTAAGATTGCAGTGGTAGGAATCCTCGGACTCGGTGTGCTGGCCAGTATTGCTGCTCTTATGCGAATCATCTCGTATCAGTACATCGATATACGGAAGTACCCCAACGACCACATGGGTAAGCTATCTAGACGAAACCGAAAGATACAGTACTGACTGATTTGTTTAGTTTCCCAAGGTCGACTTCTTCTATGGTCTATCCTTGAGTCCAGTCTCGCCATTATTGCGTGCTCATTACCGGCGCTTAAAGTGTTTGGTGGCTGCCTGACTAAATCGATGAATCGCTCCAAAGGAACACCCAAACCAGTATGAGCCCGCCACTGCCAATCACGCTATTGAAGAGTAAAGCTAATCTTTTACAGAAGTTGGGATATGATGACACGACCCCGATGCACTCACTTCGCCCTAGTGGTCATGCACGGACTACAGTTGCTATCAAGGGAGACTGGGACAGACTCCATGATGATGACTCAAGTGCGAAACACATCATGATGGAAAGTCAAATACACGTGGATAATTATAGACAAGAGTCTTCTAGAGCACCAAGTATCGCCTAGCATCAGATTTCAATGATTCAAGGTTCATGTGGCCAAAGCGACGCAAATCGTTCTACACTACGAAATAGTAGCATGATGAGAATTGTGAATTGAATCATATCGTGAGACCGTAAGGGACTCAATCATAGTGACCCGAGACACAACTCAACTAGACTTGTCTAGCGTAGGGTGTTGACTACTTAACATGTTCCGACCTTCTGAGGCTCGCAAGCCCCGTTCTTCTTGTCACAGCCATTGTAGCCTTGGCACTGAACCTTGGGGTAGCAGTTGTTGGAGTAAGTAGCCTAAGCCCGTTAGCCATACTCATCCCACATCATCACGGGTGTACACACCTTGTCGCCGTAGTTGAGGTTGATGCCCATGAGCTCACCACCGTTAACAGCAGTAGTTCCCTCCATGTGCACGGAGCGTCTGCAGTTACCACTACAGTTACCGCAAGATCGGTATACCTTGCCGTAGTCATTGGCATAAAAGTTGATGATGTTTACATGACCACATCCATTGTGCTGAATGATCTTGTCGGCGGCCTTGTAAGCACCACCGCCGATGATGTTGGCAGTGCCACTTCCTTTGATGGAGATGGCGTCCTCGCAGACATCTTCAAACCACACGAACTCAAGAGTGCATGAACCCTTGCAGTACACGCCTTCTTTTTGGTTGGCGCCGATAACAACGTTGCGTAGCTTCGCCCCGTCTTCAAGGACAAAAACGGTGTCCTTTTCGCCTGGGCTTATAGTCAGTACATGTTGAAAGTGGTAAAATGCTGAGGATGATGCTTACCGCCTTCAGACTGGCCAGTACATTTGACACCTCGGTCATACTTGACCCAGCCAGCGTCAAATGTCTGGCCTTTGCCGATGTACTGAGGAGCGCTGAGGGTCTTGGTGCCAGTGTGCTTGGGAAGGCCACCGCTATAACCCAGACAAGCAAGTGTCGAGGGTACGGCAGCGAGGACGGTGGCGAGGGTGGAGAAATGCATGATTAAGATGACTGTGATAGATAGTTCAAGATTTAATGTGAGCCTGAAACTTCAAAGTGGGTTCTGACAGGAAATAGTACGGCCTTTTATGATCTTCATCAACCACCCTTTAGTAGCTTCCACGAGTCTTGGCATATCCATCGGAAGTATATCCCTGCCACGCCAAGGCTATAGACTCCAATCGCCGTTTAACGAGTGGTGAATATCTGGGGCTCCCATCCAGATGATACCCTTTGAGTAATCCCTCCAGTAGTACACTCGTTCGACGTAGCATTAACTTTTGTGTGTATCAGTCTTAATCAATAATTGGTGGAAAGAAATGTGGACTGTCGAGAAGCTTGACTTTATGCTTGAATGTACTCCGACGCTCCGATATCTAGATTTGGCAGGTGAGTATGAATGGGAAGAGTATTTGATGGAGATAGGTGCGCTTGACTGCCGGCATGCTCCGGGGAACCTTGCAAGCCACATGTAATTCTCCATCATGCAGTCACTCTATCCTAAACCGGGAACTCGGACTTGACTTTGCGTCTTGTGATAACTTGAAATAGCATTCCATAAGTTGATATTGGATGTTTTTCTGGGTGTATCAACCTTTGATTGTATTTCTCTCAAGAACTCTACTAAGTTCTTTTCCGATGATTATAGTCCTTGTAACCACGGATAAGCATAAAGATTTTTGATGTTTCGCGTGGTGTAAAATGACATTTCACAATATTACATGAATCAATCTTCGAAGGAGGCTTGGCACACTTGGCGACAGGGTCTGAGAGACATGATTTATCGTTCCATGCCATATCAACAATCAGAAACAATGAAGCGGTGTGACTGTCTCGCCATGGAAATAGACCCGACGGTATCAGATATCGATATAGAAAGCGTATATCAACAAGGCTGTATCACAATAAACGGACTATCTTGATTATCAGTTATTCTTCTCGCTCTTGTGTAGAAGCCGTCTCTTCAAGCACCCATAACCTTCTGTACAGCAGGCCGTGTACTAATCCGCTCCCACCAAGCCTTCACAGCCGGTCTCTCATTGATAACACTGCCAAACCCACAGATACACAATCTCTGAACCAATGGAACATAGTAAATATCCACAAGCGTAAACTCATTCCCAGCCATATACTGTTTCTCTGACAAAAGCCTTTCTGCTATGTCGAAAAACGCCTCAACGGATTTCAACGAATCCGTGACAACTTGCTCGTCGGGAGGTAGGCCGATGAATTTCTTGGCAAACTTTTCAAAAGCGATGCGACCAGCAGGTTCCGCAAAATATTGCATTTCCACTGACTGGGCTTGCTCAAAAAGTGCCGTTGCCTCAAGGTCAGATTCTGAAGGGAGGAGAGGAAAATCGTATTTCTTGGATAAATATTTGCAGATGGCGCGGCTTTCGTAGAGAGTGAAGCCATTCAAGAATGTGATTGCCGGGACTTTGCCCCATGGGTGGCGTTTGAAATGATCATTCGACTAGTCAATATCTTGTTAGACGTGAACCAATAAAGAAGACAGGAAATTGTGTGGAGTCTCGGGTAAGCTACTCACTTTCTGTTCTCCCTTTGAGAGGTCAAGGAGGACAAATTCATAATCTGTGAAGCCGCCTTCGGCAAGTGTCAGACGGACGCGATCAGCATTAGTCGAGCCGCGAGCGCCATATAGAGTGAAAGAAGGCATTTTGAACGTGGTGAATAGTCTTGAAAAGGATCTAGGTGAATACATGAAAGAAGAAGATGATGCTTGCTATTACAATGAAGCAGACAACGAGCTTTATAGATAAATCTGACATATATAACAGGGAAGGATCTACTAGACTCCTCTCGCGTAAATATCAAGTCGCGGATTTATTCACGATTTCCGATAGTCCGTTTGAAATCCTAAACATCATAGTCCGTATCATCGTGAATCCATCTGATGGTTAGCTCACAGACCCTCGACCACAATTGGCCTGCTCGCTCTCTCATCCTAATCGAGTTAGTGGTTTTTTGAGCTCGGATCCTCGCGTAAGCGCTAAAATAAGACATCGGATCCTTTTGCGGATGACTTGAACTCTGCCCTCTCATTCGCCTGTTCGCTCATCTTTCTCTTTACATCTTTTCAATGATGAATACAATCAAGCAAAAGATTAAGCGAAACAATGCCGGTGGCCGAAAAGTCAAGACGGGATGCGCGACGTGCAGGTAAGTTGCGCGTCAAGGATGCGACTCATGGGGGCTATTGTATGCTGACCTGAGTAGAATCCGAAAAATAAAATGCGACGAAGCTAAACCGTTTTGTCAGAAATGCGTCAAGACTGGTCGGACTTGTGACGGTTACGAATCCGTTTTTAGGACTTTTCCGGGTCCATCTGCCAGCAACAGCCATAGATTAGACGTGAGAAAGGTATCTCCAGAGTCTACAGGAGACAGGTACCCCCTAGACCCTAAAACCCTCAATCGCTATCTGTCAACCAAAACAATCTTTGGCGTGGACATCAATTGCAACCACGAAGCCGAGCAAGTACTCCAAGAAAGCTTGACTGACGCCTCGATTCGACATGCTCTCCTTTCTCTCCAGGCTCTTCGTGAGGACTTAGAGTCAAAGGCACATGGCGCCGCCTCCCCAGAGCAGCAGAAATTAAGCTACAACTATGGTCTCCAGCAATATAGCAAGGCATTGACAGGTCTGGCTTTGAACTTGTCAGCGCCAAGCCCAGAGACACTCAAGTCAGCCCTGCTATGCTGTCAAGTCCTGATAAGCGTTGAGCAAGTCAGAGGCAATTTTTCTGCCATGGGCGTTCACATAATCCGTGGATTAAACATTATGCGAGAATATCGCGCGAGACCATATTTACTAAGTACAAATGTCTTGATGCCGGCGAACCACAAAGACCTGCCGTCTATAGACATATTTATCATCAAGTTCTTTGCTGCACCTTGCAAATTTACAGAACAGCCGACGAAGGACATCACGAACATGTTAACACCACCTGCTGAAGTTTGCACGGACCGCAAAATTGCTCCAAATATGCGACCTGGTATTCAAGGGATCGCAGACTTGGTTATAGACTTTTTAAGTCAGGTTTCCCTCATTGAGACAGAACTAAGAGCCGTTGAACTACTTAGCGAAAAGGGAAGACTTCTTGGTCTACTGGATGGATGGTGCTGTGACTTTGCAGCGGCTCAAACAGCTGAAGAACCAGAGACTGTTCATTGTTGCTTTTTGAGGTTACTCTGTATGATCATAAGAGTTGTGCTCCTCGGAACGCTGGACTATGAGACAGACTCTGATGGAAGGCTCAAGGCTGAGAATGAGAGGATCCAGGCGTTGACTGATGAGATTAATGAAAGGCTGAAAGATTACGATATGCGGCGAGGAATAGAGGGTGGGCTCGGACAAAAGTCTGAGGTTTGAAAACCGGACAACACACAATCAACCTCTAGAGTCATCAAATGAGCTATAAAGATCAAACTGATGACGAGTCTGACCTCAGATTATGGTACACCAATTCAGAGGATTTATAATCACAGAGTTCCGTCGACCCTGCACCTCGGATTCCAGTATCAAAGATCTTGCTACAACGGTGTATAGACCGAACAGCCCAATCAGCATCTGAGTTTGCTTTTAGCGAAAAGCCGAGATTAACAAGAATGGGAGTGGGTCTGTCAAAAATGGCATGCTGACCGAACGGGCCAATCAGGTACTGCCTTTGTCTCGTAGGTTAACCTGTAGAGCAACCAAGATATAAAGAAGTCTTTCTTCCTTAATCATTTCACCTCAACAATATATCTATCCTACATTTTCATTACGTTGCTATAAACCTAATCTTCATTTTCCAAATCTTCCATCCAGCAAACATGCATTTTCTCCTCTTAGGCGCAACAGGCCGTACTGGCAAGCATGTCGTATCCCAACTCCTAGCTCAAAGTCACACTGCAACAGCACTGGTCCGAAATCCAGGTTCAACTACCCCCCAACCTGGTCTCACTATGGTCACTGGCACTCCATTATCAAAAGATGATATACGAAAAGCCATCCATGCCATTCCCAATGTTCTCCCCTCAGCAGCAATCTTCACGCTCAACACACCTCGCAAATCGGACAGTCCCTTTGCAGCCCAAGTAGGTCCTCCTCGACTTCTTGCAGACTCGTGCGCAAATGCGTGTGAAGTGTTGCAAAAAGCCGGTATCAATCGAATCATTGTCATGTCCACGGCTGGCGCCGGAGATTCATGGCAAAACCTGCCATTGATCAGCCGGGCCTTTATGGGGTGGTCGAACGTCAAGTACGCATTAGAGGACCACAATTTGTTGGATCAAGAGATCCGAAATACAAACATGGAGTGGACTCTGGTGAGACCTGTCAGACTGGATCATGAAAGCAATAGCACTCCGGAGGTTCAAACGCTGGGAAGTGCAGGTGTAGGTATGACACTGAAAGATATTGTCACTTGTGCTAGTGTTGCAAAGTTTATGGTCAAGGCTGCGGTCGAAGGATTGTATGTCAAAGAGGCGGTGGTGGTGAGAAGTTGATTCTTGTCAAGTGGAGGTAAATGATCCCTAAAACATTGGAACTGATTTAATACACAACTCTTATTTTCATATCTTCCCAAAGAATCCTATTGACCGGGTTCAGACACACATTTTATGGTTCTAACGTATTCTGGCGTAGTCCACTGCGTTTATCCCGATGGCGGTAAACGGTTGTTTGCCAGTAACTCGCCAGTCTCTGACCTATGTGATCATAGTTGAAGGCTGAAAGAAGAAACACTGTGCATAACAACGGAATTGCAGTTGCAAAGTACACCCAAAATTCGTTCTGCCCTGGTAGGTAAGGCTCCGACATACTAAAGAGACTCGCAACCCAGGCCAAGGGAGCGAAGATGAGTGCAAGATAGGTCAAGCGTCGAACATTGACAGCTTCGAGGATTGATTGACGCGAGTCGAGTAGTTGCAGCATAGATGTCGCAACTGTAACCATTTGTTCAAGCGACTGATTGTAGTCTTGCAGCTGGTACTGTATATACTCGATGTCTCGGAGGATCGAATTCCAGGTGCTCTTGTTTGTATCACCCTCCTCCTGTGCTACCCAGAATCGACAGAACTCAGTGAGAAGGGTAAGCTTGTGTCTGCTCTGTCTGATCCTTCGCCTCCATCTCTGCAGGTCGGTGATGTCACTACCGTATAGTCTACTTGAGATATCCTGGAGGGAATATTCGTAGTGTTTGGAGTAACGACTCAAAAGGTGGTTATAGTAGTTCCAGTAGGACAGAGTGATACGAATTGGGTAGTATGCCAGGTGCAGCATACTTGTTGGCGTACCTGTGAATCCGTGGGGTCTCGGGCATCGCAGATAGTGTACGAGACTCTCAAGCATTGAGTCTCTACTCCATACACATTGGTTGACTGGAGAATTTGACGAAAGATGGGATGTTGTGATGTCTTCGAAGCCCCCATGTAGAACATTTGCCTTTTGCGATCCTAGACCACGGAGTGCACCTTGCGCGGGGCTATCGACTAGAACAAGACCTCGAAGTATGTATTAGTAAGAAGCCTCAAACATTCCAATTGAATAACTTACAAACAGAAGCCGTATCAAGCTTTTTGACTAGCAAAGAACAAGCGGACCGAGCTAGCGCCAGTTGCTTGCCTGATAGAGGCGGCAATCGTCGGATAGTCCGTGTGATATTGGCATGAGTCTTTAAGGCGTACGGAGAATTACTGAACACTGCTGCATCGCCTAAATCAAGAATCTGCTGGTAATGAAGATGGAGGCAGCCACTTTCAGATAATAATGATGGCAAGATGGCGATAGAGGGCGGCGGCGGTGAAAACTCGAAGTCTTCAAAGCTAGTATTGACGTACTCGGCAAAGAACAGAGGATCGATCTCAAGAGCGCTCCCGATAATACTCATGAGCGGAGGCGTGATATCCTCAATCACTATGATTCGCATAGTGGTTGGAGCTATGGTTTCCAAGGAGCCGACCAAGTCATTTTGTTGAATCTCCACGGCTTGGAGGTGGGACGTCCGCGGGCCGTGTTTTGGGTAGTCGATGGAGACGATCTTGCTTGTACGGACTGAGTTTCCTTGCAGGAACATGTCAAGACCATTTATACAAGGGTTGTATTGAGCTCGATGTTTCACCAAGGCTAGATAAGGGTCGGAAAGCATCGCGGATTTAATGATAATTGAGAAGGGGATAAGCAAATTGATAAGGTGACTGTCTGCGTGATATCTAGGTTAGCGCTGGCTTCACTATGGATGAATATGTTGTTTCTTTAGGATGTAACAGTGTGCTGGAAAGCCTGAACGACAAACAGAGCCTCATTTGTGCTGGTATCTCAACCGGCACTGCCACAGGACTAATTGGTGCGTGTGACATTCTCGGAGGTATGTAATTATTCAATAAAAAGCCGAGGGACAAGGTATGCAGCCTTGGCGTGGCGACTGACTTCAATTGACACAACTTACCGCATTGCTATTAACCCATATTTTCACATCTGCCTGTTGTTTAGAGTGGTTGAGCCCTCGAAATTAATTGTGAGGATGTCGGGATTAGATCATGCTGTGAATCCGTAAATGCCTCACTCAGCCTCCATGTTGTGACAGGGCATATCACAGGGTTGACGGCCTGACTGCAATGACTACTCGACTACTCCGAGTAGGCTGAGCTCTTCGTACTCTATATCAACTTTTGATTGGCGAGGGGAAGTGGAAAAATGATGTGTTTGAGGCTGTGCCGTTTGACACGTCACCTTATTTGAAGAAGCAGATATGTTCCCTAGTACCTCTACGGGAGCTTTCGTGTTTGGGTACCTGGCCTAGTGGTCTTTCGACATATCTCATGCGTACAACACGTAGCCTGAGTCTATAGAACTCAGTTGTTTAATAGGAAGATTATAAGCTAAGTAGAAGAGTATCTTTTGCCTCTCTTTAATTGGCAATGTGTCTTTCAATGACTTTATAGCTATAGCTGATCAGCTGTCGATAATTGTTGAGAAGCTACATGCCCCTTGCAAGTTACATATTACAGCTGCAAAATACAGGGGGCGATTGAATGTCTACAACCAACAAGCATTGTATTTTACATCATTGGTGGCCTGTTGTTTCCGCAGTGGGGTTTATCTGTGTCAGCATTGTTCATCCCTTTTGCTCTTCCCAGCGAGCATTCGAATTTGACTTTTACTTTTCATGTTTCGTACATGTGTTGCCCAGAAATATTAGAATACCCATCACTGCCATCATTCTCGGCAACGGATAAAGCATAATGGATACCTATCAGTCGTTTCCGAATTCTTCACAGAATACCGATTCACCTCTCATCAAGAAAAGACACCTCGCATTTCAGAATGTGGAACCTGAAGGATCCCCAGTCGAAGCGTTCCGCAGGGCCTGGCCTCGTCTAGAACATCATTACGGCACCATGGTGGAACATCTGAGGAGAGCTTTACAAGATGCATTGAGTATAAGCTGCACCGTGTCCGGTCGCGTCAAACCCCTGACTTCCATCGAAAAGTTCATTCAACGGCGCGAAAATCGTCGACAAGAGAGGTATAGGAAAGTGGATGATATTTTTGATGACCTCCATGATCTCGTTGGCTTTCGTATTGTCGTCGACTACCCCTCGGGTATCGAAACTGCCAACGATTTCATTGCGAAAAACCTTCAACTAAAATACACAAACATCTTCAAGGCAGATCGAGAAGTCGATGATGGTTGGAAACCCGCTTTTGGCTCTTTTCAAAGCCAGAATCATTATGCAATCTTACATCCCGATGCTAAGGACCCACTTAGTTCCTTCTGTGGCGTTTTGTTCGAGATACAGGTCGTGAGTGTAGCTGAAAGCCTATACAATAGGCTGGCTCATCCTCTTCTGCACAAAAAGTCTTCCGGAGGGTTTTCCATTGAAGACCAGAAACTGATCAGCGTCGCACATGGAATTTCGCTTTGTTACTGGATATGCCTTTCGTGTATGGAGGATCATCTTGAAGGAAAGGTACCCGAGACGATACCACGTCCAGTCCAGGATGTTGCCCAACTAGATGAGAACCAGAATGTGGACATGGAGTCATTCGTGAAAGCTACACCTTTTTCGATCCCAGTATCATTGGGAGACATTCCAATCCAAAGGTGTCTGGATTCTATCAAGGACATGTCGGTGCAAGCTATATCTTCGGATCAGCTTCGCGATCGACTTTATGTATTGCTCAAGTACGTCGTTGATTTTCAGCTTATGCATAAAAAGACTGACGAAAACGTCTATTCCAGTGGCTCGACCCAGACGTTCACAACTAATGTGAACTCTGGATCCGGTGATATCATGCAGAACTATGGTTCCGGTAGCAATAATACGTATAATGCAGGAGGTAACATAACAATTGGTAAGCCTTGACCATACCGATGAATGAGTTACGAGGGAGGATAGGATAAGAAGTAAAGGATGGTAAAAGAACCCATCGTTTTGGCACCCGATACCTCCCACGAGTACTCAATTCTTGAACTTGTCTATATGAACTAGATTGCTAACTCGTTAACGTATCTAGGGAAAGAGGATATTGACGATGATATTCGTAACACGTTCTGGGTAACTGACCCCCAGTCTCACAAAGCAGACATTGAGGAACGAAAGGGTGGATTAATTGAAGATTCGTATCGTTGGATCCTCCAAGACGAACAGTTCACAAAATGGTATGAGCAAGATTACCCACTGCTTTGGTTGAACGGCGACCCAGGTAAGGGCAAAACGATGTCTGTATGTGGCGCTATCAACCACATCAGTCTCATATCAAACCTTGAAAAACAGGACTTGAATACTTCCTTATCATACTTCTTCTGCGACGCCAGCGATCCAAACCTTAACAATGCTACTTCAGTCTTGCGCGGTATCGTCTATTCCATCATCTTTCAGAACAGTATGGCCCTGTCCTATATTCGAGAGCGCTACAAAGAGCTTGTCAAGCCGCTCTCAGATCCAAGACTTGCTTGGCCTGTATTGAAAAGGCTTTTCATCGCTATTGCTGGTGGCACCTATGACCAAAAGACCTATGTGATCATCGATGCGCTTGATGAATGTAGGGAAAATCGAGACAAGCTTCTGGAATTTATCGTCAATCAAGCATCGCTGCTACCTGTTAAATGGCTTGTTTCAAGCCGGAACTGGCCAGCCATCAAAGAGAACCTGACGGCTTGTCCTAACATGTTGGAACTCCGATTGGAAGATAAAGAGACAGACGTCTCTGCAGCAGTTGCCGTTTACATAACGCGCCAATTGGAAAGCCTCTCTACCATCAAACGTTACGACCAGAAAAGGAAAGAGGCAGTTGAAATTCATCTACTATCGAAAGCAAGCAGCACCTTCCTTTGGGTTTCTTTCGTTTGCAGGATGCTTAGGCAGATTCCCGCGTGGCAGACGATGAAGAGGCTTGACAACTTTCCGGCCGGGCTCGATGCACTATACGGGAGGATGTTGGAGCAAATTCAGCCATCATCTGTCCAAGAAAGAGACCCCGCCTTTGATGAGCTGTATGCAAGAATCGTTTGCTTTGTGTTGACTGCCTTTAGACCTCTGTCTGTGGATGAACTTTATTCTTTAATAGATGATGAGAATACCACTGTCAAGGAATTTGGGGATATGGTTGCCTTTTGCGGATCATTCTTAACAGTCAAGCATCGAGTTGTTCACTTCATACATGATTCAGCAAAGGCCTACCTTCTTAACGAAGCAAGTGGTTTCAAATTTAATTTGCAACAACAGCATGCTGTACTGTTTTCACAATCACTCAGCAATCTATCACGGGGACTTCACCGCGACATGTTGCATGTGGAGTCTAATAGTCCATTAACAGTACAAGACGCTCTTGGGCCAATCAAATATCAATGTACTCATTGGATATCTCACTTAGCTGAGTGTGAATCCGCCACAATGACGCAAGAACTGATGGACGGCGGTCAGGTTGAAAGTTTTCTACGCGAGAACTTTCTATTTTGGTTTGAAGCGCTTGAGTATTTAGAGTGTGTTGGGCACGGAATAAGTTTAATGTTGGAGCTGGAACGAATGATACATGTATGTATGGTACACCGATCAAGTCCAATTACTAATAATCAACAGGACCACCCTTCCGGTCTTAAAGACCTCGTACAAGATCAATTGCGATACATGCGCTACCACAGAGTTGGAATTGAGTAGTGCCCTCTCCAAGTCTATTTCTTGTTGAAGTTCAGCCCATATCATTGTATCACTAGGAATCTCTATGAGTCAATGGCGCCAGACTGGTTTACTTTGCCACGAAGCACACATAATCACTGGAGTCCATACATACTGACTGTGGAGAGTCATACTGATGACGTGACTTCCATTGTATTTTCTCACTGTGGGCGTCTCCTGGGATCGGCGTCCGGGGATGAGACAGTCAGGATCTGGAATGTGCTAACAGGCATGTGTCTACATATACTCCAGGAACATGTTGATTTTGTGCTCCCTTTGGTCTCCTCCACCAAGAACTACGAATTTCCATCAGAAGATTATGATGTACGTATAAGTATTTGGAACGCGAACAACGGCACGTTGGTGCGGACACTTTACCACCATGGCGGCAAAGTTCAAGCATTAGCACTCAGCACGAACGGGAATATTCTTGCTTCGGGATCATAAGGTGGCACAATCAAGCTGTTCGACACACAGAATGGTGTGTGCACACGAAAGATAGTAATCAGTTAAAGGCACACAAACGTCATATCCATCGCTTTTACTCACAATGATCAAATACTGTCTTCTGGAAACCGCCGTTCCGTACTTATATGGGATTTGAGGATCCGGAACGACCGTCACACAATTCTAGAGGATGAAGGGTGGATTTACCCTCGAACTCTTGTTTCAACAAAGGCAGACGAGCTATTATTCATGGGAAAATACGGGGTTGGGGTCTGGAACCCAGCCACTAAAATGCACATCGAGAGGATTAGATTTCCATCCGACGAACCGACTTCACTTATTCCCTCCAAGGACGGAAGAGTGCAAGGAGCGACAGAAAGACTTGGGGTACAAATTTGTAGTCCTTCAGAACCGAAGTCGATGAAGAAAATCAACGAAGGGTCAAACACCAGTGCAGTCTCGCCAACAAGTGATATTCTGGCACTAGCACCGAATTCGACGATCAAACTCTGGGACTTTCCAAAAATTCGTCATTTGGAATCTTTTCTAACAGCAATTGATGGAGTGTCAGTATTCTCTGATGATGGGTCTGCAATTGTCACGATGTCCAAAAGAAGATCAGGCGGAACTATCCAGAGATCTTGTACTGGTGCTTACGTTTGCAGCTATACTGGCGATATACCGACCTTCTCGCCCGATGGTCGACTGTTCGTACGAAAGGCAGGAAAATACAATGAAACTAGAGTACGCAATATGTCTGACGGAGACATAATTCTTATGGGTTCATCTCAAAAGGCAAGCATTGTTGCAGCAGCTTTTTCTCACAACAACCGCTGGCTTGCAATGGCATTTCGCACCGGCTCCATGGATATATGGGATGTATCCGCAAAACAATTCAGCGCCTCAATTCCGCATTCCGAAATTGTCTCACGCATTCGCAATGTTACGTTCTCCCACGATAGTCAAACCCTCGCGGTATGCTATGAGGGATACATCAAGTTGTATGAGAGTGGTACATGGCGATGTGAATTGACACTCTACTTCACCGATCTAGAAGACTCCAGTTTGCACCGCAACATGATGTTTTCTTCCGACGACAGATTGATGGCAATCATAGTGTGGACCTTTCACGAATATGACACTAAGCTGAGAATCTGGAACCTGGAAACAAAATTGTGTAAGACATCGACTTATCCGAAGGACTACCTTACAGCTTTCAGTCTAGATACATCTACTTCTTTGCGATTGGAGACTGATTCTGGCACATTTGAAATCATGGATCACACGTTCCAGTTGCTTATCCCACCGAAGTACGCGATATCAGAAGATCTGCAATGGATAATCCAGGGCACTAAACGTCTGTTATGGCTCCCGCCGGATTATCGGCCAGGAGCTTCTCCCCACGCCGTATTCAGATTCTGCAAAACTTGTCTAAAGTTCAAAGTCGCGATTACCACATCTACCAAGAAATTGGTTTTGCTCTCTCTCTCATGATTGGTGTCGGAGACACAACAACTGAGTACTATTTTACCAAACTTTAGCCTTACATCCCTGTTCGTTACTGTCCCTTATCATGTGGTGTGAATGTGGTCAATGGGTAAGAAATAGCAATCTATGAATGGAGAGCGTTAGTGCAAGAATCATGTATACTTGTTGCGGTATCAGACTACTATGGGTGAAGTTTTGCCTAATAACTATGAGACCAACTTTTGGCATTCATTGACTTAGATGCTCTCCTTTGATTTTCTTCTTCTGCTGAGGCTCGTTGTTATTAATTTAATTGTCATCACAGCTTGTGTGATCTTTGCAAATCAAAAACCTAGTATGTGGATACCAAAGGTAGCTCAATAACTAACTTCCCCGACAAGAACACGTACGCTATAACTGAGATAGTAACCGTCGAACTGTATGCGCGAGCAATGATTGGAATGATAGCGGGAGTAGACTATACTGTATAATACATAAACATCAACAGGTTCAACACTGAAGAGAGTTTATCTAATTCTTATATCCCATCGTTATTAAAATCACCAAGAGTGAGAGAATACACGTAGAGTACAGCACATTGCCTACACAGAGATAAACATATATTACAAAGGCTCTCTTAACCTTGTGATACATTATTAGTTAGTCTGTATCCTGTCGTGTTTAAGCTTCTAGGTCCCGCTTAAATAGAAGCTTAGATAGCTTCTGATGTGAAACCCTAGAGTTTCTTATAGTGGCCTGATGCAAGAGCCGTCAGAGCAAATGCAGATCCCCAACAACCCGTCTAAGCACAATTCCGGGTAGCTGAAAGTACAGTCATCACTTGTACTACAGGCAGAGCCCCCAGCCCCAGCTTCTGTGGTGGGGCTTGCCGCCTCTGTAGTGGTAGATCCTTCAACGGTAGCCGTGGTAGTGATAGGTTCTTCAATCATGGCAGAGGTAGTGATAGGAACGTCGGGTGTCCCAGTCTCTGTAGCGCTTTCGACAACCGTAGAGTAGAGACCGTTAGTGCTATTAATGACAGTTGCAGTTGATGTGGTATAGGCAGTGGTGTCGGACAAAGTTGTTGTTGGGCGGCAAGGGCTTGCATTTACAGCAATAACCAAGAGTACAAACGCACGAATGACGTTGGAGGACAACATAGTGAGCGACTGGTATAAGAGAGTGGTGGTCAAGGCGGAGAAGAAAGAATGAATGAAAGCGAAGGAACGAAAATTCATTACAGGAAAAAGGAAGGTCAGACATTCGGTTATATACCCAACGATTGAATGGCTGCTTCCCCTGGTTTCTTGCTATTTGCTGGCGTTGAACCTCATCAATAGTGTATTGAACTAGCAGTTTACTACCCATTTAGCTTTCTTTACGGAGTCTTGCCCTGGCTTTTGACAGGGTTGTTCAGCCACTTTGGGGGCTAAGAGGTTCAGCTGAAAATCTTGGAAATTAGGACAAGAAGTAAAGTGAGGAAGTATATGGGACTCCGGTACAGGAATCGAACCTGGGGCCCACGGTCACAATCTCTCTAGTTTCGAGACATTGTTGTCGTTGAGAAATATCGTGATGAAGACATCATATCGGCATGGAGTTCGCAAGTTGTAGGTGGATCGTGTGTTTTGAGTTTCTCCTTCGAAGCATGCGGGTTCGTGCTATCCCAGGCAGTAGGTAGTGTCCGTGACAAGAAATCCGGACGGGGCCGAAAGCTCCCAGCGTAGACGGTCGGACGGAAGGCTAAGCCCGAGAATAGTGTCCACGATAGCAGCTTGATAGAAACAGCATGTTCTCAACCAGCATTGTATAGCAACATTTTGAGACATATCTAATCATGCTGTATGTTGAGCACCTAAAAATAGGTTCGCAAATGTTGCCGACCGAAACTTGTATCAGGATATTGCCTCCTCGAAAATGGCGGGCTGAATATACATACATACATCACAGTTTCACATCAGTTCTGTGAGGCCCATGCTATCTACGTTTCGATTCAACTTGGCATGAAACGCGCCCAACGTTTGTTAGCCATCAATTGTAACTTCAGCTTTTCCTGAACAACGTCTCCGAATTCGCCCCCTCGATATGGAACGGCTTTTCATCTATGTAAGCCTGAACGAATTCAGAATAAATGCAGAAACTCAAACGGAAGGAGATAGAACATGGTCAAATTTCATGGACCTAGTCTAAGATCTCAATTCCGAGGCTCATGGCATACACCATTTACAGGTCTTATTGTGCCTATACGGGTATCTGGCTCTCTGTCGTTACTACCAGACCATAGCGGATATGTGTTGAGATACTCTTCGCACGTTTTTAAACCTTGTACACAATCTTGTAGTTCGAGATTTTACCGTCACGATACTCTTGGAATCCTCGCGAAACAGCATCTAGGCCATCTTCAATCAGCTTGGACGAGTTAGGCTTGATTTGACCCGACGAAAGCAACTCAGGCAGCTTTTGAAAGAAACTGGTAGCAAGTTCGTGGTCCGCTTGGTTGGCCTATTTCATTCGTTAGCTACGAAATCTTGTATGATTTCACGCTATGAATACTTACCGGCCAGTGGAACCCCCCGTAACTATGATCCTTCAGGAAAGCTGTCCAGACGAGGACATCAGTAACCTTGACGCCCTTGACCACGTGTTCAGTGTTGGCTTTTCCAGGGCGGACAGTGCACAGAACACCGTTATCGTGAGAAATGGCGCGCGAGGCTGTCTTGGACGATGCTTTGTTTCCAACAGTATCAAAGACGTATTGCAGACCAGGAGCTGCCTTCTGGATGTTGTCGACCACCGCTTCATCTCGATAGTCGAACGCTTTCCTCGCACCATAAGACTTGACAAGGTCATGGTGGCGTGGGCTGCAGGTTGTAATGACGTCTAATCCATGCAGCCTAGCAATTTGAATTGCGTAAAGGCCTACACTTGCTACAAATGATGTTAGTCACATGATCAAGAAGGAGTCAAGGGCGATCAGCAGGAGGGAGGGATGTAATGACAGAACTTACAGCTGCCACCCCAGATGAGAACTGCGGGCTTCTTATCACCACTGGTATCAATGGCCAGGGAGTCCTTAGAAAACAAACTGAGTAAAGCGGTGCATGACGCGAGTGGCACAGTAGTTGCTTTTTCCGCACTCAGACCCTCAGGAACCGGGAAGCAAATGTGCTCGTCGGCGATGGTATATTGGCTGTAACCTCCCAGGCCCTTCGTCTCGCCTAACCTTTTGTCAGCTTGCCGGGTTACGTGAAATCAGGTCTGGATGACATAGGACATACCTCCCCAGATCAGGCCGGCAATGGTCGTTCCTTTTGTGATTCTAGTTACGCCCGGTCCGGTTTCTTCAACCACACCGACAAAGTCGCAGCCGAGAATAGCGCCGTCCCCAAAAGCGTTGCCGTCAAAAGACTGAACTGTAGGTAATTCAGTTAGTCATGAGTGATTTGAGTAAAAGGAAGTTGAAGCTAGTATCGAAAGAGGATTCATCTTACCATCTGTCGGGTTCTGGGCTACGTAAGACACCTTGACCAAAAGCTGGTTCTTCCCAGGTGTGGGCACGGGAACCTGTTCCTTGGAAAGACTTGGATTGTTCTTACTGTCGACTCTGACGACCAGAGCTTCGGAAGATGCTGGGATTGACATTTTGAGATATTTGTGCTGCGGATTTATGCAAGAGAGTTCGATGGAATGATGGTGTTTGAACATTACTGCTGGCAATGAAGCAGATTATATAGGCAGCAGATGACAATGCTGTAGTCGGTATCAAAGTCTCACATCTTCAACCCTTCACGTCATCACTGATTCATGTCATCACTTATTTAGCATGTATTTACAATCATCGCCGATTCTCTGCACTCCGTAGTCTGTAGTCATTCGGCCCTTTGGCCGTCGCAAGCCTTGATCAGTTTCTTCACTCCACGATATTCCTGTTGGAAGTGAAAATACAAAAGACTACGGCGGGTCAATGACATATCATTCTGTATTAATAAACAACGCAGGATTCTGAATACTTGAACAACGTTATTAATTTGTAACTACGAGATAACCGGTGGTCAAGACAGGGCAATTGGAAGCGCCACTAGCGCGAGATGCTCAGTGCTGTGAGTTTTAGCCAGCCCCTCCCTGCATTACGGTGAGTCGGATGAGAAGAAAATGGCATCTGGAAACGCCCCCAAAACCTCAAAATACTTTAACCAACTTTCTCTATTCCCCTTAGCACAGTTCCAATTATATGATCTCGACGTCATTTATGATCTATCGCATCCAGGACTGGACTTGTTCTTTATCATGTATCTTGACCCTGAGTCAAGACCTTACATTTCGTCCGTTATCTGTAATCTTTAAGCTGCCCATCTTGACAGATTCCTTTTAAACAATTGCATCATGAGCTCTTCAGATCTATGCCTTCCATCGGAAACGGAGCTTAATCTCAACAACCCCGTTCCATTCACGGTTCGTTTCAACAAAGACCTTATCGAACTGACGAAACAGAAACTCGATCTCGCGCGATATCCCTTCGAGCAGAGTGACTTTGGGGCCGATGACTGGTCACAAGGCGCAAAGGTGGCCAAAGTGAAACAATTGGCTCATTACTGGCGTCATGAATACGACTGGGCAAAGCAGGAGGTTAGTTACCATTGTGTCATATTTCGAAGCGGACCAGGGAGTTGGCTAAGCAGTGAAACCAACAGAAACTCATTAATGAAACGTTCAACCATTATGTCGTGATGCTTCAAGTGCCTGGATACGGACCACTGGTCTTGCACTTCACGCATGCAAAGTCGTCCAGCCCCAATGCTGTTCCAATGCTTTTCTCTCATGGCTGGCCAGGCTCTTTCATCGAAGCGTCCAAGGTTGTCAAGCGTCTAAACAATCCCGAAAAGTCGACCGATCCCTCCTTCAACGTCGTTGCGCCCTCTATTCCAGGATTTGGCTTCTCCCCAGCCCCGAAAAAGTCAGGCGTCGGCCCAGAGGTCGTCGCTCGAGCATATAAGATTCTAATGACGGACGTGCTTGGTTACAAGTGGTTCGTCACTCAGGGCGGAGACTTTGGGTCTTTTATCACCAGATCCATAGCCATCCAGTTTCCGGAAGTTGTTCGTGCTCAACATCTGAACATGTTCCCCGTGCCACCTCCAACCTTGTGGTCCGCCCCTCTGGCCTACCTTCGATGGTGCTTCTCTGGGCTCTTTTATTCCGAATTCGAACGCGGGGCCGTCTCTGTGAGAAGGAACTTCGAGGTGGACCAGAGTGGTTATCTAGAACAACAGAGGACCAGGCCTCAGACATTAGGATACGCTCTGGGTGATTCACCGGTTGGTCTGTTGGCCTGGTTTGTTGAAAAACTCCATGACTGGGGTCACGTCGAAGAAGCTTTTGATCCCGACACAGCTATAACCCTAGTTGTCATGCACTGGATCCAGGGGGCGACACCCGGCTTGAGGTTCTACCGCGAGGCTTTTGGCTCTCGACGGGAGGCCGAAAAGACGTTTGAGACATATGTCAGTTGTCCTACTGGCGTCAGTATGTATGTCAAAGAACAGCTACATGTAAGTAGGCCCCTGGGATGCTGTTAGTCAAGAAACTGATCGTCGACTTTTTCCCATTTACCAGTGCCCTAAGGATTGGGCCCAGCAGGCTGCAAATATCCAATACTGGAGAGAGTACGGAGTTGGAGGCCACTTCTCATCCCTCGAGTGCCCGGATGTGTTTATTCAGGATATGAGGTCATTCTTCACTTCGGACTCGGTGAAGAAGTCAATCAAGACTTTAGGAAGGGGTCTATAGGTTATAGCAGCGATTGATAAATGGGGGACTTCATCAATAAAGATGTCGAAGAAGTATAGATGATGTTTATTCGTAAGAAAGTTGAACGTGGCCTGGCATTCTTGCTGCTTGTCCATCATGTAGCATATCGTGTTAAGCAGATATCTTTTTCGTATTTGATGATGCATTCTTGAGGCTTTATTGTTATGGTCGCCGCTCTTTTGAGATGTACTTTATGGCGATGTGAAGGACCGCCGTATCATGAGTTAACCATTGAATTTGCGTCGCATATTGCTTATCGCTTACTGAGTAATTGTCTGGTCATTTGCCCAAGACAACGCACTTTGAACTACAGCTCATATAGAAACGGAGTCTAGTTCTCCAAGTCCCAGAGCATTCTCAAATCTTTGGCCCGTTCCGAAGTTTTCCAGCCTGTCTCCCGTTCGATCTTGGCCAAGTGCTTCAAGAGAGCGATCTTTTCAGCGGGAAAGTCTTCTGATTCCGATGGGCTATTCCAATCCTCGGCCGTGTCTACCATGGAAGAGGTGCTGGCTCCAAACCCGCCGTTCCCCGTTGAACCAGGACCCGTCTGCAGCAGATGTCCCGAACCTTGACGTACAAGCATTCTGCTACTTCCATGTCCCTGCTGAATTGCAGCTGGTTGCTTGGATGAGCCTACAAATGCCTTACCTGCTATATACAAGGGCTGGAGATGATTCACCCAGTTTGCACTGTATTGGACATCGAGGTTAGTGGGCTGATAGGAGCCGAAAGAGGAGGGCTGTTGGAGTAGTTAGCTTACTGAGAAGGGTTGCTTGTAGAGATTCCTCCGAGTTCTCGAGCATGCCAAACAGGACTCAGCTGCATACTGTCAATTCTACCAGGACTTATCACTTGCATAGGCGCTGTGCACATACCACTTCGGCCGTGTCCAAGGATGGGTCAGGCCTAACTAACCCACTTTGTAGCAAGAGGATTGAGCCAGCGTGATAGAACGTATTCCCACATACTAGTAGCACGATTAGCCGCCAGCAGCGAAAGGCAGACATACAAACTTACTTGATGCTGGTAGAGCGAACACAATTGTCGGGAAAGGATTCTTGTCCGACTTGTCAACTCTCATCAACGGCTTCACACTCCGAAGGCGCCAGCGTCTCCATTGCTGAAGCTCCTCCCATGACGTCTGTGCATTTTTTCTTAGCTCAGTCGATGAGGTATCTTCTGCGCCATCTTCTCCATTGAGAATATTAATAATCCTGGCAAATATCAGGATAGCAAAGTTGCAGTAGTCATCGGTATCTCCCTTCGCGGCGACCAAGGCAAGCGAGTCTTCATCTACCCACGAGTCTGTCGGGATCAACGTAGTCTGGTTTAGGATAAATGCGGCCCATACATCTTGCATACGTCAGCATTCGCCAGAGTCCTTTCCAGTCGAGTATGTGACGAACCTATACGTGCGAAAGCCCAGAAGCAGGCTTTTACTATTCCCTTACTGTTTCCATTCCATTTCCGCAACCTTAGTAACCCAGCGCAGCCCTATGAGCAGACGTACACGTCAGCTCTGATCATAATCGGGGATATGTCCGCGTACCCTGAGGTGTCGTCTCCACTCGGAAACGCTTGAAGCCATCATTTCATATACACAAAGAATCGTGCATGTTGCCAGGATGGACGAGTCTGCTGCTGCAGGATCATGTCCTAGTAGCAGACGAATGGTGTACTGATAAAGCTCGAGCGTGATCTGCCGAGGACAACCTTGTATGACATCGAGTTGGCGGGAAGCGAGGGACATAGCTGCTGCAACAAATGGCTTCGAATCCATCATCTGGTGGACGCTTTTGGCGGAGAAATGCCTTTCCGAATCTGTCGTCTCACACCACGTCGCTGTCTCTCTCATGTAAGCAGACATGAGATCGATCTGGATCGTTTGGGAAACAGGAAGCCCTGGCTCGGGCTCAGGGGAAACGCCCCGAGAAATGGCTTGGCCTAGAGAGAAAGGGGCGAAGGGTAGATCGGAGATCCAATGGGTAGGGAATAAAGGTGTTCCAGTAAGGTCAGGCGGCGGCGGGATGGGCGCGGAAGGTATAACATCGAAGTGGCTGAACGCGTTGTCTTGGCCATAGGGACCAACAATGTCGCTATTTACACTGCCAGTACTATCATTCTCGTTTCGTTCTTGTTCCTTGTCAGTCGTGAAAAACACATCATGGGATATCGCGTCGCCGGACACAGTTGTTGAAACTCCTTCGTCAGGCTCTTGTAAGGTATTTTCGGTAGCATCGCAGTCAGACTCATCTGCTGAAGATGATTCACAATCATCTTTGCAAAAAGAGCGAACAATGTCTTCGGTATCGTCGATAATCTTCAGAACATGGGCGTCAGCTGGTCATTGCTTGGACAGCAGGACGTAAAAGATACGACTTACAACTAATGAGGCCACTCTGTGCTTGCCCGCCTCGGAACCACTTGATTGAGCTTTTCCTCTCTGCTTATCAGCGTCTGATAGGGCGGCAGTGTGTTCTGAAGAGAGCTGTAGCGACCTTGAAGGATGAAAGGAAACCTTCAATCCCCAGGCACATTCAACCCGGCGCGTCTGGCATTCCCTACAAGTGGGATGATGTCCATCACCTAGACGAGAAGAAAGTAAGCATGGACGATCTGGAAAAAGGCCGCTGATGCATAGAATAAGATTGATACCCACATTTTCGCCTCCGTCGCCGGCAGGGGAGGCTATAGTTGCAAGTCAACAAGTGTCAACCTTGGATTTTCATGAGAGCTGGGCATGTCTCAGGGGGGTTTCAGTACCATCCTGATCGGGAGCGACAATGTTTCTTTTTCCTCGGCTCGCTGGATGCTGCTGGAGATGAATCGAGTGATGCGCGGGTCCGGACAGGCATATTGAGTGAGAACGTGCGTGAGGCAGAAAAACCCAACCGGCTTCAATGCTCGTGAGGTTAGACTTGTCGTGGCATAGAATGCAATGTTTCAACGGAGCGGTTAGAGTTGACCATTAAATGTTTCTACAAAACCCCTCTGACTAGTGCTAGCGGCTGAGTGGTGATAGCGTGGCTCTCGGGGGCTGAAGACACGGACAAGTATCCCTGCAGATGAGGTTTGTCGCTAGGACGATTACAGTTACCACATTACTCCGCATATATGGGTCCAAGCCAAGGTTACAGGCTAGAATTGCCGCCCTTGTTCTAGATCCTGCAATAATTCGGATGCGAATATTCCCGGTAAACTTCAAGCGAGCGAGTGCAAGTCGAAGCGCTGCTGTATCCACAAAACCATTCGTGGATGGGTCTCGACGCATAGGGCCCTTCTCCGCCTGAGTGCTCTTAGACAGCTAAGCCGGGAAGGGAGGTTGGTGTTCTAAAATGTATCGTGAAATCACGATTAGATAATAGGCATGCTTGCAGAAGAATAGTTTCTCAGCCTATGTTAGGATCTCTCTTATTTGAAGCATCAGTTATGTATAGGGTAAGACTGCATAAGTGAGCATGTCGTTATCGGTGATCCTGGCACTATTCGTAACGGCAATCCATCCGATCTGAGATTAAAGTGCGATCAACTGCTCGATAAACTGACTGGCAAAGTCCGTCTGGGCGGCGAGGTCTGAGTTACCATCGAAGACACACTCGTTGTCGCTGGACTCATAGCTGGCAGTTCGGCGGTTGGAGCCAAGCCAATTCTTGCCGCACTGAGTCTGCCAAAGAGGCACAAGCTCAGTGACCAACGACCGATTGCACGTAGTGCGTAGTGGGTATGAATGACATGAATTCTCTACATCATATCACACGACTGCATGACGGTGGTTGTTGCATACAGCTCTCCAGGCGGCCAGCTCAGCGGGCCCCGCAGATGCATGGCCAAGTGATATTCTGCCTCTGCATGACACTGGATTGTTTATATCTCGGTGGCAAGATTGCAAGCAGTTAATCGCCTAATCCCTGCTATCATATCCAGTGGTCTGGACTGGAACCCTACAGCCGAGTAGGGCTGCATGGTGAGAGGAGGAGTCTGGAAATCGGATGTGGCTCTTCTCGTCCTCAACTGTTTAGCGACCGATTAGCAGGTCATTACGTCGGTGTGAATAAGTGCTGCAACACAGCTTCTCTCCAGAAATTGCTGTAGGTGATTCCGGGTTCCAGTGAAAGCGAAGTGCGGTCGGATTGCAAAGAATTCGGGCCCCCGGACCACCGAGACCGAATCCGTCATTTGCCTTTGTACCAGAGTTGAACTTTAGCGTCATGTTAGTGGCATTTACAGCACCTACCCATATATTATTAATGCCTTCCTTTTCATTCCTTATTTCTTTGCTTTCTTTACATTAACTAAGACTCCAAGTCATTTACTCAATCGCTCATCCATTTTGTTGTATCAAGAACACTATGAGCTCCTTGAGCACTATCAAGTTGACGCCGCCCGCTCCTGCCTGCACTTCCTACTCAAGTGACGAGCACACGCTTTCAGAGCGTTTAGGTGAAGCTACGATGAATGACAGCAAACTTGGGGTGATAGGGGATCATGTAAAGGATGAAGAGGTAGTGGACAACAAGCCAGTGGAAAATATTGACAGCGTCGCGACACCCTTCTCGATCACTGCCGGCAACGGGGACTACAGTCAGATGAAGGGGGTGTTCTTGATCGTCAATGTGCACAGGACTTTGCGGACCGTTGTGGTTGTCGCTATCATCACTTGCGTTGCGGCAGGTAAGTCTGATTAAGGACACTTGACACTGGGCGCAACAAAAACTGACTTGATCGTTAGGTGCCTTGTACCCTGCGCTTGCACTCCTCTTCTACAAGACAATGGACACAATTAAAACCCTTGATGTCAACAAGCAAAACATCTTCTCAACAGTTTTCGTTCTTATACCATTCGGCAACATGATAGCATACAGCATCGTAGGCTGGTCAGCCGACAGGATCGCTCAAGTAAGGCTCCTATGTGGAATGTCACGGTTGAATAACTTCTCAACTATTATTTTAGCATTTGATCAAGGTCCATCGAAACGAACTCTTCGGTAATACTACTCGTCAGGATGTGGCTATCTCTGAACACCTGGAGCATGGCAACGGAGCCCTTGTCTTGCGACTCTCGGACGATCCGACAATGTTGCAGGAGCTGCTATCCAATAGCCTCACCCTGCTATTTTTCAGCATGATCAACCTTGTCTCGAGCTTCATAATCGGCATTGCGATTACGTGGAAGCTGGGCTGCATAGTACCTAACTCTCCTCGATAGGAGGTCGTGTATTATAAATAAGAACTATTAGGAATGAGGTTTCCGTGAAGTTATTAAATGAGATGAGGACAAGACTGGCTGACCAGACAAGGAGTTGTCTTTGCACTGCAATACCACTCAGATGGTTTAGCACATGGTTTCTCACTCAATGGAGGGACATAAGACTTTGACTCAACTTTTCAATATTAATAGTGAGATATCTTGTTTACGCCAAAGACTATTTTCAGCCTGAATGATTCAGGACGGACTTGGTACAACTTCTTTCTGTTTCGCCTATTGTGGTTAGAGGCTGATCTAACCTAAAGACTAAAAGAAAAATCTTAAGAACCACAAGTGCTAGATAATACTGCTACTTGACAATAACAGGTAGCTAGCTAGATAAGACCTTGCAGGTATTTAATCTTATTGACTTGAAGCTACATTGCACAGGACACGGGCACGAGAGAGATGACATGGGGAAATAATGTCACTTAGACCCTAAGTGGGTTCGGTATATATACATACAAAGGAGTTGAGCTTTACGGATAGAGCATTGTCATAATAACTACCGAAGCTCCTTATCATTCTGTCACAGCTTGCAGATGAAAGAATCCTGGCCCGCGGGACGGACTCGGTGGCGCAGAGTCCGGAGAGAGCGGCTAGCGCGGGGATTGACCGTTCGGGGTGCGGAACTCTGACAGCCCGGTCGCCCGCGTCAAGATGTGACACTGCCCGCTGGGTTGTGGAAATTGCTGTCTCCCCTGTAACAGACCAACCTAAGCGCCGTTCAATGGGGTATACATGCAACGGCAACTCCAAGCGTTGCGCGACTGTGGAATGCAAACCAACCTCTACTGAAGATCTTCTATGATGGAGTATCGGAACCACAGTCACAGCCACCAATCTACAGCCCTCCTGATTACCTCTTTTAGTCCAGCATGTTGAGTAATACCTCACCTGACCTAGATTCACAAAGTTAGGAAAACAACACGCTTTCAAGGTTGGATTTAACCAATGAAACTGGCACAACTCTAAGCGCTGCTGTCCCCGCAAATTATTCCCGTGACAGCTCTCCACGTACAGCGCCCTCCTCTACACTAGGTACCTTCTAATATCCGGTTCTCTTGTAGGTTAATGGCCGTCGAACATCCTATAAAAGGGTATAGAAATAGCCTAAGAAAGTAGAATTGGTTTCATCAGTACAGCTGATATACTCTGTTTATCCGTAACTGCTTCCACTGCCTCAATACGCAATAAAACATGGCTCGCTCAAAAAAGGAGGTCATCATCATCGGTGGTGGTATCTCCGGCCTTGGAATGGCCATCCAGCTCAAGAGACTCCTCGGCCATGACAATTTCACCATATACGAAAAGTCAGATAACATCGGTGGCACTTGGTGGCACAACCGATATCCTGCATGTGCTTGCGATATTCCCAGTCATTTCTATTCCTACAGTTTTGCACTGAACCCTGACTGGACAAGCATGTATCCTGGACGTGATGAGCTTCACGGCTACTTTATGTCTGTTGCTGAGAAGTACAACATACTTCCACACTGTCAGTTCAACACAATGTGTCTGGATATGCGCTGGGACTCGGCGCGCTCGCTTTGGGTTTGCACCTTTGAGAACACACAGACAGGGGAGAAGTTCGTACGGGAAGCACCGGTTGTTGTGAGCGCGGTCGGTACCCTAGATCGGCCTTTTATTCCGCAGATTGAAGGCGCAGAGTCATTCCAGGGCAAAATGTTTCACAGCGCTCGATGGGACGACTCTATCGAGGTCAAGAACAAGAACATTGTTGTATTGGGCAATGGTGCTTCGGCAACTCAGTTTGTTCCTGAGCTTGTCAAACAAGTTGGACCCAAGGGCAAGGTGACTCAATTGGTCAGGAGTGCCCACTGGTGGACTAAAAGGGTAACGTACTCTCCCCGAATTTCTCCCATACGATTGACTCTAACCCATATGTCTAGGGAAACCCAACTTATTCTTCCGCCTTTAAGCTGACCATGAAGTACATCCCGCTTGCCGCCCGCATGTACCGTGTGCTGCTCGCTTGGGAGCTCGAAAAAGTGTTTTACTCCTTCCTCATGACAGACAATGGAGCGCGCATGAGGCAGAAGATCCGCGATACTACCTATTCATACATCGAGAATGATGCACCACCTCAGTATCGCGAAGTGTTGAGACCCAACTATGAGCCTGGCTGTAAGCGAAGAGTTAACACAGCCACATATCTTGCCGCCTTGCATTCACCTAATATGCACTTGGCCAAGGACAATGTCATCAAGATAGGCCCGAAGCAAGTTGAGACGGCAAGCGGCGAGACCTATCCAGCAGATGCTATCATCTTCGCCACAGGCTTTTTGACCCAGAAGTGGCTTCACCCGATGGAAGTCAAAGGCGAGAATGGCCTGGACTTGCATCAGGTTTGGGACTCCATGGGTGGCGCTGAAGCCTACAAGGGTACTGTTGTCACAGGCTTCCCCAATTTCTTCATCCTGTATGGTCCAAACGCAGCCACTGGCCAACATTCGGTCATCTTCCACTCTGAGTGCCAGATCAACTACACCTGTCGTTTGTTACGACAGGTTCTCAGTGGTGGTGACCCTGCAGCCGCAATCATGGTCAAGCCTGAGGCTCAACGCCGCGACCTAGCTTGGGTGCATGGTAAGCTCAAGAACCTCGTCTTCAACAGTGGTTGTCAGAGTTGGTGGATGGACCCCAAGACGAAGAAGAACACATTTATCTATCCTGATCCCATGTTTCTCTACTGGTTTCGGACGATCTTCCCACGCTGGTCGGATTTTGAAGTCCGCAGGGTTGAAACACCCAAGATTTCGATTTCCTCCAAAGTCTTTGCTAGCACGCTGCTGAGTCTGGGTTTGGGATTTATTGCTGTAATGTCGTTGAAAGATGCTGAAAAGGACCGGTATGCGAAGGTGATTTCACAGTGTTTGCAGAATGTATTTCCCTCCCTGTCGATTAGGTAGAGATTAAGTCACTGCAATTTTGGTCTAGAGTTCCATTGTATTTTTAATGCATAAGAATTCACAGAAAAGCAAGTCTGCATTTTGACATGACCAGCAACTCAGCGCGCAGATATCCGTCCGAAGCCTATGTTCTAAGTCCTCATGACTCTGTAGCGGGATCATGGTAGAGATTTAGGAGAATTAAAATGAGTCTGACAAAGCTAATTAACTTCCCACCTGGATATCCCCGTGATAGAAGTATAGCAGAGCAAGCCTATTTTTGGGTTGCGTGAAATAACGTTGAGTGACGACGCTTCCTGTTACCGTTTAGTTTCTCTTCGATGCAACTTCCAAATAACAGGTAATATCATGCCTAAACAACACCGAGCTCGGGCGTTAAGAAACATCGACCAGCTGCTGATCAATGGAGCTTATAATAGGATCAATCATAAACAACTTGATTGGCTTATGAGGAG
Source organism: Fusarium armeniacum (assembly GCA_013618295.1). Lineage (NCBI taxonomy): Eukaryota > Fungi > Ascomycota > Sordariomycetes > Hypocreales > Nectriaceae > Fusarium > Fusarium armeniacum. The sequence continues at coordinate 234,242 of JABFER010000036.1, forward strand.
CATGCTCTCACGGATGGCAATAATGTGAGACATGGCTACGACTAGACGTTCAGCAGGACGCGGATGGGAAATTTGAAGACAATCCGGGGTCAACGGGCCAGGATCGATAAAGGGGAGACAAATCGAAGGGTAGCCATGTTGGGAAATTGTTTGCGTGCTTGCTGCTTCCACATTCTCAGATGATCATGATCTAGCGGTCCTTTCAAGCTTCAAAGAGTACATTTCAAGAGATCAACAACCATAGCAAGATTAAACCTGAACCCACATAGATGCATACCTTGACTACCTAGAGAAAGATTCGATTCTGTCCATAGAACTCGAGCCAAATACGTGTTCCACGTAATTGAGAACCTGCGAGGCTTGAATAGACTACTTCTTCGGAGAATGAAGACACCGGTGAGGATTGTCCGCGGATCCCGACACAGAATCTGTGATAGTGTCTAGCATTGGTGAGGCTGTGGCAAGACGACAAAAAGACAGCAAAACTAAATCTGCCACGCCACCCCGGACGCGCTCAAAATACATTCATCCAATCCCCGTATGAAAATGACAACATGAGCCATTTCTAGCCCTAGATTATTTCCCGCCTGACCGTAAGGCGTTGACGGCACGGCGGAACTTCTTCGTCACGCGGCGGTTCTGGACGCCTACCCAGTTCTCCTGGACATTCCATCAGGTCATCGTAAGCGCAAGCGCTGGACAGCTGTACCGGCGCTAATTGAGCTAGCGTTAATTTGAAGCTTCAATCTTTGCATGAATCTATCGAAAACTCCAAATGCAGCAAATCTACCCCTTTTTTTACCCCGCATAACTTTATTGCCCCAGATCTCGACCCCACAGGTTTCTGGGGAAGCATCTCAAGCAAGTATTACTTTATAAACATTGTGTCGTGGTCCTTCAGGATTGAGGGCACAATCGCATTCTTACATGTTCTTTCAGTCTCCCGAGATTCTCATACTTTTCATCTACCAACTATGGCACTATTCAGTCTCGGACGAGGCAAAAGCGTTCAAGCAGGCGTGACTATATGCTGCCTCGTTGCATTCGTCCTCTTTGGTTACGATCAGGGAGTCTTTGGAGGCATCCTACAGAATGAAGATTGGCAAAACCAATTCGACCACCCCAATGACACCAAAACCGGAATCATAGTATCCTGCTACAATCTGGGGTGTTTGGCAGGCCGTGTTAGTATGTTATGGATAATCGAGTGTCTATCCCCAGGTTGATATTCACATGCTAATCTGTGCTGCTACTAAAGTTAATTTCTTCCTTGGAGACAAACTTGGCCGTCGCAGGACCATCTGGGCTGCCATGGGCTTTGTCGTCATTGGTGCGGTTCTTCAAACTACTGCGTACAACGTTCCCCATCTGGTCATCGGACGAGTGATTACTGGTTTCGGCACAGGAATTAAGACCTCGACGGTACCCATGTAAGTCATCGCCACAAAACAATGAGTATGGCAGTGGCTAACAGAAGCAGGTATCAATCTGAGCTATGCTCACCCGAATCTCGCGGCCGTCTGGTCTCCAGTGAAGTCCTCTTCGTCGGAGTGGGCATTACAATCGCATACTGGTTCGACTTTGGCATGTCCTACGTTGGAGGTGCCATCGCCTGGCGCCTTCCCCTTGCCTTCCAAATTGTCTTTGCCATCGGTGTTATAATTCTTGTCTTTTCACTTCCCGAGTCTCCGCGCTGGCTGTTGATACAAGGACGCGACCAAGAAGCTATTGAAGTTATGTGTCGTGTCTATGACAAACGCCCTACAGACTCGTTCGTCGTGTTGGAAATCAACTCGATTCAACTAGCTATTGAAAGAGAAGTCTCGGCGAAAAAGAATGGCTCATTCTTGAGTGTTTTCAGGTCGGACAGCATCAGAACCAGGTACCGCATCTTGCTTGCCTGGGGCGTCCAATTTATGAACCAAGCTGGCGGAATTAACTTGGTCGTCTACTACATCCCATCAGTCTTGGTTCAGAATGTCGGAATGTCAGCACGCATGGCCCAGATTCTTGGCGGTTGTATCAACATGATGTTCATGTTTGGCTCAATCTTACCTTCGCTTGCTCTGGATCGAATGGGCCGTCGCAAGACAATGCTCTGGGGCTGTTCAGGTCTCAGTCTTTGCATGCTCATGGTAGCAGTTCTTCTGTCTCGAGTCGGTTACCCCGACGGCCATGTTTGTGCGTCAGCGGCAGTAGCCTTCTTTTTTCTCTACATGCTCATCTTTGGCATGAGCGTCAACTGCGTTCCTTGGGTTTATGTTCCCGAGATTCTACCTCTTGACGCCCGTACTAGGGGAACAGCCATTGGAATCAGTTCTAACTGGCTCTGGAACTTTACTGTTGTCATGATCACGCCAGTCATTATTAATCGGTTGCAGTGGAAGGCGTATCTGATTTTCATGATTACAAACTTGCTCTTCGTGCCCGCATTCTATTTCTTCTATCCGGAGACGAGCAACTTCAAGCTGGAGGATATCGATCTTATATTTTCTCAGGGAGGAAACCCGGTTTCCGTCGCGCGGCAGATGTCGAAGAACCTGAACAGTAATGCTGCCACCAATAGAGACGCACCCTTACCTGGCATGGAAAAGGATGAGAGTGTCAGCGTACATGTTGCTTGACATGAGATTATGGGTTACGGCTCTGTTAGATGAAGTGGATTGACTGAGATGGTCACGGAACTCCCGCTGCTTGTTGAGCGTTGTGCGTGGATTTGTGAGTTACGATGTTGTTTATATTGCGCAGTAGTGCTGGTTGGAGAAACATTCCATGAGACTTGTTTGTTCTTACCAAGACGGACTTCTCGTGACGTTTATATAGCTCAATGACTGTGTCTAAGCCTTTCAAATTGATAGTGTCAATCCTGAAGTGAAGTGATATTCCTGGATTTTCCAATACGTGATAGAGAATTACGTGTTCAAAGGGAAGAACAAATCATTAACATTGACATGGCTGATATCACTTACAGTTCAGGGTAGCTCTGTTCCACGCGTCCACCAGACCTAATCTTGCCAGATCGGGCAGGTGATTCAAGGTTTTCAAAAAATAGGGGTTTATAGGCACTTGATGACTGACGCTCACAGCTAAGCCAATTTCGACGAAGCAGGAGATCTTAGAAGGTTGTCCCGGCATTTCAAGCCGAAGACCAAAGTCTAACGCTATGATATAATTACAGTCAATCAATCTTCCCATCTTGTCCTCCCATCTTAGAGTCCACACTGCCACACGTCAACTCCGCTCTGCGCATACCGCAAATAGAAAGTACCCACAAGCAATTATCCCCTAACAGGACGTCATCGCTGCTAAGCCTCCTGCTCCATCTTTTCGGTACCAGTAATATGTGTAAGGCTCGCCTCGGGGTATTCTAGCACCGCCCTAGTTGTTTCTTAGGGCCCGCCTTACTCTGCTAACGGAGTCCGCGGGTCTATCTTTGTGTTTGTTAACCAGGTACAGCTGGTCTTGTAGAGGGGCTTAGTAGCAGCTAGGAAAAAACAATAAGTGTGCTGATAAACGATAACGAGAACGACCGTGATCCATTCTGTAAATGCGATCGATAGATTTGAATTCGAACTAAGTATCCTACGATTTAATAATTCGTAGCCCGACCTCGTCATCTCCCTCTCGAATCAACAACTCTCACCAAGCCAAATGAATCGATATACGACCCTGCTTGCGAAGCACACCCCTTTCGGATCACTCTTTTGCGGCAGTGTGCTCCAATTCTCTTTCCGTCTTTCTTCGTTCTGAAATACATCAACCCAGTATCACCGCCTATCCAAGACCTTCGCAACCAAATCCTCTTCCTCTTCCGAGTTCCAAGCTTAACCCTCCCGCTTCAACCCGACCAACGGCCCTGACCCTCCCCGAGCGCAAACCTGGCTCTTCAACGATAGGACACCTCTTTGAAACGGGTAAAGCCTACTTAAAGCTCTATAAGACAGGGATTTCAGCTGTCTTCGCGAACCGGCGCCACTTACAACACATCGTCGCATCTAAAAGTGCCTCCGTCGACGGCTTCCGCCCGCCTTCCATCTTCAATCCTGGCCTAATCCCTAAGGGCTTCTCCTGCGCTGACTTGGTCCTCCTCTGGCGTGTCCGCCACGATATCCTTCGCGTCCCGCTCTTCAACCTCGTCCTTCTTGTATGCTGGGAACTTGCTCCGCTCGTCGTTATCTTCATCGATGGCGTCGTACCGTACATTTGCCGCCTGCCGCGCCACATCTCTGCCAGCCTCGTGCAGGCGGAGCAGCGCTGACGAAAGTCGTTTCTAGTTCTCGAGAAGGTTGCGCCGGATGGTGTGCTGCCGAGCACAGCACAGGCGACGTTACGGAAGCATGTGTTGCATAGTCTCCATTTATCGAGATCATGTGGGATAAGATAGGATTTATCCCCCCGGGGATGTGGACGAATAAGGGTCGGTTAAGGATGGCGTTTCTCGAGGGCGATGTCTAGAGGAGCCCGAGGTGCGGATTGCATGTGCAAAACGTGGGATTGGCTGTATTGATCACCAAGTTGGGAATTTGAGACTGCTCCTCGATGAGTGCGTTCGCCTGACCGAGGCAGGGGAGAGCAGAGAGAGGAGGCAGCGCATGACTGTCCTTCTCACGACGAGGTAAGTACTCTAGCCAACATGGCCCATTGGACTTCTTACTGATTCTTCCTGCAGAATTGCGAACTGGCCAAAAAGCAGAGACTTCCCCCTGCCCGAATGGCATCTCTGAACTCGGGTAGCTCAGCTGACTTGCATGGTAGTTTGCCGGGGAGTCCACTCTCATTCTCACTATTTCTGTACACATATTTCCATCATGGCAGACGCCAAGCATTTATTTTATGTTATACTTATTCAGGCGGAAGTGAAAAGGCAGACAGCAATAAACAAATTAAAAGTTCAAGATCAGGGTAATTACAGACAGCCATACATGCAATATCAACAGCCTATAAGGGTTTAGTCAAAATCAGGTATAAAGGTGCCAACACTAAGCAGATATTTTCTAGCTTTTATAAAAGTGCATTGCAAACTATAGCGATATGATAATCTGCTGGTCCTAGAAACAAGGACTAATGGCACGTTAGACGGCTTCCAACGGCCACCTCATCTTTATCTGTAGTAGGATTCGCGATTAGTATACTTCGTTCCGTACCCATCGGCGGAAAAGCGGCGCCGTGAAGGGCAGTACATGATGTCCACCGAAGTTCAGGCTACTACTACTGGTGTATAAGCGAACTGTGATACCCACTACCAATTGGATGCTGCACGGCCACAGGCAATTTGACTTGGGCAATTTCTTAACTCATCGTTCACCGCTACTAACAACATAGTAGCAAATGACTGAGAGAATGGATTTCGGGTTTAGCATAGCTCGGGATATCTGGGCTGATGCTGTGCATGCTTATTGCGGTGTGCCTACGGGCTGCGACAAACACGGCACGGAACGGCGCGGCACGCACATATCCTAGTTGCATAAAGCCCTGCAGCTCACGTAAGAGTCGGCTCGGCTCGTTACTTGTCTAAGATCTCAAGTCATCCCCATTTATGTGCATTTGATCTGTTGCCTTGCCTCCGACCGTTGCCATTTGCAGATAAAGCCAAGCCGACGGTCATTACAAAAGGCCAGTGTGGATTCGTATTGTCTCAAAGAACGCCTGCATCTACTAACTCTTGGCCGGCTTCAATCTCTTATGCGTATGATGACGCTTACATATCCACAAGATCATCTGAGGGAATGTGGAACACCATACTTTACATTGGAACTTTTATTATTAGCTCTAGAAGTCGCACAAACAAAGACTTTATTATCTTACTGCCATTAACTTAATATGTTGTTCATAAGACCCGCTTTATTATATCAATGAAATGCTACTACCGTTCTTTTATTAATCGATCAAGACACAAAGCCCGTTTCCTGGTCTCTGAAGTCCATGTTGTGAAATAATGAATGCACTGAGACATTTTGGTTCGCGTTCATTACGCCGATGCCTGTCCACAAAGAGCCGCTCTGTGATCGAACAGAGTGTGACCAGCTCTTGACTATTGATTGGTTTGTGACACACCGCCAGATTGCTCTTTCCTAATTTGAGTCTTGGTGCATTGCATATCGATGTCGTTATATCAGCCACTTTTAGAGGTTTGCATTAATTCATTCAGTTGTCGACATTGTTCTCTCTTGTCTCGCTGCCGGCCAGTGAGACATATGCATCAACATGAGACACCCCCCACAGGAATCTCGAGTAAAACGACTTTACGTGAAACCCCTCTTAGAAGTTGTTGTTCCACCGGACAAGTTGCGTGTCTGATACCTGTTCTCGGCAACGCTAATCGGAGTCAAATCAATTAGACAGGCGTTTGCTGTTGAATAACACAAGTCAGTTCTTCTAGCAGCACAGCTGCAGGAAATAGCCCAGTGGCTCGCACGAAAAGCTAAGTGACATTCTGGATATTCTGGATCGGTACAAATGTCGAGTGCCTCGGAGACATTATGAGCTCATGTCGGGAGCAGGTTATCCTTTCGAGATAGAGATGCATTCAAGACAACGCGACTGATTATCTCGTCCAATGTACGTAGATTCATAAGCAATTTTGACCAGAATGAACTCGTTCACTTGTCTCAGGATGAGGCGATGGCGTAAAGCAGTGGATATCAGATCAGACGCATCCGAGTCGAGGGTGACTCACGTTGACCTCAACAGTCATTGATGGGTTACGACATGGAAGCTCATAGATGCCTGATTATGACGAATCTTGGCCAAGTTTACTGGGGAGCACTCAGAGGATTTGTCGTTCTACAGTAGTGGAAGGATACATGAGCCTACAATCAACTGACACCTTCTGCAGGCCTCTATATGTCAGCAGTAAAGAGACCTACTCAACAGGAATTATGCCATGTTGCAAATGTAGAGCTGACGAAAACAGGTTAATACTTCAGGTTCGCCAATACGCCTTTGTATTTCGTTATTTTAGCGAATGTGCAGGGTGACTTCATGTGATGGAGTCAAGAAGCCACGGTAGGCTTCGAGCTTTGGAATCTGTCTTGGACATACATATGCAAGAGTCTCAAAACATAATATTCTATCTACACGATTCCATTTCGTGTCTCAAGAGAGGACTGAGCGAGAATCAGTGCGAGTTCAGCAACTACGTCAATGTTCAAGTAGCAAGTATTCCCGCAATGAAATGCATAAATAAACTGCCTGTCTCCCATAGTTTCAGTCTTTATCTTCACAGCATCCTTCAACTCACAAATCCTCAACACAAATTATTCCCCTACAAATATCATCATGAGTGACGAACAAGTCAACAGCTCCGAGCCTATCTTGGAAGAGGGCAAGCTCGATGGTGCCGTTCCCCAAAACAGCGCCTATGTACGTGAAATACATATTCATTGTACTTAAAATGCCTCTGTTTTACTAACCCTGACGTTAGATCCGATGGGATGTCAAGGGTGGCGGTGACCGTGATCATTACCCTGGTTTTGACACCTGGGAACCTCTGGAGGGCACTCCGTAATATTACCCCTAGTCATGAATTAGTCCTGAAACTAACTTGGAGCCCAGAAATATCCAGGGTTTCACTTGCAGGAGCGCTGTCGATATCTGGATCTACCTTGGAGAGTAAGTAGTATCTTGCGATGTCTACAGTAGACCTCACGCTAAGCAGTACCAGCGAAAGCCAACAGTTTTCTGGGCCAACTGAAGGCAAGAAGAAGATCGACCCTCGACGTGTCTCCAAGTACAAGATTGTCAAACGTTGATTTGGTTACATGTGTCATAGCCCGGTCATTCAACATGTCTGGATGATGACTGAGGTTGATTGTAATCTCGACGATACAACGACAGTTGATTCAGTACCCAAGTGAGGGGAGGAGACTCATTACTGATAGTCGCTCACTAATCTCAAATAAATGAACCGTGGCCACGGACCTCGAACTGATTTACCCACTCTACGTTACGTGATGCGGTGTGTGTCTACTACTCAAATGTCAACATGTACAGCGGTGTATTTCTTTCTTGGATCCGCGGTGTCGTTATAGCATTGATCAAGACTTTGAGTCTCGCAAGTTGCGCGAGCATAATAAGCAGTGTATGGGACGGTTGGTGGTCCCGAGGCATTCATCGGGCAACCAATGGGTGGGAGTTTATGGAATGTCATAAAAATTTATATGTCACAAGGTAATAACTATTAAACAAAGTCAACGCTCTCCGGTTATTGCAATAGGCGGGTTATCGAAACTCTACGGGGCACACAGGCAGTTATAGATGACGTAGCTGGTGGATTTGTACTCATTAATGCTGATATTTTATTATGTTTACCATACAATCTAATGATTAAAAAACATAAAAATACTCCAAGAGCCCGTCACAATATGTTCCAATGCTCAGGAAGCATTTTATTTGATCTGAACACATGGGCTCAGCTGGACCTCGATATCAGTGCAAGGAGTGAATTATACAAGAAACAACTATTTACTCAATGAAATCTGCCTCTACCCATAACCGCTGAAACCTGGGGAAGACCAGTACGTCCGTTGATTCATACGCAGCTCAATCGACATTTTTGCACACACGGTTCAACGTGACATCGTCAATGCGAATTATAATGTTACCGGGTCCAGCGTTTGTGCGATTGACGTTGATGGATATCGTAGCTGGCGATTCTTGATTCTGTGGGACGAAATACTGTGATGACATCTTCGCCATTGCATCGGTATTGTATATTGTCTCTGAAACAAGTTATTGCTGATTAACCACAGCGTAAAAGTCGTACAGGAAATAGCCACTGAAAATGGCCAAGCTTTAATAATCTTGAAGACCTCGATGAGGTTACAGTTGTCTATTGAACGCATAGAAAAGTCTTGACGACGATACCCTCTTGCTCTAGAATACTCTTTCACTCTCTTATTACTCCCCATTCAATCCATGTCTTTAGTACTGTGTCCCGTAGCACTAGCTGTTGCTCTTTTGTTAAAGCAACTTGTTCACACCCTCGTTTCACCCTAGATCCTTCAGTCTCCTCAAGATAGTAAATTCCATTCATTTCGGAAGTCGAGGTAAAAGAGCGAACCTTAGCATTGGCCCAATCAGTTGCTACATTACCCATCAGTATCATTACTTATACTTGTAGTATCAACAATAACTCACCTTGAGAATTAACGGCATTAACCCAGTCATCTGTCAGAAAGTGCAAGAAACAACCATGCGAAATGACTACGATCTCAGCTTCGGGTCTTTGGCTCAACCAAATCCGGGCCAGCTTAGCCCTCTCCAGAAGGGAAGCCACATTTGAGGCCCATTTTCCCTTCTTTATCACAGAACCTGATTAGACTTCAAACTGGAGCCGGGGGAGTGAGGTCACATACCTTAACATTCCAGTACGGCTCGACAAGGCTGAAATCCACAGGCAAACCGTCAAACCTAGCTTTGATATCAGGAAGGTTACTCCCAGTATCACACATCAACTCGCTCACTTCCTGCACCCCTGGCAGAGCCAAGACTTGCATGCCGACTTCAAGCTTTGACGGGAATGCCAACAGAGCGGTCTGGATAGTACGTCGTAGTGGTGACGATACGATGAGTTCAACATTGGCCAGCTCAGGGAACATGGTGGTCAGAGCCCTGGCTTGTTCCTCTCCAAGTTGGGTAAGTTCGGGATCAGGAAGATTATGATTTGCATAGCTAAGGTTGTGAACTCCCTGCCCATGGCGGACGCAGTGAATAATGGGTGGCATATTGTTGTCAAATAGATTGCGTCAGTAGATTGCATGAAAGTTAGAAGATACGGTCAGAGCCCTTTTACTCCTTGAAAATGTTATTTAAGCACGCACATAAGATCTCAACTTGGAAGGTGTCAGCAGAATACGGGGCGCGCGGGAAGCGGGGTTTCGTTGACATTCATCAACGAATGTTGTGCTGATGTGCACTGCACACCGAGGACATTTGTGGCGCATCAAGAATGTTAGACGTTCTTAAACGTTCAAGTGTGAACATGTCGACAATGCATCTGGTTGGTAAAGGGTTACAAGAACATGGTGGGATTACTCATATGGCACAAAATGCTGCGTAGCTCATTTTCTATCTATGAATCCAGTACATGCACAACTGCATCAGGATGTGAGAAAGGAAGATGGAGTCAAATATGTACAGGATGAACTTTAACTAATGTATGACATCTGAAGACCTAGGGATGAGCCTGTATGTCTCTTGTCCCATGCAAAGCTCAATCGGTAGTTTCGCACAGACGAGTCAAAGAAACATCGTCGATACCAATGATGATGGTATTAAAGCTACCTTGGCACTGGACTGTAAGGGACAATGTAGCAGGTAAGTCTTGATCCTCTGCGGTGAAAGACTGGGATGACAACCTGAACCCATAAGGGCCGCTATCGGTTAGGGTTTGACCTGAGGTTAATGTTTGTTGGTTAATCGAAGGAGTGACTGTGCAAGCAAAACCACGGCCATTAACAGCTGTTTGTAGGTTGAAGTAATATTGCAGCTCGTAAGTAAAGGAGCCCAGGGCGGGGAGCACTTGGGAGATTGATGTGGAAGTGCGGCTTGGTGTAAGGGTGTTGTAGCTAATTCAGGACAGTCAGTGTTGGCTTCTTCACTCTGGTAAGGCGGTCGGACTCACATGAAGTTTGGGGATGAACGAGGGTTGATCTGGCTGACGGTCGACCCTGAACCAAGTGTCCATGGGGAGCCGTCGTTGTTATCATCGAATCCGGGGTTGACGAGAATCTGGGAAGGTTCGCAGACAGGTCCAGCAGTGGTTGTTGTGGGCTCGAGTATGGCGCTACTTGTTTCAATCGCGGCCTCGGTGGTGGTAGTATCGAGAATGTCAGTGGTGCCAGTGGCAGTTGCCTCGATGGCAGTTGTCTCGATAGCAGTCGTTTCAATGTCAGTCGTCTCCGGGGTCCCAGTAGTTTCGGTTTCGGATTCAGTGATTGTAGTCTCAAGAACGTCAGTGGTGTCGGTTACATCAGTGGTAGCCTCGGTGACAGTTGTTTGAAGCGCGTCGGTAGTGTCAGTGACATCTGCGGTGATTGTTGAGGATCCTGTCGTAGTTGGCTCAACCGTGACAGTTGAGGACAAAGCAGCCGAGGAGTAAGGCTTGCAAGGGCCAGCATTCACGCCAAGAATAGTAGCGGCCAAAAGAACGATAATTCCGTGACGAGCCATTATGGAAAGCATCGAATGGACAGTGCTAGCAGCACAATAGTAACAGCTGGAGAGGATAAAGAGAAATGTGTCGGAGGGAAGTCGAGGTAGGAATTGGATCTTTATTCATTTACAGAGTTTCGAACTACCTTGTTAGGGGCAATTGAGAGATGTTGGGGATTCGACGCCTCAACTGTATCATTGAAGCTTAGCATACACTAAAGGCAATAGTTTGGTGGATTAGCTTGAACGCTGGACCTGAAATGGATTCTCGACAGGGGTTTGATTGCGATCTCTTGTATGCCCCATACCAAAAATAGTGTTGATCGAAGCGCTAGGTTATAATGGATGTGCTGGCATGTCACCCGCAATGAGGCTTCAAACGGTCAAAATGTTATTGAATGAGAGAATTTTAATTGGCTATCAAAGTATTCTCAATATCAAAAATGTATGGTGTTTGAATATGGATCTGATGACTGCGGGGTGGAATCTCACTCGTCGCTCTCATAACAGGGATTAAGTCTTCCTGAAAAAGCAAAGTAGACAAAAGAAACACAATAAGGGTGAGTATTGAGACTCATGATAAAGTTCCTGTTTATATAAACTATAAAATCTCATTCGATGGCGGTGATCGCACATCGAGACAGATGTATGTAAGTGTTCATTATCTTGGCGAGTTTCCCCACAGTCTAGTAGACATTGCTGACAGGGGTCTTGATGAGCGACTTGAGACTAGTCTTTCCATTCATCTCCTCGTTGATAGCCTGAACAAAAGCCTTGGCAATAAGGTCTGCGGCCTCGGGGCTGGTGTGCGTGTGGTCCTTGGGATACAGCGAGTTGACCTTTTGGTTTCCAAGCTTCTGGTACATCTTTGTAACAGCGGCAAAGTGGTCAACCCAAGTAACACTGGAGCTAGCCAGAGCCCTGTGCGCAGTAGACACATAGCCCACGAAGCGAGGGGCACCAGGCTCAAAGGTGCCAGTCTCCCACTGGTTGTTGGGTGTCTGTGTGCTTAGAACTACTTGGGCACCCTTTGCAACGAGGGCCTTGGCAGCTTGCGAGATGTAAAATACAAAAGTGTACACCTTTTCGCCAGTCTTGTCAGAGGTGCAGACCTCTGTGCCCGCGCCGGGACAGTCTGAGCGCCCATTGTCGTTTTTGTTAGGTGAACCACCATCGTTGTGGCCGAATTCGATAACAACTACATCGCCTGGCTTGACGACGTTGATGATTTCCTGGAAACGACCCTCGTTGGTGTATGAACGAGCGGATCGACCACCAATGGCCTTGTTGACGGCATTGACCTTTAGGTATTTGCCGATGTAGTTACCCCAGCCATCAGTAACACCGTCATTGGCGCCACTTTTGGCCATGGTGGAATCACCTGCAAAGAGTAAGTATATGTGATGAAGGGATGGGTAATGTGAAACATACCGGCAAAGTAGACTGTTTGACCAGCCACTACCTGGAATGCTCCAGCAGCAAGAGCCGCAAAAGAAACAGAGAACTTCATGATGACTGTTAATTCTTCTACAAGATAGTGTACAAGAACTTGGCGATCTGAAAGGCATGCCCAGGTCTATATCTACCACATTCAACGCATATCATCAGAACCCTGGATTACAACATTCATTTTCACGAAACAGGAATACCCCGATCCATCCTCCGAGCATACCTTTTTGAGTGTTCTCCCGGTCTGTGCTCACCCGGTAAACAGGGGTATATTAGCATTTCCACCACTAACAGGAAGTCAATTGTAGAAAGCTACAGGGTTCAGTCCGGCACTTTCGGGACAGGGGATTCGGAGTCAACCGATTGATGGAATTGGTAGGCTGCATACGGACGCCACGAGGCGGCCCTATGATATGAATATGCTTAATGTTCCAAGTGGCTTTAGTACAAGAGCCAAGACGTACCATTGAAATCTGGAAGATGGTCATTTGTCAACTTTCGGAAAAGAGGTTGGTCTTGCTCGGTGGGAGATGTGCCGAGCGCGGGGGAACGGCATATCATTTCCGCATTTGATTTACATCTTTACCTACCCCAGACCGTGATATCATTCAAGGCCAAATACCTCGGCCGAGAAACTAACGCCTTCTTGAATTGTAGATTGCTTAGGATCATGTGAATTGGTAAGCCGTATAAGGAGGACTTTGTTTTGGAAGATGAGCAGTTAGAAAGGCGGGATCAACCTGTCGGCTGTTTCCCTCCAAGTCATTAACGTTAAAACACTTCTACCATTATCTCCATTGAGATCGACACCTTAGGCGTGTAGTCATAGTGAGGTGTAGGTAAGTGGACTTTGCCATCAACTTAGTCAATGATGGCGAGATTTCTCTTCGTCATCCAGTCTAAATAGGTAGTGTTCAAGAAGCATCGACAGAGCAAGACCTGTCAGTTATAGCGCCTAAGGTGTCGGACTTCACGAAAATGTACGGTATTTTATTGAATTTGAATTATCCAAGTGAGATTCAAAATCTTCGCAAACACATCCGCGGGCTTAATCTGGTCAACAGATCCAAATCTTACGACGGCGGCTCTGTTCGAATTTGCTCTTGCAACTACAAAAGGGATGTGTTAAGATTGGAACCAAATCCAGGTATAGGGAATCTTTCGAACAAGAGTTCGATGTCGATATGAAAGAGTTAACAACCATATTATACTCAATAAAGTGTTCGAATACAATACTCTATATCAAGACCATCAACTTTGATATGACGTGAATACCCTAGCGGTTGCTTGCCGAACGTGATCTATAGGGTAGCTAAAGCTGGAACGGGAAACATCGAAACATTGACATCGTCATGCAACAAGTATCAGAGTTAAATAACAAGGGCTAAACTTATATCCGCGACCTAGTTCGGATGTATATAGAACCTTCACGGAAATACAACTGCCGACAAATACATACATACATAGTTATTTGGAATGAAAAGTCGGACAATAATACAGCCAATCAATCCTCAAACATGACAGGGTCCCAACGACGCCACTCATTCCTACACGCTGTAGCCAATCATAGCGTAGATATGACAAGGTCCCTGTCTGTCAAATTATCAGTCTTGTACGAGTTATCGAGTTCGATAGCTTATCAGATCAAGCCTCTAGTCTAGAAATCGCTTTCAAGCCAATAGCCTCTGCTTCAGCGAAACATCCAAGGCTTAGCTTACGTTGTCTCAGGGCTGGAAAATTCCAAATTCTAAAATAGATGTATCCACTTCCGCCGTATAAAATGTCCCTTGCATTGTCATCACCGACTTCTTATCGTCGGCTGTCTGTAAAAAAATGCGTCTCTTCTACAACACCACCAGAAGCCGCACCTTTACACGAATCACTCCCGCATCCTCAAATATTCAACGCCGCATTTTTTCTCAAACAACTTACAATTTCGGCATTAAGATGAACGGACACGGGGATCTGAACAATTCCCATGCCGGAAGAGTAGCGGTTGAGTTTGCCGTCGACCCATCGCTAAAAAACAAGTCCCTCGCCATCGATCGCGATCAAGATGACGCCACAGTCCGACAACAATACCGTCCATTTCTCTTTGATGGCGACATGGCTGCCGATGATTGGGTCGCTGAATTGGAACTGAGCACAGCAATCAAGATGGTGCAGGCAGAGATTATGGACAAAAAGCTTGATCGCCTCCGAATTCTTGTTCTTTACGGCAGTCTTAGAAGTCGGTGAGTAGTAAGGCGAAAGCTCTTACAGATGACCCGCCTCTTTGTGACATATCTTTATTGATCAGCCTGCTCATACATGTCTACTTAGGTCGTACTCCCGTCTCCTTGCCCTCGAAGCTTCACGTATCCTCTTCCGCCTCGGCTGCGACGTCCGAGTCTATGATCCAGCCGGTCTACCTCAAAAAGACGACGTTCAACACGACCATCCCAAAGTTCAAGAGCTGCGGGAGCTAAGCAAATGGAGCGACGGCCACGTATGGATTAGTCCAGAACAACACGGTAACTTGGTACGCCATCTCTCGGAAAGCTAGGAGCATGAGTAGAGCTAACAAAACTCAAAGACTGGTATCTTCAAGCAGCAAATCGATTGGATTCCTCTATCAACAGGTTCCGTCCGCCCCACCCAGGGAAGAACTCTCGCCGTGGCCCAAGTCAGTGGTGGATCCCAGTCCTTCAATTCCGTTAACTCGCTACGTATCCTTGGACGTTGGATGCGCATGTTCGCTATTCCCAACCAAAGCTCAGTGCCCATGGCGTATACACAGTTTACACCCGAAGAGGAGGGTAGTCGTATGATGGCTAGTTCCAACCGCGATCGTCTTGTTGATTGTATGGAGGAGCTTGTCAAGTACACTATTGTCATGAGGCCTCATTTCGATCTCTTTGGCGATCGCTATAGTGAGCGTGAAGAGAAGAGGGTGAAAGAAATGAAGAAGCAGGCGGAAAACTAAATTTGACGACATAGATGGTTGACTATATAGACATATTGATTGGATACAGGGGGTTCTTGAAAGATATATGGATAGACAAAAGGGTCCGAGTTTTTGCAATAGAATTGAACTGCAACATCTCCTTGCGTTGCCATCGTGCTTAGTCAAGCCCGTCATCTTAGCTTGATACAGGCTTGACAGCAAATACTTGAAATGAGCCTGCGCATAGTCAATTGGTCTTGATTCCCAATTAGCAAAGGGCGTGCACTTACCAGCCCATTCATTAAAGTCATTGATTCCCAGACGATCACCCAGTATGTCTTGACCACCACCCATTTCTTTCGACGAATTCTGAGGACCGCATGTTGACGAGCTAGGCACACAAGCTGAGTTTGTTCCCTCGTTCGTGCAACAAGAAGATTCATTCTCGTTGGCAGTAAAGTAGACGTTCAGGTCACTTTTAGTGTCAACAATAAGAACATCTGCCTCGACAGTTAGCTCAACACCATGATTTCTTCTGCAGTTTAGATCACCTTTGAATCCAGCATTCTTCAAAAAGCTTTCATAATCTTCGATAGGACTCGCACCAGAGATGCATCCAACGTACAGGGCAATATTGGTTCTGATCTCATCAGTGAACTCCTTGCGCGCCAGTATGTCGCTGACAGCCACTCTTCCTCCCGGTTTGAGAAGTCTGAACATTTCATTGAACACGAGCTGCTTCTCTGGAGCGGGAACGAGATTGATGACACAGTTGCTGATAATACAATCGGCTGTAGCGTCATCGAGTGGGACGGATGTAATGGTTCCTTCGACAAACTCAACATTTGAGATGTCCATGGCAGCTTTATTGGCATTGGCCTTGTCTATCATGTTCTTACCGAAAATTCAGATTTCTTCATGCCTGGAATTATTCATGGTAGTAGAACTCACTTTGTTCATGTCGACGCCAATTGCCCTGCCTGATGGAACAATTTTCCTGGCAGCTGTTAGAACGTCGAAGCCAGCACCAGAGCCAAGATCAACCACAGTGTCGCCCTAGGATCACAGTCAGAGGATAGTTGTGCGAAGCAAATGTCACAATTTACCTCTCTTAGTTTTGCCAGAGCAGTCGGATTGCCGCAGCTCAAGCCAAGGTTTGCCCCCTCGGGAATTCCAGCGAGCTCTTCTTCTGTGTAGCCAAAGGCTTTGGCGACAGTTTGTTCATATTTGCCTGTGGAACTCTTGGTGACTGATCCGTAGCGCTTGTGAACTTGCTCGTAGATTTCGGCTGAGTCCATGTTATTAAGTTTGAGTGAGATCCGAATCTCGCTGTCTCTTTGTGAATGATGTTTCTACTCCTTCTGTTTGCGTGAGACGAGCGTGAGGTTATATAGACGGAATGGTGAAAATAGATATGTCACCGTTTTAAAACATCTGTCACTGACATACCAATCACGTTCTTGTGTCTGACAACATTGCGACGAACATCATGACACTGCAGATCAGGGCGTCCAATCAGATGCCAAATGATTACTAAGATCGCCAATCGATATGTCACCGTTTCAACACCCCAATCCTGATACGATGCCAGCACCATCGGTGACATATCGACTTTCAACACTTCATCATGACACCTAAACCAAGACGAGTAACTGCCGAGCATACAAGAGATCGCGTTCGCAACAATCAACGTCGTCATCGTGCTCGGAGAAAAGACTACATCGCCACGCTTGAAGAGAAGCTTGAAGAGGCAGAAAAGACCATCTCGGCTCTAAGAAGCCAAGTTCAGAGTCTTGAACAGGCGTTGGAACGTGATAAAATTGAACAAACTTCGAAGCCGCTGGCAGCAGAATCTGGAGGGCTAGATATTCAGGAAACGCCACACTTTATTGACGAGGACGATACACTGTTTCTAAATACTGGCGTCGTCACAGAGAATCATGACTCCGGGAACTTCAACGACACATGTATCGATAGGTTACCCGGGATTCATATCGAGTCAACCGACTTGACACTCCTTCAACCTGCCATGTTTCCTCCACAATCTCAAATGGACTACTCCCTCGCATATCAAAGCCACCAAAGCAACAGCCACTTGCAAAAAGTCCAGTTTCCAACTACGACCAACTCATGCTGTTCATCATTAAACGCGACACCTTCAAATCTACAAATTTCACCAATGGGAACAGACATCAGCGCAGAGCTAACGAGACTTTGCTGCGAAGCCTACATCCTCATCTCCCAACAAAATGCCACGATATTCCAAGACGAAACTTGTGGACGGCAAAATGCCGTTCCTGTTCCACAGTTGGTTTCATGCAATTTTAGAATGAGCTGCTGTTTAGTAAAGGCCGAGGTTTCGGGACCCCAAGTCTGGACGTCAATCTCATACCTTCATTGCAGTAACTGATCGATTATAAAGGCGTAGACAATATGCGAAGGGTCGAAATACTCGAGCTGTCCTGGCGGCCTATTCATCCCCAGGGAGCTTTCTTAGAGCTGGGCCGTGCTAGGGGAAAATGTAGTTATAACGCTGTCAAGATGGCCAATCGCGGACAATGGGAAACTTTCTGATCAGATTACGCTTATTTAGAAAGTATCTGACCTTAATATTCTGAGTTAGCTTTCTTTTCCAAATACGGTCGGTGGCTTGACTTTACGACAAAATACATTTAAAAGATTAAATAGTCTCTTGCGCTAGGCTTCTAGCCTTTGACGAAACTATCGTGGACAGGGGTTATGTTACTAGTCTCAAGCTGAAGTCAGGGGTCAATTTTCTCATGTTTTCACATTTGCAGAACGAAAACATTTATTATATGAGATTGACTAGGTCAACTGAGTTTTATCAATTTTAATTATTATGATAACTATCATTTTTATACTGAAAATATACCGGCGATGCGGCAAGATTAAAATTGTGAGCATGGTCTAATCGTTTTGGCTTAAAAGACGTTAAAAAGGCACCAAACACGAATCGAGAGGTCAAGTCAATAGTCTCAACATAGCGTTGAAAAAACAAAGGCCTCGACCAATACCTCGGAAATGTCCTACCGAATTAGGGGTCCGAATTGTCCTCATAAGTAGTCGATATGCCGCTCCCCAGTGCCTACGCTTTCGATTCTTTTACCAACACTCTCAGCGCCTCTGTTGGCTACTACACTCGTTATGCGTTCCCCCTCTGCCTTGGCTCTAACGGCCCTGGCCATCTTGGGCAACTTTGATGTTGCACTCGCTGGCCCATGCAAGCCTCACGGTACAACCAGTGACACATCCGCAACAGTAACGGCAGCCGGCCCTACGATTTCGGAAACAAACGCACCCCTCGTTGTTAAAAACGTCATTGGCAACGGAAACTTTGCCGTCAGAGACCCGACTAACCCAAGCAACATCCCCAACTACACTGTCGAAGGCGAATGCCAGATCGTTGAGAACAAGGGCTATACCGGCGACGGCAGCACGGAGAGGGGCTGTGTCGAGATGCAAGCGTCTAACCAACCTCCCAGTCGCAAGCGAGCCATTGGCAACATTGTCAGCATTTCGCAACAGCTTGACTCTCTTGATACCAAGAAGAAGTACACAATTCGTTTCTTCTATGCTGTGATTACAGCCAGCAGCGTCAATGTCTGTACGCTCAGCGCTTCTATTGCTGGCCATGTATTCTACACGTCGACTATCCTGAGCATCGGAACTGCCATTGACTGGAACACTGTTGTCGAACAAACCGATGTTCCCAACACGGAGGGCGCTTTCTCAATTGGAGTGAGCTGTCCAATTGGTGGCGTTGCAGCAATCTATGTCGACTCTATCTTTATGTCTAACCAGGTTACTCCTGAGACCATCAACGATGTGTCAATTGACTTTGGAAATGGAGGCAGCTCTGCTTCCACAAGTAGTTCGTCGGTTGCATCTACCACATCCATGGGATCAAGCAGCAGCACAAGCAGCCGTGGACCGTCAACGGAGACTGAGCCGCTCACTTTGTCTCGCGTTTCCACTTCGGATGTTGTTCACCCAACAACTGGCTTCTTCACAGGTTCCGATGCCAATACTTTCAGTCCATCGACTGCCTCTGAGCCTGTTGCTCAAGACCCATCAACCGCATCAGAGAGCCATCCCCTCACTATCACCTTCAACCCTGCCACCAGTGCAGTGCACCCTACAACCGCCAGTTTCATCTCTACTGCTAGCTCCTTGCCAACTGGCTCACGCGTCTGCCCTGCTGGAGCCTCACCCCCCGGTTACTGCACACCCGTCCAACCACAAGTGACGCAGCTAGTCTCCCTACCCGGAATCGGTCAGATAGATGACAATGAGCAACCTGATGCCCCTCGCGCCTGCTGGGCCTTTGGAGACGCAAAGACCGGTCAATGGGGCCGCACAAAACAATCGTACCCTCGACAGAACACCATCGAAGACTGTGCCCTTCTGTGCAAGCTAGAAGGCTATGCTTGCAAGGCCTTTGCCTTGGATACCACTGGTATGGAAACCACCTGCGCGCTTCTCAACGACAGACTTGGAGTGGTTGGCATTGATCTGAACAAGCCGTACTCTTTGATGTGGAATGACTTTGATTGTTTCGAGTGTCATGATTGCGTTGGTGAGAACACATCGGATGTTGACACAATTTCGGTTGCGCCGTCAACAGCCTCTGTTCCAGAAACCACCACCTCTGCTGCTCCCTCCGTCCCAACAGCCTGTCCCCATTGTCATCTGAAGAACTCTCCATCTTCAGACCTTGTCTGCGAGAAGATCGGCAACCTTGGCAATGTTGATCTCCAGCCTTATGCCAACAACGACTTTGATAAGGCCACTATGCAGACAACTTCAGAGCAGTGCGCGACTATCTGCTTTGTCCTGGAGGATTGCAAAGCCTCAGCATATGATGATGCGCGAAAGATGTGTATATTTACCAATATTGCCATGTCAAGCAGCGCGTTCCAGGAGGCTCAGTTCCAGAACGCTCATGATTACGTTCTCCCATGGAGCTCCAAGGGCTGCTGGTCGTGCTCCAATGACTGTTCAGCCGAGGATCAGACCACTAGCCAAGCTCTTAGCTCTATTGAACACACTTCAGCTAAGGGTGAGACTACAAGTCAACCTCCCAGCTCTACTGAACATACTGTCGATCACGCGACAATTACACCAACTCGAACTGAACCTCTTACAACTTTCATCTCCTCTTACGCCCCAACCACCACCTATTCTTCCATGCCTGAATGCACACTCGCTCTATCCGATGGATGCCAATTCAATCAGAACAACTATGATTACTCTCAGTGCAATAAACACGGGGTTATGAGAAGTACTTTTGTACTGGAAGATGGCGAATATCCCTGGCAGCTCCTCAACATCAACACCTATCAGAACTGCCCAGCCATTTGTAATCAGATGGGCGGTCGCTGCAAGGCTTCCGCATGGGATCAAGGCTCACAGCAATGTGTCTTCTCCTCCAGCTCCATCTTTAGCTCCTCATTCACCGCCGGTGACGATGATGGTGCCCAGGACTGGAGCGAGCAGAGCTGCTACCTTTGTTTCTGCCACGACTACGAGCGCGATGACTACTCCGCCTCGCTACGAACTTCACTGCCCACTGCGACTTGCGCTCCTAGCATCACAAGTGAGGATGCTGTTTGTCAGCTCAGGGAGGTTGATGATGGCGCCGTGGTCTGTCAACATTCTGGTTACTTTCCTTGGTCTTGGGACGAAGCACCTTCCAAGTTCCCTAACCAGAATTCTGAAGAGCGATGTGCGGCTCTTTGCAACTCTAACCCTGATTGTATGTCGTCGGGTTGGTCTGAAGAGTATGGAAAGTGTGCTTTGGCAGGCTTCCAACTCACGGGTATCTCGTGGCAGCAGTTTGGTACTACAAAGTTGAGTTGGAGTGATAAGGGCTGTTGGGACTGCTCTGACTGTATTAAGAGTCAGAAGTGGCGTATCTACAATTAATGTATCATCCCGGTAGACTATAGTGTTGAAGGGGCTTGACACTGTTGATAGAGATGGTCTAGAAGCCTGATAATATCGTAATCAGATGTATCGTCTTGTATCAAAACCCCCCACTGATCCTAGAGAGTAGTGAGTCCGAATTTGAGTGTCTGTTTAGAACGTGGACCCTAGAGTGAGAAAATAATTTGTGATTTTACACAGTAAAAAGCAATGCCATTCCTTTACCGTGCTAGACCTTTTTCTCACGACACTACTGATATTAGACAGAAAAAATAAACATCATCTTTACGCTGAACTCAATTTACTATTTCTGTCACCCTGTGCTACTCGATAAGAGCGGAAATTATCTTATCAATTAAACTAGTCGTATAAAGACAGCTGAAAAGAAATAAATCGATAGTCTGCCACGCTTAACTGGCAATTATACTGTACGTGGCTAGCCTCAATGTCAGGTTCAACTTAGTCCCGTCTACTTTACGAAGCCCCTTTCCAATTTCCGATTCTGCAATGATAAAACCAGCCACGCAGACCCATCCGTCTTAGCATTTCTTCATTCCTCCATAACTCGACTCTAGTCACTCTTTTAATTGTCGACCATGCGATCTTCAACCTTTTTGCAGTTGGCCATTGGCCTGTGTTCTGTGGTTGCGAGCCCCTGCAAGCCACGTCGGTGTCGCCCGTCTTGCTATGCCTTTTTACAGTACTGATTGATGATTAGGCTCGGATACCACTGCTACCTTGGCTGCCACGGACTCTGCCGCCACGTCCGTTGTGTCAACCGACATCTCAGTCACATCTTCTGCCGTAGCTGAGACCTTGACAGAGACTTCTGTTGCTCCCACCGTGGAGACTTCTGACTCTACCATGATCGAGACAACTGCGACCTCGGATGCAATAGTTCTGACTACCGTTGAGTCTGCAACAGCTGACCCTACTACGACAGAGGCCGCCACCACCACCACTGCCCCAACAACCGAGACAACCTCGAATGCACCCATGCCAACTTTCACCTTGATTGCCAGCGGTGTACCGGGTCAAGGCCTCGAGTCGTTCGACATGGAAGGCTCACTCACAGCATTCGACGTCAATTACCCTGGTTGGACTGCTCATTCATACACCATCGATAACCAGGGCAGACTTGTCAATGACCAGGGCTGGTTCCTCTGCGGCAAATATTCAGCAACTAATACCGAGCTTCAGAGACCGGCCATAGTAACAACCTGCAGTGCCGAGACACCATCGCAGTCGGTCTTCTTATCCTGCGAGCTCTCTGAGTCTCTCGAGGTCAAGTGTTCTATCCCAGCAGTTTCTTGTGTCGAGGGCGACGGCTTCTTTTCTTTCCCAACGTGCGTTTCTACCGATGGCACATGGGATATCTTTTCTCTCGGACAGTCAGGACCAGGAAATACTCTGCAGATTGGAGGTAGCGAGGGGTCCGCCATATATCCTGCTCTCGATATGAGAATTCAAAAGGTCTAGGCAAGATTTTTGGTTCTAATGGCCTGTCCCTATGAATAGTTGTGGCTGAATATCCGTTTGGGAAATTCATTACCCTTTCTTATAAGTAAAACAACTACCAAAGTGTATTTTTTATCGTGAAATTACAAGACGCCTTGCTTCCGACCGATTCCCTCCCCCCCAACACCAGCAACAAAGCAACATCTTCCCTCTTCCCTTGATGGAAGTGAAAGCAAGAGGAAAAAAACCGGAAGGAAGCCAGTCAATTGCATTATTTTATGTCCAGCTGAAACCTTATATTAGGGCATGAAGCAAAGGCAAAAAAAAAAGGTCCTGTGTGAGTATTGGAGTCATAATACTCGAAAAGTGTAATTCAAGATGGCAACCTTATCATCAGGTAAAACAACTACTTTCCAAGGATGCGATTAAACGATAGTTTTGAAGAAACTTGACAACTGGATGAAACCTATGTTACCTCAATCGGCCTTAATTGACTATACTACTTGGTGAGCTTTATGAGAAGGTGCTGTTCTTTCAGGCTCATTAAGCCAATCTTTCAACCAAATCAATACTTTGCTATGTTTAGAACATTTCTCCTCGGCAGGGTGTAGCTCATCGTCGAACTCGGAATGATCATTATGAATCCAGTACCAAAGGGTGTCATTCTCGCTTTTAGAAAGAGCTTGTTCCTGAATTATGTTCTGATTTGACGAAACACTTCGTGGTCGAAAAGCCCGTTCCCACCATGTTTCAATCTTCGTGTGGAGCGTCCACTGCCATGAGCCTACTGCACGCTTAGTCGGCCCAGCCTCAACACATTTCAACGAGTCTACCAGTCCATAGTGCAAAAGGAATCTCGTGGTCTCATGTATCGTCTCATTGGATCTCTCTGAGCTTTCCCGCGTATAAGGGCCTCTCTGATTCCAAAATTCCATTTGTGGTATCCTGTATTTTGAGCCTCCTGCCATGAATCCAAGGCTCATTGAGTCGTTGACTGGGAGGCGATCTGCGGTGATTGAGCCCATGATTAGAAACCTACTACTAGTAGCGACAGGAACTTACAAGTGTCTCCTTGATGTTTCACTCCACCAGGACCGCCAACTATCCAAGTTGTTGGGAAAGATCCATTGCCATGCAGATTCTTAACGTCGAATTTCAACCACCTTTCTAACCTTGACATGATCCAAACGAGTGCGAAATGTGCCAAGGCATCCTTCTTGCAACCACCCCCAATATCTGCATGATAACCGGCAAACCAGCATTGCTCAAGGGTCGCCTGGGGATCTGTAGTGCTTGGGAGCAGCACGATTGGAGAGAAATGATAACGATGTTCATGAAGTGATAGTGCTTGGAACACATGTTCAACTTTCTCAGGTAGCCTTGAATTGATAAAGGCAAACCTACGGCGTAGCATACCTCTAGGAATAGGCATCCCAATCGAGCTGACAGTATCCCAAAGGGCACAAGCTGTGATTTTAGGGCGGTGTCTTCTGGGTTTCACGGATTCCTCGGGTTCCTGAGATTTAACCGTCGGACCACATACCCTAAGGTCCTCAGATTCCGCAGTTTCGACAGGTTTGGTAGGTTGGTCAGGTTGCTTAGGTTGGCCAGTTTGATCAGTTTGATCAGTTTGACCAGTTTGTTCCCCTCCCGAACTAGAACCTTGAGCCCATTCTTTGTAGAGAGCATGCACTTCGTCCCTATCACCCTTGAGGAGAAGACCTTTTGAGGTTACTAAATCAGCGAGGCAACGAGCTGCATATGCTCCGCGAGAAAAACCAATCAAAAAGATCTCGTCTTCTACTTTCCGATCTTCGTGTACCTGTAAGTTCTGGCACAGATGATTGTAGGCATCAAGAATAATCATGTCGATCCCTAAGACAGGTTTAGAAGGATTAGAACTTGGTCAACTCGTCGCGTAGGCGGTGGGGGCTTGTTGCACGTACCATCTCCTACAGCTTGCTGTACGACATTGAGGGGATTCTTGAATCCTGTGCCAATACCGTCGTGGTAAGAAGTGACCTGCCGCACTTTGTCATTGCCTTCCGTCGAAATGCAACGTCGTATTCGTGAGACATTGGTAAGTGATTTGTCAATGTGTCGCTCTGAATTCGATGTACCGTCAAGGCAAATAATCCATTTTATTCGTGTTGATGTCGACATAGCGACTTGGATCTTAGCTTGCTTTGACCTTTGACCAGTTGAAATACGATGGTATCTTAGGTGACTATTCGGGCATAGGCTGGGGGCGACTGATGGATTAAAAATGTCAAATGCGATGTTCATTTATCGACCAAGGTGACATTAGGCATCCATCAATGGATCGAACCCCACTCAGCTTCAGCCAGCCGTCTTTTTGTTTAATTTCATGATGTGATGTATGTAGAATGTGGCATTTTCACACTGCTGAGACGTGTCCATTGGTCGGTAGGCTGGGAACCCTGCACTGAAGCGTTGATACATCACACCGGATTGCCAGGAGACAATCAGGCTCCGGTGCATTAGCATTTTATTGGCTGCTTTTCAAACGCTGACGCCCTTCGCTTACTCTCTCGGTCAGCGCCGTCGCCGTTTTACCAGCAAGTTGTCGGGGTAATTGACTCGATCCTCTCTCTTCAAGTAGCATCGGGCCCCTGCTAGATAATCAACCTCACGATTTGATCTCAGAACCTGAGAACGTGCCAGACTACCCAATATGTGGCGACGCCTTTTACCATGGGAGTCTCGTCCTGCTGAATACGCCGAGATCAGTGAAGGGAACGAGCTATCGCACCAATTGGTCATCCTTAAACCACGCGAAAATGCGGCCATTGAGTAAGTTTTTAATCATGATAACAAGATGATTTGTTTTCCTGACACCATGTATCATTGTTCTCATTCACGAATTGACGGAGCGTGGCGATGAAGCTTGGGGATGCGAGGACCCAAACTCTTGCTGGCCCGTCCAATTACCGGAAGCCGATTTTGATCAAGCTCGAATCACTTCCTTTTCATATTCCTACACGAATTTGAAGACACTGGGTGATTTAATTGACCCAGTGAAATTGAGAGAATGTGCCGAAGCATTGCTACGCGACTACCCACTGTGTGTTGCATCAACGCCCTCCATAGCAGGTTTGTAAACGTTGATGATAATCAAGATGACAGAGTTCCCGCTGACCCTTTGTGTATTATAGAGGCTCCCGACACCAGAAGCAGTGGGATTCCAGTGGACATCTCCAAGCCAGTGATATTTGTGGCTCATGGGTTTGGCGGTTTGATATACGAGCAAGTAAGGGAGCATTCAAGTTGTAATCTTACCTTTTTATTGACTACATGATACAGGCCCTGTCCATGTCGTACAAGCCTGATGACGCCCCGAGTAGCTCCGCGACGAGTAGCACCGCGCCCACAAGGAGGATTAGAAAGCATGCGGTGCTGTTGCTTGACACCCCTCATCACGGAGCAGGCGTGGCAGACTGGGCTATTGTTTGTGCCAAACGTCTACGCATACCGTGTGCGCGTACACGTCAGAAGCAAAAATGGTCATCGCTTGATTCACAATTTGATGAAATCGAAAAAATGCAGCGAGAGTTTCGACGTATCATTCGCCATAAAGACGTCAAAATCGAAATATACGGATGCTTTGCCATGGACCCTATGCCAGGCAACCCTTCGGTACGTGGCTCTTCCAATTGCAGGAGGACGTTACGAAGTTAATTCAAGTCAGCGCATTGCACCTGAATGGACAGTGCTACCCGATTTCCATGTTTTGGGAATCCAGCAAAGTCATTTCGGAATGACGAGGATTGAAAAAGGAACTCCAGACTTCGAAAGGTTCTGCACCGCTCTCAGGGAGAGAGCTAAGCAGTTACTCGGGGAGAATACGAGTAAAAAGGCATCCCCGAATCCACCAATGGAATTAGAGATGCCTGGAGACTTCCGGGCGACCGATATACACAGCAGTACAGTTCCAGCTGAAGTCAGTGAAAGGTGAGTGACAGAATCGCGTTTCCCAGAACCAGTAAACAGGGTTGTGGATAAATCTGACAACCTCTCAATAGCCATTCATTTGATCCTGTTAGTGGAAGCCCAAGCACACCGAGAAAACTTGCTCTCTTGATAGCAAGCCCGTTTCAAGGTCTCCGAGGTCCATTAAACGACGTGGCAGCTATGGAAGCCATTCTGGAAACCCAGGGGTTCTCTGTGTCCCAGTGCTACGGGCAGAATGCTACGAGGGCAGGTATTCTTGCGGCATGGGATAACCTAATAGGCTCCATATCATCGTCTCAAGATCTTGTCATGATATACTATTCTGGTCACGGCGGGATCGTCGAAAACCGGCGCGAAACCGGTCGCCGCTACCAATGCTTGATACCTATGGATTTTGACGACACACGCTTGGAGGGCAACCTTCTCGACAGTGACAGGCCCTTCTCGGCAATTTTGGATCTCGAGATTGCACATCTTCTTCACAGAACGACCCAACGCACTCCCTATGTCACAGGCATTTTCGATTGCTCTTACTCGGGGCGTGTGACTCGTTCTATAACCCACCCCGAGACTACCATGGCACGAAACTTGCCCGAGATGTATTATGATAAGCTATCTAGTCACATTAGCTACCTGCAGTCCGAAATGGGTAATCCAAAGGAACCGGTCTCCGAACCGAAAAGCAATGAGAATGTTGTTTTTATTGAGGCTGCTGTCACTGGAGAAACTGCTTGGGAGAAAGTCTTTGATGACCAGCCAATGGGTGCTATGACGAAAGCCTTGGTCTCAGTTCTACAACTTGTGAAGAGCATTGCCGACGAAACTGCTATCTCGTGGCAGATGATAATACAGAGAGTATGGGATCTCGTCAGTTTAGACTTTCCACGACAAAACCCTCGGGTTTCAGGGCCCTCAAAGCGCTTTTTGTTCTCCATCAAACCCAATGAGACCGATGGATTACTGCTAAAGATACGCCAAATCGACGAGGAAGATAACATGGGTCTGGTGAAGGCAGGGATGGCATCTGGTTTGCGAGACAACAACGTATATGCGCTTATGCCACGCGGAGAAAAAAGCGTGAACGAAAAAAGGCGAATCGGAACAGCAACGATCACTTACGCGTCTGACATTTATTCAAAAGCTAAACTGTCGTTCACCGACAAGAATTACAAGATCCCCCAAGATGGTGTTCTAGGCTTTCCCATCAAGGAAGCTCCCTTCAAATGGCCGATCTGTGTTTCAGATGACATCCCTAAATTAAGGGAAGACGTTTCGAAGTCTAGATACTTGCGTCATACAGCTGCCACGGAAAAAGAGCGTTTCTTAGCGAGCTTTCACCTTTACGAAGATAACATTATACTGAGGACTATGCAAGGGATACAAATCGCAAGTTCTCAGGTCTCGGACAGCGATTCTGAAGAATGGACAAATGCAAGGCGTAATCTTGTCAGGCAGGCCGAGCAACTAGCTAAGGCGCATCAACTTCAAACTCTTGTTTGCGACAATCTAAACGAGCAATTACACCACAAATTGGTTATCACCCTACAAAATCACACGGTCATACCCGACCTCGAACCTGCCACTTTCTCTCTGGACAACAAAGGCGGAGCGGAACTCTACGTGTATGCATTTCTCATCAGTGTCACAGGAGCCATTGTTGCGCTCTCTGGTGGGAAAGCTATCAAGTTGGCGGGATTTGAGATCCACAAATTCGTCCCAAATGTTGCCTGGCCGGCCGATGTTGCAAAGACTATTGCTATTACGGAGCACCTATTCTTCATTATCACAGATCAGCCTGTTTACCTTAGCCATTTGGAGACCAAACCAACTGTCAACGAATCACGTCAGTCAGACCCATCACACCTTGAAGAACGGACATTCGGTTTAGTAATAGGGGCAGTTCGAAAACCCGATCAAAAGAACTACAGGACGGTTCGCTATGACACGCAGCAATTTTCCATCCAATTAGCACAGTATTTAGGGCTCTCCCGCCATTAGGCTTTCTTCCATCTATGCCACTGCTTCAATATCGCTGCCTCACCTGACGGTTCTCTTGAATTGTGTTCAGTGCTTAGTCAGTTCGACCTCAATCGTATAAACACACTCATCCCTTACAATATTGCCAGAATCCCTATCGAACAGTTGGAGACCACTTCTAGCAAGCCAGTATATATGCATACCTTGTAGGAGTTACGAGGCGTTGAGAGTAAGCGGAAGACGACATGTGATGGGCGGGGTGGCAAGGTCAAGAAACAGGCCATTGCCACTTGTTAATGGCGAATACGTGTGGTTAGTCTGGATATGATGAGCCTTGGATGACAAGACAGTGGTTTCTGGATATGGATATAGGAAACTTATCTGTTGGAAGTATGGGAGACGGAAGTACTGGGTTGGTTTAGGCATCGCCAACTACCCAAGTCGTAGGGACAAACTCATCGGCAAACAGATTGTCGATGTTGAATTCCAATCAACTTCCCAATCTTGATATGATTCAAACGAGTGCGAAGTGTGCCGCGTTGGAGTTGTGGCCTCAGGCCCCCGCTTCCTCTTCATACCTACAGCATGACACTCTAAGCACCCTGCTAGCCTGGCTTCCTCCATACACACACATCACACCTTGGAGCCACACCCATTTCCTGCAGGTTATGCGCCCTGCGCGCTTCCGCGCATTCGAGAAAGCTGCTATTAAGCATGAGCTTTCCTATCATTTTCAAATCCCGACCAGAAGCAGATTATTTTCCGTGTTTTTTACCCACTCTTCTCCGGCACGGTTGGAGAAAGCTCGCCGTTGCCCCAGAACCCAGTCGCCCAACCCGAAAAGCGCACCCAGCACACACCCGTGAACCTTTAATTTGAAGAGGTGGTCGACTTTTTCCTCATTTTATAGAGCATTTTCTATTATGAACCTCCAAGAGCCGCAAGGCAAGTCTTGCAGTCGCCTCTAACATCTGTATGATGGTATGTCCTATTTCTCATGACACCATCCGCCGTGGTCACACCTTCTCTGTGGTTGCCAAGCTCATTCTCGCTGCCCAACAGAACAGGGACTTCTGGACGCTGAATATTCGCTTTGTTGTCGAGGCTTGTCGACGGATGATGAACAACTAGGAGACTCCTGACCAGATCGAGCGGCTATTGATGTTTACGCCTACCCAATTATGGCATACCTGTTATGCCATGTTTGAGACGGCTATAACACAGGTTAAAGGGGAGGTCAAGGGGGACCCTGATATGCAAGCACGTCTTTGTAAGACTGAAAGGGGGGCCAGACGTCGGTCAGATGAGAACCATCTGAGTGATGAGTTTGTCTTTGACAGCGATGTTCAAGATGAAGAAGAGGACTCTGATGTCGCCGAGGAGGAGTATGAAGCTGCTCTGGCAGCCCTCAAGCATGAGAGTGACAGCGAGACAGAAGACGAACAGGGATCGGGTGCAACTAAGCGCAAGGCGACAGGTGATGGGCGAGGTGGTACGGCTAAGAAACAGGCCGTTGCCACTTCTTGATGGCGAACTGGATGGGATGAATCGGGACATGGTGAGTCTGAGGTGGCAGGGAGTGATTTCACATGGATACAGGGAACTTGTCTGTTGGAGCATGAGAGACAGAAACAGTGGGTCGGTTTATACTTTTTAGGCCAGGGTCTTAGGATATTCATTTTTATGCTCTAAAGCTTCGAGATCAACTTCTGCTACTCTAGTACATGCTGTTGACTGTAATGACTAAAGCCAAGTGTGGGCTGGTTTATTGGATTCTCAGCAATTTCACCGCCACAATGTTTGGCACTTCTTTTTCAAAACAAGCATCCCATCTTACCGCACACCAGACAATTGTTATTTCTACTTTTCATCGCATCGTCTCTACTGCCCTTCTGCTGTTTAGCCATCTTCAATAAATACGCACTGAAAGCCAGCCAGGAGTGTCTTGCCAAAAAATGGACAAACTACCGGGTGAGTGCCTTTCAGCCTATTGAATAATACCATAAAATGGACTTCTATATCAATTCAGACGACTCTTATTCAAAAAAAATGTATGCGTTCGCGATCGCTGCTGGAGTGATCGCTGGAGAAGGTGATATTCACATGGTGGCTATATGCATATGCAGTTATCAGATTATGGATCTATTGGGTATATTCATATGACGATTCTAGATCTCTGATGTAGAACTAAACCATGGTATTGCTATCGCTATTTCTCAACCACCACCTTCAAAACGCTCATAACACATTACTTTAGCAGTTATCTATTGAGTTTACCACTCAGCGCCAGGCAGGGCAATCTCAGTTCCCTTGAAAGAACCGGAAACCTTTCCGAGCTCGAGGGCGGCGTTGATGACACCACCGAAACCTTCTCCAGCGATCAATCCAGCAGCGATCGCGAACGCATACATTTCAAAGTGGTTGTTGAACCACTTGCGCCACCACCATGCAGTAATAGAGCCAAAGAGAATGGCGTTGGCGTAGCCAGAGTCAGGGCCGAGAACCCAGGCGACACCGACGGACATCCAGTTGGGGAGCCAGTCACGGTACTTCTCGCGAGATCCGACGAGCCAGAAGTGTTTGACGATAGCCTGGACAGCGCAAAGGATACCCATGGCGATGGAGAAGTAAGCAGAGGACTTGGGAATGGGGATGCTGGGCATGGTGACAGCGGTGGCAACAGCCTGCCAAGCAGCGACGGAGGGAGCAGCGAAGGGGCAGATATCAGCGGGATCGTCGCTGGGCTTGTAAACACAAGGGTAAGCAGACATGAAGAGGACGAAGATACCGGGAGCCAGGAAGACGGAGACGAGAGTTCCCATGGCCTGAGCGTAGAACTGCAGCTTGGGAGGAGTCTTGAGGAGGAAACCAACTCGGAAATCGCTGACAAGAGAGTTGGCAACGTCGGCAGTACCAGAGGCAATGTTACCGGCGACAAGGTTGATTCGTTGAGCATCCTTGATGGCAAAGTGGCCCTTGGTGATACCACCATAGACAAGCTGAGAGGCCTTGGCGGACGCGGTAAGAGGAGCACAGTCAGTGACAGCACCACCGTAGATGGACATGAAAGCAAAGATAACACCAAGGATACAGGCGAGAAGAGCGAGACCAGCGTTCATGTGGAACTGAGCCTCACTGACAACCATGGCGAGGACGAGAGCGGCGAGAGTACCGGTGACCCAGACCCATGTGGGGACCTGCTCCTGAGCAGAAGCAAAGTCCTCAACACCACCATCGGCATCAGCCTTGGCAGCCTGCTTGGCGAACCAGGAGTTGTGAGTGCCACGGGCGACGAGGCGGTTGTTGATGGAGCGAGCAGACTCATGAACGGCGAACTTGAAACCATCGAGGACGACCTTTCCGTGGAGGAAGAACTCAATGAGAGAGTAGACCATGAGGACCATGACACCGGGCCAGAGCATCCAGTATCGGGGAGAGGGAACGTAGTCAGGTTCATCGACACCGGTCATGACGCTGAATCGAGTGATGCCTTCCCACTTGCCCTCGCCGACCTGGATACCGATGCACTCGCCGTAGTGGACCAGAAGAGGACCGATCAGACCCCAGGCAACGACGGTACCACCCCACCAAGAGAAGGCAGCGTTGAGACCGACGAGAATACCGGAACCGAAGAAAGCGGGAGTGAGCTGGATGTACCAGCCCCAGTTCTCAGGCTCGAGGAGACCAGTGGCGGTGTATCCAGACCAGGCGTAGAACCAGGTGAAGATGTGCCAGTTGTGGAGGATACCGTCGGCGTACTGACCAACACAGATGATGAGCAGGGCAACGATGAAAGCAATTCCAAGAGACTTGATCTTGCGGATAGCATCGTTGGCACCGGAGCCCACAGCGTGCATGGATCGGATGGTCATGGCGGTGGCGGTGGGAGTAGGGAAGACGAGGTTCAGCTCACGAGCAACGTTGATAATGAAGAATCGTCGGAGAGGAACAGCAGCGAAGAGACCGAAGAAGGCGCAGACAAGAGTGATTGTGAGAATGCGGCCGAAATCCTTCTTGGGGTCGTCGGAGAGGAGGTCGAGACGGTACATGGCGGGGAGACCGGCGACAAAGACACCGGACATACCACCGGCACCGGTAGCAGCGGCCTGGACGATGGAGTTCTCCTGGGGTCCGAACTTGCCTCCGAGGAGGGGAACGTTGGGGAGAGACTTTGTGAGCATGAGGATGAAACCGTAACCGAAGATGGCGCCGAACATGGTAGCAGGGAAAGTGAAACCAGTCTTGAGACCTGAGAGGTGTTAGTCAGAGACATTGATGGGGAGAATATGAGGAAACATACCGAGGTAGACGTTGGAAGCGTTGACGAGAGAACCAAGAACGATACCGACAATGACGGCACGGGCAGTCAGAGGGTAAGGCTCGTGCTCGACACCCTTGGCCGGAGGGAAGCTGGAGAAGAGATCTGTGATGCGCTCATCCTCACTATCGGCCTCGGACTTGAGGTCCATGTCGATGTTGTGAGGCTCCTTCTCATCGTAGCCAGGCTGGAGAGAGTCTGCAGGGAGACGCTCCGGGACGACAGTTTCGGCAACCATGTTTGCGGTTTGTTTGGATTCAGTTCAATACTTGAATCTATGGCTCACCGGTTGGCTGGGTAAGGGAAAGAGAGAAAGAAGGCGAACATTGAGTGGGCATGATGGGGATATTTATCTATTGTAACGGTCGCAGCTGAAGTTGGGTTTTGGAGTGGCACTTTTGAGAATCCATCCCGATTCAGTAATTAGAACAAGGTTCCTTTGCTTTTCGCCATGCGACACTGATGATCATGCCCTTTGACCGGGGGTAGGGAGTATGTGGTTTCGGTGATTCGGTACATGTTTCCCAGAAAAGAAAGAGAGCAGAGCCAGATACAAACGATCCTCTATACTAGAGTTAAACGGACCATGTTTGGGGTTAAACCACCAACGTTCTAGACAAGATTGGCGACCTTATCTGTGCGTGTTTGACCAATTGGAGGTGTTGGTTGAATTGGAGCTGCCCAAATGGGGAGTATCATTGTTGAACTTTTGTTAGGAGGAACAGGGATTAGAGGCAGTGATTGGGAGGGATAAATGGGTGGCTCCACCCCCAGATAAAGAGAGAGAGAGGGACAAAAAGAGTACAGTCACAGATAGAGAGAGACTAGGCTAGAGGGAGTGAAAGGGATGGGAGAGGCGGGTGGCACCGAGGAAACGGGTAGACAAGAGGATACGCCACTGATTTAATGATATGGTTAAACAGGGCATGGTTTATGGTTATCTTGATGGTTACTTTTGTCATTGACGTACATTAATTGGGTGTCGCATTGTTACAGTACTTCTTTAGTTCAAGTACCTCTCTCCAAGTCTCTTCATCCGCCAAGAGAGCGAGCATATTTCCCTCAATTCCC
Source organism: Fusarium armeniacum (assembly GCA_013618295.1). NCBI lineage: Eukaryota > Fungi > Ascomycota > Sordariomycetes > Hypocreales > Nectriaceae > Fusarium > Fusarium armeniacum. The sequence goes on from JABFER010000036.1 coordinate 268,513, forward strand.
AACACCTGATAATATTGAATCTAGAATTTATTCTCTCCTGATCTCAATGTCCGATAACGCAACCCGGAGTATCGTATCAATCCCCATTCATTAGTTATTACTACAGCAATTCATCAACAGGGCAGAACCAACAGGGCTCCTCTCAGGCAAGACAAGACTAAACCTAAAACAGTGGCTTGTCCGCTATCGTCTCGGGGAACCTTTGTTATGCTTGGCATCCATTCTGCGGGGACGGGGACCTTTGTTTAGTGGCTGGTATCCGTGACTTGACTGTTGGAGAAGGGCCTTTTTTGTCCTGTTGCTCTCCAATTGAACTTGTGAACACTCTGTGGGGCTTTTGTGTCGCTGTTGGTTCCAGGTTCCGACAGCGGAATGATGGAGTACGAGAGTCGAAGGATTCTCGGTTAGATAAGATGAAGATATCACGATCCCAATTTACTATTATACTGGAGTCCAGTACACGTGGACGTGACATGTAGATATTGTTATTTATTTTTCATTCTGGATTTATTATACTATGAATTAATTGATGAATTAATTGATAAATGTGCAATTCACCATCAACTCATCTCGCCTCCCCCGCAATCTGTCAACACCCCTTGGCAAGGCTTTCACATTCCGCTATGGAGTACCGAGGTCGACAGCCAAGGCACATTTGTCCCCTGCTCTCTCGTTGAATTCCTACTAGCTCAGGTACTTTGTGTAGGAATCAATCACTCGAAAACGGCCACAAGACGGACTTTTGTCAACCGCTATACCTGTTTTCGTCATTTACCGCTGGAACGTTTAAGCGCCTTTTGCATGACAACAAGCCCCATTTTGAGAACAAGTCTATTTTTTGACATCGTCCACTTTGTAAAACGATCGTGATGCTATCAGCTGTGAAATGGAACCTGCGAGGCAAAACACCATTTCCCTACCCTACGTCTGTCACATTTTAAGAATACTGCAACCTTGATATCGTTGCATGCATAGATAAATAAATTGTGCATTTTACTTTTTTGCCATCTGTAGATCATGTTGGAAACATTCTGGAAATATTATCGCCTTAATCCGAAAAAAAGAAAACTGTCTATTTCTAGAACAGATCAGCGGTTTACCTACCACGACCTTGGATATCTCGGCGATGGAGCCAAGCTACCAAGAGATGCGGATTTACAGTGTTGCAGCCCGTTTGCCACGCGAAAGATACATCTATTTTGGAAAAAAAGCACCAAGGATCAACATCCCTGTTGTCTGATAAATGGTACGTAGATCATGTCGAGATTAGAATACGGCTTTCTGATTGATGCGTAAATGTTTACTAAGCTTATGTGATTGGTCTTTGGATCGTGTATCATGGTGATATCGTGAGATATCTCAAGGGATATGCCCGCTTACAGTAGATGGGAGAGGTTCGAATTGAGTGATGTCAGTAAATGTAATTCTTCGGTCAGGTAAAATTAATGCGAAATAAAAATGCATGCGTAGTGCAGTATAGTGACACTCTTACAATTGACTGTTGGTACTGGAACCAACTACTCAATGGCGAGACACCAACATCGCCACTTCACCTACAATACCAGCATCAACAATACCCAGCCATATCAAAGCAAACTATCGTGAATCATCGTGTAATCATCCAACTTCCCTTCTTGCACACAAATCCTTCACGTGCCAGCCCACCATGTCAGCCCAACGGACCAAGATAACCCAATTCTGCCCACTACCGATCCCAACCTTGACTCGCCCCTATCAACCCAAGAAACCCCATATCACTTTCAGCTTTCATCCCTCGAGACAAAAAGGTCCCCGATGCGGCTTGGTGGATACCGTTGTGCTGTATGATCCTAGTTTACCCCAGCCTGTCAAAGGTTCCTGGGGAGGGGCCGGCTAGGGAGCTTCCACTTTGGGCACAGCACACACAGTTCGGCGACCTCGCCTTTTGGTTGCTCGCCCCCTCCCCCAGTGAAACTTTGATATGCAGAAACGTTACTGATGATCACTGCACACATGTTTTTGTTGGGTGAAGGGCGGTTTGTGGCGGTTTGTTTTGGGCCTTGATAAACCGATCCAAATCTCTAACTGATTCCGGAATGGGACCTTTTTTTGATCTTGTGATAAAGGCGACTTGTTGTTGCCACAGAAGTTCCCGGTGTGTTGGTTCAGGGACTTATTTCTCGCCTTGCGGCACAGTTGGCGAGTCTTGCTCACCTTCCCCATATCGTTACTTGTCAGCTTCATATCGTATTGTCTGAGTGACAGTTACTCATTTTTGCGTCGGTGAGATTTACATAATGAGAGGATTTCTAATCTAAACGCTAGATAGCTAGGGATGACAGTCTGTCTGACTTGACTTGAAGCTTATCAGCGAATCTCGATCAACATCCGTCTGTATCCGTGACGAGGCACGACTAACAAATCTATCTGTTGGAGGCAGATAATGTTTCCAACGGCTACATCGTCCTATCGAGAAGACTTCCCGACCCCTTCGACGATTTGAAATATTTCTCTACTCCTTCATTCCAAGCCCGAGGAAAACCACCTCTTTACAGCGCTGCAAATACGCCCTCACATCCTCCTCCGTGTGCCACGCATCGTTATACGCAGCGCTCAAACACATCTCGCCTCGAAACGTACCCAGAAACAAACCCAGTCCATTCCCGAGCTCTTCCCCAGTTACCCACGGATCTCGAGCACTGAATGCCTTTGTCTCGGGTGCTATGATAGCCTCGACGCGTCCCATGCTGGAGATGGATACTGATGGATGAGCTTTGGGAGTTGGAATGGGAAGTGGACGGAGAGACGATGGTAGGTCTGGGGTGAGTTGAGAGAACATTGTTGGTGCGAGGATATAAAAGTCTTTGTCTTGCTTGACGGTGAGATAAAAGTCCTTGATAGTCTCCAAGACTGACTGAAACTCTTGTTTGCGAATTTCTGTGTTAGAGTGGTGGTCTTTTGGGTGTAGGTCCATATCAACCACGAGACTCTGACCAGAAACAGAATGGTACACAGCAGCTGGGTGCTTCATCGAATTAAACGGATCGGAACAGTTTGGTCGCTCGTTTTGTAAGATGTAGTTGATGTATCGCACTTTCTTCGTCTCGGCGGGTTTATTTTGGAGATCGCGTACAACGATGGCTGCAGCTGTATGGAAGGCGTGCGTTGGGGTGGCTTTGACATTCTTGCAAGCAGCCAACAGCTGTTGAGTATCTTTCTCGGTGAGTGATAGTGCCACTCGCTGATGACGACCGGGTACAACTGGTCCATTCCGGAAAGGAAGTGCAAGAACTTGGATGTTTGGATCAGAAGCTACAGCGGCTTTTTGAGCGGCCATTGCACTCAGTCTTTCCATCTGAGTCTGTGAAAGTGTCTCAGGAATATTGGCAGCGATGCGATACGAAGGACTCAAATTTGAAGCTTCACTTCCATCCAAGATCGGGGGATTGTATGCGTCTCCCTTTTCGTAAGCTTCTGCAGCGAGAACAATATAGTTGTTTAGTAGCATGAGAGTTCCGATGCCATCGATAATGTCATGAGGAGAGCGTAAGACGAGATCTCGACGGATGATTCTGGGTCCATCACCATTTACCTCACTGGGGAGATGAAGAACAAATATCGTAGGGACGTTTGGGGCTGGAGGATCCGAGTTTGCCCATTCGTTTCCAGACTGGCCGTTGGTGATGTGAGCAAGAGTTTTGTCAATCCAGGCATTCTTGTCTGCTTCCCCATTGAGGTGCTTGTATGTTTTAACCCATCGGCCTGATTTAGGGTCCTGCGTTGCTTGAGATGCTATTGTTGGGTGATTGTATCTCAGCGCGAGCCATGCTTTGCGCAAGGCTTCGTCAACACAGCTTTCAGCATCTTTAGATGGTACCTCTTTTGCACTTCGGATGGAGAGTGATATGTGTCCAGTGATTCCAAAAAACATGCGACCGCTTCCTTCGTAGAGAACAACCATTGATGAATAGAATTGTTCGATCTCGTCGATGGGACGTTGCCATACTTCAGGGTTTACCTGCTGCCAGTTGTAATCTCGAGGCGCAGCCATTTTTAGTTAAGTTCGTATTCACTTAAGGGAATAAAAATCAACAGGCGATAAAGAATGAAGTTGAGTAGGAAATCAAGATTTGAGAGTGATTGGGGCAGTGGTGATAAAGGTTATCTTGAGTTGATATCGAGGTAGTCTTACTCCATGCCCGGAACATCGGGCCTCATCCCGGGCGCTCATCCTCACCATTATCCAATCTTGTTCTCTAAAATGCTAAACTAAGGCAAAACTCTGGATAATAAAATGCTTTACATCCGAAAAGAGGTCTAGAGAATAATATGCTTGACTACGCGCCAATCAATTGGACTGTAAAAGCTTGGCTTCGAAACCGTCCCATTAACTATGGAGTGTGAGACGTGGAATCAAGGACATGCGCTATCCTTAATCGGCGATACAACCAGCAGTCTTTACTGAGAAGAGTAATACCACCATCAGACTGATATCAAAGAACGGATAAATCGATTTGGGATTAAAATGCCATTATTCGTTGATTATATCCACTGTCTTTCCCCAATAGGATAACCAGCGAAAATGACTTGGTAAAGTATGTACAACATCTAATCTAAATCCACTCCTGATCCAGAAATGCTATCTAGAACTCCTTTTTGAAACAAGGAAAGAGAACATTCCTCACAGCCCTACCAATCATCTTTCTCCCCAACTTCTTTCCCCTCGCCTTGTACTCCGCCGAGTCATTGACATGCGGAAACGGCACGTCGGGAATAGGCTTATCCAGAAATTTACACAAAGGCTCCCATCCTTGCGAAAGCTGGAAATCCAAAAGTTGATCGCTGGGTACATTTTCTCTAATAAACTTGTTATGTCGAGCATAGGCAGTCCTCAAATTCTCAACCGTAGTATCTGGAGTCGGCGCCCTCGTCCAACCCTGATGCATCTTGAAACTCGCCTTGGCGTTGTCGTACCCAGCTAATCTACCAATTGTCGTACCGAGCCATCGGTACGACGCCTTTTGTGCAGGTTCAAAAACGATGAGAACGCTCTTGTACCATTTCTCCACGTCGCGCTCGACGAGAATGACTTTTGCATCGGGATATGCTGGGATTAAAGACTCTGCGTAAAAAGAGGCTACGTCTGAGACGGCTTCGTAGTTTCCGAATACTTCTTCCCATTCTGCGCGTGAGAATCCTTTGCCGTTGTATGTAGGGAGGTTGGAAAATGTGGCGTCAGCTGCGCGGTCGAAAATGCGCCATTGCCATTGTTGATCCTCGCGTTCGGATACTTCCCAGCCGTGATGGACATTTGAAAGGCCTAGAATTTGGAGAGCGGCCATGAGAGATGCTGTGCCTGTGCGAGGAGCGCCGAGACAGAGAAGAGGAGGTGGGCGAGGAACCGCTTTCTCTTTTTCTATCATTGTTGCCATGATTGGGGCAAGTCGATTGAGTGAATAAATGCGTCTAACATAGATAATCAAGAGGTGATGGACTTTAAATAAGTACTTTTTTCTAGGTTTTGAATCCTGGCTGATACAGTCAGCTGATCGTCATTTCCCGAGGGGCCGAAGGGAGTAATTGATGCTCGTTTCCCGATGTCCCGTGGTGTGTCTAATTTAGTCTGGGCGTAAGCAAATATACCCTTTCTAGCCAGTAAGCTGTGCTTGTAGAGAGAAACATACATCCATGCATGCACAGATCGGACCGGGTCTATGTTTGTGTACCGGACTAAATGCAACTGTAACCTCATTATCTTGACTTTATCATGTCCGAACACGAATGATGACATTAGGCGTGACATGTATCACGAAAGGGCGACTGACAGGTCTGATGACAGATCTCGGAAGCCGTTGTGTGGAATGCTACACTTGTCTCACCCTAATTCCCGAATACTCCCGGGACTCAAAAAGTAAGCATGAGAGAAAAAGAAAATGATATAAAGTCAGTTGGTGATTCTCCCAATAACACTAAAAATCCCAGTGAAGATCATGTTCCTAGCTAAATGGACCCGAAGCGGTGGGGTTGCGGAAATGTCCGCGGAGATGACAGCTCATCAACGTTTACAATCACAGTGAAGAGCTAGGAAAATCGTCTGTTATTAGAGCTTGATATCTCATTGTCCTGCTCTATCGATTTAGTATTACTTCAACTGGCCAGTTCAGCAGATCCTCCCACATTGATCCCCTCACTTTATCCACGATAGCAGTAATAAGATTCTCAGCCCAATCCTCAAAGAACCAATACTCCGACTCGCCCCAATACAGCAAGATATCATAATACGCAAGTATCACAAGAGCCAACGGATGTCCAGATACTGCTAGGTCCAGAAAATCTCTCGATACAGTCATGGGCCACCAGAATATTATTCTCAGTTCTGGAGGCGACGCTTTGTTCAGTTCTCTCAGTGAATCATTGACACAGGTCGTGATTGAATCCACAGCTGATGCCAATGCAGCACGGCATTGGTCTTCCATAAAGTCGGAGGATATCCTGCGCGCGAGCTCGGGTAATCTTGCAGAGAGATCGCGAAGGAGTTGACTTGTTGTGTGAAAATCTGTTGTCTCGCAGAAGAGCTCTTTCAAAGGACCATTGGCAAGATCCCTAGCGCCTGGTGAGTTCAACACGGCCTCCATACCATTTACAAGAGAGAAGATTTCCATCAGACTTTGTACTGGTTGAGAACATCCGTGGCTGCGAAAGTCGTCGCAATCGGGGAACGCAGCGAATTTGTTGACAACGATGAATGTCGTGCTCCCATACAAAGCATGGCAGTTTCTCGAGGTTACCTCTTCGGAGAGCGCTTCTCTGATGCCGCGTATTGACGAGTTTATGTGTTTTGATGCTTGGAGTAAGTAGAATTGACGTCTTTCGGGGTGGAGATGGGCAAGGTGATAGCCCGAAAAGGCTAGTACTTGACGGAGGAAGAATGGATACGCGAGAGCTTCTTGTGGCATGTGTTGTTGAAACGTAGCAGCGGTATTTTCAGAAAAGACCATGGTTTTGTATGTGACGGTGGTATAATGAAGCATCAGCTCAGCGGTTGATACCCAACAATCGGATTCTTCAAGGGGATTTGAAAATAATGAGCCCGATAGTAAAGATGAAGGACTGTTGGCGGATACGCTGGGATTTGGCGGTCGAAGAGAGCGACCAGGTGGTAGTCTATCTTGGTGATGAACCGATTCTGCGAATTCCAAACTGCAGCGGACTTTGTGTCTAACACAAGCTGAACATGGGACTTCTTCGTCGCACTATCGGAGATAGTTAGTCAGATGTGTGTAACATAGTACATCGTCTATTGACGTGCCTTGACTCGCCGCTTTTTACACCGCGTGCATCCATTTCGGGACTTTTTGTACCCCACGCGAGTGGACTTGTTCTGATCTGTCCCAGCTTCCATTATCAACAGTGATTTACCAGGCTGTTGGTGGATTGGGCTGCGAGTGGATTGTTGTAGCTCGGACTCGTTCCGAGGATGTTGAAGATTGAAAACAAATGGCAGCAAAATACTGGAAGAAGACGCTGACGGAGAGTTGAGTCTATCCGATCCCGAGAAATGACGAACACGAAACCGAGATGAACTGACCAATAATCGCGTCGAATTGGGGTTTATAATTGGGTCTTCTTATTGCTGACAGAAACGTCATCTTTCTCTCACGAATCTTACTTTTACGTGATAAAGATGGGATAATTGATTGGATAATGTTGCTATTTTATTTACAGCTATTCAATTCTAATCTGGTTACAATATACACAAGAAATATTTATCTCACAGACAAATCTCAGTCGATCTGATGGTCAGCACAACGAACAGATTTCGATCGAGCTCAGTAAACTGATCGTCGTCGAAAGTCAATGGACCTGCGAGCAGCACGACGAATGGCTCGCTTGCACTTAGTACCCTTTGAAGGAGTAGGAACAGGAGTGGGAGTAGGTGTGATGGGCTGAGGAGTGGGTGAGATTGGCTCGGGAATGGTAGAATTGCTACCTCCACCAACAACCTTGAGAGCAGCAATCTTTTCAGCGGCGTGCTCAGCAGCAATCATAATGATGGACTGAGTGTTTCCAGTGGGTAGATCGGGATGCAGACTTGCGTCAACAACAAAAAGGTTATCGGTGCCGTAAACCTTGGTGTTGAGATCCACGACGCTGCTTCCGTTGGCCTTGCGACCATCGTCAACGCCCATCTTTGCGCTTCCCATCCAGTGATCACCACTGATCATCTTTGTTGAGATAATGTCGTCAACAGTGGCACCAGGGGTGATGTAAGAGAGAGTAGAGTTGCTACCGCTGACGAGGTCCAGCCAGTATTGGATAAAGTCTCCCATGGCCTTGCGGTCCTCTTGGTCGATCAACCAGGGCTTTGTCTTGAGGAGAGTGTTTCCACCGGCAGCGATACCGAGCTCACCAACGGTAGAAGTACCGTGGGTCAAGAAAGTGCGGACAGTGATGATACCGTCGGCCATGGCGCTAGCTGTGCCTTGCAAGTAACGAACGCGACCGTCAGCGCCCTCGGCAGAAGTCCACAGGTGCATGCGCTGAGCAGCTTGGGTGATGGGACCGGAACCCTGCATGTACAGGTCCAGATCAGAGGGGACGGGCTTAGTAGCGATGTCGTTGAACTTGTACGCGGTAAAGTTGCTCTTGGTCTTGAACTGGAGCATAACCTGCGCGTGGTCCTGGAGGTGGTGGCCGACAGGGAGATCGATAAAGTCAGAAGCAGGAGGCAGAGTGACACCAGTTCGGGAAGCGCCCTCCTTGACGATGGCCAGAGCATCGGCCTTGCCAATACCAGCGTTCCAGAGAAGACGGGGAGTGGACATGGCACCAGCAGCGAGGATAACCTTACCACCGGCCTTGACCTTGATGATCTGCTTGCTTCCATCAGCAGCTTGGGTGAGAACACCGGTGACCATGCTGCCAGATCGGATAGGCTGGATGACCTTTGTCTCGAGCTTGAGGGTAAAGTTGGGAAGGGCCTTGGCGAAAGGCATGTAAGTACGGGCAGGACCAGCACGCATGTTATCCTTGATGGACCACGAGCAACGAGAGTAAACCTGGTGCTTCTCGTTGGGCTGCTCAATAGAGTCGACTTCCTTCCAGCCCTTGGCGCTGAGATAACCCTCGAGGACGCGGAATGTCATGTCATCGTAGTACTTTCCATCGTCAGAAGGAAGAGTCGTTCCAGGGTTGCGCTCGTACAGACGCTCAGCGGCAGCCGACATGTCAGCCCAGTTCCAGCCCTTGGGCCAGCGCTGAAAGTCACGCTCAGGAGGGTGGATGAAGTTGAGACCGTTGATGGAGCTGGAACCACCGAGGAGACAGCCAGCGGTGGAAGCGGTGTCACTGCAGAACTTGGTGCCAGACATGCTGCCCATGCTGCTGCCAAGAGCGGGGACGTCGTAGGGAGTGAGGGAGTTGTTCCAGGGAAGAGCTTGCTGTGTGTTTCCAAGGGCGACAGTGTTGGCGGGGCCGCGCTCAATGAGAAGAACGCTGACTCCTGTCTCGGCGAGACGCTCAGCGGCGATGATACCGGCTGGGCCACCACCAACGACGATCACATCGTAGGTAACGTTGGATGTGGTAGGGGGAGTATCAGGGACTGGGATAGTGCCGTTTCCACCAGAGCCGCCACCAGGAGGAGTGGGAGTGGACTCCTTGGCCATGTCAGCCCACTCAGCGAACTTGGCAGATGCAGCAGCATTGATGTCAAGACCACCCTGACCGAATCCAGCACCATGGTATGAAAGGGCACTCTCGGGCTCAGCAGGAGCGTCGACAGCGATGGTAGAGTAAGCGTAGCCAATAACGGGTGACTCTCCAGTGAGACTAGTAACCTTTTCCTCAACACATCCCTCACAAAGGAAAGTGTACGAGAAGTGAGTGCTGTTCACAAAGGTACCCTCGGGGATGGGCGTCGCCTTGACAGTAGTGTTGGTGTACGTGTCAGGGTTGGCGTACGAGCTTGCCAAACGGAAGCTGGTAACTATATCATCGCCGTTGGGCCAAGCGACAAAGAGAAGACCACCGACCATACCGCCTCGGAAAGAGATACCTCCCCATCCTTCCTTAGCGGGGACGACCAGTTGGGCGATCAAGTCCTTGCCCAGAGTCTCAGGGACAGCGATACCAACGCTAAAGTCATCATCTACAAGGCGCTGGAAGTCGATGCCGGTCTTGGGATCGGTGTATGCAGTGGTTCGTTGAGCTGTGGACGAAGCGACGAGACCCATAAGGGCTGTCGCGGCGGAGAGAGTAAAGCGCATTTTGATCGGTTAACGAAAGTGTTTGTAGAGAATGGACGGACCGCCAGGGTCGTTTAATGAATGGAATATACCGCGAACGGTAGAAAGAAGGAAATACACCGGACTTGCGGTGGAAGAATGAAGATCAAAAACAGCGATGACTTGAAGAGAGGCTCAACATGGTGATGGGATGTGGTATATGATATATAATCTGTACTATCCTGGTCTATGAACTGATAAGCAGTGACTGGATCGGAGGCTCATATGCAGGAGACCTTAATATCCCGGTGGTGCTAACCACATTTAGGAGTCATACGTATGCCCTCCGGGAGAATTACGAAAAACAGGGTTTGAATGTCTTGGACTTTTTCCGTTTTGATTTGAAAGAAGAAACTCTCATGTCTTGATTCCTTTGGTGGAGTAGGACAAGGTCTGGGCTTGTTTGAGATGATCCCTGCAAGTTGAAGCGCGCCAACGGCACGACGGCCCATGGGGTTGTCAGTTTCAAATTGTGAGCGTCTGATTGGCGGATCTTTTGAGCTTGAATTGTTCCTAAAGGTTAAGTTGATGTGATAAGTGAAGGACTCGTTTCGTTTCATATGGGAGGATTTTATTAAAGGGGAGGAGGCTCTGCAGGAGGATTGTGACAGCATGTGATGATGAGATTGGTGAGTAAAGTTGGCTGATTATTAGAAGAAAGACGACATGAGAGCATGTTTCATATTGATTATCTGTTGTTGAGAGTCGTGGGTATCTTCTCAGTCTCTTGAGTTCCCTGGGCTGTGCATGTTTGTCCGACGCAAGTCATTCACCTTGTCAGGCAATTTAAACTTCTGCGCCTCACATATTGTTTCTCTATTTAAGTTCCAAGTTGAAGGGTACAGGTTGGATAATTGCTGATGTATCATCACCGGGTGGGGTCTCCTCCAAGGAAACATAGCATGAAATCACAGACTTCAGATGATATCAATTAGTCTTGCCGAGCTTCAAAAAAGACGAAAACAAGCTTTTCCTCCCCAAACGGAAACGGCCTTTTCCCTTCCGCAAGCGAGTGCTCGTGCCAATTTCATGACACTTGTGGATTCTACTCCAACACCTGAAACCGCACGCTGATCATTGCCTCCGCATCACCAAGTATAACGCAATCACCCATGTTTAAACGTAAAGAGAAGTGGAAGAGTTGGTGGTAGTGAGTGACAAAAGAAGATGAAGAATATTCGCGACATCCCTCATTTGGTGAGACTGAACATCAGTGATGGTCACTGTCGATGTTCATCATCATGTTTACCCCCAATTTCTCCTCAACTATCCAGCCCTATTCTTTGTTAATCTTACCAAGGAAAAGGTTGTAGACAAGGAGATGAAGAATAACAGAAAGACCACCAACTATAAGATAGACAATAAACATCCATTGTGCAGTATACCACGCATTCTGTGCCGTCCGTAGCATACCAACAACGAAAGTTACTAATAGAGTGATGGGAAATCCAATACAGATCCAAAAAGTAGAGAAATTCCGAATTATCTTGAACCACTTCCCCTTTGTACCTCCAAACTTCCATTTCTTCCCGTAGGTGAATATGGAGAATGGGTCTCGAACCTTGTTCAAGATAATCTTTGGTCCCTTTTTTGAAACAATCTTTAGCCCCTGCGATTTGAGATACAGACCAATCTTGATAACTTGAACGATAAAAATAGTGATGGATCCAAGAGTAACAAATAATCCTAGAAAATCAAACAATAAGTTTGTGCCGATACTATCAAGATCCTCCTTCTTTTTGGTCGAGGCAACTTGCTTGAATGGGGACTGCATGCCCAAGAGAGTGGCTGACAATGACAGAGGCAGGTATACAGATGCCAATATTGTCAACGTCTTGATTGACTTGGCTTCTTGAATGGCGTGCCGCTTCGTTAAATAGTCAAGTTGGCGGTTCAGGGCAGTCAAGGCTCGGTCAGCATTCAGAACGCGCTCAGCACAGAGCTCTTTGATTTCTCGTATCCGCCGCGATAGCGCGCCTGAAATAGCTTTCTTCCTGTCGGTGCCGTCTTCGCGCTCGAGGCACTTGAGAACAAAATCGATAGGCATGGTGCAGCTGAACGGCAAATGAATGGCTGGAGGCTGCAGCGGAAATAAGAGATTCAAGGCCCGATTGCAATGGTGAAATGAGACGCAGTAGCTTAGTGATTTCTTTTCTCAAGTAGAATAAGAAAATGGAGATTCCTTTGCACCTTTATGTGCAATCTGATGAGCTGGACCTTTGCTCTATTAACAGTAATCTAGACACTGCCACCACAAAGTTCTCCGACAAGTGCATAAAAGATGGTGTTGTCAACCAGGCTACCAATGGCAATGGGATAATTTGACGAAACACAAGACATTCACTACCAAACACGAAGTGGAAAGACGTCAGCAGTAAGACAGTGGCTTAGAGCTGAAGCCCGGCTTTTCTGCGGCTGGAAGAAACTGTGAGATTGAATTTACAATATTCATTCATGTGGATGATCGACACTACTCACATCAAGCTGTGAACTGTGGGGGCGGAGAGTTTTGAGATAATTTGACGTTCTAACACTAAAGTCAAGTGATACATGCTGACAATTGGGAAATGAGTGACACAATGTGTCCCTGTCTACACGTTCAGATACCAAGAATCAGTCTGCCTCGCCTCACTGCCATTTGAATATCATCTGCCACCCCACTGAACGTTCGAGTCTCTCCGTTCCTATAGCCTCGGCCAACTCACTAACACGAAGTCAAGCATGCGAAGCTAACAGCTGCGGACGCAACAGAAATTCCAGGAGCGATCAATTCAGTAAAGCTCGTCAATACTGAGGCAACACTAGCTAGAGCAGAAGCAGCTCCTCCGCTAGTAGATAGATAGCTGCACATTCCACAGTTGTTGGACGAAGAGTCTGTGATGGTATAGCGGAGGTTTCCTGATAGTGCCCCAGTGCCACCAGTGCCGGGGACTTCAATAGCGACAGCAATGTGTACAGACTGCGGGAAGACCGTACTGGGATACCCTTCTGTGATGTGGCACATGTTCGTATGTCCATCCCAGCAAAGACCCTCGCGGTGCATAAACATGCGCTCGTCGTCTGCTAACGACGTGTTATCAATAGTGTCTTTGACAACGGCGATGAGCGCCTCCTTCATCATGGGCACAATGTTGGGATCCGCGCCTTCGCAGGTAAAGGTGATGTAGTGGTCGTTGGGCATACGATGCGGTGTCTCGTCGCAGAGGGCAGGCTGCCCGTCTGCTTTTAGATACTCATTGAACCACCATATAGGATCAATGTGATCATCAAAGACAACGGTTTCCTTGGAGAACTTCATGTTCAGACTTGGCTTGACCTGATCTCCATCTCCAGCTCCATCTGTATCAGATGTAGCAGAAGAAGAGTCGGACGATGAGTCTTCTGAGGAGGAGTCTTTTCCATTCATGACGTCGTTAAATGCGTTGGCAGCATCCTGGCCTTCTTTACCATTAGACGCCGCTCCAGCGGTTGTACAAAGAAACCAGGATGAAGTAGGCGCTTGGCATGAATTTTGGAGGTTGGAGCAGATGAAGTTTGCGATGGTGGTTATGTCGGACGTTGCACCATGGGGAAAGTCATTGGTGTTGGCAGGCTTGTAACCATACCCTACCACGCCATCCTGGTCTTGGACGTATGAAATAGTAGGGTTAGAGCATTTGCCAAAGTCAGCAGTTTGGCGAGGTATAATTGCACCGTTGGCGAGTTGCCATGATGCGAAGACCCCAAGAAAGGCGAAGATTGCGACTTTAGCCATGATAACTGAGTATAGTGCGTAAAGAGTATAGTAGAACAGGCGAAGTCAGAATTGAATGTTTGATCTGTGAATTAGTACAACGACTTGCCGTCGCTTTTATAGACAACGGCTCACATTGGAGTTCCCCGAGCTCCTAGGTAGTACGTACACCGAAGGATTCAATACTACTGCTTGAAGCCCAGGATATCCTTGATATTCTTCTATCTGCTTTGTTCCTATACGCAATAGCTGATCTAGGTCCTGTATGCCATGAAGCTTGTTCGGTTGCTTCAGATAGACTCTTTACTACCATTACCTTGCATCCAATACGCTAACAGTAACAGGGGACATAATTGGTGTAGCATGAGGTCCATTCTAGAAGCTTGTTTATTGAGATCTGCCTTGGTCCCTGCACCTTGTCATAGACGGGATGAAACCAAAAGGCTGCCTTGCCTGAACGGCACGGATTGCAGAAAAAAACGCCCGCAGATGGGAATGCCGTCAGTCTAAGAAGGCGCTTAGTCACGCCAACCGGTGTTTTACATGATGCCGGCAGATGCTTATAGTTAGGCGCAATCTGATCCTTCGTCCGAATAGGAAATCAATTCGTCCACTGTAACATGGTTTGTTGTCTATTAAGCCGAAGCTACCCTTCGCACCAGCAGTAAGGAGTTTGAACTAATTAGACCTTGAATCGAGAATACATGGCTCTATCAAACTAAAGGGACCTTCATTGAGCATGAGAGTCATGTAAGTGTGATTATGGATTCCCAAATAACAAGAACAGTAACGTATAACATCTGCATAGTGTAGTGAACATTAGCTTGAGATTCTACATTCCAAATTATGTCCAAGATATCTTCCTGGAATTACTCTGACAAGTAGCGTCGGGCTTGCGAATCAATGCTTTTGACAGGGCACTATCGAGATAAAGAAAGCTTCATTCAAGTGTTACAACACAACTCCACCTGGAGGCTAAGACAAAAGTGATGGGGTTCACTTCATCCAATGGGTTCTCGTCGGTGACTTGTTCTCTACCCTTCTTTTAATACCATCTCAATCGTCGACATTCGGGGATCCACCCAATTCTTCCTTAGTCTTATTTTCATAGCTGCCAAGTGCCTTGTCACGAAAGTCAACCTTTCCCATGCTTGACGCCGTCTTTGTCCCACTAGATCTTACGTACGTGGATACCAAGAATAAACAATGCTGGTCTACCGAGGCTGGAGGAGAGACGGTTGGCGGCTTCAAGTGAGAATACATTCCTGCAGCCTGCCCCTTTGCCACATTCCCTGAAACCTGGAGTCTAGAAAAACTTGGCGTCTACTGCACGTTTCCACGAAATTTGACTCCAGTAGCGGCTGCCAGAGAGAGGTGTCGGCAAGGTAACTTGGCCGTCCGATGATTTTACAGAGGCCTGTGCAAATCTACAAAGGCCTCAATCCTGCTCGTCATTCGGCCTAGATGCTATATAGAAAGGATTGACACGGCCAGACCGGTTGACACGTGTCAGCTGCGACACTACAGGGGTCGAATATCGTGGAAATGTATGATAATGCCCAGATAAACACAATGAGAAAGGATCCAGGATCCTGACCCTTCCCAGCACCTGCCAAGGACGTACTAGTATTCTCCAGCCTTGTCTCAGTGTACTCACACGAGGGAGTAAAGCGCTGCGCGATTTGTGTCTAACAGTGAACATCTCACTGTTCTATCGTTTCCGTAGTACGTCAGTGAGGTCTTGGCGCGGATGCCTCCCCCTCAACGCCTTGTGACCGCTTGAAGGTCTGACTGCATCCCGACTTGTTGGAAGTAGACTTCAACTGTGCGACAAGGATCCTAATAATGCTACCGAGATCAAAGTCAAAAAGCACTTACCCCAATTCAAAAGAACCGAGAGCAATATTGACGTAGTGGTGTGAGTGGAAAAAAAGTTAAAGGCCGGAGGGATTGGAAATCCCGTTGAGTCAACGGCTTGTACTGGAGTAGCAAAGGATAACATTTAAGCTTTAAAGCATCAAGGTAAATTGCCTCAATATCTATTCCATAATGACATAAGCTGACTTAGAAAATTCATCTTCTATATTTTCAGTGCCTACCAAAACCATGTGCCCCGTCATTTGTCCGATCTAGATGGCCTGCTTCTTAGCCTCACCATCCCGCGCATCATCCTCAGTCTAACGCTTGGAAGACCCGACACCACCATCACCACCGCAATCTTCTCCTTCCAAAATAGCACCATCATCCTCCTCCGCGTCGCTGTCAACGACATACTCTTCACTCAGCGACTGTCTATCAGCTCGTCTCTTGAGACCCCTTTGCTCTGCCTCGAGACGTTCCAGCAGTGCCGGATCCGTCTCAATACCCCTGCGAACTTGCTGTACTGTTGCCTGAAAACATGCGAACAAGGCCTCATGCAACTCATCATGTGGCAGAGCTAAGACCTTCTCAACCTCCTCCGGAGTTTCCTAATGCTCCATCATGGAGCGGCAAGCTTCGACCAGAACACCAACGCTAGCAGCCCAGAATACTTCATCCTCTCCGGCGCGAAGAGCGAGTTTTGCAACAGCAAAAAAGACGTGACCAAGACGGACTGTGTCATCTGAATGATACGTCATCTCATGCCCTTTCACGTCCCGTTCGACTACCCAAGCGTATCTGTTGAAAGGTTGATTCCAGCTTATCTTAATCAGCTCGAAAATGCAAATCTCGCGTAGCTGGTCAGTCATCCAGTCCGGCAGCATGATCTCGGCTGATAGCTGGGTCGCCCATTTGGTACAACAGATTCGCTCTATGTTGTCATAATACGACTTCTTCAACTTGATGGGGTGAAAGATCACGGGTTCCTTCTGGTTGATTCGTACCAGGCGCCCAATGATCTGCAGCATGTTCTTTGCGTCCAGCATCCAGTTGAGGAACATCCCCTTGGAGCAACAAGCGTGCATGTTGACTCCCGATCCCATGGTGTTGACGTTGGCGACAAAGATTTCGTCTCCCGAAGTTGGATTGTTCCATCCGGCGATGATCTGGCTTCTCTCCTTTGTTCCATGGTCAGATCGGAATGTACGCCGTCGGATTCGCTTTTGATGATCCCTTCAGTACATGATCTATCCAGGTCTGATAACTCTCCAAATATCTTTACAACCAACCCACCCTGGCACCATCTTGGAGAACGTTGTCAAGCATGGACCTCTACTCTGTCACTGGAATATCACCTCAAGGGATCCACTCGCTTATATATAAAACGTATATTAGTTCTAGCGAGAAAAGCTGTGGCGATCATCCTCTGCCGCATACGCAGTCCTACCAGCGTTAAAACAAAGACCACCTGACCAGCCTGCCAACTGATGGGCCTAAACAAAGGGCTGGACTGTTTCCAGCAGTGCTGTGTTCACGTCGATGGCGTCCAAGCCTTGCAGACCCTCCGGTTCGTTGGGGTCTGGTGCCATCTCAGTAAGTGGAACAGTGATGTGATCCTTGTCTTCTCTGATGCGGCGGAAATGTTCGCGTCTCTGATACCGTCTTTCACGTTCCGACAGTGCTGAATTCTCCAACTCGGTGGTCTGAGCGAGTCTTGCAGTCGATGTTAAACTCTCAGCAGACTCAGGGACATCTGCCAAGTGCTTGAGGTCAGGGTTCACGTACCCTGAAAACCTGACAGGGGTATTCTCCTTAGTAGCGAGGTGTTAGACTTTGGTCTTCGACCTTAGAATTCGCGACCGAAACCTTCAATTCTTCTTGGCAGCAGCAGGACGTCCGATTCATGCTGTGCGCCCTTGTCGTCGGCTAATCAGCTGGTAAAACATGCAGATAGCCCGGTGAAGATCCTCCATCGAGAAGAGGTTGGCAATGACTTTCTCTGTACCACCACCGATTTCAGCGGGCGTGGGAAAACGGTGGGGATAGGCTGTCGTGTCTCGGGAATACTCCCGAGTGCGGTCCCGGGTCATAGGAGCAAACAGCAAGATCTGTACTGCATGGGCCAGGACAATTGCATTTGGTGAAATGGCGTTTCGGCTGTTCATTCCACTGGATCCAACGTGCTTGTGCAAAACCGGGATCAGTGTCGGCTTTGTGCACAGTTTCGCAACTTGGTTCACAAAGTGTCGCACGTTGTTGTCCCGACTGTAATCCTGCAGGCACTCGAGTGGTGATGGCTTGTTGGCAGTCTTAGCAGGATCAGCGCCATTGTTGGACTCTTCCAACAAGCTTTCGAGGTCGGTGTTTAATGGCTGGATGGACTCCTGGAACGCCAGATCCTGACCCACAGCTTGCTCGTTGGTCTGCTAAACCATCGATGCATTTGTGGCATCGTCATTGTTGCTAAATACGAACCCATCAAAAGCTACCAGGGCTGGCTGATGAACCATGCCGGTGACTATAAAAAGTCAGCAGGAGTCAGTAAATTGGCCGCTAGGAGCATAAGAGATGAAATATGTAGGTGAGCTTGTGCTGCTTAGGTCATACCTTTTAGGCTATTTATTTTTGTAGCCTAACTCTCAGAGGCTGACGTTTCTGGAACCCAGTATCTATGCTGATTGTCGGTATCGAAAATTCGCTTGACACTCTGGAAGTTGTGGTGCCACTTAGCGAGGGCCTTGGCTCTTTCGACCTCAGATGCAGGAAGGGGGCACATTGGCAACTGCGTCGCTTTTACCCTTGGCTTGACGCTTGGGTGTCATGATAGAAATCATGAGTGTAGAAAATTGGGCGAGCCAAAATGACAGCTCGAGCGGCCGTGTTCGGAGTCGCCGTATGCTGAAGATCCTACTTCGAATGGTGGAGAAGTACAGAAATGATGAAGGTGAAGAAGTTGAAATGCGAGGGCCTCAAGCTAGCGGAGTGGCAGTGATTGTGTGTGCCACGTGACTCAAAGTCGCGCTACCTGCGTGTATCAGCTTGAAATGATGAAGCTGTGAAGGAGCTAAGGTAACTGAGAAAGAAAATCAAGGCGAGCGAGGTATTGATGGGATCTATATTGAGCTCCACTCGCTCATGTGACGTAATAGAGCCTGAGTATTCTCCTCCACGTTTGTAAAGGTAGTAGATTTTTCCAATTCAAAAAGTGAAGTTGTCGTGAAGTCGAGGATTGCAGCGTTTGTAGTTTGTTTTGGTGGTATTGCTTGTCGCGGCGCTAGCAGGGTTGGGACAGGCGGACAGGCCGCCGCCGCCACAAAACTGTCCAATGATATTACAGGCCATACACTAATTTTTCAGGGACCAGACTAGCCCCTAGTTTGACAGATTTCTGCCACCCACAATCACCTTCCATCGTGAATGTTGCAAATCACATGTGTCTAGATTAATTTTTGTGACTTCTGCATCGGGTTCTCACAAGCCACAAAGCCCACATTCAGTTAGCCATACACTATCCATGTATTATTGCATACGTCTTTCTTCACTTGCAGCTGTCGCGTTTGTCAGAATCATAGATGAGGCATTGAGACGCAAAGCTGTCAGCTGACATAAGGTGGTTGAAGTTGAGTCAGGCGAGGTATTGAACTCATGAGAGCCGATGAGGGTTGGGAAGCAGGCCACTGGGTGGCAGAGAGTAACCTCTTAGCTTTAGGATACAAAAATAAATAAACTAAATCCATAGTCTAAATGCCATAAAACTGACCTACTAACTTTCTCGGGTATCTGGCGGCAATTTTAGATGCCCAGTGGGGAGGATTGGGTATGTAATTTGCCATCAGATCAAATCATGTATGTAGGGCCGATTGTTGCCAGCATCAAGCTGGAGCAATTCTTTATGGGGAGAGGGCGAGAAAACTAACCTAAAAGTCTCCCTGTCCCGAGCAAACTCGCTCCTCTTACTGGTATCGGTGCTGATGGAAGATGGCATGTCCATGACTGAGTGCAAACAAGGCTCAGACAAAGCGAAAAGGGAAAACCTTCCCTGCAAGCGGACCACATATATTTTAGTTTGAATGGCCTCGCCGACAAGTAAACGGAAGTGGAACGGCCATATTCGCCGAGTTTGATAAAGCCTAGCTGGAAGCTTCATCTATCGACAGATAAAACGGCTCCCCTTGCCAGTCGCCACCATGTTCAAACGGAGAGTCCAGGTCTGATCGGCATGTCGGTTTGGTCTAGGCCTCAGTATTTGGTGGCAATTGTCTTGAAAGGGTTGTATTTTGCATGGTTTATCCGTGGGCCTAGACCTTTCCCGTCTCACGCAAGCGGCGGCAGGCACTAGGATAACCGTTGGGTAAGCGGACAAGGATAATATCAGGGTCCGACTAATATCGGTCCATGAGGCCCAGACCACCCTGAAATTCCCGGACCACACATGAGGGTCTTGAGATACCCAATGTCAGGAACCCCATCTAATCTTATCGTAATTCAGCGAATGCGCGCGTGAGGAGGCGGATGCCCGCCAGTCTCTGATTCGCTCTGATTAACTAGCATGAGATCTTTCAACCTATCATAGGCTGACGGATGGCCGCCGGTTTGCTAGTGGGCCAAAAGTCTGGGGTTTCAGGGTCTTGATGACGTCGGAATGTTCAATTGATAATTTTGTTTTTCTTCAATGTTAAAACCCGACCCCGTCTGATTTTTATATCATCACCTTTCACGCTGCTCACCACCATCAACTTCCTGCTCTACTAATTGCCTCCCACTGTTCGTCACAGCCGATTTATTACCTGCTTTGCAGTCTATTTGTGATCCATGATTTCTCACACAAACAAGTGCTCGGCGGAGCCAAGCACATCCAACTTCTTCCTATCTCCCACTATAGAGAGGTCTAGCACCGTCACCTCATCAGTCGAGATCCAGACAGTTCGCCACCCCAAGCCGTATCCTTATGGAGCCCAGCTGACCTGACTATTAGAAGATATTGGAAGACGCCCTCACATTATACAAAATCACTCAATCTTGCTACATCAATGGATTCCTAAATCAGAGCCCAGAGGTCGACGAGGGAGACTTATCCGCCATAACAAAGCTTGCTAGCAGCATATCCCAAGCTCTGGACGGCGTGGTACGCTCCCAAATACGCGAGAACGACAACCAAAATCCAGTTAGATCAAAACGAAGTTATAAAAAGGTACAGAAAAGCACTCTCGCATTTAGTACCTTTTCTGACACCGTCCAGTCACTCCATCGCAAGGGCACCAAGCGCTGCCATTTGTGCCGAGTCACTGAAACTCCTTGCTGGCGTGGTAGTTACCTAGACTCTCGCCGTCTTTGTAATGTCTGTGGACTCATTCAAGAAAAGAAAAATATGCGCAAGTATTCCGAGGCAAGAACACGCCTACGTTGAAATTGCTATCATTCAGTGCTGATGTGGTATTAATCACAATGGCAACTTTTCCCTTCTCTCTATAACAACACGATACACGCATCAGCAGGAGTCAGCATCTTTACTTGCTTTATTATGAATAATTTGTTACATGACCTTAAGAATATCGAACCACTTCTTGTGTCCATTGAAGAATATCCTGGTATTGATTAGGGAGACAGTCGTGCAGCTCTATCCTTGCTAGTGCCAGGACATGTACCATCACTAATCTGTATCCCAACATTTTATTTTTATAAAATCAAAACAACTTTATGTTTCTTCTTGAATCGATTCTCTGCGCCATGCGCTTGTGAAAGAGTAGGACGTGTCACGGGGCAGTGCAGAGGGCCAGCTTGAGGGCCAAATAATTCTTTCCTCCTCATCCTCATTCAGCTTACCCTGTGCGAATCCACACCAGCGCCATTCAAGATTTCGACATGACGCTAACATGACGCGCGAATGGCAACAGTCGCGCAACACAGAACACAAGATGACCTGACAGAACCCCAATTTCTACTAGGTATGTACAATACTTACTCTATGTACTTGTCGGCTCTAAACTGACCAATAATAGCATGTATTTCCAGATCGATGCATTGTGTTTTGGTTCCTGCACGCTAAGAAGGTCTAGACCAGTGGGGTTACTCTGATGGTTTTGAAGTGGCGAAAGGCTCCCGGACCCTTTGTTTTCTCTTATTCCGACATTGGGACCCTGTACATTTCTCATCTTCAACTGGTCTCATGGCTTCGCAGCAACTACGACCACTGTATCCGGCCCAGCCATTGTCAGTGGAACAGCAGCGCTCGCCATGCCCGCTTTCAGGGCCAATCCGTAAGGTCGGATACCTTCTCGCCTGCGAGATCTGTCGCAAGCGCAAGAAAAAGGTTGGTGGCCTGTTATGCTCTACAAGACGAAATGAATTGCCACGGTTTCTGGAAAAGACGTGCTAATGGAATATATGCATCGCAGTGTGATCGAACCCGACCAGCATGCCTCAGGTGCACTCAGCGTAATCTACGATGCGAATATTCCGATGACCCCCAGTCAGCAACCAGCACCGCTCAGCTCGACAGACTGGCGCAGCTGAGCAGAGAACCGAGTGCTCTGAAGGATACCTTGACCGCTCTGCCCTACTTTGAGGCCTTGGAGCTGTTCAATTTGCTTCGCGAGGTACTTCCTCAGCATGCCTCTGTTAAAACTTCAATAGAGACATCACCATCCTCGCCCTCGTCATCGACATCGCCGTCCTTGTTCTCAGCAATGTCAACATTTTCGTCCGTTTTATCGCCCTCTCCGCTTTCGCAGTACGACCTCGTAGGGAGCGTCCCAATTCCAGCATTTAGTCCATTGGAACAAGAGCTCATGGTTTGGCATCCTGTCGCATATCCGGTCTTGCCGCCCATTGCCGCTAGCTCGGTTGCCCTTGAAGAACTACTCGCTGCCCCAAGACCAGATGTGTTCCATACGGGCCTCTTGCCTGACGCAGCGTCTCCCGCCTCAGCATCGCCTGATAGAGTCACCAACTTGGACAACGAGCCAGTAAAGTCCGATTTTTTCAAAAAGTTGTCGCATATGAGTCCGTTGCATCTCGGCTTTCTCGATCAGGTAGACATAAGTTCTTGGACGAGCTTACCTATACCCAATCAGACTGCTGTCCGAGTAATTGCGCTCTACCTTAACAACGATTATCAGGTCCTGCCTCTCTTCAATGTGGACCTATTTCTCCGGGATCTTGCTCAGAGTCAATCTTATTTTTGCTCAAGTCTGCTGGTGTCAGCTCTCTTGGGCTGGGCTTGTGTGAGTGGAATATTGAATACGCTGTCTTGTTTCAGAAATGCTGATTCTCGATGCCCACTTCGATGTTATGCAGCAGGCTTACACTCGCATACTTCCAAAAGCAGCCTCTTGGAGTTCTCTCTTCTTCCTTGATGCCCAATCTCAATGGGGCCGACTCGGCCACGATGAATCCGTGACGCTGTCCAGCCTTTCCGCATTGCAACTTCTATCTATGACAGCAGTCACCCATGGACAAGACGAGCTTGCTTTAATGTATATCAGGAGAGCATTAGAACTTGGAAAGACAATGGGACTTATCAATGTGATGCCTGGAGCACAATCAGCGGCAGGTTGGCTTGATGGCTATCCCGACTGGCAAAGGGCCGCCTCGTATACGGCATGGGGGATTTTTAATTGGGCATCGTAAGTTGCTTTTGTACTGGCTGTCATTGTCAAGACACTTGGATCGCAACTAACCAGTCGGTTTAGCGTGTTTTCACTTCATTACCACAAGGCCGAAATTATTGCACCACCCAGGATCATGATGCCCGGGGATATTGAAGTTGCCTTGGCCGCTCAGGAGGGCAAGTCAGTCCGTCTGCCCACCAATGTTCAAGTTTTCAGAGCAAACTGTAAGCTTTGGACAATCTTCGCTCCAGTAGCCACGGCGTACTATGGTCGAGCCAACAATGCACCCCCAGCTCAGAACCACACTGTCGAGTTTGCAGAAGATGTTTATCGCCAACTGCTTACTTGGGCGGAGATACTTCCCCCGGATTTATTACGACAGCCTGGAAGCTCCCATAGTGTCTTGATGATGCAGTAAGACTCTAATCTGCACATATTGTCGCAGCCGATTGACTTATCGTCCAGTGTCTATTACCATGCCATAATAACCGACCTTTTCCGGCCATTCCTATACTTATCCGATCCCTTATCGACCACACTTCGCACGTTCAACGTTGATGGCGGGACTCCTGAGATGGTATACTTTGCCTCAATCCGTCAAATGAAGCGCCTGCTACTATCTTACCATCACGAGTTCGGGATAGAAGCACTATCAGTACTCTGGCAAACATGCATCATATACGTAGCGAATGCGACAATTCGCACTGGCAATGACAAAAACAACGAGACACGGTTCTTCTTGCATTTATGTCTGGTTGGGCTAGAAGAACTCTGTCTATCTTACAGAGTGTTTGGATCCATCACCAAAGGCATTCTAGGGATGGCAGTTCGTCAAGGTGTCGTGGAGCAGGATCAGGTACGGCGCATCCGCTCCAGGCTTAAGAAGATTGAGCAGCGCTTCATGTTGGATATAAGCTCGGACGAGATAATGGCAAGATGGATGATTGATCTAGACCTCGCGGTAACAGAGCCAGTACTTGCACAGGGTGGCAAACTTGCTGAAGAGTTTGATCGTATGACCCACTCGCCCCATGAGACAGGCGAACAATAGATAGTTGCTTAATGTAATTTACAATCCTTGACGAGACTATGGAATACATGGCGGAGCCCCAAATGGATTCAGTGGCGTGGCCGTAATGTGTTGATACTTCCACAAGAATACAAGCTTGGGCATGTGATTATAGCCAGCTCTGAAATTGTAACAACATTGGGGTTGAAAAAACTAATAACCATAGAGTTCTCGGAAGAAAAGCTCTTGGAGATAGAATTCAATGTACAGAGTAGATAAGGATTTTCAGTAACAAGGAAAATATTAACTGAAGTCTACATATGTCTATTAAGACTTATCTTCGATGCTACCTGTTGCATCTATCATTGATAGCTAATGTATCAATGTAGTTGATAATCATACATCAAAGAGAAGGATGTATTACGCTTTCCCATCCTATGTTTTAACCTTCATATATTTTGACAGCAATCTGTCTTGAATTTACCTTCCCTAGTGTCGTGAGGGTACATGAATATGCGTTACGATTGTTCGTGTGGTTCTTTTCGTTTCTACTTTTACATTTTCCTTTTTTTTTGTTTTTTTTTTTTTTTTGTCTTATTTCATGTCGATATCTATCATCCGTTTGGTGTCCGATTGTCTGATAATTGAGTCAAATCGTACTTTATTGTCTTGATCTTATCATCTGGTGAGGTGATCTAGGTAGCTATTGATAACAGCAAGATCCTGAGTATAAACGCTGGATGGACTTTGATGAAGCAGTAAAGCAGTTTGTAAGAAGCGATTGAGATGGGGATGGAGGTATGAATGATTGTCTTGAGAGGTCGGCACATGCAAATAGTTCAATATATCCCATATTGCTATGTCCTACGAACCCGAAATGAGGCTTGTATCAATAAAACATGTTCCGTCAGTTCCCTAGTCAGACATCTGTGTCTTTGGCTCCGCTTCACCTAGGGCTGATTTTAAGTCACCTGGTAGAAAACTACCGTCGTCGTCGTCTTTGACCAAAGGCCAATTCTCATCCATCTGCAAAAGAAATTCTCCAAACCAAACATATCTAGCCTCGCAACCCTTTCAATGAAATACCAACATGGATCGCCAACGTATATCACCGATAGACCAACTATATTCTGGGGGGCCTCATATGAAGGTGTCAATTATTAGCATCCTTCTGCCTCTCAAATCTGACATACTTTAGCAAATTACAACAGGAGCATGTGCGGCCTATGATTGTTTCTCTTATTGACAAGATGCATAATTGTATTTGCGCCAAGACCTGACCATCCAATTAAAAAAATGGCCCTTTCGAATTATTTCAAGCGAGGGTAAACAACTGCCAGCTCCTACAGGGATCAACTACAGATTGGCAACCAACTCCGCCTAGGCGACAAATGAGAAATCAGGCCCTTTGTATGGTGTGGGGAATAGTACTCAAAAGAGCGTCTTTACTAATGCTGTTTCAACCTCATTCAACCTAGGCTCATGCTGCAGTAGGCTGGATAAGTTGCTACGACGTCAGCTTTTACCAGGGTCTTTTGCACTTCAAAAGGTGGCCTTTCCTGTCTAAAAGTGTTCGTCGATTGTTGTGTCCAAGAGCTTGCCTCGAGACCTAGGGTGCTACCAAGGTCTACAACAGCGCTATTTTGTACCTTATATTATCCGCATATTCTCTTCAAGTCTCTATTGCTAAGCTTCGTCTTTACTAGGAGGCAGCGCCGAGCTCAATCTCGGCGCTTCCCTTATCCAGCAAAGTCAAGATGATCATGACCAAGAACCATTGACAAGCGGCATCGCTGACCTGTTATGGTGGCTCAACACGGGGTATTGGGATCACGACCCTACACCCTTGCATGTTATTGGGGAGGATACGACTCAGTGCTTTACTGAAAGGTGTAATGATCTAGAATATAATCGCCAGACAGATCACTCTGATATCAGTCAACGTGCAACCTGCTATGATGCACTATCTGTTCATAGCACATCACCAGCGGTTGAGCACTACCAGTCTATCAGGCCCGACAACACGCAAGCAAGACTATGCAAACTTCCCGGTTCTCAAGAACCGTCAACTATCGATTGTTCTGTTCCCTTATCTCAATCACCTTCTCCGCTAAGATGCACCCTATCGCCGTGCTATAGCCCTCTATTTTCTAGCTCTGCAGCAGCTACCTCACCCGAACCAAATGTTTCCCCATCGCGGTCGTCAAGCCTTCCATCACGACCCCAAACTAGTTGCGACTTCTGTGGAGAGCTATTTGACGACGCTGAGTATTTCTGGCATGTACAGCTCTATAGTTGCCTTTTGAATCAATCCTAATATCATGTAGCAGTCATCTGTTCTCGTATCACAATATCTCGAAACCATTTCACTGCGGAAGGGGTACCTGTAAGACCCAGCGTGACGAGAGATCCCTCAAACGGCACCTAATGGATATGCATTTTCATATACAGTATCGTTGCTGCTGTGGCTACTCTAGTCGCAAGGATAAGCACTATAAGCATTTGGAGAAATATACATGCAATGGCAGTGGCTTCCACTGTATCTGTGGACATGCTGAAGACGACAAGAGTGCCCACAAAGCTCACATTCACAAGTGTGGCAGGAGAAAAAAGGGAAGGCCACATAAACGGAAAACAAACTGATGGATAGTTCTCGGTTCTCGAGAACCGGGAAGTTTGCACAGTCTCCCGCGTTTGGGACACTTTGCATGTTATGCGTATGACTAACGAAGCTTTGGACTTTTGTTACATGATCTTTATTGTTTGGGCTGATATGCTTGAAAGGGATCGCTATGATCAGATCACAAGGTCCACAATCATAGCATCTTATGACTTGCTTATGAGCAAGGCCTCGCAGCATTGCCCAATCAATACCTTGGGTGTGGATGACTCCTACTCAGGGCTTCCTTTACATTTCTTTCTTTTCCCCAGGTCAAAATCTTTTATACCATTTGAGGCAGGAATGGTTTGTCAGTGTTTCGTTGATGAACAAATAGCTCGTGGGGTGCATGCAAGCCGTCCCTACCTCGAGCCTCTTGGTATTTTTCATGGTTGGGGGAGACCAGTTGTTAAACCGGTTGTTTTGATCATAGGATGCAGCAGGTGTGCCTCACGGGCTGTTTGATTCGTCAACGAATCGTGGTAGCTGTTAGCATCTGATACATAAATAGCTGGTAATAATTACTTTGTATCTGTAATGGATCATAGGCTTCTTATTGATAGAAACCAGGAACACCGTATTTATAAACATTGATCGACATCTACGGGAACCGCAGTCTAATTTTACTAGCATCAGTCACTTAATAATATATCATCACCATTGTTAAACACTCGGTTTGTAAGTGGGACTTGCTTATTTGCCGTACGGGGGGGAAGGTTGTTTTTACTTTGGCCACTTTGATAGACGAAGAGTTACACAAGCTCAATAACGCTTTGGAAGAGATGCAGGGGGATATTGATGCAAAAGGAAATAAAGCCAGTGGCCTACCTATTTAAGACCAATGCTAGGTTAAACCGTTTTGACATCTCTACTTGATACTAACTTGGCCGCTCATGATAGACCTTTGATCGCCCAAATCTACATCGAGGTTGTCTGAGGGAGTATTGGCACATGCGAACTTATCCCATGGTACTCGACACTGAGCATAGGTATCAAGAGCATTGCCGAGGCGCCGTTGATTCGAGTCAGGATCAGTTTTAAAATTTTCATGGATCCGTGCTGTCTTGCGAGAAAGGCTGAGATGGAGACAGGAATTCCATCAGAATTCTTATCATAAGGGCAGACTTTCGTACGAGAAGGATATAGCGGCAGTTTATAAGGGTTGTCTTGCATAGTAGCCGACTAAAGTCTTACTTCCTCGGATTTCTCCTAGCAACAGTATACTATGAGAAGCAATGAATAATATTTGCAACGTACTTTCTGGCATGAATTTTGCTCACCCAATGATAAGGCAATCGATATTCTCCAAGATTAAAACACCCTTTGACGTATCCACAACCAGTGGAAACGCCTCGTTATCTGTTTTTAATATAGACGGATGTAACATCTCTCGTTTGGAAATCCTAGTTCTTTTCTTTTTGCCTACCTACCTTGGCAGACAACCGGTTTCCCTCACTCTTTAACAGAGAACATACATGACTATTAAAACACATGCTCCAACGGTTAGTATCGCCCATGGGCTAGCATACCAAACCTCTCGCTTGGTGCGTGGAGCGGGGTGCCTTACCACTTACAAGTCTAGAGAAGGTTCATGTACTACATTCTAAAACCGAGTAAGTGGACTATTCGTAAGTACCTCAATTAATTCGCGTTACTATCTTAGGTCGAACCCATCACAACTGTTTGCTATGTTGGCCCTATATTGTGCTCATACCCGCTCCATGTATTACCAGTACAGAAGCAAACCCCAGTCCATAAGATTGTTTATTTAAATTTTCTCTAGACACGACTCTTATCACGGTCGCCGTTGTCTGACCACAGGGGCAGAGCTTCACAGCAGCTATCTTTGTGAACATGAAACAGATGCCTCTATGTGCCGTTGCCTTTATATGACTAACAATTCAAGAAGGAAAAATCAGTTATAGTCCCGATTTTAGAAATGGTCTGTTGTTTAAATTACTTCAGGCTATGCATGGGGCTCTTCTGGGTATGACAGACCCAGATTGGCTCCGGCGCTATGACTATTGATGCCAAGAACAAACTATTGATTTTCAAAGGGTCGTATTCAGCTGGATTATACCCGCCAAAATTATGATTTAAACTTTCCGACTACCCGAATGTTTGTTTCCTTGTTCCAAACACGTTCTTGACTCTCTTCTCTTTTACCCGTTCGTATAATGCGTTACACCAACTTCTTCTCTGGCGTCACCGCTGGTGCGCTGCTGATCACTGGGGCTGTTGCTAGCCCTTGTAAACCTCAGACGACACTACAGTCCTCTCAAACAGTTGTTACCAGTGCTACTGAGAGTATTTATGATTTGACGTCTACAGTAGACGCTACATCGATAATTGATGAAAGCTTTTCGGTTTCTACCACTACCACGAGTGTTGCTACCGAGGCTACCACTGAGGCCACCACTGAGGCAACTACTGAGGCAACTACTGAGACAACTATCCTCATCGCTACCACCACCGAGGCTATCACTCAGGCTACTACCGAGATAGCTATCTCGATCTCTCCCACCTCTGAGGCTGCTACCGAGGCCGCCGAAACTTCAAGTACCGTTGAACCCTCTACCACGTCCGAGGCCCCCGAACCAATTGCTACATTCTCCCTCGTGGCCGCCAACTCAGCCTACACCGACGTCAATGGCCAGACCCTCAAGTTCAAAACCAGCAATCCAGGTATTCTGAGGATCATTCCGATGTCCAACAGTGCCGCTTATTACCAGGCGGGTCACTACTCAGTCGAGCCAGGAACCAACCGTCTCAAGGCGGGAAATCTCTACGTTGTCACCGAGCCAGCATGGAGCAACGGGGTACAAGCTGCTAGTGACGATTACAGGGCAAGCTATCTTACATGCACGCCCCCTCTGAGGATTGGACAGAAGCTATCGTGTACAGCGTCTTTCTACCCGGAAAGAACCAAGTGGATGGTGAAAGTAGCATCGGAGAGCTGGTTGGTGATTAGAAGTGGAGAGGAGCAAGCAATGAACGGCAATGTTTACGAACTTGTTGATATGATAGTGAGTGAAGCCCTTTGATATGGGTCGTGTCTAGAAAGCAGCCTCCAAGCAGGGGCGAGAAAGAAGATGGCTTTAGAGGTGCTTGTTATTATAAGCCCAAGCCTTTTCGCAGCGACAACTTCGCCTCGGCTGCAAATCCCCAATAAAACCCCTCTGTTGAGAACAAATGAGTACATATATACGGCATCGTGTATGATTAAGAAAAGGCTTGATTCTTGCTTGTTTACAAGCCTGGTAAAATGAACATGCCTATTGTCCAGTTTTGATGATCCATGCCTCTGTGTCCGGAAAGTCGAAAGCTGTTGACACTCTAAAGTAAACTTACCTAAACATCTTTGCCGTAGTTCCCTTCTTTCAAGTCCGAAATATCGAATTGACTGAAATACCATCTTAGGGTGGAGCTTGACGTCCGATTTGCCGTGCTCACCAATGTCGCGTGCCATCAGAGAGCGAGTGGTATAGATAAAGCAATAGTAGCAGGTGGTTTCCCAGACACTTGGAAGATCTACGATAGCCTACACTTTGCTTATCCTCCAGTCTTTATAGGATATAGAAGTGATTTATACGTTCAATCTCGTGGAAATATACGGTATCAGTTATTTGGTTCAGGGACTAAAAGCTCGAATGGAATTAATAATCCGTAATCTCTTTCCGTCAACCCATAAGGCTTTAGCCGTTAGTGTTGATCCCCAGTGCATAGCTCAAGCTTTGGTCTAGGCAAAATTGATGTCTTGTTCCGCCTACGTTTCTGTCTGCCGCGTGCGCTCCGTTCAAGTCTGGTTGGTATGAATTTGGAGGCGTCGTTGGAAGAGTCGACCTACGCCTCAGTTGGCCTAGACTCCGAGGGCTGAGCCGATT
The DNA here is from genome assembly GCA_013618295.1 of Fusarium armeniacum. NCBI lineage: Eukaryota > Fungi > Ascomycota > Sordariomycetes > Hypocreales > Nectriaceae > Fusarium > Fusarium armeniacum. The sequence continues at coordinate 299,533 of JABFER010000036.1, forward strand.
TCCGCGGTGTCATCTTACAGTCGACAGGGTCTAAGCCTTACAGATCTCTGGTTCGTTGTGGTGTCTCGCTTGATACGGGCTCTTGACTGGATACAGAGCAGACTGGAGTGCCTCGCTGGACAAAAAGCAAGGAAATAGGGGATATGAAATTGCAATCAAAGTCTAAAGCTCAAACTATTCGTTCATGCAGCTGTTGTAGATCGCCGATAGTTTCTTGGTCCGGTCCTTCGCGGATCTGATGCCCTTGTTCCGTGATGGCGTTGTCTCAAGTCTAGTCTAGTATCCGTACCTAGTTAAAGATCCACCTGTACTTCAAACTCAAGGAATTCACTATGTAGAAGCTTGAAGTATCACCCGTCTCAGCCATGATGAGCCTCTTCTGCAAGTACAGTCTTCCCTCATGATTCATGAACTGAGGCGTTCTGGTGTCAAGCTAACAAGAAGACAGTACGCAATAGAGCACAAGACCTACACGCGACATGTACATAGTTTTTTCATATAAAAGGGGTAATATGGGTCTGACTCAAGCACTATGACATTAAGGTTTGGATATTTCAAGGGTCCAAGTTTAGCTACGTAAGGCTAAGGATTAAAGACTCCTCCCGGATATTTGATAACCGGAAGCCATGAGATAATCTGGGTTGCATGGTTGTATACCAACAATGGCAAGAAAAGCCATTTGAACGGGGATTTTTGAGTACATATCTAGAGATAGCTCCTCTCTCAGCTCTTACGAATAATATCATACCCGACTAATTCTTCGCCAACGAAACCTTACTTGGTATCGGGTCTTTCATATGTTTAAAACCGATATCCTAAGCTTTCGACAAGTTCACCTGCACCATGGCGACAGAAATGGATCTCAAACCCGTCCTTATTGAGATGTGGGTGGAGTATTCCATCGGTATACTCATCCTCATTCTCCGACTTTTCGCCCGACTTCAACGGATCAAATTTACAAAGTTCCATACCTGGGCGCTGGATGACTGGTTCACAATTCCTGCAGGTATTCTATGGACTGTACGAAGCAAACCTCCTAAGCCAATTGAGAAACGTGAACTGACCCATATACGCGCATTTAGTTTGAAGTTTGCATGTGTCAGACCATAACGTCAAAAGGCAGTATCACCGGCTTGACTAACGAAGTCGCCTCAAAGTTCACGCCTGAAGAATACGCACGACACGAGTCGGGAGCTAAATGGTTATTTGCGACGTGGTATGTCTATGTCAGTATGGTATGGATTCTCAAGGCCATGATGCTTTCACTTCTATTCAGAGTCACGTAAGTCTTTCACACATTCGCGTGTTCATAGGCGCAGCAACTAACTGGATCCTACTTTAGCAAGTCACTTCCTGAGGAGCGTCTCGTCAAACAAGCCTCGATCTTCGTTTTCATCTGCTATCTGATAACAATCGGTGTTATTTCTGGTCATTGCTGGCCTACATATAAACTATGGCAGGTTTATCCTGTTCCATCAGGTATGCGATACAATTGTTACATGTATATCCATGTCTAATCAAGTTGGTACAGCTGATTGCTCTCAAAATCGAGCCAAATACTACGCTCTTGTTACGACCAACGTTGCGACCGATATTGTCATCATGGCTCTACCTATCCCCCTGCTATGGAAACTGCAAGTCAATCTAAGGAAGAAACTTGTTTTCGGCTTGATCTTCTGCGGCGGAATCTTTATCATTATTTGCACGCTTCTTCGCTGCATCATTTGTCTGAACACGCCAGAGCGACTAGATCTTGGCATTAGTTGGTCGGTCCGTGAGACAGTATGTCAAGATCATTGCATCTCGGAAGGATGTGCTAACATGTCAACGCAGGTAGTCGGAATCATCGTTACAAACGTCTCGTCGATCAAGCCCCTATTTACCGGTCGCAACCACAGTACGAACGATAGCTCCAATCATACATCCGGCCATCTCGGTTTCTCGCATCCCGGTACAACACACAAGATGTCCCGAATGTCAAGACTGCCTGATGGAAGCAATAGTGGAAGTCAAGAGTGTATAGTTACTGGGGGCGGCAAGAACCAGACAACGATTGTCGCAGACGATAACAGTTCAGATCACAAGTCTGATCACAAATACAGTGGTCAAATCCATGTTACGAGAGACTTTCACGTTGCATAGGATTGATGACGGGAATTCTTTGGTTTGATGTGCAGCATATAGATGATGGCTTTAATCAGGGGCCTTGGGAGTCGGGATACACATTTTACTATGCTTGGGATTGTTTTTTTTCCCTCCCGGCATCCGATGTTACTAATTTATAGAAGAGTTTTCTTCAGTTAGCTTGCAACGTTTGGTCATGGTTCCCTTTGTCCTTTATTAAATCGATTATAATAATTTCTACTTTACGACTGATGAGGAGAAAGAATGATCTCCAAGCTTTAGGATATAAATATAAATAAACTAAACTAAGCCTGTAGTCTAAATGGCATAAACTGACCTACTAGTCATGCCATCCACACATTGAGCGGCCATTCTCTGCGATACCGTAAGAGGTGATCAACAAACGTACCCAGATACGACAAAACGAATACTGCCTCACAGGAACTGGCCCAACTTATACTTTTGCTGAGGTTTCAAACTTCCCTGGAACTGTTTCCGCAATGTCTGATCCCTCCTCTCGGAAAGGTTGACCTATTATAGCATCGAAGTTCTACAACGCATGTCAGATAACCTGATCGACAGTAGGTAAGAGGATCTGAAAAGAAAACTTACCGGCCCTTGAAAGTCTTTTCCACCAGTAAACCAGTATACTGCAAGCAGCAAGTAAAAGCCACCCACAACCGGCGAAACGTAGTCTGTTTTAGATCAGTCACTTTCTTTGCTCTCCACAAAAGCAGCACTTACTCATGGTGTTGCCAGACACTGGAAGTCCAGCAGGGAAGCAAAAGAACTAACTAATTAGCATCATCAAACAATCCAAGCATGCATGTAGAACTTACGATAGAGGTGACGACAACAAACGCAGCAGCAATCCCATTGACAACTGCGCCAACTCTCAGACCCATCTTTGCAGGTGTCTTGTTTGTCTGATACTCGGCAAGTATGCTTCTACCCCTGACAAGCAACGCGATAACAGGACAGGCATACGAGACGTTAAGAAAGATAGTACAAGACGCTATGTAAGCACTGAAAGCCACAGTAGGACCCAGGTACAATAGCCCAAAGAGGAGATTGAAAACGTAACAAAGCATGATTGTGCGGACAGGAACATCGAGCTTGGGTTGGATGTGAGCAAAGAATTTGTGGCAAACAATACCCTTATCACGCGCCATGGAGTAGAGAAGGCGACTGGCGCTGGTTATACTTGCTGATGTGCCGTTGATGAAGCAAACGCTGAGCATCAAAGCGAGGATTGTAGCGGCGGCGCGTGACTTGGTGCTTTGGAGGAACATTTCCACTATTGGCATGCCAGTGGAACCTGCAAGGACTGTTGCTGGGTCGGTGAGGCAGAAGAGGATGACTAGGATGAAGACAAATCCACTGGCAAGATCAGTGACCTGATTAAAATGTGGAGTGGAAGACTTACGTGATGCCACCGATGACAACAGCCAAAAGCATGGCTCGTGGTGCGTCTCTGGAAGGATTAGGCATCTCCTCTGTAAGATGCAACACTACATCAAACCCAATGAGTGAAAGGGCAGATTGCAACAAGCCAAGAATCCAAGCAACACCATCAGACCAACCAGTCTCGTTTTCAAAATCTGTAAAGACTTGCTTGGCATCTGTCTTTTCAGACATGGACAGAAGGATAATACTGATGATGACGACCGATAGGATGGACCAATACACTACATCACTTGTTAGGTACGCTTGTTTGCGCAGTGCAATACTCACAAGCACAATCATTCCAACGGCCCAGTATTCTATTTCCCCAGATATTACCGACCGTTCCAAAAGTGAGGATGGCGACGAAGAAGAGATATGTCTTCCAAGCTGTGGCTTCGTAGGCGTTGTTCGAGGCGACGACAGCGGCTGCGGATATCAACTGGGCTACGAACGTTAGTATGAACGAAACGTATAAGATGGGGACATACCAGCAAAGAAAGCTTGTGTGGTTACAACAGTGAGCCAGCCAGCGATATTGGTCCATCCAACAAAGAAGCTCTGCAGTTTGTTAACATCAAACAAAGGTGCAAGGAAGGGGGTGGTACCATTGATCGTTTCCATCTAGTTGTGCACAAAGCGTACATAAAGTGATACTGCCCTCCTACACAAGTATCAGTACTACTCGAATGCAGTACATAGCAAATATTCTCAGTAAATCTTAACTCACCAGCAGTAGGCCACAATGCAGCAAGTTCTCCCAAACTAGCAGCAAGAGCCAGATTGCAAAAGACACAAACCAAGAAACCATAGATGAAAGAAACAGCACCACCAGAAGGAAGAATATACGCCATAACACCAGCGAGTGCAATCCACGTACTGCGGGGTTAGTCATTGCTACTGCATTCGAAAGAAAGAACTAACTTGAGAATTGCAAACGCCATGGCAACCATGGTCAATGTCGAAAGCCGCTGCTGCAGCACGCCTTCTTGTGTATGTGAAGTCATCTTGTCAAGTTATGATATCTGTGATGCTCTGGGCTGAGAACTTCTGAGGAGAAAGGGGTAGATTCATATAGTTTCGTTCTAAAGTTTAGGTCACACGGAAGAGGAGTTGTTAGTCTCTGTACAAGCGTCGTACAACGATAAGCCAAGATTTCAGCACAACAATCGTCAATCTCTCCCAACTTCACAAGCAACCAAAAACCTCCCAATGACATACCTATCTAAAACTGCCGAGATACCGATACAATGGCAAGACTCTATCTTGATAAGCCCACGCACTAACAACTCTACCCCAGGTTTTGGAAGAGTCCCCGCTAGATATACCGCAAACGGAAATTTCTCGAGAAGTTGTGATGACGCTGATTGGGTACCGAGATCTAGGTGCATCAACACCCAAAACGTCAAGAATCTGTCTAGTGGCAAAAGGAGCATCACGATAGTAAAAGTTTCGTTGTTCCTTGCTAGCGGTTTGCGGGGAAGACGATCTAGATGCTGCATGGCCTGTTGTTTTCTCGCGAAATTTCCTATTGCGGTAAGACATGAGAGAGATATGCGTTATCTAAGATCTACATTTGAGGCTGGAGTTGACGATAGTCATCGTTCTCTCGCTTTATTTCCTTTCTGGGTAATTTTGTATCGGTTGAGTCGCTCAATTGGAGATACGATGGAATTACTGATTGTCATTTGATGTAAATTGGGAGGCAAGACATGGACCCGGACCGAGGATAAAATGAGTTGCCGTCCTTGCTAAACTTCCTGAGAATGCTCATACTTTACATCGTCTCGGGCTTATCTGATAGTTCTTTACTGTCATTGACGAATTGAACCTACTCGTCTTATTCTCTTTGCCCCTCAACTACTCACACAATGTCATCCAAGGACGGCTACTCATGGACAGAGTCCCAAGGTCTCAAGTCCGGTGTTCCATGCATCGGCGGCATCAGTCCTCCTACAAATCTCAAAGATAACAACACGAAATACGATGTGATTGTTGTCGGAGCAGGATACTGCGGTTTAACTGCAGCCCGAGACGCAGCTATTGCAGGTATGTCTCATCATCCAAATAAACACATCAATAGCTAACTCGGTACAGGTCTCAAGGTGTTGCTCATCGAAGCCCGGGATCGCATCGGTGGCCGTTCCTGGTCATCAAACATAGAAGGCTACCCGTACGAAATGGGTGGAACGTGGGTGTACTGGGGTCAGGCTCACGTCTGGCGGGAGATTCAAAGATACAATATGCAGAGTGAACTTGAACTATCATATGATTTCTCTCGCGGAATCAACAAATACCTTCTCGTCACACCTGAAGGAACTCAAAAGTTTACTCACGAGGAGGAGGTCAGTTACCCCAGACAAGCATATAAGTGTATTAAAGCTAACAAAGGTCCAGGACCAATTAATGCAAAGTGGTCTTCGAAAACTCGTCAATGTAGACGGCCAAGACGGACGCGAAGCAATCGTCTTTCCTCACATAAGCAAGCTCGACGCAGTGGCGACAAAGTACGATCGCATGTCCATAGCAGACCGAATCGCTGAGATAAAGAATGACCTCACCTACAACGAGCGCATCTGCTTGGAAGCATTCGTTCTCCTCTGCAGTGGTGCAACTCTCGAAACAACGAGCTTCTATGAATTCCTGCACTGGTGGGCCATGAGCGGATACTCTTACCAAGGCTGCATCGAGTATCTCGTCAAGTACAAGTTCAAGGGCGGTCAATCAAGCTTTGCCATCAACTTCTTCAAAGAAGCCCTGACAACTGGTAACTTGACGTACTCTTTCAACACGCCCGTCGCGTCCATCAAAAACAGCCCCGCTGGTGTTGAGGTTACTTCTCGAAACGGACAAACGTTCCGAGCGCTCAAGATGATCAGTGCAATTCCTCTCAACGTTCTCAACGACGTGACGTTTGATCCGCCTCTGGCACCGGGGAAGAAGGCAGCTGCTGATATTGGACATGTCAACCAGTGTATCAAAGTCCATGCTGAAGTCTCGGATAAGGACTTGCGGTCCATGACGAGTATAAGCTATCCTCACAATAAACTGGCCTACGGTTTTGGTGATGGAACTACGCCAGCAGGAAATACACATATCGTAGCCTTTGGAGGACAAAGCAATCATTTCCATCCTGAGGAAAACATTCAGACCACGCTGGATGCTTTCCAGGGTTTTACACCGATGAAGGTTGAGCGTTTGGTAAGTCGGACATAGCGTGGAAAAGAAACAGCATGGCTAACAGTGTTTAGGTCTTCCATAACTGGTCCAAAGACGAATTCGCCAAGGGTGCATGGTTCTTCTCGCGGCCTGGCCTTTTGACTGATCATCTGGGTGACATGAGAGCCAGTCAAGGCAATATCATTTTTGCATGTTCGGATTGGGCTCTCGGATGGCGTAGTTTCATCGACGGTGCTATCGAAGAGGGAACACGTGCTGCCATGGTTCTTCGTTCTACTTTATCTGAGAGAAGCCATCTATAATGCCATCATTTCGCATATTTCTATATAGCACTGTATCAAAAGTTTAGTTAGTATTAGACATTATTGCAAGAGTTGCTCACTCGTATTATCATCCAATCAACTTTACACTTTCATCCCATCTCGCCCCGTTATTATCTCCATCCAAGTAGCGGCGCAACATCTCTCTTGGGAAGCTGTACAGCGACCATCCTCGGCAATACCGAATTAGCTCTAGTTGGAATCTAGCGCACCTACTATAACTCAAAATTTCGAAATGAAGCTGTTAGTTGACAAATCTTAAATCTTACACGATCCAGCAACCATGGCAGCCGTAACCAAGCCTCAAAAGGGCTCGGCCTATCTTTTCATCTACAACACCCTCTTCGCCCTTGTTCGAATCGCTCTTCTTGTCAGAACAACGTACCTATGGACACAGCAAGGCAACGGTGCTGTCTGGGATGAACTCAACGTCACAGCGCGATGGACAGAGACTTTTACAGTGATGGAAGTCCTCCATGCGGTGGCAGGTCTCGTCCGCGCGGCGCCAGCTACAACAGCGCTGCAAGTCGCGGGACGCAACACCATCATCTGGGCCATCACGAGAAACTACCCCGAGGTCGGCTTCAGGGAGGATGCGTACAGTTTTATGCTCATGGCCTGGAACGCAGCTGATGCTGTGCGATATTTGTATTTCACGCTTCAGACGGGAACTGGGTCTGTGCCAGCGCCTTTGACATGGTTGAGGTATGCAAGCAAACATTGTTAGACACAAGATTGAAACTAACAAACGTCAAGATACAACATGTTTATCGTGCTTTACCCTATCGGTATTCTTTCTGAGATGAAGCTTGTTTACGAGGTTATTGTACCTTCTCAGGCACGAAACCCAATGTATCAGTATCTGTTGTGGTTTGGATTAGCCATTTATGTTCCTGCATTCTACGTTCTTTTTGGACACATGCTGGCTCAAAGGGCAAAGTTGAACCGCTCTATCTCCAAGAAGCAGTCTTGAAATTATCTCTTGGGTTGGACTGCAAGCTGCTGATATAGCAGTACTTTATAGACAGGCCATGTCGCCGCTTGGCTGAAGAATTAAATAAAGGTCAGGGTCCTGTACGTTTGGAGACAAAGTTGTCTTTTGTCTATGAAAAGCGAGATCCGTATGATAATATCGAAATCAAGCTTCATTGAATGTTGATTGTTCCGAGTATAACTCTGCAAAATAGTTCATGTCAAACTGCTGTATTTTGAACTAGTATTCCTGAGCTGTACGTATCAAATTCTGAACGTGGCAAAGTATGTTTCTTTAATAAGATTAAGAAAACGTCACTCAATTTCTCTGTCGACGTCAGATCTCCTAGTATGCGATGTCATGATCGGCAAAACGAGATACGGTAGATATGCGAAACCTCGTCTACGATTCTAAACTACGTCTTTGGCAGGTATTTAATACTCCATTTCTTGCTCTGCTGGACGAAATTCGGAATGCCAAGCTGAACGAATAGAGTATTCCAGACACTTCATAGTATTTTTCGGCCAGTACAGCTTGTCGTTTGAAGTGATGGTGAGAGAATCCCTTTGTATCAGTAGACAGTCACATACTCCGTAAAATACAGTCACTCCGGGAATTGACAACCTCGACTATAACCGGATATCATCTGCTGTTGATGGATACATACATTCTGGAACCGAATGAAGCACTGGGATTAGAATGTAATCTGTCATGTTACATCGTCTTGCTGTCAGCATGCTTATCGCTATTGTGGTAAAGTACTTGGTGGAAGCTGTAGCAGGTTGGCAGCTCCTTTTATCGCGTCGGAGTGACTTATGTATACGGTCCAATATCTCAATCGATATCGCTGCATTCGAAGATAAAAAGGTTTGGTTCTTATCGATGGACGCCAATGTTCTTATTCCAGACTTCGGATCCCAGTAATACGGCCCACCGCCATGAGATGTACAGCAATGTACCGTTGGTCTCGAGCGATGTCCTTCAACAATATCGGCCAGTGAAGAGGATTCGACCCGTTAAATTGTTGCATTATCTTTAGATCAAAAGATTGAAATATCTTGAATGGCTGTACAACTCGTCACGCGTTTTGAGTGGCTCATTCGTTCACGTTGATCTGCGGCGGTAACTACGCGCGTAAGTTTCGAACAGGGTTTCGACGAGTACGACGGTGACAAGATTATTCGCTGAGACAGTTTTTGTTTATCGCAATTAATGAGTGGGCAGTGAATAAGAGCTGGAGCCGCAATGTCGCGCCTTATTCATAGTCGAAAAACACGTGTAAAAGGGCCAAGAAAGAAAAAGACTTTGATCAGTTTGTGCTTGCCCGACCCAATACCTCTGTATATGTAAACAAGAAGGCATCAGTCATTCATTTGGCGGTAACAAAATGCCAAGCAGACCCTTTATGCAGGAGTAGGTACACAGCCCATAAGGACGCGCAATTGCCAAGACCACAGCCTCTTGAATAATCCCTGCACCGATAATTCACAGGTGGAGTTTTTTAGTTATCCCAAGACCCTTAGCATCCGGTAGGTTGCCGATACGTACGGTACTGTAATTACGGTAGGTAGCATACAGAGATTTAATTACTAAGTTATGCCTTTTTTGAACAAAATGGATGCTATTTGCCGACTCGTAAAAAACGGGATTGCCTAGTACCTGAACTAACGGAAATAAGCTCAAAGAAAGTGAAGCTGTCAAGTGCATCTGACAGTGAATAACTCAAGAACTGACTTGTTTTTATGCCAAGAACTACGGTTAACTCGGCGTCTGCTCACGGGGTTTCCGCGTTATTACGCCAAGGTCAGGTCACAGTCGAGGAGCCACGCCAAGAGGGGGATATTGCTACAAGTACAGATCATCAAAAAAAAGGAACAGACCTACAGCTGCCGTTCACTGTCTGAGCCCCCTCTACCCCCTGCCTCAACCCGGGGAACATTTAATTATATCTAACTTGTACTTCCCGTCTTTCCTCTCCTCCCCAAACTTGACCCCAACATCAACCCAAAAGCCCATTATAATGTCTGCACCATACGATCCCAACCAAGGGTAAGCAAAGCAACACAGCCAGCACTATAACAACAACAAGAAGGAACTAACATTCAAATCAACAGTTACTACCCTCCTCAACAGGGTGGATATCCCCCTCAAGGCTACCCTCCTCCTGGCCAGGGCTACCCTCCCCCACAGCCTGTAAGTTCAGCTTGATCCGATGCCAGACTAATAAACATCACCAAAAACTAACAAATACCAGATGCAGTACCAGCAAGCGCCACCACCCCAAGAAGAAAAGAGCCACGGCTGCTTCTACACATGGTAAGCCGAATCAACACTTTTAATTCACATTCGACAACCACTAACAACCTTTCTAGTATCGCCACGCTCTGCTGTTGTTGGGTCTGCGGAGAGACCTGCGAGTGTTGTCTTGAGTGCCTCGACTGCTGCTGTTAATCAACCATCATCATCCTCCCAATTTCAGCCCTGCATTTCCCACTCCAACCAAGCGAAGAGCTTGGGGATAATAAAGAATGCATGATTTTATTGTTGTCCTTTTCATCATTACCCACCCCCGACATCTCATAGCTACTGGGTCTCTTCCAGGTTTCTTTTTGTAGCTTTCAATAACGGCCTAAACACAATACCACAATCTCAAATGTCATCAACCCAATGTTTCATCCTTAAATGAAGTCTCGCAATTAAAGAACCTGTGCATGTGTGAGTCGTAGTTAGATCCAACTTGGCGGTCCTCCAACGCGGCAGCTTCGGCAGTTGGCGTTGGTCAAACACTGAAAATACCTAACAACGTATAAGCAATCCATCACGAGATACTCTGTAGAAAACATACTCTTCACTCTGTTTATCCTTGAAATTGGAACAGTCACAACCAGGAGGACACGTGACAGTCGGTTTCGAAGACGACGATGAAGTGAGCGAAGACTCTCTACACGGTCTACAGCGAGAGTTGGTCAGGCACTGAAGGTATCTAGAGACACACAACAGCATCAGCAAAAAGACGGCCCGCCCCATGATGTGTCCCTAACAAGTGCAAGTACAAGCTATAATTGAGGCTTATTCCACTTACTCGGGACTTTCCTTGTCCTTTATTCCCGAGCAGTCACACTCTGCCGGACAGTTCCCATTCGTCGTTGTGGGCGTGGGGTCGTTGACCACGATGATCCTGACCAGCCCCGTCGAGATACTCTCGGTATAAGTGCCAGGAGGCATTGTTTTGTAGTCTGTTGATGAGATACTCGGCACTCCGATGGTATTGCCGATGGGACCAAAATGCCGTGGTTTAATCGCGAGTTCCCTTTGAACCTCACCCGCCGCATCCCTCTCGTCACGTCGTGGGATGGCCTGAGCGACGGTGCAGAGGAGAAGAACTGCAATGCCTTGTAAAGACACCATGGTGAGAATGTGTGTTTTCCAGACAATTATCAATAAAACTTGGATGCTGGATATTCCGCTGCTCATGTAGCCAAAAAATCCTCGATTATCGACCCAGTCGTCTGGTTCTGAGTTTATGTAGTCACCCTTCAAGTGCAAGAGCAACGCCAACAGGCTGTATCACCACTACTTACCGACGTTGAGAAACACGCGCAATCTTTGACATCATGCTTCTTATTCGTATTCCTCCAAGGTCTACTTCTTTCAGCTGACACGAACCGGTCCCAAGGTGAACAAGGCGACGTGGTGGTGTTGCGTCTACCGTCAACGGTCGCCATCAAGACTGGTTGGAGTCATGAGGCAACACTAGAACCAAAAGCCTGCTGAACATTCTTGAAGTCGTCTTACATCAGATTTGTTGATACCTCATCCCATGAACTACACACCAACCCTGTAGATCATCTACCCCAAGCGCCCCATTTCAACACCAAGCAAACATCCGTACAACCTCACCTCGCGGCCCTCATCTTTGTACAACACCGTTACGATCGCAAGATCAACGATCACACCTCATTCAAGTCTCGAATCAAACACCAGATCCGATATCCAAGACATTTCTACCCTCTTTTTAAAGCAAACCATCATTCGCAACGCCTACTAAACACCATCCCAACATGCGATTGGTCTCAACACCATCAAAATGTCTCGGCCGCAAAACCAGGCTATGTTCAACAACATAATTCACCGACAGCAATTCCAAGCGAAGAACAAATGTACAGACCGAAACAAAAACGCTTGTCGTCTATTCAAAAAATAAAAACAAGTACACCTATCTATCCCAAGACCGTAGTATCCCAAGACTGTAATTTACTCCTTCGTGACAGTTTTCTTCTCTTCCCTTCTTCGTCTACGGAGCACAAAGTCCTTCGCCCTCGCGGCGCCGCTGTAAAAGCGACCATCGACGTCAACACCGCGAGCCTCGAGGTTCGAGAGCACAGCGTACAGCGCCACCCAAACCACCACGCAGACGTCCCAGATGTGTGTGAACCACCAAAAGACCTGGTTGCCAAGCGGGCACGTGGCGTACTCAAACTTCCACTCCCAAGTTTCTTGGTCGAACCATAGACTCAACAGGCCGGCATTTCCACCAAAGTCGCCCATCATGCTGCGTACAGTGATCTCACGTCGGCCGGGGATGCCCTCGCTTCCTGGGATCTGCTGCGCCTGGGCGTCGGACCAGGTAGCAACTTGCCATGACCGCTCCGAGGGGTCTGTTCCATTTGTTTGGTTGATGTAGTGGTACGTGTCGCAACCAGCATGGTCGTGACCATTGAGCATCAGACCAGGGCGGCCATAGCCGTTGCCAGGAGCATTGCTCTTTGCGCTCATACCCCACATGCCCTCCAAGAAACCACGGGTGGCATCGACGCTGAGCTGGTTCTGCTCCTTGAGACCTCCACCGTCGGCCGCGGTGTGGAAGTCAAAGAGTGGTGCATCAACGCAAATACCCTCGGGCTTGTACATGGGAATATGCGTAAGAATCAGGGTAAACTCTCCCTTGTACTGCACAGCACCTGAAGTCGCAATGACGTTGTTGATGAAGCCATACGTAGCATCCTGGAGAGGAAGTGACTTGGCAGGTGTATCGAGGTTCATATCGTTGACACCAATAATGCGCAGAGAGGGGATCACTCTGGTAGAATCGGGGTTTTCGTCAGAGTACATAGTAGCTATCGTCTCAGGATCCGTGATGGGCAGCTCGAAACGAAGCTCGTAGTTGGTCTTTCCAAAAACTCGTTCAAAGCGCTCCAATCGCTCCTCAGTCAAGTCTCCAGCGTATCCAATATCATGGTTTCCTGCCACGTTGAGCATTCGCTTCTTCCAAACTTTCTGCTCCTCGCTACCATCCAAAACTCCAGACACTGTATAATTGAGACTCGGGTATTTCGCCAACTCGTCCGAAAGCCTCTCGGTTCCCTTGAATACGCGGTTCCAGAACCTCCGGCCTCGCTTCTCAAACTCGTTGTCGTCAATCCATTGGCTACCGACAAGGTCGCCAAGTACCGACACGTGGGTAGGATTTGTCCACCAGTTTACCTGGCGGTAGATATGGGCCAGATAAAAGTCGTTGCCCCAAAGATCGAACCGCTTGCGCTGCGACATAAGCCAGTAAGGAAGATCCTCCATGAAGACATCAACGATATCATGGATAATCTGTCGAACTCGCTCACGGAAGCACCAATGGCTCGTCTGAAAAGTCGCCTTCTGGAAGGCAGACTTGACATGGGGAAAAGTACCCAAGTAGTTTGTAATAATCGATGTGTCGCCTTCCAACTGGGGATCGCCCAGCGCAAGCAGTCGAAAGGGCGCAAGCTTCGCATGATCGTCGGCGGTAGGCTTTGAGGGCCAGTGTAGCTTTTTAGTAAGGGAGTAAGCCTCGTGGCTATCGCGCGACTCGACGGGGAATGCGCATCCTTGGATGACGGGGAAGAGGTAGAGGTAGAGAGTGAAAGCTACCGAGAGCGGCACCAGCAGGCGCAGGCCATGGCGGAGAAAAGCCACGACGTTCATGTAGCCGACCTCATGCGCGAGCCACTTTGGGGCTATTATTGTTCAAAATTGGCCAACGAAACTGTTGACAAGAGCAGCGCAATAGTTGGCGAGGAAAGAGAATAATGTGGTGATACCCCTGGAATGCAGATGTTAACGACACATGAAGATAAAAAATAGCTTAGTCATCATTCGCGTGTCAGAAAATTGGCCGTCAGGAGTATAAGAGACGAAATAATTAGGCCAGCTCATGATACTTGACTTGGTAGTCTTGGGCTCTTTATTTTTGTAAACTAAAGCTTAGAGGCTAACTTTTCTGGTACCCGGTAGGTCATGCAACAAGACCCCTTTTTTAGGGAGCAAGGGCAACATTGTTCGTTTGAGAAGGTATCGTTAGTTTCAGAAAATTGGGAATCATTATTTTGTCGAAACCTGTTTGTTGTCGCTTTCTAATTGATTACAGAGAAGACGTTGCACATTGGACGTTGTACGTTGAGCGTTGTAGTTTACGTATCATGATCCGCCAAGCCCCTCCATCAATTGATATTACCCTGATTCAAGATCTACACTGCATCCTTGCTTGTTTTGTAAAGCGTTCAATTGGGTATCTACTTTGATTCGCGATTGTATCAAGATTTTTCAAGAGTGTGCCATTTAACATTTCTGTTTCGAGGTCTTCTCCCAGGGAGCTTTCAATGGCATGACGTGAACCCTCGTGAGAATGCACGCTTAGCATCAGCATGGAGCATGCAGCACCAGGGCTTGATATCGTCAGGCGCCATCAATTGGTGATGGTGCGTATAAACTTCGCTCCCTCATTCCTCGTACAGCTCTTCATCCTCTCTTGGCCACTCCACCTCAAACTCGGGATCGTCATTCTCATGCTTCGCCACAGCAAACACAACCAAGCTATTGTTCTTCAACCCCAACTTGGTAGGCGTGCTCTCTCCATTCCCTGTCTTGAGCTTGACCCATCCCGACGAGGGATCGTTTGGAATCTTCAATGCGCCATACACAATGATCGAGTTCTCGCCGACGGCGGTGTTCTTGGGAGGTGAGATGGACGTGGTGAGACCCTCGGGGTATCGCTCGTTTATGACACTGATAAGCTCGGTGGTGACGTTGGAGAAGGGTGCGAGGGCGTCGATGAAGAGGTAAAAGGTATGGATGCCATGCTTGAAGCGCACAGAGATGTGTGCGTCATCGACGTCAGTCTGAGGTCTCGTTAGTGTTTAGCGGTCAACAGGGTGGTTGGCAACTTGCCATCTTGTCGATCTTGAGAAGTGCACGGTTTGGGAAAGACGTCAGAGTTCAAGAGTCGCCTTCTGAACTCTTTTCTTTGTTCAATTCATGAGGGGCAGGCATGTGCTTGTAAGGCATTCAATTCGGTGGGGCCAATCGCGGCTGTGATTAACGCGACATCACGTGTGTCCGCGTTGAGTGGTTTACTCTGACTTGGGTCGGGTCTCAGTAATCACATAAATATGATAGCATGTGCAAAAGAAGAAAGATTTGCTACTGTATACCAAGCGCTTTAAACCAGGTAGCAGCCAGGTTTATTTTGTCTTTGTATGCTCACGCAGACATCGTGGTTGTCAGCAGACTGGACATCAACCGTGGATCTCGTAACAGGGTACAAGCATTACCATCCATTAGCTACCATAATATTGATACGTCACCTCCGTCAACGACAGGATGAATTGGTGACATCTGATAGTCAGGTACCAGGCTGACAGTAAGACCGGGCCCAAGTCGGAGACAAGTACTCAATACATAGTAGTATTTCTAGAAAGGTCGTCACTCATCCGAGAACCACTACCCTGGACACAATCGACAATAGACCTATTTCAGTGTGCTAATGCTAAACAAAAGCCGTGCATAAGACCGTACTAATGCACAAACGCACTGTTCATAATGGCAGAACCTCCAGTTCGTAATAGCATCCATCAATTCAATTTATATTACCTATTCAAATCTATCACAACAGGAAAAAAAGACATCGGGCCTTTGCTGGTTATCATCGTTTAATACCAAGCCCAGTCAGTCCAGACCAGCCCCTCTTTACTCTTGGCTCAATTACCGACAACAAGCGCAAGCGAAGCAACCTCTTTCTAGCAACAACTCCAAGAAAAAGGAAAAAAAGAAAAGAAAAAAAAACACCGCCAACACCGCCGGGATTGTAAACTCCGGCCTTGTCGTTCTCCGCAATCACCGCCGAGCAAAGATCCACAACTGAGAATCAGCCGTGCAGAAACAAGGCTAGTAGGGCAGAGCACCGCAGAGCCTCACGTTAATCTTGGCCCTTTTGTTCTATTGCGAGTGAGAAGAGAAACAAAGACGACACTCAATTGAACTACAACAGAAATATGACATCCCCTCCCCCTCCGTCATCCCGGCCCGGTTTCACACCATCTGGCGCCTCCGCGATACCCTCACCATCCGACTTGGACTTGGCTTTCCCAAAGGATGCCTTCCCCCGCCTGTCCGTCGCAACACCCACGCGGCTGATGCTGGGCACAATCTCATCAGCTCTCGTGGGCTTCTCGCTCGGAGCGACGCAGGGTGGTCAGATGGCGCAGCTGCGGTTCCGGGCCGAGCACGCCCACAAGATGCCCGACACGACAACAGGGTGGTACTTTTACCACAAGAGCAAGAACTACCACGCCATGCAGGGCGGCATCCGTGAGGGCTTTCGCATGGGGTTCAAGACGGGGTTCTGGAGCTTGATGGCCTTGTCGCTCGAGAGCACGGTCGATCGTTATCGCGGGGCCAGCGACATGTTTTCCACCACGATAGCCACGCTTACAGTCGCTGGCGCGTTTTCTCTTTGGCGTAAGTGGTTCACCTTTTTTTTCTCTCTTTACTCACCCAATCTCTCTTATCCAAATCAAACCTCGGCTGCATGCATTGACTAAGAGGATGGTAATTGCGCAAAAACCCCATACGGGGAATTCTTACGCTATCCATAAAAAAGGCATGGCACTTGCAGCCGAGACGATGGAAAGCGACGGGTAGATATTGCAAGCATGCATCAAGATCAAATCAAGTCAAAGAGTGGAACCTCGTCGAATAAGAATCAGTATGGGCTAACAAGCGCCGAACATCGGCGTGTGCATCTAGATCGCCTGTCATTAACGACCGCCGCCCGGACCGCGCGATACGGACTCATGTTCGGTCTCGCGTATGGTGGGATTCAAGACCTCGTTGGCTTAGCCCGAGGCAGACCGATCGGATATGTCGAGTTTCTTCGACGTCGAGGCTCAAGGGTTGCTAAAGATGACGCTCATCCAGCATTGTGAATGATGATTTGAGACATACGTCGTTACTGTACTGGTACAACACAATCACTGTAGATATTAATATCACGACTGGAAACAGCAAATGCTTCATATCCGCATTGACCTAGAACAGGGGATCATTACTAGAATCTATTGGTGCAGAGATCACCAGGAATAAAAAATCATTAGTGTCTTTTTGTTATCGGGGCAGTCCGAGTTTTGGATCCATTGCTCCTCTTCTAGGTGGACGCCTCTCCCGTGAACCAGCCCCAGAGAGGGGAGAGAGCGGCTTTGCTCGGTCTTTTATGGAGACCATGATCGATAAGCAGACAGCAAGAAAGCTTCTAGCGAGATGGAACACTTTTCCCTCTCACTGTGACTGATTGACACTAAACTGTTCCAGGCCACTCACTGCATGCAGCAGGGCACAAGATAGACGGGCAGACAGAGACAGGCCATGATATGGTAGCAGAGCCCCATTCGTCACTGTCCATCTCGGCATATCAGGCTTATCTACCGATTGCAACGATAGACACGTTGACGTTGACAATTGACTGCATTAGCCATCAACAACACCCCTTGCGTAATAATGACTTGAATTGACCAACAGTCTAGTAGTCTAAAGGGACAATCGTCATCATAAAAAGTCACAAGACCCTTTTTCATTGTCTCATCTCAAAGCACAAACCATGACCCCCAACCCAAATGCTTGTCAATGCCAGTCTCTAAAGAGTTAAGAGAATGCTTGCGATGCATCTCCAAGGTTTCCCCACAATGCTCTGTGCTGTTAGTCAAGACTCTGCTTCACCAATTACATAACACGTATTTGCTGGGATCGCGGCCTGTTGCGGCATCCAAAGAAACATTCAGCGTCGTCTCTTCCCCAGCTTCCCTAATCTCTGCGCCGAGTCTGCCTCAACCAATCACCGTGCCGATCTCCATCTATGCCACTCCCCCACGCCCCTCAACGGCTACATTCGGTTCTCTTTTTTTTCCCATAGTGATGCAAGACTAGCTTCACTTTTAGTTTGGTAACAGCCAGCAAAAACGGCCACGTGACGGCTGATAAGCTCCGTCGCCATCGTCAAGGATCTTGTTCTTTTGGAGAAAGGTCCCGGTAATCTGGGGCCCTTTCTGTCTCGCCTTGCCTTTACTGACCTGGCAGCTGCTGGTCTTTATCCTGGTTTTTGATGTCACGGGTCCGGGCTCGCTCGGCTTTTGCGGAGGAGAAACAAGGAGAAACAAGGGGGTTCGTTTAATGCGTAGCGTAAACATGACCACAATCATGACTAGCAGCTGAATATCAATGGCGAGGGTTAAAAAAAACTGTCTAGGTTTGGAATGGGGAACTGGAGGATAGGCTCACGATAGCGCCACCTCCATCACACGCCCCTGGAGTTGGTTTGGTGCTAGACAGATCCAGGCACCGCAGTCAACCGACAGTCTAGTGTCACTGCCAGACCACCAGATACAGATATATTAAGCTCTCTGCCACCCGTTGCTCTTTACTCAAACTCAATCAGATAGAATTAACTTATCTTGCATCATCGCACCGACCACCTTTTCCACTCCCTCGTAAAAAAAAACATACGCTTGCTTGCCTGGATCCCTCCATATCGATCCAGCCTCGCCTTTGCATCCTCACCAACACCTAGGACCTTTTTCCAACAACCACCAACACATCCCATATAATGAGCTCGGCCCTTCGGCGAGGGACTGCCCAGCCCCTTCGCTGGGCGACAGCATCTTCCAGCGCCATCACCATCAACACTCTCCGACCATGCCTCGCCGTCACAAAGACCAACATGGCTGCCCGCCGTCACATCCACTCTTCTGAGCGACGAACCAACACCATCGTCGAGCAGCGTCAGATCCGCGACCCTCTTCCTTCCGCCCCCAGCAAGGCGCCTCTCTCCGTCCTGCCTCTGATCATGATCCTGCGATCTCTGGCCACCATGACCGTCTCCTCTTCGCCTCTCCTCCTGCCTCCTTCTCTGCACGTCATGGGAATCCTGGCCAACACCTCCAACCCTATCCTCAACCCCGATAAGAACCCTCTTCTGCGATTCTTCCTCAAGAAGACCTTTTACGCTCAATTCTGCGCTGGCGAAAAGTCACCCGAGATTAAGAAGACTATCGACGGACTCAAGAACATTGGTTTCAACGGTGTTATTCTCAACTACGCCAAGGAGGTTGTTCTCACAAAGGCCGAGGGTGCCGATCTCAAGAACGCCGCCATCGAGACCGAAGAGGCTATCCAGAACGAGATCCTCCCCTGGGCCCGAGGCACCCTCGAGACTGTCCGACTTGCCGAGCCTGGTGACTTTGTCGCCCTCAAGTTCACTGGTGCTGGCAGCATCGCTCTCAACCAGCTCAAGGAACGTATGCCTCCCAGCCCCTCCATGTACAAGGCCATCGACTCCATCTGCCAGCTTGCCCACGAGCGAGGTGTCCGCCTCCTCTTCGACGCCGAGCAGGACATGCTTCAGGACGGTATCGATGACTGGACTCTCGAGTTCATCCGCAAGTACAACAAGGGTCTCGGCGAGGCCGTCATCTTTGGTACTTACCAAGCCTACAAGAAGAAGTGCCCCGAGGTTCTCTCCGCCCACCTCAAGCTCGCCCAAGAGGAGGGTTTCGCTCTCGGTGTCAAGCTTGTCCGTGGTGCCTACCTCAACTCTGACCCCCGCGAGCTCTTCCACGACACCAAGGAGGATACCGATGCCTGCTTCGACTCTCTCTCCGCCAGTGTCCTCACCCGCGAGTGGAACGCTGATGTCAAGGGTTCCGGCCCTTACCCCGCTACCAGTCTTGTCGTCGCCTCTCACAACGCCGAGTCTGTCCGCCTAAGCCGTGCCATCATGGAGGCCGGCCGCGCCAAGTCCGACATTGCTTTCGCCCAGCTTCAGGGCATGGCTGACGAGGTCAGCTGCGAGCTCGTCGAGGCCAACCAGCAGGACAAGACCTTGAACCTCCCCGCCTACAAGTACCTTGTCTGGGGTACCACCGGCGAGTGCATGAAGTACCTCCTCCGCCGCGCACATGAGAACAAGGATGCCGTGCAGCGCACCAAGGGCAGCCGAGATGCTCTCTGGTCTGAGCTTGTCCGACGATGCAAGAGCGTCGTTGGCTTGGCTTGAAGAATGAACACCGACAAAAAAAAGTAAAATAAAGAAAAATCGGGAACGGGAAAGAGAAAAGAGCTTTATATCATTCATGTCTTTTGGGGTTTCTTTTGTTTTGCATCATGGGTAGCGATCAGGAGTCCGGGGCGTCCAGCATCTCAATACCAGAGATAGATCAAGCATAGATGAAGAAATGACTTACGTTTTAGTCTTGTATAATTATTTTGATTGACTTTTGAGTGATGAACTGTATTTCTGTGATTCAAACACCCCTTAGAGCCATGGCGCCTATCACAAGCGACTCCATCTCCTTCTGTTTGACCTTTTCATCCTGAATATCATCGAGCCACTTGAGTCCATTCAACTTGTAGTACTTGCGCACTTTGGGTACATCAGTAGCGATGGATATTTGCTCATCAGTGATGGAGACAGCCTCTCCCTCGACATTGGTCTTGAGATGCTCCCAGATTTGATCTTGGGTCAAGGGCTCAGCGCCATCCTCTCCAGGGAATGTGACCTTTACAACAATGAGGTCCTTGGTTGATGGGGAGATACCATAACGACGGTAGGCATCAGCGATCTGGGCGACCAGTCAGTCTCTATTAAAAGTAGTGTAAAGGTCATATTACGTTATTAGAGGAGCTCATCGTACACACAATCTCGGAGTGAACGTTTGGCGTCCTAAGAGCGCCATTCACAGCCGTAGACGTAGCTTTGAAGACAGCGGACAACAACTGAAGTCTCGAAACAACCTGCTCAATAAACAACCCCCCAGTCATCAGAATTGCCCCAAGCTTCAATCGGGTGTCCCGACTTTGTGTGAACGGAACTCACCACTGAGGCATCGATGAAGGCGTACTCAAACTCGGGGTTCCGGGCGAGAAGCTGCTGGTGCAAAAAGGCCGCATTTTTCACATCACGGAATAGGGCAACGTAGACCTTGTGCGAGGCTGGCAAGTGTTCGAGAGTCACTGTTTCGAGAGCCATGATGGATGAGAATTGACTGTCCAAGTTTTGAGAAGCCGAGAGAGCCGTTGAGTTTCGGCTTGGCAAGCGTGGTGTTTCTTGGCAGGAGAATGAAAAACAAAAGTTCGTTTGCTTGCTCGCTTAAATCTGCTGATTTTTCGTAACCTTATCGTAGCGCGACGGTTGACAAGATGGTTTGTTGGGTGAGGTTTGCTTGCAAGTTTCTTGTCTCCAGTTCTGATTCTTTGACAAGTTTAGGTTAGTGTGGAGGGGTAATCTGGGTGTAGTCAAGCGGGTCGCAAGCATTTGATGCAGATCAGACGGAAATACTAAGACGCTCTCAGGCTATATTCCCACGAAAGATGATCCAGTATTTCTGTCACTAAGTCAGTAGGTATGTACCAGTTTTCAGATGCACCTGAGTTTAGCTCCCCTCATCTATCACATGTCGTTTTACTGTGTTCATACTGTATCTGATCTCTAACACGCCTTGAGACGTCTTCTTTTCTACACTACTGCACTCAGACTTAGAGATTCAAAGGTTGTAACACGTCACCATTGTGAGGAGAAGCCGTGTTACAACGAATCACGTCAGAAACAAAGTATCAGTCTTCATTTCCTAGGTGATGCATACTTGTTGAAGCCATCTTTGATCGCCTCGCCCGTCCGTTACTGTTACACACGTGTCCATCGCTCTCCATACTCATCGACATCAACAAAAGATCTGCCCGTTGACAATGTGTTCTTTGTCGAAATACCGCCGATGCTAGGCCGCGCCACAGTCATCAAGTGCCGGTAGCGAGAATAGAAGCAATGCGAATGGTTGGTTGTCAACTTGCTCAGCTTGGCAGGCTTGTGCAGGACAGGAAATAGTTTTGCAGAATTAATAGAAACAGAAACAACACGAGTGACATGTTGTTTGTTTGGGTATAGTAAAACTCTTGGTAGGGTTACATGATCTCAGGTTACATGCAAATCATACGATGCCATCTCTAGAGCTTCCTCTCTGGTAATTGGATTTCTTGGTATTCATTCTTTGGCTCCGCTATCCAGCTGTGCATGCGTGTACCGAATCGTCATGGTTGTCTGACGGCACCTCCGACTTTGTCTCCTCAAGCCACAGCATCATGACGCTTCGTACGGCGTCTCTGCCTCGTGGCTTGGCTGTGTCTTGCCCAGAAATGGACCAAGGTCTAGACCACCATCACCAGGCGATCTCCCCTTGCGCTGTGCCGCGCAGCCCTGGGCCCTGCAAATCTCAAAGTACCTAAACTTTGATGCATGCCTACGGAGAATTCTTCGATACCACATGCCTGGCTGGCTTGGTACAGTGCTGTACCATGGATCGCTGGCGTTTCTCTGTCCGCCGTTATTTCTTCTAGAAGGCATCTCCGTTGGGGGTGTAACTGTTATCTCGATCTATTCTGATGAGATTTCTTCCCGTTACTTGACCAGACATGTACTTGGCAGAACAAAATGCGGTCGTTCCGGGGATTAAAGACTTGACGATTGACATGTTCTACTGCACGTCAATCCCGTGCAGTTGCGTACTGTACTTGAGGTAGGTGTATCTATTTTAACTCATCAAGCTAAAGATTTAGTGGGATGATGGATGGATGGTTACAACTTGGCATGTAGTTTGGTATACAATACCCAGAAACCATCATCTTGACCTTGAACTTATAAGACCGAGACATTGGCCAGCCTTATAACCCCTGTTTCTTGTCGTCAATCGAATCTATCCATTCATTTACAAGTACACGTACTCTAGATTCTGTCATTGCAAAACAACACATCATATTCCATCATTTCATACAAATTATACTGCCACATAGACTAGAGTCTAGACCATTACAGTTTCATCCTCCCTTTCCATCCCGTCTACTCCCTTCCCTAGGTTCCTCTTTACCGGGCACCCTCCAATTCCTCTGTACCGGGTTTGTCGAGCCGCCCCCCAGGCCTCCACACAACCCATCGCAACCATCAAGGCCGCTAATGCACAGCGCATTCCCCGCCAAATCCATCCCCTGTACAGTGCCATCTACCAGAGTCCACCAACTGCAGTTGCAGGCGCAGCAGCCACGGCTAGTGACTCGTAGAAGAGCCAATATGATGGAGGCCATATCCCAGCGCAACTTCAATTCCTCCTCCATCGCCAACTTTTCCACTCCAACGTCGTTGCCGTTGCCGTTGCCGTCGCAGTCAGGTAGTTTATACTGGCCATTTGACGCGCGATCTTACTCCGCCCTCGCGTGGGCACCTGATACCCTCGCTTACAACTGCAACACTTCTCTCGGCGCTGTAAAGCCTTCTGCTGCGACTTTGACAAAACCCATTGGGCGGCGCCCGCGCCAGCCTGCCGCGATATCTCGTTGCACGGCCAGGACAAAGGCCAGAACCGCGTCTCCTGCAAGCGTCGGCTACAGGAGCGCCAGCAACAAAAGCGCTTCTTCTTCAGCACCTTCCTCTGCGAGATCTTCACCTGCTTGCGCCAGGAGCTTCTCCCCGCGACCCAAGTCCAAGATGCCCGGTCGACCTCCGAAACGGGCTGCCAGTAGTGGCGAAGACGACGGCCCCATTCAAGCGCCAGGAAAAGTCAAATTGCCTCGAATAGATCGAGGACCTGACGATTTCTCCAGCGTTGTCAAAAATCGATTGCAGTCTTATACACGCACTGGTCAAGCTTGCGACAGGTGCAAGGTACGTCATGGACCTCAAACTACAGTCATGATAAACACTAACGCGCAAACTCTATAGGTGCGCAAGATTCGATGCGATGCCCTCCCCGAAGGATGTTCTCATTGTACAAACCAGAACCTCGAATGCTATGTCACGGATCGCGTGACTGGTCGCACAGAGCGAAGAGGATATATGCAGGAGTTGGAGAGAGAAAAGAGCGACATGCTTTCCCACATCCGCGATCTCGAAAAGTTACTCGACAACAAAGGCGTCGAGGTCAAGCCTTGGGAGTGGTCGCCCTACTCCCAGTGCCCCTCTGGCGTGAACTTTGACGATATGGGCAATCCAATTCCAGATCCAAGCACTGGCGAAACGTGGTCCCAGGTTGGCAGCGCATGGGTTAAGAATTCTCCTTCCGGCTCCAACTCTGCATCAAGTCCAAGCTTTCCACGTACTCTGGAGTCTCGACCTCGCGGGAACCACCTTGGTGTTGGTTTCGACAGTGCTCCTTTGAGCTCAATTGGAGGAACGAAATTGTCAATTCTCGGTATGACAGTCGACCTCGCAAAGTTCGAAGCCGACGAGCCACCAGTTAATGCCAAGCCCTCGGCGCCATTGTACAACAAGTCGCCGCAGTCCTTTCTCCAATCCACCATGCGCATCAACCCTCCCATGCACGTCGACATGCCCTCTCGTGAAGATGCCTTTACCTACGCTGAGTGGTACTTTATGACCTTTTCCGCCTTTCTCCCCCTCCTCCACAAACCTTCGTTCATGCGTCTGGTAAGTTTTACTCAAACTCTCGGTATCCAAATACTAATCGCGTGATAGTTGACGCGCATGTACGACGAACCTAATTTTGAGCCTTCAGTGGCGGAGCTCGTTACTGTGCATATGCTTTTCGCCATCATCTGTGACCAGTACGGGACACGAAATTGGCAGCAAGTCGATCAGCGCACTCAAATGAACGACTTGGCCAATAAGCATTACCATTTCGCTCTGAGCAAGTTCTTTGAATTGACATGCACGCGGGATCTAGCTTCGGTCCAGGCGATGGCCATGATCGTCAAGCATACCAGAGCGTTTCCCAAAGCTGGTGTTGTCTCAATCATTGCCAATCTTGCGCTGCAACGTGCGCTCGAATTGGACTTGCACCGCGAGTCAAGAAAACCAGGCGAAAGCACCAATCTTGAACATGAACTCCGAAAGAGGACATTCTGGGTCATCATGACTGTTTACATCGCTGTCAATGGTCGCCGTGGTAGGCCCATGCCGATCACTATTGAGGAATTTGACGTCGGCTTTCCCGAGCCTATCGCAGACGAGCTCCTCTCAGATGAGGGCGTTGACACATCCCGCAACATTCCCTGCCCTTACTTGCCGGGTATTGTCAGTTTCAAGATCATTCCAATCTACTTGGAGATGTACTCCAACATTTACAGTGTCCGACGAGATGCGCGCAATTACGTCAGCATTGTCGACGCACTTGAAGCCAAGATTCAGAAATGGGAGGATGAGCTTCCTGGCTTTCTGAAGATGGATCACGCTGAACAAACCGAGCAGACACGCATGGCAGCTGTCTACGCCAAGACATGGGCACTTGAGTTTCGGCTTTGTCTGCGTCATCCCTCGGTAGCTATGACAAGCGACAAGGCCAAGATGGCAGAGAACATGTCAATCTGCGAGGATGTTTCGCGAAAGATGCTTCAATGCCAGCTTGAGATCCAGAAGTGCAAGTGCCTCGATACTACGTGGTACCAGATCTCGATGTACACTGCTGGTATTTTTACCATGTTGGCTGCCATGTGGGAGAGGCGATTTGAGACGACGCCAGAGGCCATTGCTGCCTTGCGGGAGGAGATGAACGGCTGGGTCGGCATTCTCGAGGAAGCTGGCTCGTTGCTCGGTAAGTTCCAGCAAATACTGTGGAAACCTGACAAAACTAACATTGCGACAGGATCGGAATCCAGTATTGGTGCCGAAATTGGAAACATCATTGATCGTACAATCGCGTGGATCGACCATGACATGCGTAGCAAGGAGCCCAAGAGCACTCAGCCATCCATCACACCAGAGATCAAACAAGAGCGGATTGCTCAGTCCTCTGCTTATCCAACTCCCCAGGCTCCATCTACAGTGTCCAGTGGAGGCACTCAAGGTGAAGTCTCAACTGCAAAGAGCTACTTCCCAGAACCTGAAATGAATGGACAAGCTCCTTATTCCACACTTACCTACAATGAGCCCACACAAAACGGCTTGGCACCTACTGCTTACGACACTGGCGCCATGTTCTACAACACATCTGCGCAAGCCGCAGTCACAACATCGGCCCTTTCGTCGTCTGTGGCGCAGGTGAACCCAATGCTCGCCTTTTCGCAACCAGCCCAGGTACCCCAGCCTGACATGATCTGGCAGGGCCGAGGCAACACTTGGCACGACTGGACTTCGGCCATCGCTGACACCCAGGATCGGTTCAGTGCATCCACTCTTTTGACGCTCGGAGGCAATACACGAGATGCCTCAACCGGCGCAGGCGTCCCGGGCGTCACAGCCAGCCCATCAGCAAACGACATTAACAACATACAGAATGGAGGCCAGTGGCCCCTGATAATATTTGATCAAATGGCGCCAAACGGATCTTGATTTTGATGTGAATAGGAACATGGTGGCATGGGGTGGTTGTCCCCTTTGGAGCATTTACTGGGGCGTTCTTACAGTGGCGTTTCTATGGGAATCGCCACGATTCAACAAAAAGGATACTTATCTGGGGCGGCTTTATTGTACGATATCTAACGATTGGAAGATATGGACGTTATGCATGGTTTGGAGTGTGTTTGAATGATGCTGTCATCAGCTTTCTGGTATATAACTACCTACTTTCTATAGAGTGTACATTATGAGTGTATAAATGCACAATTACAGAATTTTCGCTGTCAAACTCAAACTTGGCTTTCCAGAGCATGAGACAAAATAAGTAGGTCAGTTTATGCTACTTGGATCAGACCTTTGGGCTGCTTATTTTTGTATTTTAAATCTCAGAGACCAACTTCTCTGGAACCCAGTAGTCTTTCTCACTTCGAGCCTGGATGTACATTCTTGCTCGTCGGTGTTAAGAACTTGGTCGTTTAACCGAACCTTTTCCGACCAAGCTACCCACTCTTTTCTTGTCGCGTTCAATTCCAAGCTCCACGTCCAAGATATTGCGAATCGACCTTTATCAGGAACTCCCTGCGTAGCCGAATTGTATCGCGCGTGATCTTAAAGTCTTTTACACCATTTCTATTATCGCCGACAAGATGGGAAAGAAGCGGCGCGGTCATCCCGACATCGAGGAGGTGCTGCACCGTCCTTGGTGCTACTACTGTACGAAATCTTGCGCCGTGCACTCTATTATCTCCAAGCTGACATTTTTTATCACAGGCGAGCGTGATTTTGAAGATTTGAAGCTTCTCATCTCTCATCAAAAGGCAAAGCACTTCAAATGCGACCGCTGTGGTCGTCGTCTCAACACTGCCGGAGGTAGGTCTTGGATTCTCGAATCTCCAAAAACACGAATTAACATGTTCTAGGTCTCTCCGTGCACATGAACCAGGTTCACAAGGAAAACCTCACACAGGTCGAAAACGCGCTGCCCAACAGACAGGGTCTTGAGGTGGAGATTTTTGGTATGGAGGGTATCCCTCAGGAAATGCTCGACCAGCACCGCAACCGCATTCTTCAGAACTTCCAGCAGGCGCAAAAGGATCGACAGATCGCGACCGGAAACCCGCTACCTGGTCAGGGACATCAGCAGAAGAAGATCAAGACGGAGTCGCCGGATGATTTGAAGAAGAGGTTGGCTGAGTTTAGACAAAAGAAGAAGGAGATTGCAGCCAATGGAGGCGTAGACCCAGCTGCTGCTGCTGCTCCTGCTCCTGCGGCCGCTGAGCCTCAAGCCTCTTTCGTGAGTACTTTTGGTCTTGCTATTACGACAGATATACTAACATGTGTAGAATGCCCCTCCTGCTTATGCTTCACAAAACCCCTACGAACAACCAGCCTTTGCCCAAGCTCCCGCAGCCGCAGCGCCACCCTACTCGTTCGCTGCCAACAATCTTCCCGCGCGCCCATCATCCGGTGCCGCGCTTCCCACAGCGACCGGCCTACCTCAACGCCCCACACAAGGCGGCGCATGGAACGGCGCACCTGCGGCCGGCGACGATATCGATAATTTGATTCGTATGGCGGAAGCGGGTATTAAGCCAGCAGCGGCTCCTGAGGAGGGCGACAAGAAGAAGAAGGAGAAGAAGGCGAGGATGTTCTACGACGACGCGGAGATTAGCCCCGAGGAGAGAATGGCTGCGCTGCCGAGGTATGCGTTTGTTCCCGAGGTTGGAGCTTAGAGTGATGTGTCGGGCGATTTATTATTGAAAGGGATTGCTTGCATGGTTGGCGTTTGGTTGTAAACTAAATGGTTAATTTGACGGTGTTTTGTTTGCGATTCAGACGACAGCTTGACAGGAGATTTGCGATTTGTGATTGGAGTGATTGAGCCCCGAGTAAATGCTGTGCCAGAGGATTGTTGAGGAAGTTTCAGGGCCAAGTATTTACTTCAACAGACTGCTCGCCATCAAGTCAACAGGTGAGGTGCGTGAAAGCAGGTTCTTAGTAGGTCGTTCAGAACAAACACATAAACGGAATACCACAAACCGATTACCATCCCAAACTCGATTGATCGAATTGCCATGAAATGCCTAATATTATCCTCTGTTCAAGATGTTGCATCGCGGCATAAAGTGACAAGTCAGAATGAAGCGATCTCGGGGAGCATTAGATCAAAGACCGTTTTCGTCAAAGCTACCCTGCAGCCATCAGACACATTTTTATATCGCTCTATTCTGAGCTTCAATCTGTCTTTTGAGAATATTATCGCGGAACTACTACTTACATGACTCGATGTTTATCTTTCTTTGTCATGTTTATTTAGATATTGATCATTGCGGTAGCGTGGGCTATTTTTGACACGACGTTTCTTGTCCAACTGATTTTAGCTACTCAGTCTTGCTGGCCGTCATCAGCCTCAGAATCAAAACATCACCAGCCCCAAAAAGCAACAGCAATGACAACAAATAGCTCACCAACACCTTACAAGTGGCCCCATCGCTTGACTCAAGCCCCATACGTTTAATTGAGTTGTCCGCCTTTGTCAAGGCAGATCGATAGGGGTCAAGCACATGCATTGAAGCACTCACAGACTAACAGGGTCCCCCTAGAAAAGTGGTACTAGCGCGTTTCCACAGCAACAGTGCCCCCCGAAGCTGAAACTTCCACTAACATGAGAAAACAAACCAGACGTCACCCGCAACCGTGCTTTGGAAGCTTTAAACTGCACTCACTCTTTTCAACAAACTGTCGACTATACTAACATACAACCAAACAGCAGGTGCCATATCTTTGTCTTGTCTAGACCCTTTTATTTCGTTTTCTTTCTTGTTCGAGTCAAACTCTTTTTTTCTCAAGCATTTGTTTCTATGATCATTAGCTCAACCCAAGAGCGCGACTCTCATTTCACTACTGTCCCGCTTTTGTTTACTTTGTAACGCCTTCCTCACCGATACTGCTGCATGCCACAAGAGAGCTCGTGGTGGTGATCCAAAGTTCCCGATTGCAACAACACCGCATAACGAGCCAATACCGATATCATGGCTATTACAGCCGCTCCAAGCGCTTCAGGGCAGTCATCTATTACTGTTGCTGGTACGATGCACTTTTTACCGAGCTGAATCGCTGTGTTCGCTAATCGTTATTTTAGTTCGAGTTCGTCCTTTCACCATCCGAGAAGCTTCGCAATTGTCAGTCGCCAATTCGATATCGCGAATCTTGTCGCTAACTATAACGCAGACAAAAGAATAATGACGGAACCATCTTTCTCGGCGACGGCTCTTTGGCTGCTGCGCCCACACCAAAGCTACACCAACGTGGTATTCGAAACGTGATCAAGGTTGTCGACGACCGTTGTCTGTATGTGTATTTCCCATATCGCGACCGCTGGGCAGACACTGACAATACACAGAGTTTTTGATCCTCCCGAGGATAACCCTGTTCAGAAATTTGGTCGCTCCCTTGTCCCTTCATCGAAGAAGGTCAAGGACCAAGTTTTCGCTTTTGACCGTGTGTTTGACGACAACACCACCCAATCCGAAGTCTACGAAGGCACTACCCGAACTCTCCTCGACAGTGTACTGGACGGTTACAATGCGACGGTTTTCGCCTACGGTGCCACTGGCTGTGGAAAGACACATACCATTACTGGTACCGCACAACACCCTGGTATCATCTTTATGACGATGCAGGAGCTGTTTGAGAAGATCGATGAGCGTAGTCAGGACAAGGTCACAGAATTGAGTCTCAGCTACCTCGAGATTTATAACGAGACCATTCGTGATTTGCTGGTTCCCGGTGGTGGAGGCAAGGCTGGTTTGACACTCAGAGAAGACAGTAACGCGGCTGTTTCAGTGTCGGGATTAACGAGCCACCACCCTAAAGACGTCCAAGAAGTCATGGACATGATTGTCCAAGGAAACGAATATCGAACAGTATCGCCTACCGAGGCCAACGCGACCTCCTCCCGATCGCATGCCGTTCTCCAAATCAACGTTGCCCAGAAGGACCGTTCAGCCGGCACCAACGAGCCCCATACCATGGCCACCCTTAGCATCATCGATCTTGCTGGTTCCGAACGAGCGTCCGTCACAAAGAACCGCGGCGAGCGTCTTACCGAGGGTGCCAACATCAACAAGTCCCTTCTCGCTCTTGGAAGCTGCATCAACGCCCTTTGCGACCGTCGACAGAAGCAGCATGTCCCCTACCGAAACAGTAAACTTACTCGACTTTTAAAATTCTCTCTCGGCGGCAACTGTAAGACCGTCATGATTGTCTGTGTCTCGCCATCGAGCGCGCATTTCGACGAGACGCAAAACACCCTTCGATACGCAAACCGAGCCAAGAACATCCAAACCAAGGTGACGCGCAACGTTTTTAACGTCAACCGCCACGTCAAGGACTTTTTGGTCAAGATTGACGAGCAGATGGCCCTGATCAACGAGCTCAAGGCACAACAAAAGAACGCCGAGGGCATGTTCTTTGCCAAGTTCCGAAAGCAAGCTGAGAAACGAGATGCGCTTGCACGAGAGGGAGTTCAGCGACTTCGAACAGCCTACGAGCACTCTGCTACTGAGCGTCAGGAGCGTATCAACAACATGAAGCGACTCAAGAGCTTTGAGCGACGCATCGGTATGCTGTCAGGATGGATCGCCGCTTTCGACAATGTTTGTGATCAGCGTGGTGATGAGGATTCGATGCCTCAGAACCTCGTCGCCATTCGAAAGACGGCCCAAGGCATCCTTGTTGAGCTGGAGAACAGCCGACACCATATTCACCAAAAGTTGGAAAAGTCTGGCTGGGAGCGAGCTATTGACACCGCCCTATCCCACGCCATCCAGCAGCTTCAAGGAACCGACGGTGCCGATAGTGGAGAGGTCGACAACTTGACTCGAGAAGCCGAGCTGCTCAAGGCCAACTTCAATCGTGAGGCGTACAGGGAGGTTCTCGAGCAAGACAAGGCTGGTGATGCTGCCATGGTCCAGATGCTCCTTACCGCCCAATTCGACATCCTCGCATCTCTTCACGATACTCTCGAGATGGATGAAGAGGAAGCCGTCGCCCACGCCAAGGAGTCGATCAATCGTCTCCTCCAGACTGGCTTCACTGCTGCTGGTCAAGTCGTCAAGCCCGACGGCTCCATGCCTGTGGTAGAGGTCTTTTCACCTCGAAAAAGAGGCACTCCCAAGCGCAAGAAGGCTATTGCTATGCACATTAAGCCTGTTTCGGCCCCGGTCTTTATGCCTGAGACAACTCCTTTAAGCCCTACAAAGGGTTCTCCTCGACGACGTAAGGTGATGGGAGCTTCCAAGAAGAGCATCAGCTTCACGCCGATGAAGATGTTGAAGAAAAAGGGCGGAGTGCGATGGAGGGACGATGAGACGGAAGAGGGCACACTGGTTGACTTTTCGCAGACGCCTCAAAAGTTTAACTCATCACCAGCGATGCCCTCACCCGAGAAGGAAATTGTGGCGCCTCCTATGCCTTCCTACCTCGAACCCGAAGAGCCAAACGTCGAAGAGTCCAAGTTTGACGACTCAACAGCAGAGTCGAGTCCCAGGCTTGAGGTCCCAGAGGTCTCCAGCTTTGGAGGTGCGAAGCCAAGCAGGTTTCAAGCTGGATTCCTGGCCAAAGGAGCTAGACAGTCCCTCGCCGGAGGGTCTCCCCAAGCACCAAGCCTGAGCCTCAGACTGGGATCAGTCTCTCCAGACGTTCAACGAACACCACCCTTGCGATCATTAGATGTCACTAAGAGTGGCAACTTTTCGCCATCGCCATCAGGGCTAGGTATTCCACGACCGATTCGACACTTTAACAGAGTACACGACGAGAACAACCCCCCTGGTTCGGGATCGGATTCAGAAACGAGCACCATCGACGCGCGAAAGCTACAGACCGCCCTTCGCACAGCGATGAAGGAAAAGGCTCGTAGAGCGAGTATCTTGGCTGGTACGGGCGCCTCCAGCTCTAAGCGTGTCTCTTCTATGGGAGTGCTGCCTGAACGAAGCGCACCCCGACCCAGTCTGTCCGGGCCTCTCGCAAGCACCACCAATGGCATCTCTCGACTTAGACGAGGTAGCGCTGAGAGGAGAAGAAGCCCACCAATGGCATGCTTCTCCAACGACTTCACCATTGACAGAGCCTTGACTCAAGGTCAAGCTAGACGCATGAACATGAGCACTACTCGAGCTTCAGAAGTCAATGGCGGAAGCCCTCAGGGCGGGATGAGCAGCGGCCCTGCACGTCGGATTACTATTGGTACCGGCTCAGGAGCTGTGCATCGCCGCCAAGTTAGTGCCGGAGGCACATGGCGATGAACTTCTATTGAAGGGTTAGCTGTATAAATTGTGCTTGTGGATTAACATGCCTTGAGAATATCAGGCCTTGGATGGGAGTGTGTGCTTGATTTGTTTATTAGCCTGGCGTTTTACGGCTGGCGTTTGGGCATTGCATGAATCTATGTAGATTGGAATGATACGGCATTCTTATTTAGTGTATGAACATATTTTTCTTGAATCGCATACCGCTTTGTACAAACAATTGTTCCCGTTGAAGCTGCAATCGCACAAAGGTATCACATGACACTGGGAGAAGTCGGCCACGTGATTGTCGTTGACTACGACGAACAAAAAGGCTACTATGAAGTGGTATGAGCCTGGCTGTTTCTGCGATTACTTTTCTAAGGAGTTTCAGAAGAAGCCGCCCGGAAGTAAAACCTCGGAAACAAAACGTCGGACGCTGGTCAAGCTAAATAGGGTGTCTGACATGAAAAGTTTTATTCCCCATAGCCCGCTTTGAGAGGTTCAATGTACACCTGCCTTGGAGGGGCACTTTATTGTAAAGGGTGTGATGGGCTTGATGTTTGGACGACATCAAATAGTTTACAAGAAATAGTTTCAATTTTTGGTTTGGTTGATCAATTGAATGGTATGATGTGTGTTTCAGTTCAACAATATCTGGTAACGATTCTAGCGGTATCTTTTTATCTTTGTGTAATTCTCAAGTTATAGTGATGAAGTGATTTCTTTTACTTTGGTTTCAACAAGGATATGGGACAGTCAGCAATAGCTTTCAGTGACAAGGTACAGCTCTTATCGTAGTGCTGATGTTTCTCGAATCGCACGTTGCTTCGTATGGGACTTGTGTGACTCGGGTGCCCGGTTGAGAATGGATCCGTGTCCAAGCTAGTCCAGACTATTGATTACGCTTATTTGAAAAACACTCCAAAGGGCCTATTCAGCTGCTGATAGTTTCCTTTGAGTTGTCTCTTTTTGCTTGGCTTTTGCACAAGGTGGGCTTTGTTGACCAATTGAGAGAAGGAGAAGGAGGAAGCTGAAGCTGTAGTGAAATGAGATTCAGGGGGACGAACAAAGATTGACTAAGTGAATTCACAAATCGTACGAAATGCAGGGGAAACAACACTTTAAAAAAGAAGGGTCTGGCTTTTTGTATTTGTTAGGATTCATTGTATCTTCATTTTGCGTTTCTCAATCATTGTTATTAGACATGTCTCGCCATCTCGTTCGTTCGTTCATCTTAGCTGCGGCCCTTGGCCCCTTCGTTAATGCTGGACCATGTAAGCCATCTAGCAGCTTGACGGCCTTGGTTACCTCTGAATCTACCGAGATTGATGCTGCGACGTCGTCAGATGTTGTTTCCACGAGCGAGACGTATGCACTTACGTCGAGTCCTGAGGATGTAACCGCTACTACTATTCAGTCACTTAGTAGTACTGTTAGTGAGAGAGTGTTGTTCACTACCACGGCTGAAACATCTGCTGTTGTTTCCAGTGATGAGACCACTGTCAGCCAGAGCGAGACTGCTACTACGGCATTATCTGAGGCCAGTACCACTGCTACCAGCGGCAGTACTATCGATCTGTCAACCGGTGATACCACTGTTGTCAGTCAGACAGATACGACCACAGCCTTTGAGGATATGACCACAACTATCCTCGAGTCTTCAACCACAGCCGAAGAAGTCATGCCTATGACGACCGAGACATTGGCTTCAATCGACGTCACCATAGCCACCAGTGAGACTGAGTTGCCCACAACCACAACAGAAGACGTCACCCTCACCTCAGCCGAACCAGCTGCAACGACCACCGAAGCACTTCCGGTCTGCATCGACAACAAATGGAGCCCTGCTCCCGAGGGCTTGATCTGCGGCGCGATGGGAGGTAGCGGCAGACAGAACAACGGTGCCCAGTCTTTAACAACTGATAGTTACGGTTCAGAGTTGGAGTGTGCAGAAGATTGCAAAAACGCAAACTGCAAATTTCTTGCCATTTGGGTAGGCTCTTTCTGTGATATCTGGACTGGAATTATTACCCCGTCAGAGGATGAGACTCCTTGGAAGTGGTATGAACCTGGGTGTTTCTGCGATTTCCCGGAACCCGAACCTGAGGCTGTGCAAACTGCTCCGTAAAGGTTGAGTGACGACGGGGAGTGATTGAACATATATAGATTGCTGGGGTTGGCCAGAAAGGCGTTGGATGAAGGAAACAAGGTGGAGATGACTTCGCTTCTTGATGCACCAAGGGATTCAAACGTGTTGTTTCGAAAAAGTCCAAGGTCTCGTTATACTATCTTTATACGTTACTCTTTTTACTCAGCCTCTGGCTGTAATGCTGAGTTGAGTGATCAAGCGACTGTCTGCGTGAACGATGAATACCGAGTTTAATGGCTTACTCGTTGGTTCGCCGGGAGGAGGAACCGATCAAGCATGCTTAATATTAGCGCTTACTCACAATATCCGAAAGCCGATCAAACAAACTTTCCGGTAGTTAGTTGCTAGACTAGGTAAGCAAGGAAATAATTTCTCTATTAGCCTTTGGAGATAATATGTTTAACGCCGATGATTACCTGTACAGCAACACTAACACGCGATTGGGTTTCGGCGTTAAGGCCCCGCTTTTGTCGAGATGATTCATCGGTGTCGGTGTTGGACAATGTCTTTGTTTTCGGAGATAGTTTACTTTGGTCTATTTTTGATTGATAATAGATGGTTTGAATGATGTATAAAGGCCTGAGAGGTTCATGGAGAAGTCTACATCATCACCATCACAATTCATTCACAGAAACACTTACATACAAACATCAAACACACCAACTTTCACATATACCTTGATCAAGATGTCTTCACCTGTTTGGTTCATCACTGCAGCCTCATCAGGCTTTGGTCATGACATCGCCGTTCACGCCCTTAATCTTGGCCACACAGTCATTGCTACAGCACGCAATACATCTCGTGTCCAAGACCTCGCCGAAGCAGGAGCTCACACACTCGCCTTTGATGTATCATCCCCCATCTCAGACCTTGAAGCCATCGCCAAAGATGTCTATGCCAAGTATGGCCGTGTCGACTATCTCATCAATGCCGCTGGCTATATCCTAGATGGTGCGGCAGAGGAGGTTTCTCAACAGGAGCTGTACGACTGCTTCAACACCAATGTCTTTGGTGCCTTCAACACAATCAAGGCTTTCCTCCCAGGAATGAGAGAACAGAGTGTTGGTGAGAACGGACGTCGTGGAACGGTTGTTACCTTTGGCAGTATCGCCTCTTGGAGTGGCGGTCCATCATACTCTGTCTATTCAATGGTTAAAGCATGCGCATCTTCTCTCGCAGAGTCTCTTCGTGAGGAACTAGCGCCTTTCAACATTCTTGCTTCGGTCGTTGAGCCAGGATATTTCCGCACGAGCTTCCTCAACCCTGGTGTCAAAGTAGTCACCAAGAACCGTATGGATGTTTATAATGATGAAAGCACGCCTACGGGCCAGACGCGCAGGGCTTTGGAGACGACGGACAACAACCAGCTCGGAGATGTTAAGAAGGGAACAAAAGTCATTGTGGAGATTCTGACGGGAACAGGCGTTGGAAAGGGAAAGGAAGTGCCTGTGAGGATTGCTCTAGGTAGTGATGCGGATGCGTTTATTCGGGGAAAGATCAGCAAGACGTTGGATATTTTGGATGAGTGGAAGAGTGTGACTTTGAGCACCGATCACACGGAGTAAGGGTTGCTGTAGTTGTATCAGAGATGGGTAAACACTGTAGTCTACTGTATAATTTTAGAAATTGGGAAACGTTCATTAAATCCTTCGAATACTTACTAGCTGTGATTGATGTGATCTATCCAGTCTACCAGTCTCTTCTTGCACATACAACAAATGACGGGTTCATGGCCAGCGCCTGTGGAAAAACATTGCCCAATGGTAATGATCTAGATAAACGATAAACCTGTTTTCTGTCAGATTCTGCTGTTTTCACGCCACCAAGTAACGAGGCAGACAACTGAGACAGGGATTAGAATATCTCCGACTTGACTGGTGCTTCAGCCACTTCTTTATTATGAGTATAGGAATTTAGGCAGTATCATTACTTAAAGAGGTTGTAGTAAGCCCCCGCTGTGCTGCGTCGTGCTTATGTATATGTATAGCTTACTCCGCCTGGTTCGTTTTCAGACAGATACTCAACACTACTCGAAACATTCTGAGTACAAAGATCAATATTCGAGCCATCAAGTAGAACCACACAATGGAGACTACCATGATGCACGCTAAGTCGAGCAGCTTCACATGCGTCATGACCGAGACGGTGAGTCTTGACTCAAATCCCACCACTCAGACTGACATGATTAGACAATCCAGGAAACGGCGACCGGTACCTCGAGACATGCATTGCAGCTGCCAGGAGACGACATCGATGAGACGCAAGTCAATTTACTACTGCAAGACTTTGAATTCTCTGATACAAGAGTCAGAATCGGACAGCTGATCAGAAGAGAGAGACATTCTGATGTGTATTCAGTATTTCTCGACGAAGATGGCTCGAGGCTGGATAAAAGGGCAGTGGCGCGAGCCTTCATTATAGATGGAGTTCCTGGAAAGCTAAGACGACATCGGACACGGTGTATAAGTCACTTACGCCATCGAGCTTTGCTAGAAGCTCCTTGTCGTGGCGCCATGGTCACAGTCTATGAGGCCGATCAACTTGGAAAGGAGGGAGATGCAGCAACAAAAACAACAGAGTGGGACGATAAGCCAAGTCGCGTTCGACAGAGAGAAAGACGCAGAGCCAACAGAAAGCGAAATTCGGAGAATGTCACCCTGGGACACGTCTCATCACTCAAGGACGTCCAGTTTTTCGAGCAACAGCGATCATTTGGACTAACAACCCAGGGGATGTCCCTCGTCGCTGTCGTCATGTTATACATGTATTACGATGATACAGGCAATTTTCGTGATATTGGCATCAAACCTGAGCACTTCAAATATCCTGGAATGGCTAGGCGAAGTCCTAAACTTGCGCAATTCGAGACACTATTAGTGTTCGATTTTGAACGACGCAAGCGGCAGCAACAAGGAAATCCATTAACAACTTTCTATTATTTAAGCATGGAGAGATTCTTAGAAATGATTCACGAAACACTCTCGGGTATGCCTTATGACATGCTGTCGTTAGGAATTCGCCGCACACTATCAATCTTTCCTGAGGAAGAACTACGCGTGAACAGCAGAAACCACCAACTCCAGATTATCCGGTATTTACAATCAGGCTTGCTTGATTTCCTGACGAAGGTGAAGGCAGACCGTAAAGTCATGGAGATTCAGTATGCATATCCAAGCGTGACGCCGTTTCGACATCGTCTTGATGTTCTGAAGCTCTGATTGCAGGACAGCAAACGCATGTAGAAAAGTCCCTATCAGTATCCCAAATTCCTTAACGCTTGTTGTTTTTGGTAGTCCATTGGTCTGTTGGTACATTGGTCTGTTGGTACATTGGTCTGTTGGTACATTGGTCTGTTGGTACATTGGTCTGTTGGTACATTGGTCTGTTGGTCTATCGGTCTATCGAGGAGTGCGCAAAGAGGAACAAAGGAACAAAAGCAATTGTGAAAACGAACATGGTAGGAAGAGAAGAAGACAGAAACATCTGAAGGAAAGGAAAGGAAAGGAAAGGAAAGAAAAGCAGGCAAAACGAAGACATGCCTAAAAGAAGACGAGAAAACAAAAGACAAATAAGGAAAAAGAAGATCATCAGGCAGAATGCATCCAAAGCTTCGCGTATGCGTGTCCTGCAACTAGTCTTCCTCAACTCGGAAGGCTCTTCCTATTACCATATATTTGCACGGAGCTAATCGAGGTCCATGTCGGGGAAATGTAAGCCTCTAACTGCTTGTTGTGACAATCTTTCCCTCGTATAACCCAGCAGCTAGTCTGTAGTTTCTTAATCAGCTTACCATGCTTCCATATTGGCTTAATAGATAACTTACCTTACACACACCCATCTCTGACAGCACGCAGACCTCGATCAATTTGGTGGAAATGTACGGTAGTCTTATCGTTTCTCCTTAGTAACTTCCTTGGTCTTCCCTTCCTGCCCATGTTGCAGTTACTGATGTGTGCTTTGTGTATTTCGATATTGGTGACCGCGTGACGGCCACAGATACATCGGTAAAGATCGTTTCCGGCGCAATGGTTTGAACGCAAGTGACGGAGGTGTTTGTCTCGCCGACCCGTGTGTCCGCAGCGACAAGAGTATTCCAGGCAGAGATGAATATTATTGAGATGCCGTTTCAAAGATCTCAGGTCTTTGAAGGTCGCACATGTTTCCCTACCGCAGTGGAACGGAGGTGATTGAACATGGTCCGCCGTTATGTGAGCACTGTCGTAGATGAGGTCCAGGCTCTTGCAGACATATGAATATTGCAACTTACCACAGTGAATCCACGACGCTGAACGGCTTCCCGCAAAAGTCGCAGCTGAGTTGAGGCGCACTTGATGCAGGGCTTGATGTCGTGGATTGAGAGGTTGTCCGGTTGTAGTCGCTGGATGCTGACGGACTGGCTGTCACACAAGCACTAGTAACTGTCGAAAACGAGTCAGGTATGGAAGAGAATAATTCGGATGGTTGCCATTCAATAAAGTGCTCTATTGAAATAGGAGAAGAAAGTTGGAATAGGCTAGAGCCTTCCTGTCCAGCTCCGAGTGGTTGAAAATGGGCTTCGATGAATTGCGGCAACTCAAAAGACGGTTCCTCACAAAAGTTGTGATAATCACATCCCAGGTCATCGCTAAACCCAAAGAAGTCCCCATCCTCAAGACATTCGTCACTAGATACGGCCGTGGAACGATAGTCCCAGTAACCGAAGCCAAGGAGCCATTGCAAGTCGGCAATGCCGCTCGTCGTTGGTTCTAGGTGATGATCATCGTGGTCACTGCTTATTTCTGTACGCCGGGTCTAGGCCCGGCGCGGGTCCTTCGACAAGTTGGACCCCAGGAATGAAATTACTGGGATTGGATAACAAAGAGCTTGTAGTAGCTAAGAACTTGATGGACTCGACTTCAATAAAGTCGCGCCAGCTGGTTTCTCGGGGTTATGGTAGAACAAGAAAGAAAGAGTTTGGGAACACCCGGCTGGAGCCTTATTTAAAGAAACCTGTTCAGATGCAGATTGGATGCAACCCCTCCCAGCATGTCAAAAATGATGCTGGCAGAGGGTCATTGATTGTTATGATTTGGCAGAGCATGCGAATTTATGCGTGGCTGAAACTTCCAAGACCGTGTGATATCTACGTACCAATGCGATGTCCTTTCGGATACCTGAATAAAACGACGAGGGCCGTTTTTCTCATTCGTCAGATTCGCCGAGAAATATCGTTCTACTCATAATCAAAACTCGAGAACATATCTTTGTGTAACCTAGGTATGTGACAACCACCAATGAGAGAATTGGCCCTCGGAGAATCCTGGTCGAACGATGCATATCGTAACAGCGCCTATGCAGGGAGGAAAATAGACTGTAGATTGGCCCACTCAAGAAAATGGCCCTGACACTTTGATCATCGCACAATATCAAACATAGCATCATAGAGGCTGTCTGAAAAGAGAGCTTGATGAACTTGCCCAATGGAATAAATGGCCCGCTGCAAACACATGAAACTATGTAATGTGCTCATGATGTCTGCTGTCATTTGAGCTGTTTTAATGATAATCCGTTGGATGAAATGAGAAGACAAAAGTATTTTAAGTGTCGATGTTGTCGATAAAGAGTCGGTTGAAATGTTAGAATATCTGGCTAAACACTTCATTATAGTTTGTATTACTTTGAGCCACGCTTACTTTGAAACGTCCATCGTCTGGTCAAGCAATATCAACATGGACTCTCCTCGAGACAAGACTTCCTCAGGTTCATCGACCAAGAATGGAAACTCTGTTGTCGACACAGGACAAGGTGAGCGAATATCGCACCATGTTGTGCTCATAAACTAATATGCATATACTTAGCTTCACCATTGCGAGCCTGGCAGGACCAGACCAAAAGAGATGAGCCGTGGAGTGGGTTTACTGTTGTCTCTTCCGAAAACCCACAGGCACGATCACAAGACGGTCCGGCCAAAGACGAGTCAGATGCATGGAGTATCCAAGCTGAAGTCGGGTCTTATAAAGGAAAATAAGCCTCCCATACTGTTTGGACGTATGTGTTCAAGGCAAATGGGTTGGAATCCTCATGGCAGCTGAGATCTACATACTTTTATACGATGCATTAGAAACAAGCATTAGTCTAGATATACATTCAAGTGCCTTCCAAAGGGTAGCCTCTTATTAACCTAGGATATGTTCCCTGTGGCGAATGCCTGTCCGCAAAATAAGCATGATTATTACGCTGGGTTTGTAACGGCTGCTGAGTGTAATAATCAGCAGTCTATTTCCTAATTCAGACAGCATCGGACCCCGATATTGGACCGTCGGAAGTTCCGGACAGTAAGCATAGAACAGAAGGATTAATAAAGAGAAACGACCAGCAGTTCTTAACAAAAATTGAAATGAATATAAAAGACGATGCTCTTATAGCTTTCAGCTCCAGTCGATTCAATTCATTACTCAATACTATACAGCCAGTACCAAAATCTGTTACTAGTCAGCCAACAACATGTCAGAATACGCCTCATCATCTCTCTTATCGACAGGTCTCAAGGCCTTTTCAATTTTCTCCATAGCTACAGGCACAGCTGATGTCATCGCTGGACACAAACTTCTCATCCCAGCCTCTGAACGAGGTCTGTTGCCGAAATCAACACTCTCTGTAGTGGACAACCAACTACGCTTTTTAGGAACGATGTGGGGAGGATACGGTGCGACTCTGTGGTGGATCAGCAATGATTTACAAACGAGACAGGCTCCTTTGGCAGTACTCGGAGCTGTTGCCTTTATTGCTGGTATTGGTCGAACCATTTCGGGCTTGAGTCTTGGCTGGGGTGCCCCATGGCTCAAGCTCGCTGCGGGTATTGAGCTTGTCGTTCCGCCTTTGATCTATCTGTTCGGTTTCTAAACCACATGTCTATTAAGAAGAGGCAATTGGCTAAAGAGTTGATCTTAGTCAATTTGGGGGACGTACTGAAGTTTGAACTTGAAACGGCTCGCTCAGTCACTACACTCTCAGAGCCGCCTGAGAGAAGCCCGAAACTTTAGGGTACAAAAATAAATGGGCTAAAGCTATAGTCTAAACAGCATAAACTGGTTTACCTATTTTATCTTATGCACCTTAACTGACCAACGTTTCTAATACCTTGAGGCCTGTATAAATCAGTCATACACGAAGCCACTGTAGCCAACCGAATTTTACTCTCACCTATCGAACGATGATCCTTCCAATGTGTTACTGTGTATGACACTGATGAGGCCTTGGTAAACCTCAAACACGTAGCAAAAGGCTGTATGACAAGGTGAGACTGTATAACTTGCAAAAGCTACACAGGCCCAGGTTGGCCACCATGCAATGATCCAGCCAACCAACTTACTCACTTGGCGAGCTACATGGTGGTCAAACCGTTCGCAGTATCGGGAGTCATTCTTGTAACTTGGTAATACAAAATATTAGGCAACTTTCGAGTGCCTCGTCTGGTCTTACTTTATCGAGTACGATCCGAATATTTCTATCACTTCCTTCACACAATTTCTCACTCCCCTTTCTCACAAGACTTTCAGTACTACGAGATTGAAAAAACAATAACTCTGGCAACATTTCTAAAACCCTTTGGTTTATCCTCATCATGGAAGTAGGCGGCTTTGCAGTAGGGGCCGTCGGCCTCGTGAGCCTTCTTAAAGATTGCATTGATCTCTATTCCATGTTTAAGTTGGCACAGAACTTGAACGAAGATATAAACAAACTAAAGGCGAAGTTCGAGGTTGAGAAGACTCTGTTCTTTGAATGGTTCGAGGAAGTTGGTTTACTTTACCAAGACCCGAGCGAAGCAGAATTCAGCGGTGCACACAACCGAGATCTTATCGTCTGTATCTTGGAGCAGATCCGCGACCTATTGAGGGACGGGAAAAAGTTGCAAGAATTTTATGGTATGCGGAGTATCGCCCCTATGAAAAACCGCAACTCAAGCATGGAATCCAATGATGGCCTTGAGTCTATCAGCACCCGTCGACGAGCGCAGCTCCTCATTGCTTTTGGAAGAATGAAGATTAAAGATACGTTTCAAAGAACCTATTCCTCAAGGTCCGGTAGCGTTACTAAACATATCAACTGGGTGATTGGCGACAAAGAAAAATTCGATCGACTCATCACGGATCTTTCCTACTTCAACAGGAGTCTAGTTGCGCTGACTCTAGGAACCACTTCTGATCTGTCTGCGAATGACCTCAGTCATATTAGCAGCATCGC
The DNA here is from genome assembly GCA_013618295.1 of Fusarium armeniacum. Taxonomy (NCBI): domain Eukaryota; kingdom Fungi; phylum Ascomycota; class Sordariomycetes; order Hypocreales; family Nectriaceae; genus Fusarium; species Fusarium armeniacum. Next base: position 342,872 of record JABFER010000036.1, read on the forward strand.
AAACCTGAAATCAATTGTGAAAGCCCTGAAAGACAGCGATCACATTCACAAGGAAGCAGCTGAAGCAGCCCGGTCGAGCGCCATACAGTCCCGCATACTGAATACCCTCTGGTTCCGCTGGCACGAGAACAGAAGACTCACAGTCAAAGGCGCCCACAGAAAGACCTTCCAATGGATTCTAGATCCGTCGGCTGAGGATTGCAGGTGGCATCATTTTCCTACCTGGCTTCAAATTGGCACTGGAATATACTGGCTCTTTGGCAAGGCTGGCAGCGGAAAGTCGACGCTTATGAAGTTCATCCACGATGATGAGCGTACGAAACAATATCTCAAAGTCTGGGCTGGGGAATCGGAGCTCGTCTTCGTAACCTTCTTTTTCTACGCCCTAGGACAAAGTGAGCAAAAATCACAAGTTGGTCTACTGCGGAGTCTGCTCTATCAGATACTGAGCCGTGATGCTTCTTTGGTCGAAACAGTGCTTCCGAATGCTTCGAGAGAGGCACGCAGTGGCGATCAGGAGAATCCTGAAGATCTGTCAATACCTTCCGTCGCGGAAATGATGAAGGCATTGAAGGATATAAGCAAACTCTATCAAGATACCAAGAAGATGTTCTTCCTCATTGACGGCATTGACGAATACGAGGGCGAAGATCTCGATGTCGCCGAGTTCATCTCTGAACTTGGATCTCAGTCCAACATCAAAGTTCTTGTTTCAAGTAGACCTCATAATGCATTTATCACGGCTTTCAGAGAATCACCAAGCATGGATCTACCTGACTTGACAAAACGAGATATTGCCTCTTATGTCGACGACACTGTCGCCTCTCACCCCACCATGAGGGCACTCTCTGCAATAGATCCAAAAGCCGTAACTTCGATTACCAATTCCCTCGTTGAAAGAGCTTCGGGAGTCTTTCTTTGGGTTGTTTTAGTCTGCCGATCCGTCATTGAGGGCTGCAATGATTACGAATCAGCTTCAGACCTTCAAGACCGCGTCAACGAATCTCTCAAGGAGGTCGAGGAACTGTTACAACTCATCATCGAATCGATTCCACCGCGCTGGAAGGATGAAGCGATGAAAATAATGTATCTGCTTCACACGAAACGTTCATCCCAAATGAGTGGCAGTATACCGACATTTGGTCTATACCTCATTTGTGAGCAGGGCATTAGCTCAGACATGCATTCCTCAGAGATTCAAAACATGCAACCGCTGTCAAAAGAGGAAATAGACGACAGATGTGATATAATGGAACGAAGGTTACGAAGCAGATGCCGTGGTATCGTCGAAGTCAAGCGTCCTCCGACCAAGGACGACCTCAGTATGCTTTATGGGCCACTTACAAACATCATTGAACATAAATCTCACTTCTCCACTGTCGAATTCATGCATCGTACCGTCTACGACCTTTTTTTGCAGCCAGACTTCTTTGACCGTCAGTTCGGGAAAATTATACGACAAGGTTTCAACGCTCATTTTGTGCTGTGTAATCTTTTTTGTCAACTCATCACAACTCAATTAGATGATTTGGATTATCGAATGATCTTCTTTTCTATCGCTATCTCTATCGTCTATAACGGGGAGAAGAAGGGATGTACAACGGATGTTCTGTTCCATTGTCTTTCGAGAATCCAATACGTCTTTGCCATGAGAGACAGAAACGGCCTACGAGAAGCGACAAAATTCATACATGCTAAACACTGCCGACACTATTACAACGATATCCCAGTTGTAGTTGCCTTTGCCCTAGAGCTTGGTTTATATACAATCGTGAGATTCGTGTGCGAGAGCGACGTTCCTCTACATTATCTTTTATACCAACCGAGACATCTAGAATCACTGGGAACCTGTCACAGTGAGATGGTAAAGGCGTCTGAAGGTCCTCAATGCCAGCAACGAAATCACTATTACAAGCTCAGCACTGCGAAGCAGGGAGTTCTTCGGACAAGATATCCTCCAGTGGCTTATGCTTTATCATACGTTTTCCTGTACAAGAATCGTCGCATACGGCATTCAGATACGAATAAGAAGGAAATCTTGCTTATGATTAAATTCATACTTGGAAAGGACAGTTACTCGAGAGAGATCCTTGGTTTCAACATTCTGCAGGAGATTGAACGACTTTGCAGCGGAAGCGAAGATCAATGCGGGCAAAGATACGAAGAATTCCGAGAAGCCGCCTGTTTACAGCTAAGCAAACACTTAGGAACAGGAAAGCCTAAGAGATTGCATTTTGGGTGGGGTCTGAATTGAAGAAGGCAGAGAATAGGAAGCAGTTGTACTGAATATACACATGTAGTTCCAAGTTAACGTCGATCCCCCATCCTCAATCTTAGAAATAGGCTTCAAAGCACCCAGGGACAAGTCCAAATAGTTCTCATCGACACCCCCATCGGTTGAGTCTACCACAGTAACTTCAACCCATCTTTGTGTAGGAGTACAGTGAACTTGACTGCATTTACCAGCACGTTCGGTTTGGTAATAGTATGATGCGATGCTCTTCTATCCTTGCCACCGTCGGATAGCTGAGGTAGCTGAGGCTTTAATGACCATGTTTTGCGGGGTTGCGACCTTTTTGCCCGTATTCTTTGCTTCAGTACCTGCAGCGACGGGTGCTGGGTTCGCCGGTCTCATGAGGGGGTTTGCGGCGGTTCCGGTGGTAGTTTTGGGCACTTGTCGAACATCAAGGTTGGGTGTTGGCATCGCAACGACGTCAGGGACACTGACGGCCAAAGCGATAAGAGCGGTAGAGATTTTGGAAAAGTGCATTTTCAAAAGAAGAGATGAATTGAATGGCAAGTTTGGAGAGGTCGAGAAACGGAAAGTCCGAAGATTATATAGAAATTTCAGGCCATCTCATCGAGGCCATCATCAGCAGCTAATCGAACTATTGGAAACTGACTTTTAAGCTTGATATCTAGCTCAGCCAGCTCAGCCAGGTATGAAAAGTATTGGCTAAAAAACGCCAACTGATCTCGATTACCGGGTTTCTCGACGAACTATCTTAGCAACCATGTTTTTAAGCCTAGGGCTGAAATTCCAGCTTCAATCGCGAGCAACACACACTTGATCTAAGCATCATATTCGATTATTAGACCCAAATTCAGCTCCCACCAAGAGCTGGGTCTAACTAGAAATGTGAAATCTCAGAGAGGTCTCAGAAGGAGACGTTCAATCGCTTCTCTACAGCAACGCTGTTCATCGCTGAGCACGTCTTCACTCAAAATGAGAATCACTTCCATTGATATAAGAATACGGGAAACAAGAGTTGTCATTAAAGCGGAAGTATCCAAATTCGCTTCCGACTGATAAGAGCCTCCTAATAAGTGTAGTGAAATCTCGGGTTGTGCTCTCCCAACTCCTCAGCTTGTTCGTCAGTCAAGCCCTGGATTCTCCAATCCTCCTTACCCTCATCCTTCCTCTTGTTCTGTCGTCGGAACCAAGCCCAAAAGGCAAGATAGATGAGTGAAGACATGGCCACCAAAGCCATGGAAACAGCGTGACCCTTGACAAATCGGGGTCCTTCGTATGTTTTGTACAACTAAACCAATTAGAGAGAGAGCTTCGCGCTAGATGAATTGGCAACTTACAAATGGAGCCGGAATACCTGCAGAGTTACCGATAGTAAGCTGCAAACCCGTCGCAACAGTTCGCTTTCCGTAACGGGGATTGTTACTGGGGAGCCAAGCGAGAGGCAGTCCAACAATAACATATAATCCCATTGCAGCGAGGAAACATCCAAAGTATCGTACGCCAGATGGAGCCGTGCTGACGAGGATGGCATATCCGACAGTACACACAAGACCAAGGGCAACAGTGAAAACAGCTCTTCGCTGGGTTCTGTCGGAGAACCATGCAACCACAATGTATGTGATAGCGCCCATAGCGTAGCAAGGAATCGTCAAAGCCTGAACCTGCGCATTGTTCCAATCGCCCAGTCCGCGGATGATAGTAGGCAGGAAAGTACTGTAGCCGTAAAGAATAGTGTCGCCACCGAATTGACCAATGCAAAAGAGCCAGATCTTCCAATCTTTGAGACCAGCGTAGACGTCCTCCTTGTGCATCTGGCTGGATGATTTGGTGTGTCCAACTTGTCGTCGCATGCGTGCATCGATGAGCTCACGTTCGGCGACGGTGAGATAGTGTGCCGAGTCAGGATCGTCTGCGAGCCAGAACCAAACTGCTATGCCGAGGATGAATGTGGGAATTCCTTCAATGATGATGATCCATCGCCAGCCTCGAAGACCTGCAACGCCGTCCATGTGGCCGATGCCGTAGGCTAAAAGTCCACCGAGGGATCCTGCTATGGCTGCGCTGACGAAAAGATATCCAATTCGGAGAGCGTATTCTTTCTTGGTATAAAACACTGTGATCGAGTCAGTTTTGGGTTCAGTTTGAAGGACTGGGAGGGTTACTTGTGAGGTAGATGGCAAGACCAGGGAAAAGACCGCCCTCGAGAGCACCCAAGATGACACGACATGCGATCAAACCCTTGAAATCTTGCACGATGCCTGTCAAGGTGGCCACGATGCCCCATGAAGTGGTGATGAAAGCAATCCATCTCGAAGGCGTGAATTTCTTGATGACGAGGTTGGACGGCAACTCGCTTGCGATATATGTGACGAATCTACCACTCATTAGATGAGTACTGAGTTAAAACCATGACACAACTTACAATACAGAAACCGCAAGTTGGTACTAGATATCCAAGTTAGTTGACTGAGCCTCCAAACTTCAGTAGAAACATACCTGATCACCGACCAGCCCAAGATCCTCCTCCATACCATAAAGTCTCGCATTTCCAATATTTACACGATCCAGAAAACTGAGAAGATACAAAAGCATGACAGGCGGAACAATCCACATGTCGAGCTTTCTCAAGAGCGCCTTTTCAGCTTCTGGATCGATGTAGACGTCATCTTGTCCTGTGGCGCGCTGCTCTTCGATCTCCTTATCAGGGATATCAATAGGTTTGGAAGTCATTGTGGCGAATTATCTCACACAAACCAGAAAGAATGATGAGAAGGGGAAGAAAAGAGAAAAGAAAGAGAGGGTCTCTCCATTTAAGAACCCCCAATGTAGCTGCGCTTATCTCCGCACACGGTCAAAAGTCTTAGACTACCCCGGGAATTATTGTATCTCTACTGATGACCCCAGGATCTGGAGATAATACTAACAGGGTTTACGTAGTGATCGGCGAGGTGACTTGCCTAGTAAAGTTTGGACCGGGATCGGCTTGTGAGGGGTTTACCGTTGAGTTTGCCGGTTGTGCATGAATCGTGTACTCGGCAACTCGAAAATTGCCGGGTTGATTTTATCTTATGTAGGACTTGAAAGTGCATGTCACTCTAGTTGGAATGTCATCAGTATCCAACATGCAAGGGAGATCGCAACTCGGCGTTGTTGGAAATTACCGCATACCGTTGGAAACAGTTAATTGTGGCTTGGGATACAATTCCCTAATACAATTCAACAGTTGCCGGGCGTTCATTGTCGGCTATACTCTAAGTCTAGATGATATCACTTACAAGGTTTTCCCTCGGAGGTATTGATTAGTATGTTTCCATTGGTTGTGGGTACGATAAGGCTACCTTTATTTAATTTATCGTCCAACATAGATAAGAAACACTTGATTTCATTCACATCTAATCTCGTGATATCGCTTAGCGAGTCATGCCGAGATCGGTAACAAAAAATGTTACACTGACACACTTATAACGGTACGCTTGAACCTGCCCCTCAGGGTAACAAAAGCATGAGAGAGGAAATTAGTAGCTCAGTTTATGCTACTTAGATAAGAATACTTAGGATGTTTATTTTTGTATCCTCAAGCTCAAAGGCTGACTCTTTCGTTACTCATCAATCGTACCGAACAAATTCCAAAATCAACTATCTGAACAAAAATTGATCTTCAATCTCGGAAGCAAATTCCTTCAACGTCCCATCCTCTGCAAAAAGAACATCGAGCCACTGAACCTGACTCCCATCCAAAAAGCTCCCAATAAGCGGGTTTCCTAGAACATCCACATTATCATAATCAACAACTCCAGTATTACAATTGGTATCCATGCTCATCGGTGTCTGAAATGGCTGATTCGGGCCCGTAGATGAATCTAGGTTTTCATTCGGTGAAGGTGGCCTCGTAGTAGGCGGTACGCCATCCAAACGACCTGTCGCCCTGAGTGTAGAAACTCGAGTTTGAATATGTGATAGTCTCTCGCAAAAGTCCACAGCCGGTATATTCCCGTCATTTTTTAAAGATCGCAGAACGCTGAGTAATGTTTCTAGATGATCAGAGTTTACGGCCGTGGGCTTCATGACGGCTGACATGATGAGAATCATGGCTGCTGAAAAGATGTGATGTGCATCCCAATATCCAAAAGTAGCAATACTGCCATCCAGAAACAACCCTTCGACGATACGACTTGAAGCCTGCGCAGCATTGACGCAACTCTCTGCCAGAGCTAGAGTGATGGAAGAAACATTATGTCGAGGTGGAGCGTCTTCCCTTGGTTTGGGCCCGAGCTGAAATTGTGTCTTGAACAGGTGCAGTAGGACAGGGCGAGTTGTTTGTATGATGCATTGGTTGTATGCCAGGTGAAGACTTGCTACGGGTCTGGGAGTTCCGCGTTCCTTGACACGCATGTCGGGTTGAAGTTCGTCGTGCCATTCTCGGAGCTGCTTTAGTATGCCATGTACCTGGTGGATATAAAGACCATTCGTAGCCTTAGGTATACCGTAGATGTGTGTCACTGATATACCTAATTAGCCTCTGGGGAAACATTTGGACGAAAGAAGACTTGCAGATATTCCCAATAATCCTCGCCAACTTAATATTCGTGATAAGATTCTGCGGGTCCAGAAACTCTGCCATCTCCTCTCTCGTCAAACCCTCCTGACTTGGCATCTCCACGTCTATGTCTTCATCTCTGACGGTAATGGGCTGGCCTAACTTGGAAGCTGAGAAGCGATCGAAAAAGTACAAAACCCACCATGTCCGTGTTCGGCTTTCTCGTTCCACTGGTGTAAGGGTCGTGTGTCGCGATGCAGATCTGTGCATGCCGAGACTTTGGGCTAGACGCATGGCGATACCGCTGTAGCAGTATGCCGTTCGGATGCGGCCTAAAACATTAGAAGCCCAGGCCTGTCGAAGTGTTAGCGAGTGAGTCATGAAGGGAAAGAGTACTTACCAGAAGAGTGAGAACTTCTACTTGCATCAAAGAGGGCTCTTCGTAGTAATCTTGGTTCTCCTGCAGTAAACTCACTGCCCTCACGTAATAATTCGTACCTGGCACCCTATTATTATCCCCGACGCCTCTTCTGTGGGTATAGATTTCCCCCAAAGCCATGAGAGCATAGAACTTGCATAGCCACAGCGACGAAGGCACCATTTCTCTTCGATACACGGCATCAATCTCTTTCATAAAGGTCACCTCAAGAAACAAGGGGTGGTAATTCCCAATGAAACGTCGCGCCACGTTGAGAAGTAGCTTGACGTGCATCCTCTCCGGAAAATCTGAGCCTTGTGCTGCGGGTAGCCTTGTACGTGTGCTAAGTCTATGGAAGTTTGATAGACCAGCTGTTGAAGGCGTATACGTGTCGTCGAGACATGACAACAGTCGGTTACTGAAGGCTGCGCATGAAGCTTCACCTATGAAACCTGGCTCGGAGGAACGTTCTTGAATGGGCTTTTCGGGTTGTCTGTCGAAGAGTGGGTTAAAGAGGTTACTCTCTTCTTTTGATAAAGACGGCGGATCGTAGTCATTCTGAGGATGATGACTGAGGGGAGTAAAGGTTGGCTCGGTCTCTGGTGTTTGGTTGTGACTGGTAATGGCTTCAAGCTTTTGACTATCTTCTTGAAGCTTTTTGAAGTAACTAAACAAGGATAACCATTAGCATATCTTCGACATAAAGTTATGATTACTTGAGGATACCTACCTTTCGGGAACTGGAACCTTGCGCTCTTTGTTGGCAGGAAACTGACATTCACCCGCCCTACCAGTAGAACTACAAGACTGGCACGGTTTCTGTCCAGAACACCGGATCTTTTGAGAATGGCACCTATGACAACTGACAACAATCAGACTCAATCACTCCTCGTCATAATCAAGGGTTTGTTTCCTCACGCAGCTAAAAGTCTTTTTGGACGTCTTGTGCTCATTTCGTCTAAAATTCCAGTCTGCTGGTAAAGTGATTGAGTAATGAAAATGATTCCCAAGGACTGGGGATATGCGGGTCTGATGGACAAGTCCGGGGTAAAGACTTATTTTCTTTGGTTTGGAAACGTTGATGATGCCGAGTGGAGATGTCATCGGCAAGTCGAAAGTTGCCGGTCGAGATAAGTCGGCTTGACTAGAGATTGCCGATGAGTAATCACTCTCGGAACCAATGGGCCGTGTCTGGTTTGGCAGGCACGGAATCCACTCACTTACACTACCCCAGACTCTTTACTACCTATAATACAAACATCTTCAAGCCAAACAAATCAACATGCAATCCATTCAACTCGTTCAACTTCACATTCTTTCTCTGATACCCCCTTAAACCTTACTACCCCCCGTCAAAATGTCATCTCAAGGTATCCGCATCGCCATTGACCGTGGTGGCACATTCACGGACGCCTGGGCTCAAGTCCCTGGCCGAGAAGAGCACATCGTCTTCAAGATCCTCTCCGTCTGCCCAGATGAATACGACGATGCACCAACAGAATGTATCCGACAAATTCTAGAAAATGCTCTAGAAACAACAATACCAAAGGGCTCGCTACTAGACCTTGATCCCATCGAGTCTATCCGCATGGGAACAACAGTCGCTACAAATGCACTACTTGAAAGAAAGGGTGATCGTGTAGCCTTTCTCGCCACCAAAGGCTTCAGAGATGTTCTTCTCATCGGAAACCAAGCAAGACCTGATCTGTTTGACCTATCTGTGAGACGCCTCGAGCAACTCTACGAAACTGTTGTGGAAGTTGACGAGCGCGTTACCATCGAAGGCGCTAGTGAAGCACCCTCTAATGGCCCTATCGATGTGTCTTCAGATCCAGCCCTCGTCGTTGGCCAAACAGGCGAAGTAGTGAGGATCATGAAGAAGCCGGACCTCGACGCTGTGCGCACCGATCTAGAGAACCTCAAGACACAAGGCTTCAAGAATATCGCCATCGGTCTCATGCACTCCTACACATATCCCGACCACGAGCTACAAGTCACCAAGCTCGCTGAGGAAATGGGCTTCAAAGTATCTGCCTCTTCGGTCCTCCAGTCCATGGCCAAGTATGTGCCTAGAAGTCAATCTGCCGTCGCAGACGCATACCTCACACCAATGACATTTGCATACCTCGATGGTTTCAGAAAGAACTTCAAAGGACAATTGGAGGATGAGAGCGCCAACAAGCTCCTCATCTGCCAGTCCGACGGCGGTCTTACAAGCTGGTCCAAGTTTACTGGACTAAGAGGTGTTCTCAGTGGTCCTGCAGGAGGTGTCGTCGGCCTGTCCAGGACATGCTACGATGATGCCGACGGTACACCTGTTCTAGGTTTTGATATGGGTGGTACAAGTACGGATGTCGCTCGATACTCTGGCGCCCTGGAGCATATCTTTGAGAGCACCATTGCCGAAGTAACCATTCAGACACCTCAGCTCGACATCAACACAGTCGCTGCAGGCGGTGGCTCCATTTTGGCATGGGAGAATGGCTTACTCAAAGTCGGACCAAGCAGTGCCGGTGCCAACCCTGGTCCAGCTTGTTACGGCCGAGGAGGTCCCCTGACAGTCACAGACGCCAACTTTCTCCTTGGGCGAATCATTCCCGACTTCTTCCCTCGGCGATTAGACCTCGAGATTGTCAGGGAAAAGTTCGCTGCTTTGACAGAGACAGTCAACAAGGAAAAGGATGGGGGCGAGCCTTTTACACCTGAGACATTGGCCCTCGGATTCCTCTCTATTGCCAACGCTACCATGACCCGCCCTATTCGAACATTGAGCGAAGGTCGTGGATATGGTGCTTCGAGTCATAACCTTGGATCTTTCGGTGGTGCAGGTGGTCAACATGCTGTATTCATCGCTCGAGATCTCGGTATCAAGCGGGCCATCATTCCCTGCTACTCCAGTATCCTATCTGCCTACGGTATGGCCCTCGCCGACGTCGTGGTAGAGAACCAAGAACCCTCCGCCATCACATTTTCTGAAAAGGTTGTCCCCGAGATCAAAGCTCGTTTGGAGTCTCTCTCCTCGAAGGGCTCTCAAGGTCTTGAAGCGCAGGGTTTCGATGGTGCGTCCACTGAGCACGAGTACTTTCTCAACATGCGCTACCAGGGAAGCGACACCTCTCTTATGATCTCTGTGTCGGAGAATGTCGCTGATGCGGGCGTCGCTTTCACGGCAAGACACACACAAGAGTTTGGCTTCTCCCAGTCTCGCGATATTCTTATCGATGATGTCCGTGTTCGAAGTGTGGGCAAGTCTCGCGTTCTCAACATTTCAAGTCCTTTCGAGGAACTGAAAAAGTACCAGTCCAATAGTCTGACACCCGTTCCTACTCCCATATTCTCTCGAAAGATCTTCTTTGAGACACACGGTTGGACCGAGACTCCTGTTTACGAGCTCAAGTCAATGAGCCCTGGGGTGCACATTACAGGTCCAGCCATGATTATCGACAAGACACAGACCATTGTGGTAGACCATTTGAGTAAGGGTGTTATCCTTCCAGAGCACGTCATCCTTGAGGTCGACAAGGCTGAGAAGCAGAATGTCGCGACCGAGACCGTCGATCCCGTGACACTCAGTGTCTTTGGTCATCGCTTCATGACTGTCGCCGAGCAGATGGGTCACACCATGGAAAAGACATCCATTTCTGTCAACATCAAAGAGAGACTCGACTACTCATGTGCCATCTTTTCTGCCGACGGAGGTCTTGTGGCCAATGCACCGCACGTTCCTAGCCATCTTGGCTCCATGAGTACTGCCATCGCATACCAAGCGAAGCGATACAAGGCTGGTGAGCTCAAACCAGGCGATGTTATCATCAGCAACCACCCTCAAGCAGGCGGTACCCATCTCCCCGACATCACAACCATCACGCCAGTTTTCGACGACGAAGAGAACCCCAAGGAAATTATCTTTTTCGTTGCCAACCGTGGTCATCACGCTGACATTGGCGGTATCGTCCCTGGTTCCATGCCTCCCAACTCGACAGAGCTCTGGCAAGAAGGCGCGGCCATTGAATCATTCAAGATGATTGACCAAGGCGTATTTGACGAAGCTGGTCTGATCAAGCATCTCTACGAAGACCCTGCCTCGTTCCCCGGCTGCAGTGGCACACGTACTCTAACCGAGAACATTGCCGATCTCAAAGCCGCTGTGGCTTCCAACCAGAAGGGCATTGAGTTGATTCGATCTCTGATCAAGGAGTTTACCTGGCCTGTTGTTCAGCTGTATATGCATGCTATTCAGGACAATGCTGCACAGTCTGTTAGGGACCTGCTGAAGCAAATTGCTGCCAAGTACGATGACGGTGTTCTTGAGGCGACCGAATACAATGACGATGGCATTCCCTTCAAGCTCAAGGTCACAATTGACAAGGAAACTGGTGAAGCGGTGTTCGACTTTACTGGTACCGGTCCTGAGCACTCTGGTAACCTGAATGCACCTCCCACCTGTTCATACTCTGTCATTATGGTAAGTCACAATCAACACCAAATTACTAGGACAATAACTAACAAATTCTAGTACTGTCTCCGATCAATGATCAGCACCGACATCCCTCTCAACCAAGGCTGTCTCAAACCCATCAAAGTCATCTGCCCCGACAACACCATCCTCTCACCCTCTCCAACAGCAGCTACAGTAGGCTGCACAACTGAAACATCTCAAAAGGTGGCCGATCTTGTTCTGCGCGCCTTCAACGCTGCAGCCGCTTCCCAAGGAACCATGAACAACCTCAGTTTCGGTTGCGGTGGCACAGACCCCGTTACAGGCGAAGTCACAAAAGGCTTTGGCTACTACGAGACCATCTGTGGTGGCGCAGGTGCAGGACTAGGATGGCACGGCGCAAGCGCAGTGCACACTCACATGACAAACACACGCATCACAGACCCTGAGATTCTCGAGAAGCGGTACCCCGTTATTCTTCACGAATTCTCCATCCGCAAGGGCAGCGGCGGTGCTGGAAAGTGGCGCGGAGGAGATGGATGTGTTCGCGAGATGGAATTCCGCATGCCGCTTCAAGTTTCTGTGCTTACCGATCGAAGAGTGACGGCACCGTATGGACTTGAGGGAGGAGGTGAAGGACAGAGGGGGCAGAATATCTGGGTTCGAAAGGATCCAGTTACCGGAGCTACGAGACAGGTTTCTTTGGGGCCGAGGAAGACGTCGCATTTTGGGGTGGGTGATCGGGTGATTATCCTTACGCCTGGTGGTGGAGGTTATGGCTCTGCTTTGGAGAGGGCGGGTGAGGAGGAGGTGGTGAAGAGGGATACGAGATCGTTTTTGACAAATGGTAGTTTGGGAGTTAGACATAGCATTGCTACTGGTAATTAGAGGGTAGGTGCGATAAAGGGAAATAATTGTTTTCATTATTATACGGATTCGGTTGATGGTGTTTGGGTATCTATATACCTCAGGGTATCAGAAGAATTGGCCACTGGACATAAGAGACAGAACTAGTAGGTCCGTTTAGGTTTCTTAGACCATGATTCTTAGGCTGTTTATCTTGGTAGTCTAAAGATCCATTTATGTTCATTATTATATAATATTCTCTATACAAACGACACCTATACAACAGTATTGTTCTAATACTCGCCTCCGTCTCTCCCACAACGTTATTTAAAACGTATGAATCTGACTCTTTTCAAATCCAATCTGTCCCAAAACTCCCTTCCCTCGTCCTCCAACAAGTGCCTCTTCCATTTCTTTAGGCCCACACACAAAAACCTTTGTATCCTTCCCAGCAGCCCCCTTGGGTCCAAGCACCTCTTCCAACAACGTCTTGTCAATCCGTCCCTTTCTCAACTCCGATCCCTTCGCAGGATCGCTCACGGTATACTTGACTTCAAATCTCTCAGGAAACTCTTTCGCGAAACCATCAAGCTCCTTCCTCAACAAAACATCTTCGTCTGACCTCGCTCCAAAAATAAGCGTCATGCGCGTCTTCTCCTCAGGGTCACGAAGAATGCCCTGTGCAATTTGGAAAATAGGTGTTATACCGCATCCACCTGCTATGAGGGTTATGTGAGGATAGCTGTTGGTCTTCCAGGCCTGTTTTGATGGGAGCGATGTGAAGGAGAGATTGTCGCCTGGTTGAAGGGAGTGGAGATAGCTGCTGCCTTTGCCGTTGGGATATTTTTTGACAAGAAGTTCCATATAACCAGGTTCATCTGGAGATGTTAGTTCATGGACTTTATGATTGCCTTTAGGTGGAGATCTTACCAGCCGGCGAAATGGGAGAATAAGGCCTGGGCCTAGGTAAATACGATCCCTCAGGCCAAGTCAACGTCAACAAAGCCGCTACACAACTAAATCAGTAAATGAATCAGAATCGTGTGAAAGGAAAACATACACCCTAGGGGAAGTCCAGTGATGGCAGTTTCTTGGGGTAGTTTGAACCGCAACCTTTTTGTGTCGGGAGACTCATACTCGGAACTAAGCAGAGGCAGCTTGACCGAAGCGAACCCAGCGTCGAATATTTTTCGAGGAGAATTTGACTCTGCGGCTGCTGTGCTGTACATCATTTTGGAAAGGACGCCAACTCCAATTGCACTAGCCGTTATAGTTGCGAGTAGAGGCACTGGCCGGGATAGGGATAAGCGAAGAGCCATGATCTTGTTTGTGTAAGTGAAGTAGCTGAGGAGTTGAACTTGAGTACGATATGTTTGACCATTGAACTCTTTCATTCTTATACATGTTTTAATTTCATATCAATATGGGCTGATTTTCGGTCTTCGCGGTGGTTTATCGTATTGGTTTTCCGGTTGACGGTCTTCGGCCTTGGTGAATTGTCCGACGATCGAGACCCACTCCGGACCCGACTTTCTCCAAACGGTCCGGAGTCAGAACATTCATTCAAATCCGAGATACTTTCCACGCTACGAATGACAGTTCCGAGCATGTAATAAAAATATCAGATTCTTCTCGTAAGAGTTCTCTTTAGCGTGGTATAACATTGAATCCAGTGGTCCGTCGTAATATTACACTACTATCTCAAATCTATGTAGATGGTATCAGATCCAACTTCTCATCAACATCTTTGGCAACATCAATCGCCCTCCTCAAAACATCCTTCTCTCCTTTCAACAACTCGTTGGCCTTCTTTCCAGCCATACAACTCATATCTTTCTTGCTCCCGCCCTTGTGCCAAGTCTGATCTATCATCCAGTGCGTAGGAACCTCGAATTCCGTCTGGTTAACGGCTTTGTTCTTGAGTAAACCACCATTGTACCAGAGCAGTCTTTCACCCTGGTCAACGTGCGCTATGACAAAGCTACACACACGAACTTCCTCTTTTTTATCGTTGTCCTTCTCATCTTTCAACCAGCCCACGATACCACCGTAGTGCGGCGAAAAAGAGTATTTTGACCCTGTAGCCTCGAATCCAATCCACCAACTCTCCTTGTCACCGTAAGTAATCTTGTACGTGACTTCATTTCGCACTTGATCCGAGTTCTGCCACCCGATATGTATCAAACCAAGCAGAACGTCAAGCCTCGACTTGTCAACCACCACAAGACCTGAATCCCCTTCTTCAGAATACCTTTCCGTCCACACAAGGGATTTCTCAGTCTCCGGGCTAGGATGCTTGATCTGATCATGCCACCAGTCTTGTCGATCAGGAAACCCGTTCTTCCAAAGGAGTCGGTCGTGGAAGAGTAACACTCCCGTTTCGTTGAATCGGTCTTGTTCGAGAAGTCGTTGTGGATCTTGGAAGAATACTGCGTCTGCGTCGAGAAGAATGACTTTTTCGTAATGGCTGGCCAACGCAGCGAATGGTTTTATCGCCCAGCCACCCTCTGCAAGCTTCAGCGTGGTATCATTGAAGACAGTAAGGACATCTAGCATCTCAATCTTTACGCCATTGGCTGCTTGTTGGATCTTTTTTCTCCCTTGAGCAGACAAGTCATCGTCTCCAGCGTATACGACCTGGATAGGGAGGGAAGTGTTGTGGACTTGTGTCAGAGAAGCAATAAGATGGCATGCGAATCGGAGGGTTTTTTCGCCAGTAGGAATGACAATTCCGGCTGGTGCTGTATGGTCTTTTGCGCTCGTCGTTTTGTATGAGATTCCAAGTCGGTCGTAGATGTTGGCCAGAGGCGGCGAAACACCATTTATCGAATTGAGCCATGGAAACAGAGACTTTATCAATTTTCCAATGAGCTCTGATGTCTCGCGCCTGTCATTTTCTTCATGGCCCTCCAATTCCTCAATCCACGTTCGTAATAGCTGTGTTCTCTGTCCTAGTTCTCCGAATATCTCCTTTGGCTTGTCGTTCAACGGATAATCCACAAAGTACTGTGCGCCCAGCTTAATAGACTCTACGCTTTTTAGCTTGGATTTTTCCGATGTGCTAGTATATGTATACGGCTTTCGTGATGGCGTTGAAGTGAAGTAGGAAACATTGCTGTAGTTGTAGAAGACGGCTATGAGAAGCCAGATGAAGACTATCAGTGCTGTGATCTTTGCAGACCTTGCGCCGAGTGGTTGAAAGGTAAACATGACAAAAAGATGAATAGCAAGAAAGACATGTTAGCGATGCAAATAAACAATTGATTTGAGAAACACCCTTATTAAAGATTCGTCATGCCCGATTAGATTTCCATTCCATTATTTGCTTCTTTAGTGCTGGGATTGACGGATAGCGACTAGATAAGGAGGCTGATGCACTAAAATAGCCCATATCCAGGCACTGATCCACTATTGCATACAGGGCTTCAGTAAGTGGTCAAACAGCACCGGCTAGTGGGCGACGGAACCTTAAGTTGGCTTCAAGCTTTAGGGTGCTAAATAAATACTGTCCAAGAGTGTGGTCTAAATAATGTGAACTGGCTCATTAATTTTGTCTCTTGGACTCTATTGGCTTGCGTGTCAACCCGTCAGCGTGTGTAGACGCGCGTCGTAGGAGTGAACAACTGCTCACTCACAATATTACCAGACTAGGCCAGTTGAATTTTGAAAGGATTCAGTGCCAAGAAATCAGGATCAGAGGACGTTTTTAACCCAGTCATTATTACCATATAGGATGACAGTAGCATCAGGGTATTGGGCAAATTGGCCGCTAGGAGCATGAATACGAAATAAGTAGGCCAGTTTATGTCGCTTAGGTCAGACCTTTAGGCTGTTTGTTTTCGTATTTTATCTCAGAGGCCAACTTTTCTGCCCACTAAGGTAGTAACTTTATTCAGCTTCTGTCGGAATAGACCCTTAAACCAAGTGCCCAAAAAGATGAATTAGTGCCTAGGTATATCAGCTGTACGACAGCTTCTTCGTCAACCCTTGTTCCTGTTCCCAATAATGAGCCTCACACTCCGCCGACTGCCGAGACACTGTCGAAAAGAGCAGCCGAATCGCACAAAAGCGCAAGGTATCCCAAAGCTGGGATGTAAACTTTGCCCACTTGAGCGCGTCAGACCTGGAGCTGGACTCCAAAAGACAACTCATTCTGAAAGCCATCACCAACATGGATAGCGATATCAGCCAAGACGATGAAAGACCATGCCCCGCACCCGCTACACGTCAGAGCCTCAACCTCACTACGACATCTCATCTCATTCACCTCTCAACATCAGGCAATCAATCTCAAATCCACCGCAACATCTCTTAACTTTAATACTACCAATTCGCAATGCCCAACGATCTCGATAAATCTCTTCTTGATCGCTTAAACGCCCTACGAGGTAAAAGCGCAGGCCCCGAGAAACCAACATCAACAGAGTAATCCCACCCAAACCTCACAACATTCACCAACTAACACTGTAAAAGAATAAAAGTCGATCTTATTGAGAGGAAAAAGACTCCCACTCGTGAAGATACGCTCGCTGCTCGTCTCAAGTCCTTGCGAGAACGCAGCAATGAGCCATCTCCACTAGTATCCAAACCAGCCCAAGAGTCATCAAAGCCCAAACCCCAACCTGAAAAGACACCGCAGAATGAACTCCCTAAAGAGGATGAAGAGGATGAATCCATGTTCCAGACCGATGACCAAACTCTGGAGGAGTTACTAGGCGATGTTCAACCAGAAGAAGGCTTCAGCGCCGAACCAGATGACGCACAGGTCAAAGCCCTACTGGAAGAGCTTGCAGACGCAATACCAAAAGATACAGACGAAAAGCAAGATGACTCGGATGATTCCGACGGAGAGGCCATGAACAAAGACGTCGATCAAGTTATCGCTCGCTTTCGCGATGAGGTAGAAGTAGAAGCCGCTCTCGCCAAGACGAAATCTTCAGAACCAGAGTCTGACTCTGAACCCAATGAGATAGAGTCCAAAGAGGCGGATTTCGCACTCCCAGAAGTTCCCTCTGACCTCAACGACATACCCTCTTCAGCCCGTGCAGGCAGCGCAGATATAGACGACATAACCGCCCGTCTCGCTGCTTTGCGCGCCCCATCCCCAGATGCCGAATCATCATTCGCCTTACCCTCCGTCCCGACATCCAAACCCTCAGGAAAGCCGGTAAATCGTCTGACTACACGTACAAACTACACAGACGATGACGTGGATAACTGGTGCACCGTCTGTCTTGAGGATGCGACGTTACGATGTCCTGGGTGCGACGATGATGTTTACTGTACGCGATGCTGGTACGAAATGCACCGTGGACCACAAGCTGGGTTTGACGAGAGAAGTCACAAAGCAGTGCAATTCACAAAAGATAAGAAAACGGAGAAAAAGGAAAAGAAGAAAGTAGCACTGGGAGCGTAACGAATTCAATTTCAAACAATATTCATAGCTATTCTTTCCCTAACATGTGCTTGTAAAGACAGATACCCAAACATGCCAATCAACGCAAACTCCGAATTTTCATGTTATTGCGCTTCCAAAACAATAAGCCTCCATCAATCTGAAATACTTGAACTATTCTATACGTGAAACCACCAACTAAGCAGCGGATTGCGATCCGTTGCCGTTATCCATAGAGTCGTTTCCTGAGCTGCCAACCTTTCCTCTGACGTCCTGCCAAGTAGCGCCAAAGCGTCTACCAGTAGACGCGAGAAGGCTTTCTTCCTCATCTGCCTCGGCTTCCTCATCAATTTGAGAGAGGTCGAGCTTGGGGGTACGGAAAAGAGCTGTGATAAAGACAATAAGGAACACGCCAAGGAAGGCAAACTGAGCCCAAAAGTCGACCAGACCAAAGAATGGCCATGTAATGGTGATGCGGTTGAGGAAAGTTGACATGACTGATGGGGTACAAACGTCCTTGGCATGCTTGTACGTGGATGCCTCGGAACAAGCGTGGATCATGTCTTTGTGGCCGCTGCAATCAGGCTGCTCTCCAGGATGTTTGGGCTCGTTGGTACAGAAAGTCTGAGTTCCATAGGTAGAATACTGGGGTGCGACCAACATGGCGATACCGTAGTTCATGGCCAAAATGATCAGTCCCAGCATAACGGTGGCAATCAGAAGAGCCTGAGGTGCTGTTCTACCCTTGCGAATCTTGAAGATGCGAACCCAGAGGAATCGGATACCCACGGTCGCGATACCCGAGATGGAGCTGCTGAAGAAGAAGAGCACAAGTAGAGCCATGAGGATATAGTCGACAGGGAAAGCCTTGGCGGCCTTGACAAAGATAAAGTTCATGGGCTGGAAAACATGGATCTGACCCAAGATGTAACCGCACTTCTCCTTGCAGACCGAGTTCTTGGCCTTGTCAATGCCAGTGATGAGCATAGACACCCAGATAACAATAGAAAGGAGTAGGAGAAGAATTCCACCAATAAGTTTGACAGGTCGAAAGACAGCGCACACCTTGAGCCAAGCCTGATAGACCTTGCTGCGGCCTTCGCCCTGAGCTTCAGCTGCGAGTCTCTCGCGTCGGACCAGTGTCTGTTCCTCTCTGACCAAAGCATCCAACTCGCGTTGATCCTTTCGGGACATTTCCTCTTGTCGGCCGGCGTTTCGCATCTCAATCTGTCGCTGGCGTTCGCGGTTCTGTTCCAGTTGAGAAGCGGTTGTCTGATGAAGTTGGGGAGCCGAGATCGAAGGCGCAGCCTTTATGAAGGAAATTGGGAGAAGAGCGAGACCAGCACTAGTGTAGACGACGTAGAGCAGGGTGCCCATTGTGAGCAAGAGACCTAGGGCAAAGGTCAAGGCCTTTTCGCCATGGTTTTGAGCAACGAGCTTTTTGAAGTAGTCGAGATCCCAGTGAGACTGAGAGCTATCGCCAGCGGCAGGGACAAAGAAGCCTAACAAGAACAAGACCACGACGAATGCGATGAAGAAGAGTGTGTACTTGGCTGCGGCCAGGAAGCGGCTGCCTATCGTTCGGCCTTCCTCCTCTACCTCGATCTCGTCGTACTCCTCATGCCAGAAGTAGGCAAAGGGAATAACGATCAGACAGAGGATTGCGTCGAAACTGTACAAACTGTAGTAGACGACCTTGAGAGTGTAGAGGATACTATCGATACGTTCGGGAGTAGCCCAATCCTTCTTGGCACCGAGTGCTGCAGAGCTGGTGGCAGAAACTAGGGCGATATCGACGGGCAGTAGTAGGACTGTTGCGAGTAGCGAAGTCAAGCTGACAATAGCGACGATGCTGACAACGGCGGATCGTTCACGGGGAGTCTGCCATGTGAATGTGGTGATGATGGCTGCAATCAGGCAGAGGCCTACGGCGACGGCATAAGCGACCCAGATCAAACTGGTCTGGACGAGGCCTGCGTGGGCCATGATGAAGTTGGTAGCGACACTGTTGATGATTGTTTATGAACCAAGATCAACAATGCAGATGTAGAATGAAGCCGCTAGACTAGGTCGCGACCGTGGCGGATTGTTGGTGGCAGACGGCGGGGATTTAAAGGGAGATCTATCAAAAATAAGGGTGACGTCGCTAAAGAAAAGGGTTGAATCGGTGTAACAGCGTGATTAGTTCTACTCAATCAGAGAAGAGCAAGTTTCGTAGAAAACAAGATTCGATCGCCTCGATTGTTTAGCTCAAAGCTCGACCTTAAGCAGTTGATGTTTCGTGACGCAATGTATACGCTAGCGTTGCTCAAGTGGGGATGCTTCAGATTTGCTCCTTGTTGTTTTAGAGATCCTCCACTATAATCTGTAGCCTACCAGGCGGGTCGCAAAAAAATAGGGACTTGATACAAGCCAGACGAAAATATTAGCACTCTCTTAGGCTATATATCCACTAAAGCTGGTCTAAGACTTTTATCAGCCACTAAATCAGTACCGGTTTTTATGATGCACCTGCCTACTGCTACCTAAGTAGGTACCTAGTACAGCGACTAATCCGGAGAACGGGTCACCAATAATCCGCTCTGCAGCTTAAGCTCTACTCTTTTAGGTCAATTCAATACAACCATCGCGACAACAGTAACTACGATCAAACAACCCAATTATTTTTCCCCCGGCCGCAAAAGAATGGTCTCGCTGAAATGCAGGCCTACACCGAGCTCGTGGCTCCCTCAGCTGTCACGCATTCCTTAACCGCCTCTCTTACTTCATCTACAGCAAACAATCTTGTTGTCGCAAAGGGCTCCCTACTCCAAATCTTTACAACAAAGACTATATCCGCCGAATTCGATCCCGAGAACCAACCTACCCAACCCGCTAAGCCTGAACCTGAATACGACCACCGCGTAAACGATGATGATGGCCTCGAATCTTCATTTCTTGGCGGCGAGTCAATGATTGTCAAGACCGATCGCACAAACAACACAAAGCTAGTCCTTGTTGCAGAGCTTCCACTTGCCGGTACAGTCACAGGTCTAGCCAAAGTCAAGACCAAGCACTCGAAATGCGGAGGTGAAGCTCTTTTGATAGCGTACAAGGCTGCCAAGCTGTGTATGGCTGTATGGGACCCCGAGAAGAGTACCTTGGAGACCATCTCCATTCACTACTACGAAAAAGAGGAGCTACACGGTGCCCCATGGGAGGTTTCTTTTGACGAGTATACGAACTACCTCGAGGCTGATCCTGGCAGTCGATGCGCCGCCTTTCAATTCGGCTCACGCAACATTGCGATCCTACCGTTCCGACAGGCGGAAGAAGACTTGGAGATGGATGATTGGGATGAGGATCTCGACGGGCCACGACCTGTCAAGGAGACTACTACAGTCGCCAATGGAGATAGCGACACATTAGAACCACCATATACACCGTCTTTTGTCCTCCGTCTTCCGCTGCTTGACCCCAGTCTGCTTCATCCGGTGCACTTCGCCTTTCTGCATGAGTATAGAGAACCGACATTTGGTATTTTGTCATCCAGTCAGGAACGCGCGCACTCTCTCGGCCAGAAAGACCATCTCACATACAAGGTGTTTACGCTAGACCTGCAACAGCGAGCTTCAACAACCATTCTTTCTGTTACCGACCTGCCTCGAGATTTGTTCAAGATTCTCGCTTTGCCGGCACCAGTTGGTGGTGCTCTGCTTATCGGAGAGAACGAATTGATCCATGTCGATCAGTCGGGTAAAGCCAATGGTGTTGCTGTAAACCCAATGGCACGACAGATTACATCTTTTAGCTTGACAGATCAGGCGGATCTGAACTTACGATTAGAGCACTGTGTTATTGAGCAACTGCATATTGAAAACGGAGAACTATTGCTCGTTCTCAACGACGGCCAGATTGGCATCGTCTCGTTCCTGATCGACGGTAGAACAGTCTCGGGTCTCAGCGTCAAGATGATTACGGAAGAAAACGGAGGCAGTGTCCTCAAGAGCCGAGCCTCGACAGCATCCAAGCTCGGCAGGAACACTTTCTTTGTCGGTAGTGAAATGGGCGACTCTGTCGTGCTAGGTTGGACAAGGAAAATGGGACAAGAAAAGAGAAGGAAACCTCGTCTGATCGATGCAGACATTGCGCTTGACGTGGACGAGCTGGATCTTGAAGATGACGATGAGGAGGATGATGACCTCTATGGCACTGAGTCTGCGGCTGCTAAACCGGCTCAGGCACTCAACGGAGGAGGCAGATCGGGCGAATTGAGCTTCCGCATCCACGATACCCTGCTCAGTATTGCACCAATCAAGGATCTGACTCCTGGAAAAGCATCATTCCTCCCGGACAGCGAAGAGATGACTCTTTCGGATGGTGTCGTGTCTGATCTTCACCTTGCATGCATTGTCGGGCGAGGAAAGGCTGGCTCGCTGGCTATTCTCAACCGAAATATCCAACCCAAGATCATTGGGCGGTTCGAATTCCCAGAGGCTCGAGGATTCTGGACCATGTCTGTCAATAAACCATTACCTAAAGCGCTTGGAGGAAGTGCAGGTGTGGGCGATGAGTACGAGGCCTTTGGACAACACGATAAGTATATGATTGTGGCAAAGGTCGATCTGGACGGTTACGAGACTTCAGACGTGTATGCCCTTACTGGTGCAGGATTCGAAACGTTAAAGGATACCGAGTTCGACCCTGCGGCTGGATTTACTGTCGAGGCTGGCACAATGGGCAAGCAGATGAGAATTATTCAGGTTCTCAAGTCCGAGGTTCGGTCCTACGATGGAGGTAAGTTGTCTTGTCGATGACCATGAAAAATACTAACCATTTCAGATCTTGGACTGACTCAGATTCTACCGATGCTCGACGAGGAAACGGGCGCGGAACCCAGAGTCATAAGTGCCAGTATTGTTGATCCCTACCTGCTTCTCATTCGCGACGACAGCAGTCTTATGTTGGCACAAATCGACAGCAATAATGAGCTCGAAGAGGTGGAAAAAATGGATGCTACGTTACAGAATACAAAGTGGCATGCCGGATGCTTGTACGCTGATACGAAGGGAGCTTTCCAACTTCATGGCAACGACAAAGGTACAGAGACTGAAAAGATTATGATGTTCTTACTCAGCTCTACAGGTGCACTACATGTGAGTATTTGTCTTTCCTCGAATTTGCAGCTACTAACTTGGCAGGTCTACGCTCTCCCTGATCTCTCAAAGCCCGTCTACGTTGCTGAAGGTCTCTCTTACGTGCCTCCCCACTTATCAGCCGATTACACGCTGCGACGAGGTTTAGCAAAGGAGACTCTTCGCGAGATCTTGGTAGCCGATCTCGGTGACACCATTTCTCAATCCCCATATATCATCGTGAGTTGTCTCCTTCATCCCCATCAAACCACTCTAACATGACCAGCTCCGAAACCAAACCGATGACCTCACCATATACGAACCTATCCGTCACGTTAGACCAGGCGGCGAAAACAACCTATCCGCTGCCCTCAGCTTCAAAAAGATATCCAACGTAACATTAGCTACAACACCCGTCGCAACACAGCAGGATGACGACGTAGAGCAACCCCGTTTCATGCCCATGCGTAGGTGCGCAAACATCAACGGTTACAGCACCGTCTTCCTCCCTGGCTCATCGCCAAGTTTCGTCCTCAAGTCCAGCAAGAGCATTCCTCGCGTCATCGGTCTTCAAGGGCTTGGTATTCGTGGTATGAGCTCGTTCCACACAGAGGGCTGTGATCGTGGTTTCATCTACGCAGACGACAAGGGCATAGCACGCGTCACTCAGTTTCCGTCTGAAACCAACTTTACTGAACTCGGTATCTCGGTCAAGAAAGTGCCTCTAGGATCTGATGTCCGCGGTATCGCATATCATCAGCCTACTGGTGCATACATCGCAGGCTGCATGATAAGTGAGCCTTTTGAACTTCCCAGAGACGACGATTATCACAAGGAGTGGGCCAAGGAAACACTCACTTTTCCTCCAACCATGCCCCGCGGCGTCTTGAAGCTCATCAGTCCCATCACCTGGACCGTCATCCACGAAATCGAGCTCGAATCCTGCGAATCAATCGAGTGCATGAAGACACTACACCTCGAAGTCTCTGAAGACACAAAAGAGCGTCGCTTCCTCGTCGCTGTCGGCACAGCCGTATCAAAGGGCGAAGATCTCCCCATCCGCGGCCGCGTACACGTCTTTGACATTGTGACTGTCATCCCCGAGCCTGGCAAGCCGGAAACAAACAGACGTCTCAAGGCCATCGCTCGCGAAGACATTCCCCGCGGCGGCGTCACTGCCATTTCCGAGATCGGAAGCCAGGGTCTCATGCTCGTCGCTCAGGGCCAGAAGTGTATGGTCAGAGGTCTCAAGGAAGACGGGTCTCTTCTTCCAGTTGCTTTCCTCGATATGAGCTGTCACGTCTCGAGCGCGCGCGAGCTCTCCCGCACTGGTCTCTGCCTTATGGCTGATGCGTTCAAGGGCGTGTGGTTTGCCGGCTACACTGAGGAGCCATATACTTTCAAGGTCCTTGGTAAAAGCCATGGCCGCTTGCCGGTGGTAGTAGCGGATTTCCTCCCTGACGGTGACGACCTTGCCATTGTCGCGGCGGATGTAGATGGTGATTTGCATATCCTCGAGTTCAACCCCGAGCGTAAGTCTACTCCTACAATAATGAAAGATACCTACTAACAAAACAATCAGACCCCAAATCTCTTCAAGGCCATCTTCTTCTCCACCGCACATCTTTCTCCGTGTCTCCCAACCCACCATCAACAACCCTTCTCCTCCCACGCACAACACCACCCAGCCATCCCACCCCTCAAGACCCCCCACACGTTCTTCTACTCGCATCCTCCTCCGGCCATCTAGCAAGCCTGATCCCTCTCCCCGAGACAGCATACCGCCGTCTCCTCTCTGTGACAAACCAACTCCTCCCCGCACTGACACCGCACGGCGGTCTAAACGCCAAAGCGCACCGGTTGCCCGACGGCACACGACCCGTGGGTGTTGAAGCAGCAGGCGGAAGAGCGATAGTTGACGGCGCCGTACTGGCGAGGTGGGCTGAGTTGAGCGCAGCAAAGAGGGCTGAAATTGCGGGTAAGGGTGGTTACGACGGTGTTGAGGAGTTGAGAGAGGAACTGGAGGGTGTGTTGGGATGGGGCGGTATGTCGTACTTTTAGTTTAGATGGTGGGTGAGTAGAGCATACATAGATTGCCGTAATATTAGTATAAAAGACAATAGAAACCCGCTGCAATTCGAAGCGCCTATTTCTTACAGGTTGTTATAAATACTGTGATTCGCGGTGATATGGGAAGCCATGTAGTCTGCGCTCGGAATACAGTCGCGCGACCTCGTGAACTTTGTAAAAAGTCAGGGAACAATATAATAAGCAAACTTGTGAGCGACCATCAACTAATGGTATACCTCGGCAAACACTTGTCTGCCAGAGATAATAGTTCAGTTGAACCACTTGGCCAGAATCTCTCAGTAACTTGAAGGAATTAGTTCCTTTTATCCCTGTACGGGAATCAAGCATCATCATCGAGTACTATTATGCTTTTCATCACTGATGAGGAAAGATTTCGAGTTTGGCTTTGGGGTTCTTGTTCACTTATTTATCTACACTTTGTTGTCCGTCACATGAGATGATTCCAAACTATCCCAAGAATGTGATTGTCTCTTTGAACTTTACATATTATGACTCTTAAGAGTCTAAGCTGCGTGTTGTGTGAGAACAAGGTTGCTCTTTGTGCCCTACGTTGTGTGACTTTCTACGTATAGTGAGAGAAATGTTGGCTTCAATCTTAGACTTGCGAAATTGCCCTGTAAAAACATGAATGACTCAAAACTACAGAATAAGGGACAAATTCAACATCAGACACTGGAAATCACATAGAACCACCAAATATAGTAATAGAACAACTCGGCTGTATTCTAGACGTAATATGTCTGTCTATCAGCATCTCAAACCAAGCAGGTATAAAACATTCTTGCATAAAACATTCTTTCTTTTCCCGAAGCCTTTTTACCAAAAAGTCATATCAGTAGTCTGTATCCGATATATATAACACCCAAACCATCCATCATGTCGTCTTGACCAATGTATACACGTACGTCATCATTCCAGTCCCAGCGCGTATAAAACTTTCGCTCAATACATCAATCCGTAACGCCGATCCCAAGCTTAATAAAACAGGAAAATAGTAATTTCACACTTTGTTTTGGAGTCGTTTACTGAACCTCGCTGGCCTTCTTGCGTCGAATGCTGCCGAATCGCTTTCGCAGACCGTCGCTCAATTTATGACGACCTGTGGAGTTGTTGCGACGAATGTCGGTGCCGTTTGAGTATTCGGGGGTTGTTCGGGGGTTCTCGCTGAAGCTTCGGTTGTGAGTGAAGGCTGGGCGCTGTTTGGTTCCCATGTTGGAAGAGAGCTCGTATTCAGCAGGTTCACCTCGACGGTTGCGCTTGTGTTCCTTGAGGTCCTTCTCGTATGTGTAAGAAGGCTCACCCTTGCCCTTGAGATCATCAGGATGGTATTGCTGTGGAAGTTAGCGCAGGTTCTCAGATATGTCTCATGAAATACTTACAATACCGTCCCAACGCTTATATGCACCACCCATGGCGTCGGGCTCCCTCATAAGATCAGCACCCTCCTCGTAGTTGATGGTGTTGCCACTAAAGTCCCGCTCGCCGTTGGGAATGACGGCAGTGCCTTGGAGAGGCATCTTCTTGTTGAGAGAGTCCTGGATGTTTTCTCTTGGGGTCGCGCGGAGAGCTTCTCGATTAGACTCCTCTACCGCCGCGACGGGCGAGTACTTCTTATCGCGATTGCGGCTTGCAAGAGTGGCGTCATAGGGACCGCCATGGTGATAGGTTCCACCAATAGTATCGAGGGCATCAATGGTATCAGTCATGGGCATTTGCTTGCGTCGCAAGTGAGGGGCGCGATCAGCTGCGCGAGCCTCCTTTCTAAGGATATCGAGAGGACGGTGAGACATGTCGCCTGGGTATCTTTGGCTCAATGAACGTTGACGAGAGACTCCGCAGTTGCTGGTGCTGAAGCTGCGGTGGTGCTGGACTTGAGGTCGGCTGCGATGGGCAGGAACTCGAGCGCTGGCTGAACGATTGACTGAAGAAATAGTGAATGGGTTGTTGCTAGACTGTGCCGGGCCAGGAGAGTTTGGGGGAGAGATTGAGACCGAGGGGACGGATGATTCACGTCGCGAAGCTGCGGCGTCTGAGAAAGGGTTGGAGGAGTGAAAGCTGTCGCGAGTTGGACTGGCAGATGTGGGTGGAGTAGGATAGCTGCCGTGATGATGTTTACGGCTTGATCGATGCTTGTTCTTCCTCTCTGACTGATCTTTGCTTGAAGTAGAACTGGAGCTCTCAAGAGAATAACTGCGAAATTGAGCTGAAAGGTTGCCGATGCCGGTGTCTTGGTTTGGTTCAGGTTCGTTTAAAGGATCAAGTAAATAAGCCTTGGCCTATTAATGAATGTTAGATGTGAAGATTAAATAAATGAATGAGTAAAAGAGAGTGGTGTGTTTTTTGAGGAACGTCATCGGGCTTGCGTGTACTTTGGGCTGTGGTATGACCCAAGTAAGCATGGTTGATTACTTGGCTTGCATCAAGAAACGGCCAAGCTACCGCCAATCTTGGTGATCGACATTGACGCAAGGCCGGGCACCAACGTCAGGTACAGTACGTAGTGATAAGGGTCTTTTTTCTTCTGATGCTCCGACTGGATCCCTGACGTCTTTTTTTCCATCACTGGACAGTATTGGGATGACGTTGATTTTTAGGTAGGGAGCGGACCCTGGGGCGCTTGAACCAAGGAACGGATGGAAGAGAAAAAGAATGGGCCATGATGGTGGGAGAACAAGGGTTTCAATTTAGCTCAGGTAGGGGTCCAAAACTTACCCATTGCTTGTCACGAGTGTCCGTCATGGTGGCGACGGAGGATTCTGGGCAAACAAAGTGGTTGTCGATAATCAAGGGTCGAATTTCCGGACAGAGTGAAGTGATTCGATTGTCGTTACGATGCGATGTGGTGCAATGTGAAGCGGTGCCGTGGAATGCGATCGATGCGATACTGAACAGAGAAGCGATGATGTCTCTTTCTAGGGTGTTTGAAACAATCGTGCAATGTCTATTCGTCGATATCGTGATTGTAGTTCGTTATGCGACAATGATAATTGTCTCTTTTATTGTTTGGTATAAGACAGCAGACAGAGAGGATGAGAGAGAAATAGAACGGGAAATAAAACGGTGGGATGGATGGGAGGACATGCAGCCTCTTTATTTAGGGAAGGCACGGCATGGCACCCACCATGACCCCAAAAGAGAATGAAAAGGAAAAAAGAGAAGCTCTCCATTTTCTAGACCTAGCTAGGTACATACATACGTAAGGCACAGGTACCGAGTAAGTAAGAGAAGGCATGTGGTCCTTGGGGTTGTATGGATGTAGATCTTGGAGCGGTCTCGTCCCCCCTCCATCCCCATCATGCGCCCATTCACAATCCTCCCATAGCGGGGTGGGCAAAGCTCCCGTGATGCGGATTCTAATTCTGGCCGCTTCATCCGTCTTTGGTTCGGACGCTATTGACGCCTCTTTTCAACGCCAGGGACTTTTCCAGGCGTCTGGGTTAACTCTGTCAATTCAAATCATCTGAATGGGGGTGCCGAAGTCGGTACTAAAACGTTGCAGTACAGAGTAGCTCTGGTGTGGTGTGGTAGTTGTCACATCCACCAAGACATACAGAGTACCAAGCACTACATTTAGTAGTTACTAGTCTAGGTCCCGCATGTCAATCCCTCAGTCATTCGCGTCAATCAGTCATGTCTCGCCTTTTGTGAGCCGATCCCCTTTTCTCTACTCTTGTCTTCCAATCGCGGCAGGCTCGGAAGCAGACAACGTCAGCTAACACGAGATTTAAGCTCTCAACAATGAAAAGACAGTTGGCAGGTATAGTAGACAGATAAGGTATAGCATGAAGAAATAGAATATTAGAAAAGGACTACAGTGACAAGGAGGACCTCGTCAGTTAGTCAAAGTCAGGTCAGCTGAGCATTCAATGCAGCAACGCACAGGGTCCAAGGTCTAAGCTCTCTCGCTACTGCTTGTAGGGACCTGACCTGACCAGACCGGACCTGGACCTGGACATTTTAGTCCGATGGCGTTGTTCACCAATCGAGTGAGTTTCCGTCACAAAGGCTAAACTAAACGATGGGATACAGTAACGCTCGCTTCCCCCCAGAAACGGATGACAGCTGGCAGACCCTCCAAAGCCCAGGCCACTTGAATCAATGCACAGTGGATTTATCAACAGACCGCCATTAAAACATTCATGCACTTGATTTTTATTTGATATGAATGACTTTAAAGATTGAAACAAACAATATGTATTATTTCATTGTACTGTGATTGACCTCACTTGTGATACCACCACAGCCAAGGAATCTTGCTTATGTGGCCCGCAACTGACGCAACGAATGAGCCATGACGTCCTATTGCTACCCTATTCCAATTGATCAGCGACAGCTAGATAAAAGTCAGATATCGGATCTTGCCATTACAAACCTTTCAAACTAAAAAGTATCATAAGGCTAGTGACAGATATTTTTATCAACAAATGACATTAGACATGACAACCTGGTGAAGAAGCTAACGTGAACCCAATCGTCATCAACAGTTTCAGCCGCTTTGCTTGAAGACTACCGTCTTTACTGACAATGACCCCACTACGGGTTTAATTGCCGCGTACTTTGAACCATGATCAAACGCGCACTCAGACGCGCAAACAACAAAGGGCCGTTTACCCGTCAGAATAAACTAGACTTTCAATAAACCATCACTAGAAATTACGTCTACATGACGTACAGCTCTTCCGTCTCTACGGAATAACGGCCTCAATGGCTCTTGTCGACTACTCTTCATCCGAGTCCGGGTCCGAGTCAGAACCTAATACTCACCCTGCCAAACGCCGTAAAGGAGTTGACGGCATCGCGGCCCACTCGTCCCGGACTACAGACGGAGATAGTACAGATGCGGGTGGTTCCTCTATGCCGCCCTTGCCTGATACCTTTCATGATCTATATGCCTCCACTGTTCGACAGAGTGTCGTTGATGACCCGAGTTTGCACCAGGGCCGGAAACGTCATATTCCCCATGTAGTCGGCAATTGGCCCAGTCATGTCTACACTGAGTGTGAGTTGTCATAGTGGTACATGAGTTCTGTTACAAACGTGTAGCTAATTCATCATAGGGCATCCATCTACCGAACAGCACAAACTTCTCACGACTCTTATCGCCGATATAGAGAAACAGGTGTCGAGTGACATCAAGCTCTTCAATTTCTTAACAAGCGACCTTGGATCACCACTACCATTGCACATCAGCTTATCCCGTCCATTATCACTCACAACAGGAACCAAGGATGAGTTCCTAGATAAAATAACAGAATCCTTCAACAGCAGCGGCATCGCACCCTTTGCCGTCAAGCCCCAGGGTCTAGCATGGTATAGATCACCAGACTCGGACCGGACGTTTCTCATCCTCCGTGTCGCTAGCGGTCCCGACACCAAGGACACAAAGTCTCTGAATCCAGAACTGACCAGTCTACTGCTGCGGAGCAACTCGGTAGCAACACAGTTTAATCAGCCAACGCTGTACACAAAAACTCCAGATGAACCGGTCGGAGGCGCTTTCCACGTCTCAATTGGATGGACATTTCATTTACCAGGGGATGAAATGTCCCTCAAGACGCTGCGGTTGTTTAGACAGTCCAAGTTTGACGATATACGGCGGTGGGAGATCAATGTGCCAGGGATTAAAGTCAAGATTGGAAATGTCGTGAATCATATTGCACTAAACAAGACTGGCCGAAGCGGCGCACCGTCAAAGTCGACATTATTTCTCAAGTCATGATATTAGAGGGTCTATTCTACGTCATGGACTGGAAAGGCTCGATAGTAAAAGTGCAAAGTTAGCTGCCGAACTGTCCGAGGAAGCCGGACGAATTTGACTGAGATTAGATACGGCTATCGTTCCAGAGTATCGGGATCAATAAAACTTGCGGATTGCTGTGTCACAAGCAACATTCCGAGATTTGAAACCTTGTTGGGTCCAATGAGAGAAGAAAAGATGCAGCAAGACGAAGCGGAACTTGTGGGAGAAACGTAAACATAGCCACATCACAAGCAACGCCAGTCGAAAGAGCGGGTTGTTCGGAGGTTAAAAGAAACTACAGTGACATCATATGACGTGACATGGAATTTGATGAAAAGAGAGGCAATCGAGAGCTGAGAAGAGGGTACAGCAGCTGAACGTCACGGAATGCAAGACAAGACAATTTCTGGGGACTATCTATCGCTACGGAAGAAAAGCTCAGGGACGAATGAGACTATAAGAGAGACAGGGGACGATCATGACAAGACAAGTATGGGAGCCACGTGCTTTAATCTTAAACGTTTCTCTTTACATCTCTAGACTCTTGGTTCAATGAGACAAGAAAGGTTTGGTATGAGGGAGAATAAAGAATGCCAGTTGAGATTATCTGATATTTGTTATTCTGTGCTTTATCCTCGTGAACGTACGGAGTACTGTAAATAAGTGCCATTGAATATGTGTTTGTATAAAAATGAGCTGATCAAGGGTATTGGGAATGGAGTGGTAACGGGTGGTTATGGCAAAGTTGTTTTGAAGATCAAACGGTCCCTGGAGATGAGACCCTTGTCACTGTCGCTTTCACTGTGACTGTCATGGTAAAATGAGCAATCATGCTGTCGATCAATGTTGCATTAGAGGGGTAATAGATGATCAGAGACAATGGGCTTGAGAGTTTTATATAAAGTAAACAAGAGCTATGGCTTTGCCGTGGAAGGACAGCTGAAGCCTCAAAATGTTGTATTATTCAAGGGTAGCTTATCAGAGACATTTGGGGAAAGAGATTAAAGGGAGAAGCTTAGGGTTGCCGGAGGAGGTATTATTAGACTTAAATCTCAAGCCAAAGAGGGTTGGCTGGCTTTTTACCAAATTTATTTGTGTTCTAGCGCTTCTTTATAAATTCAAGGGAGCCGTTGCTTAGGAAGCCAGAGGTAGATAAATTTAGGTGATACAATAGGTAGAAATCTTTTGTTTACTTTCCATGACTTGCCCCTCCAAGATCCAATATACTCCACCTAAATTGTCCGCTGACCAGTAATCGCTCACAAAATTAGGGATTCGGCCCAGTCTGAGTCGGCTCCTTCCCCTGTGAACGCTATTTCGTTGATGCTAACACCATCCATTATCTCATCTCATCCAGTCCCATCTTATTGCTTTGCTTTATGTTGCCTTGCCTTGCCTTCCATTTCAGGTTGCCTTGGAAAACAAAAGTCATCCTCAACACCATCACCAAAATCTCTATTTCCCCCATCTTCCTCCTCTCTTCTTTTTTCTCCCTTCACCCCATCTTCCCTCCTACCACATCTACCACACAAGGACATTTAAACCTTGGTCGTCTTTTCATCCAAGATACAACCTTGTCTTTTTCTACAGACTCTTTACTTTGACTTTTTCCCATCGACTCGTCTACTTCGGCAACAACTCCCTGATCGACCGATCCCAGGCCAAACCCCTTCTAGACGACCCCTCGTCTCCATATCAAAGTTCCTTACCCCGGGAAATCTTTGACCGCCTCCGAAGACCCAGTCTCAAACCCAACCTCGCGCTGCGCAAGATTTGAACTCTGCCGATCCCGCGTGACATTTTCAAAACAACATCCGCGCATCGCATATTGTCTCGTCTCGTCGTCGCCGTATCGCATCTCTCACCAACGCAATCACAGTTGTATCGCGACACATTGGAAGGAATCACTTTTTACCGAAGGAACCGTTTTTGACCCGCCCTCACCAATCGATCGGCCGAGCTCTTGTGCCCCTCCCCGCACCCTCGACAATTTGGAGCTCTGCTCTCCCCCTCCCTCCTCAAAACTTGAATAAACAACAAAAAAGAAACACGCCGACACAGCAAAAATGCCTTTCGACATTGACACCACCCGCCGGAATAAGGCGCCCCGACCTCTTTCAGACTCTGAACGCGCCCGCGTAGAAGAGTTTATCGACTCGATTCACTACTCCGCCAGATACTCCGACAGTGAATACGAGTACCGTCACGTTCAGCTCCCCAAAGCCATGCTCAAGGCTATTCCCAAAGATTATCATGACGCTTCAAAGGGAACCCTGAAGCTCTTGTGGGAGGAGGAATGGCGAGCTCTTGGCATTACTCAGGTAGGACACCCGTGTCTCTGTCATGAATAGGCAGCAAAAATGGAAGCAACAGGGACTAACAATTGCGCAGAGTCTAGGATGGGAACACTACGAAGTCCACGAGCCAGAACCACACATTCTTCTGTTCAAGTATGTTGCCACGGGATTCTTATCAGCAGAATTCAACCTGCCATGTTTCTGTGATAGCTAACATGCTTTCTAGGCGACCGCTCAACTTCCAACCACCTCAGTAATCGACCAGATCCCCCACGACTCAGATTTCCCCCCTTCAATGTACCATACATATTTATTGCACGGAGCCCCTTACATCGGTGCCACACTCAAAGCCTAGACACAAGTTCGCTCATCGTCTCGCGATTTTACGGTCTGCACTACACGTTGAGATATAAAGAGAGAAAGCAAAAACAAAGAGACTTTATTGGTTCAATACGCTCGCAAACGTCCCACTCAGTGCTCGATGGTATGCCTTGCCCTTGCCATGCAATGCATAATACCCTGCCCCTGCCGAGATGTCAAGGGAGGCTCTCTTACCAGTCTCTTGAGTCGATGTCGAGTGTATGACGTATAGACGGTGAATTTGGTTGTTTGGGCGACAGCGAGTGGAAGGGGATCTTGCGAGACTGATGGATTGAGTCGCAAAGTTGGATCCGCCCATGCATGTCCCAACAACCAAGACATGGGTACATTCTAATATGGAGTTTGGATCTGGAACGATCCGAAAACGCGTCGCGCCGGTGTTTGGTTCGGTTGGGCATTTCAACAAGTGTTTTTTTTTCTTCTACTCTATCTAACATGTTTGTTTCAATATCTCCAATTTGGAGACAACTGAGGATCCGCTTACACTGGGATAAAGGATGATGAGTATATCGCATCTGGGCGCGTATGATTGAAAGGAAGGAATGTGGAGGGAAGTGCACAGTGATACCCTTCTACGAAGAAGCGCATGATTGGGGAACAATGGCAATGGCAATGAAATGGGCTTAATGAGGGGGCTTGGTATCATGAAGTTACAAATAAGCAGATAGATGCAGGCACAAGAAAAGAAATGATACAAGATTACATGTGGGAAGGAAGGTGATGACAGAGAGTCACTGGTTGAAAGAAAACTGACTGGTTTAGCATTCAATGGTCTATATGCAGAGTGAATATGGCCTCATGTGGTTTTGATACATCATTGAAGTCGTGGCTGTAATCAAAGCGCCACAATTATGAAACAATTAGAACAGAGACGAGAATGTCATACGAGGGTCTTGGTTGGATTAGATATATGTCTTGGAATCGGATGATTTGTAAGTCGTTTTACGAGCGATTGTCTTGGGCAGTGTTTGTTGTTAAAGAAAGGCTATCCTACGGCAGTCAGCTAATACAGATATTCTTAGACATGATGGGCAGTTGAACTATTAAAACTCGGCAGATCAGATCGTCTGATGTTAGTACCAAAGGTGGATTAGTGCTTCGATGCATGGCGCCTCAGATGACGGTGCAATTTGAATAGCTGTCATCTTTGACGGAGCATCTAAAAGTGGCAATTGATGTGATGGTCAGTTCTAGATGCATTGCTTCGCCTCAAATGTTATAGCCAGCGTGGCATCTTTTTTAGTACTTCTTTTCTTCTGTATTCCCGTCTATGGGTAGTTTCATAGAAAATCCTCATACGATGTAGGTTCAAGTTCATTTATTTATACTCACTTAACCTCTTGTGATTCAATTTCCTTGCATGAACTTGTCTTTTATTCTAGCTTCCATTGTCTTTAATGTATGCATCAGCGAAAAGTAATAAGAAGCACTAAATTAAGGTACCGTTCGATAAATTGGCATGGCACTTTCCCCTTCTAGGCAAAGTGTCACAGTTCCATCGCCGTCCGCCGAAGCCGTCAACCCACTTTATCTTACCTTCATACGTCGCTTCTTCTACAGAAGGAAAAACGTCAACTTGACAAGAAGTGCGACTTTGTTTTCTTCTTTTTAGTTTTCTTCTTTCTCTTTTTTATCCATCGACTTGTTGATCGCCTTTCACTCGCTGGCGATCGATTCACTTTTGTCTTTTCTGATAGACAAGATTGTTACACTGCAGTCTCACATCTCCATCGCATTGCTTCCCACTACGCTTGGGCGCTCGAAGTTACAATGAAGTCTGCGAGCAGACTGTTCTATCTGTCCGTGTTTGCTCTATGGGCTGCACCGGGTTCTTGCGAAACTTCAAATGATGAATGCCATGTACGTTATCCCCCTACCAGCAAAGCATCACCCAAATCAACCGCTGACAAATCCTAGATCTCACCAAAGTCTATCGTTGGCGACGCCTGCGCTTCATATTCTACTCTCGACAAACTAAACCTCCTGACCAAACCCGCAGTCGACGACCTCACCCGAAACACCGACTTTTTCTCACACTACCGAGTTAACCTCTTCCATAAGAAATGTCCCTTTTGGGATGACGAGAATGGCATGTGCGGGAACATCGGGTGCGCCGTCGAGACTCTGGACAACGAAGAGGACATCCCCGAGATCTGGCGCGCACATGCTCTAGGCAAACTCGAGGGCCCTCGTGCTCAGCACCCCGGAAAGAAGGCCCAGCGCCAGCACCCCCAGCGACCCCTCGGAGGTCTGTTGGGCGAAAACGTCGGCGAGAGCTGTGTTTTTGAGTACGATGATGAATGCGACGACCGAGACTACTGTGTTCCCGAGGACGAGAGCGCCAGCTCCAAGGGCGATTACGTGAGCTTGGTCCGAAACCCCGAACGATTCACAGGATACGCTGGCGACGGCGCTAAGCAGGTCTGGGACGCCATCTACCGGGAGAACTGCTTCCAGAAGAGTTCTTTCCCCAAGTCTGCCGATCTGGGTCAGTCTGGATGGCAGCACGGTCCTGCTGCTCAAGACTTTAAACAGATCCTCGATGCAGCCGGTCGCCAGGCCCAGCTTGAGGAGCGTCGCCAGGAAAATCCCAACACACCCTTTGTCGCAAACACTGGCTTCGAGGTTGAAGATGAGTGTCTGGAGAAGCGTGTGTTCTACCGTGTCATGTCGGGAATGCACGCCAGTATCAGCACCCATCTGTGCTGGGAGTTCCTCAACCAGACTACCGGAGAGTGGTCCCCCAACCTGAGCTGCTACGAACACCGTCTGCACAAGTTTCCCGACCGCATTGGAAATGTCTACTTTAACTATGCGCTCATGACCCGCGCCATTGCCAAGCTCAGCCCGTACCTCCAAAAGGAGGAGTACAAGTTTTGCTTGGGAGATCCCTCCGAGGACGCTGCCACCCGCGCAAAGGTCCTTGAAGTCACCGAGAAAGCTGCCAGCGTTCCTCAAATCTTTGACGAGAGCCTCATGTTTGTTAATGGCGAGGGTCCGTCTCTAAAGGAGGATTTCCGCAACCGTTTCCGCAATGTTAGCCGTCTCATGGACTGCGTTGGCTGCGACAAGTGCCGTCTCTGGGGCAAGCTCCAGACCGCTGGTTACGGAACAGCTCTCAAGATCCTTTTTGAGCTGGACAACAACAACGAGGACGTTCCTCATCTCCAGCGAACTGAGATTGTCGCTCTCTTCAACACGTACGCTCGTATCAGCAGCTCTCTCCACAACATTGGTCAGTTCCGTCAAATGATGGAAGCCAAGGCTGAGAACGAGAAGCTCGCGGGAGAACTCGAGGCTCGCAAGAAGGAGGAAGAGCGCGCCAAGGCTGCGTCGGAACAGGCCGACAAAGAGTTTGAAGAGGTCAGGGAAAAGGATAGACTACGTGCAAAGCTCGAAGCCGAGGCTGCAGAGAATGACCAGATGGACGACGCCATGAGGGAGTTTATCGAGCTACGTGCAAGAGGCCCCAAAGAGGAGTCCATGTTGGGTCACCTCCAGCATGAATACGCCCAGTTCAAGACTGCCATGCGTGTTATTATCAATGGCTGGATGCGCACCCCAAGAACACTGTAAGTTTCACACTCGTCTTGCACAAAAAGACAATTACTAACAATTGCAGATGGACTATCTTTAAATACGAAACTCGACGTCTATTCCGTGTTTGGGTCGGTCTTCCCGTTGGTCCACGAGCGTGGAGGTTTGGGTTGCCCAATGTCAATATTGACAAGGATGAGCTGTGATGAGATTTCGAACAGCTCTTCTACTTCTGTACACATGCGATTGCTTTTGTTTTGACTGTCTATACGATGAATACAACAAATTGGAGATAGTGGCATCACTTGGCGTTTGTATCCTCTGTAGAGGAGTTGCGGGCATTTCTTTGGCGTTTTTCCGGTAGATGTGGTCTTTTGGCCTGTTCAATTATACAGCGAATACATGAAGTGTTTCTATTACTGTAATGCTGGATATGAGTGAACTGGCGGTGTGTTGAAGTTCAAAGTTGTCATTGTCATTGGCCTGTAGATCCCAACTCCAAGGGATATTGACGTTCATAATCCTCGCAAGCATTGCTCTTTGAGAATGAAAGACAAGGGAAAAACGAGGCAGAATCATATCATTTCAGCCCTTAATTTACATTTCTGTAACTCATCTCAACTCGTGACTCCATTTATACTGCAACCTCTCGATGTTGTTCTTCTTGAACCTCTTCTAAAAACATGTTCGGGTCCAATTGACATGTGTGAATTGGGGGCCAAAAAGGGCTGAGAACAGGGAATGTTTTAGACTTTGAGGCCCCCAAATGATGGGAGCAGGGATCTTAATGTAAGACCCGGGGGTTGGAGATGATGAAATGTGATGGAGGGAGTGTGAGTGGGTTGGGAAGGGGAAGTGCAGATGCGAGGAAAAGGAGATTTCTTGGGTTATGGGGTAGAAAACGGAAATCATGAGAGGAACGGTCAAAGGGAATTAATTCTATGTTATCCGTTGAGCGTACGTGGATGTAAACTATCTCATCCATTGGTATATAGAGAACCAACATGGTATGGCGAGACCCAAAATCACATCACAGCCTTGTCAACAATCACAAAATCAACAACCGGAATCCGAATTCCATACTCCGAATGCCATATACCGAAGACTAATTCCTCACATCAACTCTCTTCTGTCATGAAAAGCAAGCAAAAATTACCAATTTTCAAGGTCCTTTTGCAAAACCCAAACCCGCATCAATGAAACAAGCGGTGTTGGCTGTTGGTTCAAGACATTTATTTCCCTCTCACCAACCAATTACATGTCAAAATATACCATGTAGCGTGGTACAGGCCCTACCAGGCTGGCGGGATTTCGATCGCTGGTCCACACCCCTTTCTTACCGACCGCTTGGGATCTTTTTCCCGTTCGCTGGGATGGGAGTTTCCGAGGGAGGAAGGTAGTTGCAGGAATGGAGAATTTGTATTCGAAGCAAGCTGTATGGTTTCAACTGTGACTACCTATCTCAACGTGGATAAAAGGCCCGTCTGACTTGAACGCGGGCTTACATGCCCAAATGTCCAAGATGAGACATACTTTCCTCTGCTGGCTTTACCAAGACCCCGGGATGAACGGCAAGACCGAGCTCAGAGACAACCAACCCCCCTGGACGGCGGATGTGATTCCGATGCAGATAATGGGTCCCATACTGCTGGGACAGAGTGGGTGTGGTGGCCGTTTTAAATCAGTCAGCCAGTTTTTGGTTGCCTTGGACTAGGAACCAGATGCTCGGGTCGGTTCAGGCTCCTTTGTGTCGGTAGCGGGAGTGGAGGAACCCCTGTTTCTATTGGAAGCCTTATAACTAGCTGTCAGCTCGCTTTCCATGATGTGATCTTGGGCCAGAGCAGTTTTCTCGAGGACTTACTTGTCAACCAATACATTATGCATCTTTTGTCAGGTATTGGAGCCTGTTGCTCGTCGACTGAAAGAGTTGAGAGTTTGACTAGAAGGGATAGCAGTATTAGTCTTGAAGACGGTGCGTATAAAAGGTGTGTTTTGGGCCTTGTTTTGGTGGGGGGAACTAACTTGGTGCAGACATACTCCTGAGCCTGTCAAGCCTTTGTCGTCCTTTGATCTTGAGATATTCGAAGAGCCAAAGGAACATGGTCTTCAGTGTGGACGTACTCTTCCTACACCCAGTCTTGCATCGTCTCCTTCGGTCATTGCACCAATGGATGTCTATCTTCGATGCGAAGAGAGCCACGAGTCCAGAATGATGAGACTCAGTGGGACAGCCTTGCAGCAGGATAACACATCTGAGCTTGATACATCGCCTGCGGAGACTTGTAGCTGGGAGCTTATCGATGGCCCGGCACAGATACCAAACACCCCAGTGCTACAGCCTGCACTCAGTCCCAAGTCAACAGGTATCTCGTCAACCAAGCCTTCCCACGCAAAAAGGCACAAAAAGGCCTTGTCAGGGTCGGATATGTCGGAGCTCGCGTTGTCTGCTGACTCACAATCTCTGAGTGACGACACAGAGACATACAAAGAGGCTGTTTCCGAATACAAAGCTGCTTCTAAGCGATACCAGTATGGGTTTCTGTTACTTTATTCAGTATGATACTAACAATTATAGGAATGTCGGTTCAAAGACTCCCAAGAGACCTCGCGTTTATAAAGGTCTAAAAGGACCGAGGCGCAGAGGAGAGAAGAGGAAAGCGGAGGAGAAATGAGCAAAAGAGGTAGTTACCAGGTTATTCTGTTTGTATGTGTCATTATTATATCGGTATCTTTTCGTTTTATAAATCCTTTATCGCCTTTTCTCGATTCAAATAGTGTCGCACGACTTCAAAGAGCCGTAGAAGTCATAGGTTCACGATCCTTGACAACATCAATACTAAGCAAGAGAGAGAAAAATACCAAAAGCAGCTTTCACACGTTAGTCACATACCTCAACCTTGAAGGGGGTTATAACGTACCGCCATACTGCATATACCCAAAACATGAATCTCAAAGCCTCCAACCAGCGCTTTCCCACTCATCATGATCCTCTGATGCCTCCACGTCCGAACAGCGCCTAAAAGAATCGTCCCGATGGAGAAGGCGTAGCAGGTCATGGCTAGGGGTCTCCCCGTGACAAAGTATCCAAAGGTCTTTGCGTGATAGCCCTCGTGACTGAGCGTGAACAGCTGGGCTACCATTGTTCCCACCATGGACATCATAACCGAGGTACGCATATATCCTAGAAAGGTCCTTTCATTTGCTGTGACCATGTGTTAGCCAGGATCTTTCCTTTTTATCCGTATTGAAACCCCACGGATACAACATCACGAGACCCCTTTTCGACGTGGATCAAGTTCTTCCTCCAATCTCAGATTCCTCCGGAGTCAAACATACCTAGATGATCTCTCGACGCTGAGAGGTCTACCTCGCAGCTAACATAGTCTTTCCAGAATCTTCCCAGGCTCGTCCTTGTCTTGATGGGTACACTGGCATCCAATTGCGGTACTACGGCGGATCCTTCTCCGTTGCTGTTTCGGGGATGGGATTCATCTTCAGCGTCGCTTTCGTCTCGCGAACAGGACTGGGAATGGCGAAGACGCGAGCGTGGTCTACCGAGGTCTTGAAGTGAGTATTCTGAGTTTGAGCGGGTTATATTGCTCGAGGGGCGTAGCATGGTTGTGTAAGTAGGAGGTATATGTGTAATTGGTCACTATAGAGCTAGGTCTTTTCTATGAGATTGTTTGCTTTGAGTGAGAGAAGTTGATGCAGAGGAGTGCCAATCGTGTTTAACCATGTGCGGATATCGGCATGTACAAGCGGAGGTTCCGAGCGCCGAGCCGGCCCCTCTTAGCCGGGGACGGCGGAGAAGAGATCCATACATCGGAGATCTAAGACAGCTTATAAGTAGTTAGTGACTAAATGATTAATGAGGAATATCTCTTCTCATTTTGATTCAACTTTTGGGTTCTAATTACGGTACACGGACAGAGGATATAAGTTCAATGGTTGACTTTAACGGCATTCCATGCACTTACATCCCTAAATAACAGGGCAACATCTATGTAAATGATCTGCCTACATATGCATGCACAACTTCTCGGCACTTATTTCTAGAATTTCCCCCTTTCAGTATCGGACATTCGATCACAAGTAAAAGTCCGTCCTCTTTCAGCCTTGAACTCATCTACCGAGCTTTCCACATCTGGCAACTGCAACGAAAGTACCACTTATCTTCTGTGTATTACTACTTCCACGATAAATCCCTTACAATTTAGTTGGTCAAAGTGGCTTTTTCGCTTCTCCAACGGCTCTCGCTCGTCTTGGCTCCGCCGGTACGCTCCGGCCGACAGACTGGGATTAACGGCCCGGATAGCCGTTGAAACAGGTTCATTACCCGATTCTGTCACTTACTTCTGATCCATGTCATATTCGCTTCCCAGGCTGTCGGGTTTGTTTCCCTTGGATGGAAGAATCCTTCCTTATAGCCGTCATTCATGCTTAGGAAGCACAAGACGAAACTACAAAGCATGCGGTTCTTCTCATTCAAAGACAAGTGAATTGCCGTATAACTCATTCCATTTTTTGTTAGTATTTATCACCATCTCAATAATCCAACATAAAACCCTCCGGGAGCCCCGGTGTAATTGATCTAATCCACGTCGCTCTCACGGTCCGTATATACCGACCAGGTTCCTCATCTGCACCTTGTCTTTCTTGTCTGAAACAAACACGCAAAGATACAGAAGGACCTTGTCTTACATTATACTGGGCTTATTTCAGCCGGGCCGTTTAAATGCACAAAAAGCTAAACCCTCATTTGTTGACTATCCAAGAAGAAATGCCCTTATCTCGAATCTCCATCCTTGTTCCCTGCGATCTTGAGCATTTGCACTACTGTACAGTTAGTTGTCGTACATTATTCCCCGAGCCCTATGCTTATCTTCTCGTACGGTTGTTGTCATGGAATCTAGCAGATGACTTTATGTGCCGCTTGCCTACTGGTTGCGTTATCCCGTATAAGTGAAGCCAGGTTTAATAATTCTTTCCACTCTTCTTCTTTTCTTGATGCACTGTAACCTTGACCTCGCTTCAACTTGCCATCTTTTTTTCACTTTCGTTACTATTTATTCCTTTATAACAGGCCTGGATCTCGAGTATATTTAGGCTATCGGACAAGCAGTTCTTGCATCAGCACTAGCACAACACGATGAACGAGTCAAACGCCCCTTCAACTCCAGATACTGAGTTCTCTCCGCCATGTAGTCCTCCGCAAAAGATTCAGTATCTGCGAGATACTCGCTCTGCGGCAAAGGAAAAACTGTCACAGCTGACCTTGGAGGAAAAGGTACATGTCTCGATCCAGCATACATACATCAGCTAACACCTATAGGTCTCACTTCTCACAGCGGCCGACTTTTGGAGGACAAAAGCCATTCCTGAAAAAGGCATCCCCTCCATCAAAACAACCGACGGACCTAATGGCGCACGCGGTGGTATCTTTGTCGGCGGTACAAAGGTCCTTCAACCCTTCTTGACACCATGAACATAACTAAACATTGCAGGCCGCACTGTTCCCTTGTGGTATCTCCCTCGCAGCTACATGGAACAAAGACCTCTTGTACCAAGTCGGACAGCATCTAGCGCAGGAAGTTCGCGCCCGATCAGCAGAGATGCTTCTAGCGCCGACAGTCTGCATGCATCGACACCCCCTCGGCGGTCGAAACTTTGAGTCCTTCTCGGAAGATCCACTCCTCACTGGAAAGCTGGCAGCGCAGTACATCAAGGGTCTTCAGGATAGAGGTGTCGCGGCTACCATCAAGCGTATGCATACACGATCACAGGGTGGGGGACATGGCTGACAAGTTGACAGATTTCGTGGGAAACGAGCAAGAGACCAACAGACTTACGATAGACTCGCTCATCACTGAGCGACCTCTCCGAGAGATTTACCTCAAGCCGTTTGAGATTGCAGTTCGGGAGGCCAATCCGTGGGCTGTCATGTCGTCGTACAACCTCATCAACGGCGTCCACGCAGACATGAATAAGCACACTCTGAAGGATATCCTTCGCGGAGAATGGGGATACGAGGGGTAAACTAATCCACACATAATCACTATCCATCACCATCTAACATGCTGCAGAACCGTAGTTTCAGACTGGGGCGGTATAAACTCAATAGTCGACTCTGTAGAAGCAGGCTGCGATATTGAATTCCCCTACTCGCCGAAATGGCGTCTCGATAAGCTCGTGGCAGCTGTTAACCAAGGGCGCATCTCCGCCGAGACAATCGACCAAGCAGCAGAAAACGTACTCGCGCTGGTAGAGCGACTCAAGGGAGGCGACATGTCTCCGGAGCAGCCAGAGCGCGAAGATGACCGTGAAGAAACACGCCAACTAATCCGAGCAGCCGGTCATGAAGGCCTCACCCTTCTCAAAAATGACCACGGCATCCTTCCGCTCTGTCCCAAGACTAACAAAGTCGCTGTCATCGGACCGAATGCGAATCGTCACATCGCTGGTGGTGGTGGAAGTGCGAGCTTGAACCCGTACTACAACACCATTCCACTCGACAGCATACGAAAAGTATCGCAGCAGAAAGTATCGTTTGCCCAAGGCTGTCACATCCACAAATGGCTCCCCGTCGCGTCCGAGTACTGCACGGAAAAGTCAGGCAAGCCAGGTGTTCACATAGACTGGTTCGCAGGCGACAAATTCGAGGGCAGTCCCGTGGTGAAGCAGCGTCGGACAAACACAGACCTCTTCCTCTGGGACTCGGCGCCTCTGAACCAGGTCGGGCCTGAGTGGTCTGCTGTGGCGACTACGTATCTGACGCCCAAGACGACGGGAAAGCACACCATCAGCTTCATGAGCGTGGGTCCAGGAAGACTCTTTGTCGACGGAAACAAGGTTCTCGATCTGTGGGATTGGACGGAAGAAGGCGAGGCCATGTTTGACGGGTCGATCGACTACCTCGTTGACGTCGACATGGAAGCTGACAAGGCTGTTGAGCTTCGCGTGGAAATGACCAACGAACTACGTCCCATATCCAAGCAGAAGCAGTTTGGCATCACGCACAAGTACGGCGGGTGTCGCATTGGGTTCAAAGAGCAAGACAAGGTGGATTATATCCAGCAGGCCGTCGAGACAGCTCGCGATGCAGATGTTGCGGTTGTCATCGTTGGTGTAGATGCTGAGTGGGAGTCGGAGGGATACGATCGTCAGACGATGGATCTTCCTGCTGATGGAAACCAAGACAGACTTATCGAGGCTGTGGTCAAGGCTAACCCACGCACAGTCGTCGTTAACCAGTCTGGTAGTCCGGTGCATATGCCCTGGGTCGATCGTGTACCAGTCATTCTCCAGGGCTGGTACCAAGGGCAAGAGGCAGGTAATGCTTTGGCCGATGTTCTATTCGGTATTGAGAACCCCAGCGGCAAGCTCCCAGTAAGTATTATTTTA
Organism: Fusarium armeniacum; assembly: GCA_013618295.1. Taxonomy (NCBI): domain Eukaryota; kingdom Fungi; phylum Ascomycota; class Sordariomycetes; order Hypocreales; family Nectriaceae; genus Fusarium; species Fusarium armeniacum. Next base: position 387,321 of record JABFER010000036.1, read on the forward strand.
TTTGCTGGTGGAATAGTCGACTAATTACAAACCAGAGTACGTTCCCAAAGCGCATCGAGCATACTCCAGCATGGCACACCTGGCCCGGCGAAAACCACAAAGTTCTGTACGGCGAAGGGCTCTACATAGGATACAAGCACTACGACCACGCCAAGATCGAGCCTCTTTTCCCTTTCGGCCATGGCCTCTCCTACACAACATTCGAGTACGGCCGGCCCGAGATCTCGACGAGGACTCTCACCCCCAACGGCGAGATCAAAATCACCCTCGCCGTCTCCAATACAGGATCGCGCGCCGGCTCAGAAATCGTCCAGCTCTACGTCCACGACGAGAAGAGTCGATTGCCAAGACCTGAGAAGGAGCTCGTGGCGTTTGAAAAGGTGTACCTCGAAGCTGATGAGACGAGACACATCAGCATCAAACTAGACAAGTATGCTGTTGGATACTACGACGAGACCATTCCAGGATGGATTGCCGAAGAGGGAGTTTTTCAGGTGTTGATTGGAGCGTCAAGTACGGATATAAGGTAAGTTTTTTCTGGTGCTGATAAAGAACAAATGCTAATCGGTGCAGACGATCGACGAGGTTCAGTGTGAAGGAGTCGTTTACTTGGGTATTCTAAGCAAATTCGGGCCGCCGTTTGCAGTGTTTGGCTTAATAGAGGCTAGATATTATCAGATATCATTCCATTTAAGCGCACTGAACTATGGCGTGCATGTTTGCTATTGCTTGTGTATAATCTGTAACTTGTCAAGTCATCGTAACAACACCAAAGCCTACCAGCTGTCTTACGAAATCATGTCAGCATATCACGTAGGGCGACATTCTAATTTCGTTCCGATATATACAATGCCTCGGAATGACCAATTGTCGCATTTCATTCTGGTTGATCTTGAGTACACGTTAGACCAAAGAACTACAGGGCACAAAACAAGCGGTCAGACATACCTCATGTATAAACATTACACTGCCAACGTGCTTTCAACTTTTGCACGTCGGCGATTCTGCATGCCTTGTCATCCGCTGTTGATGGTCGTGGCTTGATCTTGAATTTCTTGTGTGTTTTATTTCTCTCAATCCCGCTCTTCGCCTTCATCCTTAGCCTCGGGGCTGCGACTCCTGCTTCGTCCTCGGTTTCGTCCACCGGCGCCTCTTCCACGTCCAGGCTTACCAGGTGGGGGTCGCACGAAAGCAAAATCTACCGAGATGGTCTGCTCGAGGAGCTTCTGGTTGTGCGCGCCGTCGATGGCAGCTCGGGCCTCCTCCAGCGTTGTGTATTCGATGAGGGCGTATCCCTAGAAAGCTGATCAGCAATTGTTCCTCCGTTCTGCTTTTTCGCGTTGGCTTACCTTGACGTAACCGCTTCGTCGGTCGAGGTTCAGGTGCATGTTCTTGATCTCGCCGTATTCTCCAAAGAGATCTTGTAGGGCCTCCTCGTCGGCTTCTTCGTGAACGTTTGTAACGATGATGATCCAGCCTTCGATGGAGCGGACGGCCGTGGCCTTTGTATGTGTTTGCATGTCGGATTCGTTGCGCGCGGGGGGAGGGGGAGAGCCCGCCTCGACATCGACATCGACGTCCATTTCCACGTCGGCCATTTTGACTGTGTTATTTGGTGCAAGAGTAATTAATTGGGGAGATTGGTGAGTGTAGAGATGATGCTTTGGTGATGGAAGCTACTTGGCAGAGTTCAGTATGGAATTCATATCACGTGACACATGCATTTGAACAAGACAATTCATAATACATCTGACAGACTTTCTATTGGAGATGCTGCATTTGCTGTTAGAAGCTATGTTTCAGGAATCCTAGATTTAGATGCAGCTTTTACGTGGAATCATGTAGTGTCATTTGAACAAGGTTTGGGTCGGGAGGCGATCCTGAGGCACGCCAGAATCGAAGATGTCATCCATCAGCGTGAGTCACTCGCCGAAATTGCCCCCCAGGAATCCAGCATCTACGATATGTCCCAAGACCATCAAGCACGTCCGACTCGGAGTATCACCATGAACAGAAAACCGACATTCACAGTCGCAACACAAATATCTGGTGCGAACAAATGTTTGTTGCATTGTGACAACTGACACCGGACGCCGAGTAGGGTCGTAGCGCTTTCTTTGCCATTTCCTTTTTCATTTCATAAGGGGGGCTCAGCCTATCCATGCGACCCGACCCAATCCATCATCCCATTACTGAGTGAAGTCAACCATTGTTGTGGTCCGCAAGCCAACATTCCCGATTCCGCAAATCTTGTCGTTTTTAACCAATCGTTTAAGAGCCGGGGTTGGGGTTCATCTGTGTCCGCATCGTCAGTCGGCCGTTCCTGGTTTTGTGTATTGTCGAGACTGCTCACCTTTCTCTTGCCACCAGTGAGGGTAACGTTGACGAATCGACGGGTGTACTTGAGGCGCTTGAGAGCACGGCCCTTGGGGACCTTGGTCTTCTCTTGCTTCTCGACCTGTTGTCGCGATGGTTAGTGATCGTTTGTTCGTCGGAGATATCGATGGTTTTTTGTGGTTGGGTTTTTTTTTAATCGAGGAGTCGTCGTACCTTAGGAGTCTGAGACTTGACCTTGCCTGCAATAAAAGTTAGCGATCACGAAAGGGAAGATAAAGCGATGACGCTTTGGGCGAGAGCAACATACCGGCACGGGCGAGAGATCCGTGAACTTTACCCATGGTGAATGATTTGCTTGGTGATGTGGATGGTGAGTCGACGGCTGCGCGGTAAGAATTGGGGGAATTTGGCAAATGGCAGAAGTGTGGGCAAAACAGCTCACGTGAACTGCCCTCGGAATAACTGGGTCCCGATGATTATGTAAGGTGGGGCTGGTCATCCGGAGATCTCATGATGCTGGAGTAGCAAGTTTTGGAGTTGATAGTTGGATATAAATGTTGGAATTGATGGGTTAGGGTATTTCTTACGATCGATTCTGCGTCTGTTTCTCAAGAGAGCAGTCATTCGATTGAGACTGGAAGTAGCTGGGTGACGTCATTTGTGAATTCCCTATCCTTGAGGAATATCGCTCTGGCGTGTTGGAGGAACAGCCCAAGACATGGTAGTGTTTCTTTATACAGCTTGCATGTAGTTTTAATCGCATCTGACTGCTATTCAACCATGATTGAGTAGCTAGAGCCGTTACATCGTTCTATACGGCCATGCAGGTACAAGATGATCCCGTGTTTAGGCATCTTACAAGCAGCTGCACTCTTACTCAACGTACTTTAACCTGGAAGTTGGTGTTTGTTCATTGGATCACGATCACTATAGTTTCAATTAACTTAGTACTTTTTGGAATATCTGATTTGGATTCACGAACCAGCTATCAATCGATGTTTCTTGGCACTATGACAACGTTTGTATTGGTGATGATTCATGCGTGGACTTAGACCTCAACTAACACACAGAAACCGGTTATGCATAAGCCTACTCATCATTAATTCAGCACTTCTTGAAGATTCATGGTTAGTTTAATGTTCCAAGTTATATCAGACTTATTTGAGAGGTTTTGGCAACGTAATTAATGAAATAATTGATCTTTTCATGCCCAATGTAGGGTAAGCTTCGCGAGAGTGACTCCATCTACAACCCCACCCGATACTCTCCACTATTTCTTATACTCGCTTCTTATAGAAGCCCAACACTTTATATATATTCATGGGTTGTTCAGTAGCTATTTCTATCACTCTGAAGCTGCTCAAATGTCTTGCATCGTGTAGAGTGGGCGTTTTGCTATATTTACATTGAGACCCAGGTACTTGCAGGGTCTGGCCACCATGGACTTTTACTGATGCGAAAATACGAGATCAAGATGAGACCATGGCGACAAGGGACAGCTGGGGACTGAACCCCGCCATGTCTTGAATGTATTTATATCGCAGGGCTCAGAGACTATAGAGTTGTTGTATTTGCGCTCTTGTGGATTGCGACTACTGGTACTTTTTCCAAGAGGCAAAGACGGGCTCACTCAGTTCTGCAAATGTGAAATAATTAATCGGAATGTAAAATATTAATTCCTTTGAGGCCATCGTATTGATTTGCCTCAATCGCATCAGCCGTCCCGTCTGGTTATATCCGGTAGTCTACCGTCTACACCGTCTAAATCAAGCCCCAAAATGCACAGACCCATTGTCCCAGATTCTATTATCGCACACAATCTTGCTTGCAGAAACAGCACGTACCATACGATACCCCTCACAGATAAATCACATCACTGTGCGTTTAACTAAAGCAAGTTCAAAGTTGGTTTAGTTCGGACTAGATATACTTTCAGCTATCTTTTGGTCAAGAGGTTGGAAATGTCATGAGATTCTTTTGTGACTGTACTTGAATGATGAGCAAAAGGCTGGGGCACCACTACAAGTAAAAGAATCAGGGGAATGTGTGACTTCTCATGCTGTACTACAATACACTTCAATTAAGCCCTCTGTGCTAGAGTATCAACAAAGTTTGCCCATGTCAACCTCCTCATTAGCGGTCATTGTACCGTCCAGCCTCCCATGGTGCATAAGGTTGCGGTTCAAGCGCATCCGTCAGCCACTACGATATTGCTTTCTTTGTTTCTTTTTCTCTCGTCGATCAAAAAGAGACCCAAGACTAAACGAGCTTCCGTGCAGACCACTAAATCCCAGAGAGGTAGAAGAGTTCGTATCCTTCCAGACTGAGACAAACACTGATGGAACCTTTTCGGGCGGGTAGCCGTGATTCTATTCGCGTATCTTTTGTTTCTATGGTACAATGGCAGTAGATAGAATGTTTTATGCTATTTTTGGTCTCCCCGCTGTCACCCTAAAAAAGGATTGGGCTGGACTGGAGGAGAAAAAGATGTCTCTGTAAGGTGATGGAGGCCCTGTCCGTGGATCACTCCCGCATCTGCCGGAGCGAGCCAATGGGTTCCCCCGATTGACGGATGACACCTCAAGCCACGCACGTCTTTTTTTGGGTGGTGCCCACCTCAACAGTTCGTATTCCCAAGAACCCACTGGAAGAGAATACAGCTTGATAACCTTACGAGCTGAGTTTGAGTCTAGGTGCAGTTGGCAGAAAGACTCTGAGTTGTGAAGGAGGGTTGCAGAGGCATATGCACCGGGTAATATCAAGTAACCATGTTTAAACAGTACTGTCGTAGCATTGATCACATTAAATCCAGCAAATGGACAGAACAGAACAGGACAGGACGGCTGAACAAATTGCTGGGTCATGGCTCAACCCCAGTCATTGAGTGATGCCGCCATCCCGCAATCACGCATAACGGACATGATCCATTCTAATGATCCATGGTCCATGCTAGTCTGTCTACCTAGTTAGTTGACTAGAATAAACCATGCCAGCCATGATGATGGATGTGATTATCACTATCGTCCCGCAACTCAGCTGGTTTTGGGTTGGTCTACTGCAGCTAGTTCAAGCCCAGAAAAATAGAAGCTACCCAATTGCATGAATTGAGTTGACTCAAGCTATCGGCATCTTGCTTGTTTCCAAGCTTGTTGATGATTGCCTGACACTGCTTGAAGCTTGGCAATCTTGTTTCTTTTCATCAGAGACAAAGACAAGTAAAAGAAAAGAAAAAAGAATTGTCTGGAATTTCCCATTTCCACTGATTCTTCCTCTTACAATTAGATTCCCTCCCTCCCTCCTGTTACACCCTTCATCTTATCTTCCCCTCCTTCTTCTCTTACATATATCCATGCATCCATGTAAATTGATACATGCTACTCGAGCCCAACGTTGAGTCAGGATACAACTACGTGCTACCATCCGATCACGCTTTCGTTCCTCTGACCTTTTTTCGTGTCACCATACTATTTCTTTCTTTTTTATCTTGTTCTTTTCCACTTGTAAAACATTGGTGAAAAGAACTGTCAAAGGTTTCTTTGGTTCGCTCGTCTAATCTCGTCTCAACTCATCACGAGATACTCGCATCTTTTGCCCACCGCCTTTGTAACCACCTCATCTACACCACAAACCGCAACCGTCTTGACAAAAAAATCATCCGCTTTCGTTATTTCCTTTCAATTGACGAGAGAAGGAAAAGAAGGGTTGAAACGCAATTGGAATGAACAATTTCTAATTCCATCCGCAATAACAAGACATCACCCGAGACATCATCAAACAACACCCACTTTGACCTTGGCTTCTTGTACCGAACGCAGCAATAAAACAAGTTTCGTTCTGAGCGCATTCGGCCAAGACGTCTTGATTCAGCTACAGACCGACGCGAAACCCGAAAGACAAGAGAAACTCTTCTCAGCTTTATTATCACTCCCGCTTACCTGCAGCAAACCCATCCCCCCACCGACTTGTGTTCAGCTTTGTCCGACACTGACACAACTTATATTCGCCTTTTCTCTCTCCCGACATTTTGTCTCACATCTCGCATGTTCTAAAGTGCCTCAGCATAGTCGCCAATTCTAGGTCGACCGAAAAGTATTCACCATGTTGCAGACTCCTCAGGCACCTTCCCAGCCTCAAGGGCGTTCTCGCTCAAATAGCTTACAGCAAATGCTCGATTTGGAAAAGAAGCTCAATGTAAGCATACAAACGCCCCAGAGCAAAAAATAAATCTGACTTTATCTTGCAGTTCCAGCGGACACATCAAGGCTCTGTGCCCCCATCTCCGGCATGCACTGATACCTCTATTCCTCCAAGTCCCGCCCATACTCCCCGACGATTCGAGTTGGTGCCAAAGGACAAAAAAGTCCCTCCACCAGTTCGAAACTATTCCGCTATTCCTCCGCCACTCTTCTCAGCACATTCGGATCCTGTGCGGTCAGAGTCGCCAAACATGATTCCTCGAAAACCTGTTGGGCAAGACCTGTCTCGACCAGCCTCGACAGAACAGCTCAAGGAATCTCCGTCCGATAAGCTGGCTCAAAAGACAGTGGCCTTTGTATTTCCTCCAGACGTTGAGGAGAAGCGCGCGGTATGTCAATCTCCCACTTGGGAGGCGTACAATCGTCAAAAGAAGGAGAGGAAGGAAGAGAAACGAAAAGAGCTCGAAAAGAGGGAGGAAGAGAAGCGAAGAGAAAAAGAGAAAGAAAGAATCCAGACTATGGATCAGGCGCTCGAGGTGGCCTGGAAGAATGCCCCAAAACCGCGTGGAAGAAAGCTCAGCAAGCCTCCTCCGCCTTCACCATCTGTGCTCGCTGCCCAAGGCCGCAGCGTCACCGAGCCAGTCCAGCCAACCACACAGAAGCGAAGATCGCGCTCGTCCAGTTTATTAGGTTTCTCCATTGGTAGAAACAATGATGATCCCGAAGAACCGAAACCGAGCAGCCGTTCCAGCTCCCTCTCATCCTTATTCCGCAAGCCCTTTGAAATCAAGAGGGCATCATTTGATGAAACGAGTCCCACCGGTTTCCTCGGGGGCGTCAAGCTTGAGAAGAAAAAGGAAGATTTCCACAAGAAAGTGCTCCAAGACCAGGCCAAAGGTGACAGCAAGGTTCACCCAGCTATGCGAAAGACCTTTCTGGGCCATGGCTCCTTTACACCCCTCAAGGTCACCACCAACAAGGAGGCAGATGCGCAGAAGAGAGCATACCCACCCATCTCGATCAATACATCCGGCGCAAGGGGACAGTCGGTGAAACCGCAGAAATCCCCGGGGAGGAGGGGCTCTGTGAATATTTATCTGTGGAGCGCTCGTGCAAGACGGGGCTCGGTCAGTGATGATTGTGCTGTCGCTGATGACACCGAAGACGAGGGTGATCAGAACAAGGTGCACACACCCGATAGCGAAATTCTTTACCACAAGGCTCAAGGTCTAAACCGAAGAGGTGGTGTCTACGTCAAGAAGGACCAGAATGAAGGGGACAAGTCGAGCTCTTCAAAGGATGACACAGAGGACAAGGACAAGCCCAAGAATACCGAGAAGCACCCAGCACCCACACCACGTACTTCAAAGCAGAGTCTGAAGCAAAGCCCGCCAGCCAACATCCCCAAAGATTCCGACAACACTCCCAAGCAGGATACAATTACAGTGTCAAAACCACCGATAGTATCCGCAATACAACATCCACCCAGGAGATCATCCGCCGCTTCTGGTCTCTCCATCCCTCCCACACCTCCTAGAAGAAGTTCAAAGAGACGAGGATCTCTCACCTTGTTAACCCGACTCAACCACGCCCAGCCTGGCCCAGATGAACCATCAACCGCCAAGAGCGCTCCCGTGGGGGGTAAATCGTCAAAAGAGAAGCTATTCAGGCAAAACCCGCCGAGCATCCGTTACGAGCAGACTATGCCCGGTGCGCGTCCCAAACCCATCACCGCAGACCCTGAACCCGCCGCGACCACGAAATGGAACCTTAAGGAGGCTGCCAGGAGTGCGTTCGGCCGAGGACATTCTGCCCAGGGATCTGTTTCTTCGACAGCAAGCTCGTCTACCGTTGGACCTCCAGTGCCGCCAAAGAATGATGCGCATGGCTTGAGCACTGCAAATGCTGCACCTATTCGTACTCAGCACGTCCATATCCCATCTAAACATCTTTCCCCGCCAACGTCTTGCTCTCCAACAGGCCGCAGGCCCATGACGAGTTCCTCCGAATCATCATACTCGGATGCGAATCAATCTGTATCGCCTCTCAGCACACCACGCTCAACCCCTCCTCAATCCGAGATGGGCCACTCTCCCAGAATGGTACCTGGGAAGCCCGCAAACTCTGGCGCGTACTGGTCCTACGCAAACTCACCTCGACTTGCCCCCAGCGATAACTTGGAGTCCACCGACCCAGAAATTGACCCTATCCAAGAAGCAGCCAACAGAGTCATGGAAGTATTTTCCAGGGCCAATACCCCACGCAGACCAACCCCTCTTTCAGACGAACGAAGCTTCGCGTCAACACCAACGCACACTCTCAAGCACAGCAGAGGCCATCTCCCATCACCTGTTCAGAGCCATTTCTCAGACACAGCAGTCAAAACACTCCGCCGACAGTCTAATCTGGAACATCACCAACACCACGGCGAACCCAGCGCCAAGATGTTTGTCGAGTGCTGCGCTTGCAGCCGCTACCACGACATGCCGAGCAAGCTCTACGAAGCCATGTCCAACCCAGATGGCGTATTGAGCGCCGGTTCGACAGACTTTGCAGGCAGTGTCAGCATGACTGTCAAGTGTCCCTGGTGTAGGCACGAGATGAGCACCAAGTGCTGTGCGGGATTCGCAGCCATGGTGTACATCAAGGAACGCTTCCATTGAGGGTTTTGTTAATAAACTTGACCAACATTCCTTTTTTTCGTGTCATTTTGTTATGAGATATTTGCACGACGCAAACTTTTTTTTACTTATTTGACGCAGGCGTAGATAGCGGAAAATGGAGACAGGACAGGATAGGGTATTTGGTTTCAGTACAGAGTCTGTTGAGTGGCTGGACATTCATCCAACAACCCTTTTATATCAGTGTAGTCTTTGACGAGATAATATAACGAGACCATGATGATGAAGACAGATTATCTTTTTGCAATTCTCAATCAACATACATTTCTTTGGACCCTGGTTTGACGTCACATCCACTAATATTCCGAAACTCGTCTCTCCACCAAGAGTGAAAAAAGTCTAGCTCTTTCTATAGCAAGACTTGGCAATTGTTCTATCGCGAAACTAAAATTAACCTAAACTACCTTCCTGTATGAGGATAGTACAATAGTTCTAAAAACGATAGCGAATTGAAGAGCAACGTGGTGGTGTGCATGTTAGTTGCGTTGACAAACTGTTCGAATACGCTCAGTCACATACAACGCCAAGAAACATGGTCCGTGACGATATATAATCTTTGACAGAAAAAACAAGTCTTGTTTGCAGTATCGCAAGAACGAATAGATGCGAGTATAGTAATTGTAACCTGTTGTTAATAAATTGTAGCTTTCTCTTGCAATTAATTGGACAGCCATCATTAATATCCTGCTTTTGAAGTGGTTGCGCAGCGCTGACGTCAGGCCAAGCAGGGATTCATCAGGATGAGACTGATGCCAGGTTTTGAAGATGGAAATGCAAGAAATGGAGGCAGAATTCCCCAATGTCTACGTCAGGTATTCATGATGAAGAGGGGATATCATATGCCTTTTCTTTCAATCCGTTAATCTTTATCTCACTTCAACCAACCACTATCGCAAGCTAAACAACCAACACCAACAACACATACAAATCATCACAAACCGTCACAATGGGCGAAATCAAAAAGGGAACAATCAAGCACCGCAACAAGGAGGGAACTCTCGACGCCTCAGCCCTCCTCTGGCGAGCACTCACCTCGGAGAAGCCAGAGGTCATGTGGAAGTACATCACCAAGGACGCCGTCCTATGCGAGCCCGACCAAAAGGTTTACTCGCCGCGAAGCGAACCCGCCCTCGAAGAGTATCTCGAGGAGCAATACGAGCCCTGGACCGCATACAAGATCCACGACGAGCCCGAGTTTGTCGAGATCGACCTCATGGCTTCGGCCCTCAACTACCGCGTCACCTGCTGGAAGCTGCAGAACGGCGAGATGATGGCGACTGACGCATGGTGCCATAGTGTCTTTAGACAGGGACCTGGAGGAGATTGGAAGTGCTGCCTTCACCACATGGCAAAGATCTAATAGGTGATGGACTGACGGGTATAACGAATTCGAGGTGCTTTGGGTGTTTGGGTAATTGGCGAATTGGACTTTTTTGTTCTGGCAGAGAATGTATTCTTCTAGCCTGTTAATAAACGACGTTAACGTATCAGATAACAAACCTACTATGCTTTTCCCAACCGTCGACTATCTCTCCGTCAGGTCAGCATTCAGCCTAAGCGAACCTGTTCTAGCAAAGTCGCCAAGAGACTCGACTTCAGCCTCTGCTCCATAGTCCTGCAGATAAAGCAATGGTCCGAGTTTCTAATTGTCAATAGTCGCTCACTTGATCTTTTTTCTGGCAAAACAACAAACCCTTGTTTGTTGATAGATAATGCAACGACTGCGACCAACCCTTACCCGCGGGAACGCCTCTTGAATGCATCCGTAGCGGGAGACAGAGTTTCGTGCCAAGCTTCGAAATGAGGAGTTTCCACAGGCTCTAAACGAGGGGGAGGGGCCCTTTATTTCGTACATCGTCGAGAAGAAAACTGCATTGTCTGTTTTCTGAATATGGTCGCGTGCGTCGTTTGTGTGTCTTTCCCCCCACGCCTGGTGATTGATGATCAGTGATCTGTAGCTTTGGTGGTTGTCATTTGCTGCCGATCAGAAGAAACGGCTGAAGATTTGAACCATTAAGCGACTGACAGACGACTATCTGTGCCTAATGTTTGACCGTTCCAAGCACACAAGCAAGGATCGAGTAGAGTTCGGTCTCTTATTTGGGACGTTTACTTTTAGGTCGTCTTCTTTTCTCTTGGCGGCCTGGGCGTTTTCGCCTCCCCAACACAAGAGATGTGCCTCATCGAGAACAAGAAACCATCGGGGAATCTGACCTGGGCGTGTCTTGAAAAAATATCTTGGCGTTTTTCGGTCATAATGAGCGTTTGTTGGTGTCGCCAGACCTGCCCCCTCAATAGTCCCTTCTATCCGGTCGATGCATCTGTGGTCCGAGGTCATCAATGATCGCTTGTTGACCGCATTGCAATCCTTTGTGTGTGATGGTCAACTATTGTTTGGCTGAGGTTTTCCTACGAGCACTTGGAGCAGTATTGAGAACAGTCTGGTGACGTCGTTTCTCGCTTATTCTTGATACCAATTCAAGTCGACTGCCTATGACCAGCAAACTCCAGAAATAATCTCGCCTCTTGATAACGCATGCGTGTCAATGATTGCGATATTCCTAGATCATCTTCGTTCGTTTAGCGAAGTGCACCGAGTTCCCCGCCGGCGACGGTGACCATAATGTCTCAAGCCAAGGTCTTGTCAAATGCTTCTTCGACTCAAGATACCCTTGGCAAGAAGCAGCGGGTGAGGATATGTGCGCAGTGACATGTCTATGCTGGACTATCAACACCCGTGCAGCATGCTCCCAACCTTCTTCATTCGATGCATCCTGAGGCATGATCCTCTCCGCTCCGTGGTCGGGTTCGTCAGCGGAGGGCACGTGTCCTTCTCTTTTCTCCTGGGAGTGGCTCCGCCGTGTCCACTCCGCTGCTGGGGTCTGTCTTTATCCTTGCGTTACACTCGTAAGCCTAAGACACCCGCCTGTCTTGGCAATGGGACACTTGTGGGGCCGCCCACCGTTCCGCCAAAGACCCAATGTTGAGCGTTTCCGTTTCTGCTGCCGTTTCGTTGCAGTTGTTTCTGTATGGCTACCCGCAGACAGGTGCAGATACCTCGTCGTTTTCTTGCAGCAATATTGTCACAGATAAACCATGGATGGTTGTAATAACGAGTTGTGTCGCACCAACATTTTGGGATTCACTATTATGTAATTGATTGCATCTTGATGGTCTTGGCTTCCATCGCCAAGTGAAGCAAAGATAGCGGCAGAATTGGATGGACCCTCTTGGGATTCTGTCCACCCTGTAGTCGTTTCCCCAAGGTCAACGAAAGACATAGGCGAAGATGTAGGAGTTCGGATATAGATGTGTCTGCCGTCGTGGCTACACAGATCTAAGGATCTCAGTCTGCAGTATTTGTTAGATAACAACCGAAAAGGCCCGAACAATACCTCAACTAGTATCCGCCCAGTTATCGTGATACACATTCCCCATCACAGCCAACAACACCTGCGGACCCCACAGGGATCGTCCTTGGAGAAAGGCTTGAGAGCGCCTCTCAAAGCTTGAGGCCTTTTGGTAATTCGAGGCCTAGACCGCGCTGCAATAGCAAGGGGGCTTGGCTGCGTCAATATGGCTGAAGCTGTGATCTGTCACCCCAGGATTTTGTTGAATGCAGCCGGCGTCGAAGCCTGGGGAAATCTGACGCTTATGCCAGGGCTCTGAAAGCCAAGACCTGTCCTTGAAATTATGGTACGATGAGTCCAGATACCAACCTCGGATTGAGAGCTTTTCGGCCAAGTTCCATATCGCCAAGTTCTTGGTCGCTAAAGCATATTTCGTGCTTGAACATCCTGCAGTTGATAGCGAAACCAGGATACGATCACTTTGGGAATCATGGAGTACTCAGCTGGTCCACCTGGGAGGCTCGGCTTACTGCTTCTGAGGACTGATATCCGGAGCATGAGTATGGTCCGAAATGTTGAAGAGTAAAGACCCGTCTGATCACCGAAGCCCGAGCGTACCATATGCCGTGTGTCATTAGTTTCTTCCGTTGGTGTTTAAACTCCCCGGCCTATAATCAGTCCGTGCCTGAGTCGTTGGACCCTTGTGACTTCCCGATACCACTCCGTTCCCGGGCCTCATTTTGCTGGCTTTGACCGCCGTTCCGTAACAGGGAGGCCGAACATCACAATCTTGGTGCCGAGAATCTTTATACTGAGATGTTCTCACTGTTGCAAGATCACGATTCTAGTCTTTGTTCTACGGCAACAACGGCACCCAAACTTTGGTGGCATCACTTGATGCGGCTGCGACTGAGCATGTTCGAGTACGGCACAGTCCTGGGACATGCAGGCGAAAATTCTTTTTTTCTTCGCTCTCAGGAGATGGGCAGATGGTGTCCATCCGTGGTGCTGTGTTTTTGCAAAAGCAAAGCCCCCACGCGTTGTCTCACATCCGTAGCGAAATGCTGTGATTACGGTCGCAACGCCGACAGATCCGGGTTTATCCCCATAACAGAGAGAACATCTCCGCTGTTAAAGGCTCGCATTGGAGCCTCTTTCTGGAGACCGGGGCACCTCCGTGGGGAGACAGTCTCCGCTGTGTCCGCCCCGAGACAGCATCCGGAGGGCGGATCCAATAGTATGAGATGAGGACCCGTTATTTTCCCCGTGAAAGCCTCACATGCGTCTGGGAAAGCCCAGTCCATGGCCTGTAAGAGGACAGCATCCTGGTGGTAGCCATAAGCGCCCCGTTTCTATGAGGACAAAGTGCCGTTTGAGTGGGTCGGGCGAATCCTTTTGCTGCTTGTTGCTGCGGCATACGGCGCTTCTCTTACTCTTTGCCTTGGTAGTTCACAGTAGTTTGGTGTCAGCGTCTCCGCGTCCGGCGTCTGTTTTGATCTGCGGTTCTGGGTGAGGAAAGGATCAGCATTTGTTTTATGGTGAACGGCATTTCACATTAGTAACCCAAACGGAGACGATCAAGGTTAGCGCGTGTATGTGCGCGAGTCGTAGAAACTCGCATCTTTCGAGAAGTTGTGTAATGGTAATGTGAACCGAAGATTGTGAGTTGCGTGATTCGTCATTTCTCAAGCCTGATATGCGGCTAAAGGGAGTAGCGTAGAGACTCGAAAAGCATTATCAATAATATTGTGGGCCGTTGTGAGAAAAAAGCCGACGATTTAAGCTTATTGTCACGTTCAAGGAGATCCCAGATGATCTGGTGGAGGAGAGATTACGTACCAAGTACCTTTCATGCTTGGACGGCTTCTAGAAGCAGTGGAATCTATTCACGTGACTGCTAGTGGGATGACACTAGCTGGGTAAGTACAGTGAAAATTGCCACCAAAGCTCTTGCACTACCGTTAGTGCACTATCTTCCCACGCACTCGGCTTGTCTGTGAACCCCTGTGAGACGGAAGGCGCTAACGGCCAGGTACACCCTTCCAGCTAAGGCTTCCTCCAAACTCTGGGCAAAGATAAGACTCTGTGACTAACAGCATCAAGTCTTGCCAAGCGTGGCAGTGCCTGCACCTCGTCCTTGGCAAACACTCGCAATAACATTCGACGAGACGAGCCTAACGCGCCAAAATCCTTTCAGCCAAACGTATCTCGAGATCTGATCGCGACCCCAAGATCTCCCCCGTCTGGGAGTATAGAGACCAGTAACAATCAACCGGGCGGAGCGACCAAGGATAGAGACGACTCTCCACGTCTGTATCGGCAGTGATGTCGGCGTTAGACCTCTGCGATTATTGACCATTCTCTGATAATGCATCCCAATAATAAGACGGCTCTTCTGCGGCCCTGTTCTTTGGTGCGAGTGTTTCTGATAAGTTTGCCTCAGAATCGTTTCATTGATGCCTACGCTAGATTATCACTACGACATAGCAACTTTCAACCTGCAGAAAACAAGCCTCGTGCCATGGCATGGCAAGCATGGTTGAGAACAAAGCAAGCGACAAACAGAAATGACCAACCCTGACGGACGATACAGACCCAATGACGTGACAACCTGGAAAACAGAAATTATGTATGCCCAGACATGCCAATCTTGCTAGTCGTCCGTCGACAAGAAAAATTACCGAAAAGGTAGAGACGCAAATTATGGTGTGTCTTGGGTAGTAGATGGGGAGGGGTGTGGTTGTCTCCCATATCAGCATACCAACAGTCTCGTCTAACGTCGGTTCATTTTATGGGCCAATGCGCAGAACTGAACTCGGTTGCAGAGACATACTCCACCAGGGACAGCCTTGAGCCTCATGAGAGCCTCACCAAGTGACGCTGAGCAAGGCTTTAAGCAAGGCTTTGGCCTTGTCCCCAAACCAAACCCCAAACCCCAGAATGCACTGACGATATTCTCTCATGACCGCTCATCTGGTCTTGGTCCCTCTTCCAAGGCTCGAGTTCGGGTTCGGTGGTTCCTAGAGCAAGCAATGACTCTGGTGAACTCTTCATCCTGGTCTCCCAAGAATACCAAGCCTCAGCCAAGCCTTACATTGTCCACTCAGGAAACTCAATTGAGGCCGAGCCCGCCACGCCGCGTCACACTTGCTGCCCAGTCCCCAATGACGTGCGAACGACCCAGGCTCCCCGCCCAAGAACCCCGACTGCCCAGCTCTCCAAACAAAGTATTGCACCGTTCTGTACGATTTTTATCATGTCCAATCAGCGTTCATCTCACCCCCTTTGGCAAAAAATGGGACCGGGCTTGGCCGCGCGACCCCGGTGGAGGTCCGCTCGGTGGTTGTTAGTTGCTTGGAGGAATTTGGGGTGGTTTCCCAACAACAACAACCAAGGTTTCGCCTCAAAGCCAAGACCCTCGCTCTCAGTTCAGACCCCGCCTTTAAGGAAGCAGAGAAGGAAAATATGGAAACGTCTTGGCCATGTGGAGTTTAATGGAGTATCAGCGATGGAACTTACACTCCCTCAACCCCGATGGTGACTTGAGCCAAGACTTTGAGAACACGAGATAAGCATTGCGCCGGTGCTCGAGATTGAGATAGACTTCTATAAGACTTCCCCATCTCCCCGCCATGATATTCTTATTCTTTGGAACTCTCTCCTCAAAGATCTCTCTTCTGATCTTCAACCCTACGCCAAACGAAAGGCCTTCCTGCAATACATCCTTACAGGAAAACCCCAGACATAGGCGTATGGACTCAACTACCTAGTTCAACCCCGACCCGATCTCCCTTTTACGAAAACAAAACACCTTCAAGCTGGCGCCCGCTAGCTTCGACCTTTATCATGGCTAAGCAGGAAGATTCTGTGGACAACCATGTCTCGGGCCAGAGCAACGAGCCCATGAGCCGCCCAGCTCACGCCTTGACTTTTGATCAAGTCATCCAGGAGCTTCAGACAGATGCTATGCACGGTCTTAGCAGTACTGAAGCCAAATCACGACATGAAAAGTTTGGCAACAACGATCTTGGTGACGCCGATGGTGTTCAGCCTCTCAAGATCATTATCGCACAGGTCGCCAACGCTATGACACTGGTAAGTTTTTACATTTCCACCTACGTCCAAAGCTGCATAGGCGCCCCCACACACATTGGTTAAGCATATCTCCAATGGCTGAACCATATTTTCTTACCCGCCCATACACACCCAAATTACCGGATTGGGCAGCCCGTCGTTCCCATGATTACTCTAACCATCACCCCTGCACTATCATGTACTGACGTCTGCCAAGGTGCTTATTCTTGCTATGGCCGTTTCTTTCGGTATCAAGTCATGGATTGAGGGTGGTGTCGTCGCCTTCATTATTGGTCTCAATGTCACTGTCGGTTTCTTTCAGGAATACTCTGCGGAGAAGACTATGGATTCGCTCCGAAACATGTCTTCTCCCACTGCTAGCGTCGTCCGTGATGGAGACGCCAAGGTTATCCCCTCTGTTGAGGTCGTTCCCGGTGATCTTGTGGAAATCAAGACCGGCGACACGATCCCTGCTGATATCCGGTGAGTTTAAACTGATGTCTAATTGATTCGTTACTAATACCTGCTAGACTGATTGAGGCTGTCAACTTTGAGACCGATGAAGCTATGCTGACTGGTGAGTCTCTTCCCGTTCGAAAGAACGAGGATGAGGTTTTCGAAGACAACTGCGGACCTGGTGATCGTATCAACGTTGCCTACAGTTCATCCACTGTTACCAAGGGTCGCGCCAAGGGTATTGTTTTTGCTACTGCTACATCCACCGAGATTGGTGCTATCGCTGCTGCTCTCCGAAAGAAGGACAGCAAGGTCCGTCCTGTGAAGCGTAAGCCTGATGGTTCTGCCAAGCCTCACCGATACCTCGAAGCCTACACTCTTACTCTTACCGATGCTGTTGGTCGTTTCCTCGGTGTTAACGTCGGCACTCCTCTCCAAAAGAAGCTGTCCCGACTGGCAATCTACCTCTTTGGTACTGCTGTCGTCTGCGCCATCATCGTCCTTGCTGCCAACGAGTTTAATGCCTCCCAACAGGTTATCATCTATGCTGTCGCTACTGGTCTGTCTATGATCCCCGCCAGTTTGGTTGTCGTCTTGACTATCACTATGGCCGCCGGTACTAAGCGCATGGTTGAGCGTAACGTCATTGTTCGAAACCTCAAGGCCCTCGAGGCTCTTGGTGCTGTTACCGATATTTGTTCCGACAAGACTGGTACTCTTACCCAGGGTAAGATGGTTGCTCGTGGTGCCTGGACTCCCGGAAAGGGAACCTACCTTATCGAAAACGCTACCGAAGCCAACAACCCTACCATTGGTGAACTCCGCTGGTCTCGCAAGCAGCCTCATGAGCTTCCCCTCAAGACTGGCGGTGATGAGTGTGGTGCCGTTGCTACTACCACCGATCTTCTCTCCCAGAGCAAGTACTCCTTGACCAAGTTCCTCGAAGTTGCTTCTCTTGCCAACCTTGCTACCGTCAACGAGAAGAACGGCGAGTGGCACGCCCGTGGTGACCCTACCGAGATTGCCATCCAGGTCCTTGCCTCTCGCTTCGACTGGAACCGCCTCAAGCTCACCAGTCACGACTCCTCCAACCAGTTCAGTGAAATTGCCGAGCTTCCTTTCGACTCTGATGTCAAGCGCATGTCTGTCATTATGAAGGACAACCGATCCAACCAGCTCTATGCTTACACCAAGGGTGCTGTCGAGCGTGTCATTGGTGCCTGTGCTACTTACTGCCCCGAAGATACCGATGAGCAGGTCCCCATGACTGAAGAGTTCCGTGAGCAAATCCTCCGCAACATGGAGTCTTTTGCCGGTATGGGTCTCCGTGTCCTTGCTCTTGCCTCCAAGCCCTACAACGTCGACATGAAGAAGGGTGACGAGATTGACCGTACCACTGTTGAGTGTGACCTTGTCTTCCGTGGTCTCGTTGGTCTTTACGATCCTCCTCGTCTCGAGTCTGCTCCTGCTGTCCGCGCCTGTCACCAGGCTGGTATCTCTGTCCACATGCTTACTGGTGACCACCCCGAGACTGCCAAGGCTATTGCTATTGAGGTCGGTATCCTGCCCACTCGCATGGACATGGTTGCCGAGGATACTGTCAACACTATGGTCATGACTGCTACTACCTTTGATGGACTTACCGACGATGAAGTTGACCAACTTCCTTTCCTCCCTCTTGTCATTGCCCGATGTGCTCCTCAGACCAAGGTCCGCATGATTGAAGCCCTCCACCGACGTGACAAGTTCTGTGCTATGGTATGTTTCAACTCTTACTCTTTCCGATACATGACTAACCTGTGAATAGACTGGTGATGGTGTTAACGATTCCCCCTCGCTCCGCCGTGCTGATGTTGGTATTGCCATGGGTCAAGCCGGTTCCGATGTCGCCAAGGACGCCTCCGATATTGTTCTCAGTGATGACAACTTTGCTTCTATTGTCGCTGCCATCGAGGAAGGTCGCCGTATCTTTGACAACATCCAAAAGTTCATTCTCCACGTGCTCGCCACCAACGTCGCTCAGGCTATCGTCTTGCTTGTCGGTCTCGTCTTCAAGGACAACACCGGTCTTTCTGTCTTCCCTATCGCCCCCGTCCAAATCATGTGGATTATTATGGCTACCTCTGGTCTTCCCGACATGGGTCTCGGTTTCGAGCGTGCCGTCGCTGGTATTATGGAGCGGCCCCCTATCTCCCTCAAGACTGGTGTTTTCTCTCTGGAGTTTATCATCGACATGACCGTCTACGGTATCTGGATCGCTGCTCTCTGCCTCAGCTCTTTCGTCCTCCGCATGTACGCCTTTGGCGACGGTGAGCTTGGTGTGGACTGCAACGACAAATACAGTGACAGCTGTGAGACCGTCTTCAAGGCTCGTGCTACCACTTTCGCCTGTCTTACCTGGTTCTCTCTCTTCCTTGCCTGGGAGATGATTGACAAGCGACGATCTTTCTTCCGCATGCAGCCTGGCTCCAAGCTCTACCTTACCCAGTGGATGCACGACATCTGGCGCAACCAGTTCCTCTTCTGGGCCATTATCCTCGGTGTCGTCACTCTCTTCCCTATCCAGTACATTCCTGTTATCAGCGACACTGTTTTCAAGCACAAGGGTATCACCTGGGAGTGGGGCATCGTCTTTATCGCCGCAGCTCTCTTCTTTGGCGGTATTGAGGCTTGGAAGTTTGCCAAGCGTGTCTACTTCCGACACCAAGCCGCCAAGTCCCAAGGTACTGACTGGAAGGACATGGACCTTGAGCAGCGTACCTTTGGCGAGTACCTCACTCCTGACTCTAGCGAGGCTAGCGTTCGCCACGACTCTGAGAAGGTTAACGCTGGTGCTGCCCAGCGCCAAAACTCCAACAACGAGAAGAAGGCTTGAATGACTTAATGAAAGGAAGCCTACACTACAACGCTTTGTAGATGAAAAGGGGACGAAGCAGCTTAACGGCCGCGCAAAGGACACTTTGCTGAAACGCAAGGTGTCAACGGGAGAAAACAAAGTGGAAGGGTTCCGATACCAAAAGGTGGAAGAGAAGGAGAAATGAACTTGAGCTCACTGGAACGTGAGTTCTCTACCAGAGGAGGACCCAAAATTTGCCCAACCTTTCTAAGGAGACAGCGTTGGCCGTTAATGAGGACGACGAATGGATGGATATACCAGTTCCCGTTATTTTATCTACTAGCATAAGAGGAGTAGTTCCTAATAATGAAGTTAAATGTTATAACATGCAAGTTCGCTTCGAGTGAGGTCTTGGGCTGGTTGTGTCTTGGATGTTCAGATTGCTGGATTGATGTGAATGGTGGTTCATATTAAATTGGTGTGATTGACCCAATTGCCTATTGAATTTCGGACACTGAGTTCATTTAACCGCATCCCCGATAAAGTCTGAGCAGGTGTGATGATCTGATTATGTTCCTGATAAGAGGCCACATCCATGTCCGTGCTGACACCGAATCTCCATAAGATCGACAGCAACATGGTCTATAGGAGCTAGGGCTTACGGTTCAAAAACTATATCTCAACGACTCGGCGACATCTTATTACTTACTATTCCAACATACTCACGATCAAAATGTCAGACTCGACTACCAAACCAAAGAGGGAGATGAAGGTTCTATCCTTGGGCCTTCCCCGCACAGGTTCTGCCTCAATGGCGGAAGCTCTCACCATACTAGGCTACAAAGACGTTTACCACGCCACACAAGCCATTGACAGTCCAGCAGACTGGGCAATTCTAGAACGCGCATGCGACGCATCATTCCCCAACCTGCCCTCTTATACGGGTCGACCGTTTTCCCGTGAAGAGTGGGATGAGCTATGGGGTCACTCCGAAGCCACTACAGATGTAGCATCCATCTTTGCACCACAGCTCATAAAGACGTATCCCGATGCAAAAGTCATCCTAGCCATACGCGACTTTGAGCCATGGTTCAAGAGCGTTGACCAGAGCGTTTTACAGAACCTCTGGAATCCAATCGCAAAGTTTAGCATAAACGTCGTTGAACCTATCCTCGGTTCTGTAGCCGGTCGTTCGGCGCGGAAGCAAATGCTGGGCCTGTTCCAAGCGCAGACGGTCGAAGAAGCACGCGCAAACGCGCGAGAGACGTGGGAGAGACACCATCGCGTGATTAGAGAGATGGTGCCCGAGGGACAATTGCTCGAGTACCGCATGGGGCAGGGATGGGGACCTGTTTGTGAGTTCTTGGGAAAACCGGTGCCGGAGAAGGAGTTTCCCTGGGTCAATGAGGCGGCAGAGTTGAAGAGGGTTATTACGGCAAAGATTAAGAGGAATATTGGGGCGGCTGTTATGGTGGTTTTGCCTTGGGCTGGGGCGGTTTCTGTTGTCGGAGTCGGGCTTTGGATGATGGCTAGACGGTGATGGATGTTTGTTGATGTAGACATGTCGTTGAAATTGTGTTTGTTAGTTGGTTGATGTGGTGGTTGCAAGTGCACATGGCATGTTACACGACTGCACCCAAAGCCACGAAGCCTCCAACCAAGTTTTGAGTCAAAGCCTTACGTAGTACAAGATGGTTTACTCTATTCAGCTAATGTATAACCAAATTTGGGCCATCTATTATACCGAAATATGTCCCGCAGTATAACGATCCGCGGCATCCCCAACTTGACTCTGCCATCGGTTGCGATCTTATCTTCTTGGCATACCACTCGATGATGTCTTGTAAACCAGGGTACCGGTACATGCTCTTTAATCACGCAAAGCTTAGCCTCGGAATTCTTATATCATTACCGTTCCAGGGACCGGGACTACTGCGCCAAGAAATAGCCCGAGCCACTAATTTTAGTGTTTAAAATATGCTTATCGCAAGCCGTCGATATCTCGACGTCATGGCCTATTTCTCATGACGCATTTGTTCCGAGGGAAGAATGAGGGTATGATGGCGAGAGATGTAGTTCAGAATTAGAGAAGAATGATGTAAGTGGCCTGTGGATAGTGGGTTGGTAGAGTATATAAGGGAGCCCGGATCCTCCAGATACAAGACCAGCACTACATTACTCATCTCAATCGCACTCATAACTCAATACTCTTTAAAATGGCATCTATTATTGAAAAGATCAAGGAGACTGTTGTTCCCTCCAGCAATGAGGGTTACAACACTAACTCGAGCTCCTACAATGAGCCCCCCAGCTACAACGAGTCTGCTCACTCCAACTTTAATGCCAATCATGGCCTGTACGACTCTGTGACAGAGAACAAAACCCAACAGCGTGAGCTCAGCTCCAATAATGCTGCACTGGAGTCAATCAGTACCCAAAATGAAGGTGTCCGAACCGGCGACCGGGTCAACTCGCTAGTAGAAAACGTTCCTGGAGTTTCATCTTCTTCTACTCAGAACAAGCCTACATTGTAAGTTAGATCCATTTTTTACGTATAGAATGACTTTTAACGCTTGGTAGTGATACGCCTTTACACCAAGATGATATGCGCCACGGCACGTCTCAAAACGACATGCACCGCGACACTTCTTCTCACACCCCGATTGATGCGGCTCGTGCACCTCCTTCTACTTTTAAGAAGTATCTTGGCGAGCCTATTATTGAGCACGATTATCCCCATGATAGTTCGACAAGGAGACATTCTTCTGTCAGTCATCAGGAGGAGCATTTCCTTAACCAGAGTCATGTATAGATGGCGTTTCAGCAATTGAGTATCGATCAGGCTAGCGATTAAGGGTTAATTATATTTATGTCAATTTTAACGAACGTGAATAAGTGTGAGGTTGATGTACTGATAAGCTTCTTCAATATTCATACCTAAAAGCACTCTCCGGCCGTTCCGCTCGGCCCCGGATTCATCGACCGGGCGCTATTCTCGATATGGCAGCTCCGCACGGAGTCAGCACCGGTGATGCACCGCTAACTCATTCGAGGCCTGATGCAGGAACCGAAACATAATTCTGATGCTTGTATAGACTAGACTAGACCAGAATCTAGTTCTAGATGCTTTCTTCCGACAGGATATGTCAGATGAGATGATCAAGTGACCACTCCTGGGTCCCGGATACCAGCCGGAAGACACTGGACATGGAGGTCTGTTGAATTGGGCGGGTACCGGATGAAGTTGATATGATCTGAGGAGATTGTTCTTATTAATGGAGTAATTAGCGACGGATATAATGTTTCAGTTACTATCAGTTACTGATATCCGAACTTGAATAATTACCATCACAAAGAAACTACACGTAAGTCTATCTCTCCCTTGACTCTATTCAACCGCCTACTCTCAACTCTCCTCATACTTGGAGCTTCTCCCGGTCTATTTCTCCCCGATGGATCCCGCTCCACCAAAACATGTCGTTTTGACTGGCGCGGTTAAATGCAATATGCCAACTCTGGCTAAATTGAACCTCTGAGAAAAAATGAAAGTGTCAAGCGCTCCCGTCATGACAAGCTATTCTATTCTAGGCCCATTTCAGCCAATCTCTAGCGTGTCAAGTTGAGAATATCATGGCTTGTTGATTGGTGAGGCTAAAAGTGAAGCTGAGGTTGTCAATTATTTTACATCGTCGCTCTGATCTAGTCGCACCCCCACGGCATGATACAGTAAGAAGTAGGCATCGATAGCAATGGGACATGATCAATTGAAGCGACGAAGAAAAAAATGAGAATGGCCATGTGATGATGTCTGTTCATTCATGGGTATATGAACTGTACATGTCTCCTCTTAATCATCAGATTTTATTTCTCAAGATGAATCAACTCATGATTGTCAACAACTTCAGGCTATTCTAATTGTTTTTTTACTCTCCCTGTCAAACTTGGCTTGCGGCGACAACAGCTATCATAACTCCACATTGTGACACTGACACTGATACTGTCACTCGACACTGGGGTCCATATAAGAGAGAGGGACACTCCCACCCACATTGACTTGCGATTGACGACTCTACTCTACTTTATCATTCCTACAACATATTCTCTCCTCTCCTCATCTTTTTCCTCTTTCCATAAACCTCACAAATTACAGCAACAATGTCCAGCGTACGTTTCACTTCCTTCCTTCAATACCCCGCCATCATGTCATGCCCCCTCATGACGTCGAATGTTACAGGCTGACCCCTCATAGAACCTCTCCTTCATCCTTAACAAACCAGGCGACGTCTCCTTCGAGGAACGTCCCAAGCCATCCCTCGCGAGCCCTCACGATGTCCTCGTCGCCGTCAATTACACCGGTATCTGCGGTTCCGACGTCCATTACTGGGTCCACGGTTCCATCGGCAAGTTTGTCGTAGAGGACCCCATGGTTCTAGGCCACGAGTCCGCCGGAACTGTCGTGGAAGTCGGCGACAAGGTCAAGAACCTCAAGGCCGGCGATCGCGTCGCTCTCGAGCCCGGATACCCATGCCGTCGCTGCCAGAACTGCCTCGCTGGCAAGTACAACCTCTGCCCTGACATGGTCTTTGCCGCTACACCACCTTACCACGGTACCTTGACCGGCTTCTGGTCTGCCCCCGCCGACTTTTGCTTCAAGCTTCCCGACAATGTCTCTCTTCAAGAGGGAGCTCTGATTGAGCCCCTCGCTGTCGCTGTCCACATCGTCAAGCAGGCGCGCGTCAAGCCTGGTGACTCTGTTGTCGTCATGGGCGCTGGTCCTGTTGGTCTTCTCTGCGCCGCTGTCGCAAAGGCCTACGGCGCCTCCAAGATTGTCAGCGTCGATATTGTCCAGAGCAAGCTCGACTTTGCCAAGGACTTTGCTTCCACACACGTGTATGCTTCGCAGCGCATTGCGCCTGAGGAGAACGCCAAGAACATTTGTGATCTGGCTGGTCTACCCGATGGCGCCGACGTGGTCATTGACGCGAGCGGTGCTGAGCCTTCAATCCAAGCTTCCATCCATGTTCTCAAGAATGGCGGAAGCTATGTGCAGGGCGGTATGGGCAAGGCCGACATTACCTTTCCTATCATGGCTTTCTGCATCAAGGAGGCTACCGCGAGTGGATCATTCCGATATGGAGCTGGCGATTACCCTCTTGCTGTTGAGCTGGTTGCTACCGGCAAGGTGGATGTCAAGAAGCTCATCACTGGTATCGTGGACTTTAAGCAGGCCGAGGAGGCTTTTAAGAAGGTCAAGGAGGGTGAGGCGATCAAGGTTCTCATCAAGGGACCTAATGAGCAGTAGATGCTGGGGGCATGCTGAGCGAGGGATGACGAGCGATGAATGAATGACTACGAAAATACTAGTTGGAGATTATCTGGTATGGGTGATGATGGGCGTTTGAATTGTCATTATACAGAGTCTTGTGTCTGAATAGACGTAATATTATAGCATAAATGGACATGCACTTAATGAACCATGATTGTCTCGGGCTCTTATCTGCGCCTATAAACTTGAATGTACTGTGTATTCGTGTATTGATCACTACCTAAATGAGCCCCGAGCTTTGCCTAGTTTAGCAGAATGCAAGGGAAGGATCATGCTGGTCATCCATGTCAACTTACGAATAGCCTCATTCATCTATTTAATTCCGCACTCTGCCTGTCTTGTTCCGCCCACACACACTAGTTCAAACGGCTGACCAGCACAGCCGAAACATCCACTTCAGCTCCCACCTCTCGTTTCCTTTCTTGTCAACGAGACGATGATACTTTTGTAGTAAGAAAGAGTATACCAGATAGCTCTTTTAATGCCAATGCTCATCGAGATCAAGGCCAGTGAATCACTATAGTACTGTACAAACATCTCATCAAGGGAGAAAGATAGTCCCTTGACAAAAAATGATCGACACGACATGGGTCTTGAATCCTTCATGCATGCATCTCAAAGCCTTGTCTAACCAATCACCATGGACCAACTCGCGAAGCATGCTCTTTTGGACCTATTCACATTCCCTGACTTGAATCAGCCCACTTACACAACTATCCTTTTTCTTCAAAAGAGTTGGTTTTAAATAGGATACAAGCTAGAAACATAACTGGTTTCTAAACGAAAACGCCTCGTCAATATGTCGTAGTTGGTAATGGCTTGAGATTCCTTTGTCGCACAGCCCAATCACTTTAACTATCAATTCCAAGCGCCACCCGCGCTTGTAGACCATGTATGCACTCACGGCATTTGTCTTCCGTTGCCAGCCTTGTACAGGGTTGAGAAACAGGGTGCCATTGAGCTTGTTTAGTCTCAAACATGAGTGTCAGTGGTGAACAGCACAACGTGACAAACTCCAATCTACAGTACTTTAAAAGCTACGAGAGACCACGACAATGTCTTTCTCTATGCAAGGGAATATATAACCCACGGTGGAATTTCTGAGGCCTTCCAGGCACAAAAAGCATTTAATTAATCTCCTCTTTAAACGCCTTCTTCCTGATCCACCACACTTGTACGCCCAACGGCGCTGGTCAATCTTGTTCAATGGACAGCTGAGGTGCGGCTGAAGGACGCTAACGCAAGCCACCCGCCAGGGGTCCTTGAACTTGAATCTGCCTTGGGCTGGTTTGTCTAAGAGGTAGTGAAATGGAGTGAGTCAAGAGTTTGAATGGGGGTATAAGGCTGCCAAGGCGCCCTCTCGTTGTGCGAATCTCCTTGCTTCAAGCTTTGAGCTGTTATCATTCTGCTCCAAGATTTGAGCCGTCATTATCACTTTATATCGTTGTTTATACAGTAGTGACTTACAAGATGACTCAACAACCACAAGTTGAGACGGATCATGTTCTCCAAACGCCACTATGGATTGTTATTATCCGCGGCTTTCAATTCCTCATCTCTCTCATCATTGTCGGTCTCTGCGGTTGGATGATTCATGATGCAGGACTCCCAGAGAACTCTCTCTGCATCGCTATTGTAAGTCAGCACACACCTTCACTCTCATACAAGACACTAACATCTCACAGGCCGTCATCACCTGGATAGTAGTCGTCTACACCGTCTTTACAGAAAAACTCCCCGCCATTCGAAGCTTATACCACATCATCGCCGTCCTCTGTCTCGACGCTTTGATGCTCGTTCTCTGGCTCGCCGCTTGGGCTGCCACTGCCTCTCGACGAGCCAAGTATGTTGTGCCTGTAACCGTGGGTAACTGCTACAGCGATGGCAGTCTCATCGATAGTAAGAACTGTAGTGTTTACTACAAGCGTGATGGAGAGAATGTCATTCTTTTCAAGACTGGTTTGGCTATCTTGGCTGCCATTGCAGGTCTGGGCGCCTTGGTCTGGTAAGTTACATCTCAAGTCTTGTTTTATGACCTCTACTAATTGAGACTGTGTTTAGGGTTCTGTTCATTGTTACCTTTGTTTGGAGTCTTGTTATGTTCCTTCGGGGACGTAAGCAGGGCCGTTTCCAAGTTGATCTCTCAGGCTCTACCAACAACTACCAAATGGAGCCCAAGACTGAAGCCCAGGTTAATGTCCAGCCTCAACCTGTCCCAGTCGCACCTCAGCAGCAGCAGCAGCAGCAGCAATATCCTCCCCAACAACAGCAACAACAATACCCTCCTCAAGAGCAGCAGTACCCTCCCCAGCAACAACAGCAATACCCCCCTCAAACAACCCCCTCTCCATACCAACCAGCCCAGAGCCCATACCAGCAACAAGGCGCTTACCCTCCTCCTCCCGTATCCCCCTACGATCCTCAACAGGGTCAGCAGCAGTTCCAGGGCCAGCAGAACTACGGACAGTACCCTCCTCAGCAATATCATGAAGCTCCTGGTACTACATCGCCTCCTCCTCACCAATACCATGAAGCCCCTGCTACTACGTCGTCACCACCTCCTCAGCAACAGTCTTATCCTTCCCAGGGCTACCCCCAGCAGTAAATGAAATGAGAAAGGGAAATAATGGATTGATAAGATGAAGGTGAAAGCGTGGTGGAGTTTTAGTCTTTCGTTTAACTTTTGATACCAATGATACATATTAGGAAATGCAACTGAACTACCTTTATCTCTATTTTTACGTGACCAGCTATCCCGTACTCAGATCAAGGTCCCGGTCCAACTATCTCATCCTTATCCTCATCGCTTCCATTTCCAATCTCAATCCCTTCTTTGTCGCTCTTACCCGAGTCTCCTTTCACCCTCGCAAGAATGACAGCAGAAGAATAATAAGCCTCCGTACCAGGTTCATTCCCATACTATGAAATTCAATGTTAGACATTCGTGAGTATCGGTCGCTTGAATAGACTCACCGTGGCAAAAACGACAGCAAGTTCCTTCGATGTATACGCACCAGGAGGGTGGTTAAGCCAGTTCACCTTTTCACGGCTATACGAGCTGTAATATCCATCCATAGTGGTCGGGTCCAGAAGGCCGTAGTCCCAGTCGTACGGGCCATGCGGAAATGCAGACGGTAGTGCTTCAGTTATACAAACCGTGTTTTCCAGGGCGCTCTTGTCAAAAGTGTAAAATGGTTCTACAGGCGCTGTCGATTCTGGATTCTGGGCCTTTTGTCCTGCTTGGTACTCCCGCTCCCACTCTCTTTTCTCGCGTTGTTCTCCAACGTACTTTGAGTCGTCGAGCACCGTTGCAACACTGGCATCACCCAGGATTCGCTTAAGGGCTTGGTAGACAACCATGTCGAGACCTTTGAGCATATGATGGAGGTTCTTGATAGATGAAGCGGAAGAATGAGGATATGCGTGGCTGCATGTAAAACCGACAATAGTCTCTGGTATAACGTGTCAGTTTAGCTTTTAACAGATGACCAAGACTGAGTACCTTTTCCAGCGCAATTCATCTTTCCGAGAAGCGTCTCAAGGGCCGTATAGAAGTGAAGCGATTCCTGGTCGAGGAGGTGCATATGGTCTGCCGATAAAGCAGGGCCATAATTTGTCCAGAAGAGATTGTAAGTCAACGTCACCCTATGACCTTCAGTAACCTGCAGAACTTCATGTTCGCAGTCAGAGAAAAAGGCGGCCCATTGGATTGTGTTTGGGTGTAAAGACGACCAGTCAAACTCAACTTGACGACCGCCATGACGGACCTCAAGCTGTCCCCCTTGTGGGCGTTAGCACAAGCTCAGGTAGACATGGATAGATCTGCAATTTACCCTTGTGTGCGACAGGTAGACACACTACGAGTGAGCCCATCTGACGATCTGATCGTGGCGTATCAACATGGGGTTTAAATTTGCCCGACGGGGCAGAGTATACCTGCACCATATGTGATTAATTAATTATAAAGACGAAAGTTATGAACTAAGATGAGCCCACATTCAGCTTATACAGCTCAGCCTTGACCCCAAACCCTCTTGAATGACTACCCTGGGATAAGACCTGGTTGATGGTATCGAGAATACCGTGTTCATAAGGGTTAAAGTCAGTGCAAAAGTGGTTGGTATCCAACTTGCCGGCTTTTCTGTACTCCTCATCGAGGATCTCTTGACTTCCAAAGCCAAATGTGGCGGGCTGGCAGGCATTCAGCAATAAAGTGAACGAGTCCTGGGCATCTTCGGCCAAGGGCAGTCTTAAAGTATGGGCATATCCTTTGGCCTTGTCATCCCATCTAATGGTGAGCTTGGAGTTGCCAGTAGATGAAGTTGTGTCTCGAATATGGCCTCCGATGGCAAATATGTCCTTGCCTGCGCGTTTAGCCAGCGCAGATGATACAGTTTCTAAAAGATCTTCGACCGAGGACGGTGCTTCACTGGATTGAGGAGATGTAATTGTGAGAGATTCCATGGCTAGTAAGAGACAGTTTGGTGATATGTTGTAGGTGAAAGAATTGATGCTTGGAGGCGGGGCATGATGGTATTTTATAGACAAGCCTCCAGGGGCCAATGTTCCATCAATTGCACATATTAACGGCAAGTCTATGGCTTGGTGAGATTTATCATATTCACGATGATAAGTAGCTAATGAACAGTCCCTTGTTGATTCAGGCACCCGTGTTAGTGGGTACAAAAATAAACAGCCTACAAAGCCCAGTCTAAATAGCATAAGCTAACCTACCGATTTCATCTCTTGTGCTTCTAGTGGCCAACTTTTCTGACACCCTGATGCCTTGATAGGGTAGCCCGATGCTGACCGACTGTGGTCGCTCCAAGACAGCACCACCAAAGGATCATTTCTGCCTAGCAATGCCTGTAAAAGGCTTGAGAAAATCCAGAATGAGGAGAAACACATTATGAATCTAGAAGACGATAATGATTCTGTCAACCACGACAGTAGACTTGAACTTTGAACAATCCCGAAATAGGAAGGCGGTCAAGATGGTCAAAATCCATTCAATCATGGGCTCACCTCACCATCTCGGCAGTCCGCAAGCTCAGCTCCTCGCCTGATATAGCTCCAGTCGACAACGAATGTACCACGACCATCTCGACAATTGATAGTCTTCTCCTCAAACGCTCCTCTCCATCTTCCTCCCGATCCGAACTCAGGCCACAATGGCCACTCAGAACCCCCCAATGCCTCAAGAGAAGCTCGGCGTACCATCTCGAAACCCTCTACCACTATCTGCGTCGCAAGAAGCACAAGTCCGAGATATCTTTTACCAAAAAGTCCGAAAAGAATGCGCCGATGAGATTAAGGGTGTGTAACAGCAACATGCCGGGTGGTTACTACGCAACCACCACGTATACTTTCTACAATCATCAATTACTAACACTTCTCAGCTTTCGCAGCATGCGCTCTAGGTCGAACATTCACAGTATCCTTTGCCTGCCGAGCCGAACACCGCGTCATGAATAACTGCATGAAGATCCACGCCACACAAACAGTCCACGACGAAGCACGAGAGGAGTGGTTCGCCTTGAGGATAGAGCGACAGAAGGAGAGGGAGAAGAAAGCTAGAGTTGCCCAGGCTCAAGAAGACTTTATGCGCGAGTGGTGGGGGTTGCCTGAGCACGTGAGGTTATCGAGACAGAAGGAAATGGAGCAGAGGGGAGAGAGGATACATGGACTTGCAGCAAAGGATCGACCAAGGGATTGATGACGATGATATGGAAAAAAAGGAAAGAGTGGTTAGCATCTGTGGCGTTTGGGGAGTTTACGAGACATGTACGCTGCTCTATGAAGGGGAGGGTATTGTAAGAATATTAAAGGCGAGATGTGTATGTACCAAGAATTGTACAATATAGCCAAGTCAAGTCAACTACAGAGATGACATTGTCAAGATTGATCAAAGAGACATGACGGATCGAGTCAAGAGCATGCAGCCAGTACTATTATCACCTAGCATTGAAACAAACTGCCTGCCTCGATACCCCGAGATCATCGTGGAGACTTTCTCAAGAGGGTAAGAAACAAATTGTGACGAGTTAATTACCGCCCAGCCTCTCTTGATTATCTATAGCACTTGGTCTAGATTTTTAGGTCTATAGTCTTTTAGTGGTTGATATGATGGTTCATGTATGCGACGATGGGGTTACATGCATCAAGCGGTCAACAATCGTTTCAGCATCTGGACTCAGTAACCATCACAGGAATAAAAAGTCTTTTCAACCAGATCTAATGAAGTCTTTTTTCTTGACCAAATATGACAATGACAAAAGAAAAGATCCCATATTCTACATCCTCTACCAACCCATTAACTACAACTAACCCTTCTTCAGCTCATACAAACTCAGATTGTCTTACTGCATTTCCCATCACATCGAATCACCCGCCCATCCTCTTCCCCAAGACCAGTAAAATCCATCCCCGTCCAACCCAAGTCATTTATGCCCGCAGCCAATTACACCCTCTCTTCCCCTCACTCCAGCGCGTCTCCAGAGCGCTTAGCATGACTGCTGCAGTGTGATTGTCCCGCCGATTGGTTGACAGGGGGTGTGGAGGGGGATGCTATTTTCGTGACCCCCTTGTCGCAGTGTTAGTCGGAGCGCTTAACGAGAAAGAACAAACTGAAAAGAATTCATGGGGAGAAGGGGAATATAATATTGATCAGTATTCTTTTTTCGGTTATTTTGTTTCTTGGTTTTTTCTATTGTTTGCTGCTGTTCTGTTTTGTTTGTTTTTGAAACACTGACTTTTGTGGATTTTGTTCTCAATTGATCATGAAGCGGTAGCAGCAACATCAATAATTATTAACCCAATCTTTGATACCCGGGTCTCGTATCTCTTCTTCTGAGAAGAAGTTCAACTCCAGACATCACGAGAGAATCTGTTTGATACAGCAAAATGTCAACTCCAACCCCAGGAGGGTTCTCGCTGTTCCCGAGCCCAAACGCTTCTAAACCACCACCTACTTCACGCAATCAGACCCCGAGACCTCGTCGCTCTGAATCTCGTGAGCGAGATCTTCGCTCTACTACGCCGCAGGCCATGGCACCCGAAATATCTGAGCCTACTTCACCGCCGAGAAATGGACGACAGACGCCGCAGAATAGATCGCAAACACCACAGAACAGATCACAGACGCCACAGAACATGTCCCAGACACCACAGAATAGATCCCAGACACCTCAGGATAGATCTCAGACACCACAGAGTAGATCGCAGACACCTCAAGATAGATCTCGCGCCCCAATCGAGTTCGACCCTATTCGACAACAGCAGCCTGAGCCCAAACCCGTCAAAGTCCAAAGACCAAGACCAACCGTACAAATTCCAGGCCGTGCTGATACCGGCAACATCCAAGGACCTACACTCGTCCGTAGCAGCAGTGATCGATCACGAAGTTCCATAGCGAAACCTCCTCTGGGTGGTGAAACCACTGCGCAACCTCTCCGGTCCATCTTTCCAGCATACAACCCAGACCTGCCGCTCAACCAGCAAAACTATGTTCCCACCGAGACTCGACCAGCCGAGATCCCACGAGCAGTCATTAGTCGGCAGACATACCATGAAACGCCAGCTGGAGCCGCTCCAAGAAACCCGCCGGTTCGAAGTCCTGTCATCAGTCCCATGAGCATCCAATCTGCGCAGTCTTCATGGCCCCATCGTGCTGTCCAGCAACAGGAGCCGCCTCTGATTCCGACAGTTAGTTCGAATGAACTTCTCAAGAACTACTGGAAGGTTGCCAATGGATGGCAGGCTTCTGCATCAGAGGGAAGGGTGTACTGCATGAAGTTGACGCAGGAGAAAGATGCACCAGTCTACAGTCTTTCGTCTGCGACACAGCCCTTTTATAACCTGCGCTTGGATCCAACTTCGGCATCGGCATATGTAACTCTTACGAGACACGACCCCAACAAGCCTTACAAAGCACCCAAACCTGAAGCGAGCTCTTCAGCGAGCAGCATCATTAGTGGCGTTGTCGGACACAGCAATAGCTCAGGTAGCAAAGTCACCGACACGAAGCACTGGCAAGAAGCTCTTACTACGACTCTGGAAGAAGAGACGCGGAGACATCCTCCAAATGATGGTCTTGTTGCACTTCTCATGCCCTCGCCGGCTACTAAGATGGCTATCGAGAGATCACAAGATCCTGCATCTGTCATGCTAGCAGAGAGAGAATGCGCGCGTCTTGTGTGGGATGAGGATAGCTCACATCACTTCCTCGTCCACCCCGCCCTCGCAACACCCTTTTGCGTCACCATCGAGCGATCCCCCTCATGGTCTCGCGTAGAGTATACTCTCGAACACAACGAATCACCCCAGCATCTCGCCAAGCTCACCCGCGATGGCACCGGCAGTGGCTGGCTAGAGATTGACACAGGCATCGCCTCAAAGATAGAGTCGTACTTTATCGTCGACGTGGCCGTCACAGCGCTTCTCCTCGTAGCGCAAGGCGACGAGAAGAACAACCCCATCACAGAAGCCTTTGAGCCCCCACCGCCTTTAATCCTGACAGCCAAGCAGGAAAAGCGTTTGAGCAAGATGGGCAAGCGTGAGGAGAAAAAGAGCAAAAAGCGCAACATGGAGGCCTTTGAGATTGACGTCGAAAGCCAAGACGAGAGTCTCGGCAAGGGCAAGTCGAAAGAGAAAGAGGACAAGCTGCCTTTTCTCATTCGGGTGATTGTCAAGATTGTAAAGGGTCTCTTTGCCTTTTTTATCTGGTTGTTGACAATAAGTTTCCGGTGTGTTGGATTCGCTTTCAAGGGGTGTTATAAATGCGTCGGGTCAAAGTATTAATGGAAGATCATGACGAGACGGACTATTTCAATCGGGCGCATTTTGACTTCTTCTTCTCTTCGGCCGAGCGCTAGCATTCGGTATTCAGACGTATTTTCATATTTTTTGTATCATATCATACACCCACGGCGTTCTTTTTCGAAGGGGGTATCTATTAGCTTTTTGCAATGTGTAAAGCGAGCCGTAACGAATAAAACATGAAGGACATGACGATTTAAAAAAGAAAACCTTGCAAATGAAATTTCGCTGCTTTAGCCGTCCGTTTATCGCTTTCTTGTCCGCACCATAATCTTCTTTCCCTTGCGTGTGGTTCCCCCCGATGTCGCCGTCTTTGCCATTTTTGCGCGCTGGATCTCGAGTTCGCCTTCGGCATCTGTGAGGACTTTGAGCTTCTTGCGGGCGTTTTCGAGTTGGCGGCGGAGACGGCGTAAAGCCTTGGCGCGCTCAAATTCTTCGTCTCCCTCCTTTGGTTCCTCTTTATCTTCTTCATCCTCGTCTTCAAGGTCTAGGTGGTCTTGTAGTGTTTCCTCGCGCTGCTCTTCATCATCCATAAATACAATCTTTCTAGGCGCCTTGGGTTTTGAAGGGGCGGTAGCAAAGTCGAATTCCGAGTCGCTGTCTTGGTCGTCCTCTTCGTCCTCGTCAAGCTTGTCGAATCCTCGGGTGAGGACTACCTGCTCCTCCAGCTTGGCAACCTCCTTTGCAACAACCTGTCGCATCGTTCGAACGTATCCGAGATCCTGCGTCTTGAGAAGTCGCACGGTTTCGACATCCATGACCTTGTTTCCTCGATCGCCGTGCACCGTTCCGGACCATTTCTTTCCATCCTGGAGTTTGGAGCCGGGTCCCTTGCGGGACATCATACCAAAGTAGAACTCATCCTCGTTTCGTTCGGCGGCCTTGTCGCGAAGGTTCTTGAGAGTCGCCTTCTTCTTGTTGAAGTCCTTGGCTCTAAGGGAGTAGTCCTGGAAAGGTGAGAAGCTGGTCAAGATGGTGGGGGATGTTGGAACAAACCTTGTGCTTCTCAAGAAGACCGAGACGACGACGCTCTAATGGCTGAGCTCGCTCACGGTGAGGTCGCCTGGCGACAGCATTTCGCATAGACGACATTTTGGATTGTGGTGTTCAGTATGTCGAGAATGGCGTCGCGAAGAATTAATGGATGGTCTGGGAAGAAGCGGCAGAACTTTTTCTTATCGGTGATAAGATAAGATATGGCCAGACCCACAGTCACATTTGATGTTGAGTTAAACATAGCAACCATCGGAAGCTAGATTCATTTCCGCCGATTAAACACGGATAAGCCAAGCTTAAAAACATAAGGTTAATTCTTGTGTTGACCGTGAAATAAGATCAAGCTTTTTGCTCATTTTAGTTCCTTGTCGCATTCGTGAGCTGCGAGCTTCCCTTGATTAGGTGGCTTGTCCAGGGGTTTCAGCTTGTCAGCCTGACTCTGGCTTTTGAGTTTCCAAGGCACGCGACCGCTAATGCACCCCTGAAACCCAATGCAAGTGCTGACTTGGTGATCTACAGCTGGAGAATACGAGCACTCATCCCAGCCATTGCTGTTCATCTGCTCTGTATATCTGTCTGTATCTGGTTACCAAGGTCGGCGATGATCAAGAGCTCGTCTAGATTCATCTAGATTAAATCTCGCTTGTAGCGTCTCTTTGTTTTAAAGTAATAGTAACACAACCGTGCATCGCGTATTGATCTCCCTGCACTCGATATGTCATAGTGCCTGCGGATCTCATGTTAATCGTCTAGTTATTCTTAGAAAGCTTGCGTGTCAGAGTGGAGAGCGACAATCAATAACTGTTTTACTCCTTGTCTTAGGATCCTTGTTTACGGTCGCTTTCATCGTATAAGATCAGGCTTCCCCTTTCACATTGTCAGCATTGAGTCTGTCAAAGGTCTCAATGGACCTCAATTGAACTATATTTCACTCCTTTTCTTTTTTTTTTAGTTTATTTCCTATCAATTCTTCTGTGTCGTAACCATGGGTGTAGCTTTACCCTTTACTGCGTCAAGGGCGATACTTTCACTCGTCATCGCAGGCATTGTATTTTATTGTCTTTTCCACCAAATACCGAGTCAATACCGGTCCCCCAAGATCAACTTTATTCCAAGCAGCTATGATTGGAGTAGACATACTTTACAGCATCCCTTGGAATTGAGTAGCATGGTCAAACCTCCCCGTGGCTCACCTGTCGACCTCCCTCGAATTCAACACGACTTTTCCAACCCCGAATTGAGAAAACGAGAACTCGCAACAGCCGATCAACGACGAAAAGAAATCGAGCAAGCTTTCAAAAAGACATGGACTTCCTACGAAAAGTATGCTTGGGGACGTGACGAACTGAAACCGTTGAGCTTGGAAGGTAGTGATCCTTTTGGCGGGTGGGCCGCTACCATCTGCGACAACCTCGACACGCTATGGCTCATGGGTATGAAGCGAGAATTTTACAAGGCCGTCGACTACGTTTCCCGCATGGACTGGGATCTTCCTACCAGCACCGGTTTCAACGTTTTCGAAACCACCATCAGACATCTTGGCGGTTTACTTTCGGCTTATGAGCTCAGTGGTGAGAGCGCCTTGCTGGCCAAGGCGATTGAGCTGGGGGATTTATTGTATGCCACTTTCGACAACGAAGAACACATGCCACCACATACTATCCATTTCCGAGACCTCAAAGATGGAAAAGGCCGTCCGGAGCCGCGACAGAGCACGGCTAGTCTGGGAAGTATGAGCATGGAGTTTACTCGTCTTTCGCAACAGACGGGTAATCCCAAGTATTACGACGCAATTGACTTTATCACCAAAGCCTTTGAGAGGACCCAAAACGAAACTGCCATTCCTGGGCTATGGCCTATACAGATTAATGCGCAGGATGGATTCCAGGTTAACGACGATACGTTCGGGTTGGGTGCCAATGGCGATTCGCTTTATGAGTACCTCATCAAGGAGTATGTCCTTCTGCAGGGTCTCGAACCGAAATATGAAAAGATGTATCTCAAGGCTGCTGATGCTGCTATTGAACATTTGATGTTCCGACCGATGTTGCCTGAGAAGGAGGACGTGCTCATGCTGGGTGAAGCATCAATTGCACCTCGAACGAAAGAGATCCGATTGAGAACGGATGTTGAGCATCTCACTTGTTTCGCAGGAGGCATGTATGCCCTTGGAGGACGAGCCCTCGGACGAGATGACCACGTTATCGTCGGTGAGAAACTAGCTCGTGGCTGCGCAAAAGCATACTCTGCCTATCCAACTGGTCTCATGCCTGAAATCGTCCACGTCGAGCGATGTCCAACTTTAGAGCCCTGCGAGTTCAACCCAAGCTCCAACAAGGAACCAATCGGATTCCGCGCCAGAGACTCAAGTTATCTGCTTCGACCTGAGACCATCGAGAGTATCTTTTATCTCTATCGCATCACTGGAAAGGAAGAGTTCCGCGACATTGCGTGGGACATGTGGATTGCGGTCCGCGCTGCAGCCGAAACAGACGAGGCATTTGCGGCTGTGGAGGATGTCAATGCGGGGGAGAAGATTAAGCATAAAGATTCCATGGAGAGCTTTTGGATGGCTGAGACGTTGAAGTATTTTTATCTTGTTTTTGCGGATGAGGAGGTGGTCAGTTTGGATGAGTGGGTATTTAACACGGAGGCTCATCCATTGAGGCGGACGGTGAACTAAATGAGTAGTTATCAGATCTCATTGATAGAGGGACTGAATAGATAAAAGAACAAACTTTCTATTCAACTGTTTAACATGTGGTAAGCTTCACTTGCGGATCTAAACAGAGACAACCTGCTGTCCTCTTATTGCGTGATTATGCACATAGTATAGGCGCAGAGGTGTGTATACAGTCTGCCATCAAACAACAGCTTGAGCCTCAAAGAAATAACCCATTTTAATCCATTGATATGTTTTGTCCGCGGAAGAAAAGCCTTGCGCAGCCGATGATAGCATATCCACCTTGGAGGCAGCGTCAAATCTCCGAACAGGGATAAATCTTACTGCCCTTGTACTAAAGGACGAATCAAGTACCTAGCAATCGTCCGCCACCGCCAAGCTCACGCGTGTTATTCCAGTTTGGCTTCACTGTCTCTGTACGAAAACCGCCATTTATTTTTTGATGCATCAATAGATGGATACTGTGCGTCATAGCTTAGGGGCTTGATTCGCGCCGCCGTCTCCTGTTCCCCTCGGGCGTGAAATCGCCCGTTCAGATGACCAGAACTCGAGGTGACTCGGCGTTTCCAACCAGCTCTGAAGCATGTTTGATGGAACAACTTGATGTGTCCTGTCAGCCAACTAGTTAGGCCATTTCGGATGTACTGACTGACCTGTAATGTGAAAACTGCCTTGGGGTAAGTTGTGCTTTTCCGTTTGCGTTGTATGTCGCAGCATGTCTGTACTCAAGAGCCGCCTTGTTGCTGGACCCGAATTCTTTCTTGAGCGATGTAATGTATTTTCCAAACGGAGCCATGTTTAAATGCTCTTGTTCATTGCTCACACCTTGCCTAACATTGCTCATGAGCAACAGTCTTCCATGCTCATGAGCAAGTATCCTGGTCTGTATCCGGCTTCCGAGCAGTTGCTGCAATGTCTTTTCCTGGGAACAAAACTCACAAAATTCACGGTTGGCAAGGTTGACCTTGCCGATCATCCTTGTTGAGGTTAGTAAAGCGATACACCGAGATATCCCTTGCATCAACCACCAATCGAGCCTTGACATGAGCTCCCAAAGCTGCGGGCAAGGCAGGCCCAGACCCCGTTGCTCGCGAGCACCCAGGCATGGATTACTCGAGTCTCTAAGAGCAAGTTAGTAAAATCAGTCAACGAGTCTGGGGGCCGGAGCCTCAAAAAGATCTAGCATAAATCCATCAGCCATTTGGCGAACCCCGACAATGTGCTGATACATGTCAGTTGCCTTTTCTATTCGGCAGTTAACAAGGCAACACTCTTTTTCGTATGCACACAGCATGGAATCCCTTTCTACCTATAATAACTCTCTCTCAGTCAGTGATGCCACTACACGTGCTAGCACCAGGGGTTCTGGGGCGCAAGGACAACTCGAGAAGACTTTAGCAAAGGTGGACGGACTCTTTGCTGGCTTTGTTTACATTGACACAACAGAATCCAAGACCACATGTCCAAGCATTGGCGGAAGCGGCCCTCAAAATGGTCTTTCAAGAGACCTACAAACCTTATACGATGAAGAGGTTCCCACTAGCGAGATAGCAGATTTACAGCATTGCAACATGCACAGCGACTCCCGCGCCCGCGAAATCGCTTGGTCTTCTATCCGAGCTATTCGCGATGGAACGGAGACCCTCTGGGGCCATTTCGTCAACGTCGCGGCCAATGTGGAAAACGTCGCCATCAACAGCATTCTTGCCGACTACCGAGACGCCAAAGGACTCCGGCACACAGGTGCCATTGCTCTCCGAAACATCTTTAGCGGGCCGATTCCTACAGATCTTCGCAAGATTTTTGCTTTTTGCTGCTTGTCTTATGTTGTTTCCCATCTATTGTATGCCAGAAACAGGCTAGCCCAAGGTGATATCCTTGCTGGTGTTCATATATGGCTGCAGGCCCTAGAGAGGGAAGAAGAGCAGGCGGCTTTCAAGATCCTCGTCCAACATCTTTGGCCCGAAGCTCAACACCATCTGCACTCCATGGACTCAGCACCCCCTTTCCAGTCTGATACTATAACCCCTTCTCTTGTCAGCTTACAACCAGCAGAGATGTCTACAACCAATGCTCAGAATTTCGCTTGTTCACAGCAAGGCTTCAACTTTTCTCTTGATCTTTTGGACACTTCGAGCCCCGATATGGGGCCACTATCGCCTGATTGGCAAAATCTCAGTCAAGATCTATCATACCCTTTTATGAGTTCATGGACCTCGACACAATTACCTGCCACGTACCACACGCCAAGACCATCACCACACGATGAACAAAATGATTCGTCGTGCTCAATAACATCAAGCAACCTGGACACATCAAGCCAGCTTCAGCAAACCTCTGTATTTAAAGCTGTGGTGCAGTGTATCCAAGAGAACGCTGGCTTCTGGTCCAATCTTGCTGGTCGCGGACTAGTATCAAAAGACTTTCGGGCGTGTCTTGCTTGGAGCCAAGAGAAACTGTCACAAAAGCTAGAGATACAGAACTCTTTTATTCGCCCACTATCTTCAGAGAAGGATCAGCGAGATTTGGTATCCTGCGGCATAATCACTATCGCCGAAGCCTTTGTTGAGCGAGGATTGCTACAGGATCTGGAGGATATCGAATGTTACACGTTACTGGCAGGAAGTGTGCGCAAAACCGAGACCAAAAGTTATGCTTGACTAACTGCTTCTAGCTATTGTTCAATGATCAAGCATCCTATCGAGAGTTTCGCGATTGGATCCACGGCTTTCGTCAAAGCTCGCCGTCGCCGTCTGTACCTGAGACGCTGGATTATGATGCCGAGTTTGTTTTCCACTTGTTCATGTCATCCTCGAACGAATTCACTAATAAACTTCCAGGAAACCCTTCTTATGCGTCCAGTGCGGGTACAGAAGCAATCGATCCACCAATCTGAGGAGACACATCAATCTACTGCATGTTAATAGCAAGAAAAGCAAACGCAACAGTACAAAATCTCGAAAGAACTAAAAATTCCGCGGCTTGTAAGATCGACAAGTCTTTATACAATTGTTGGGCAGTGAACTATTTGGATTGTACATGGTTTTATGGGCTAAATAAATAATAAAACAAATTTGACGGTCACAAATTTGTCATCATTTCCATATGCCCAATCTCGGCGAGAGCCTGATTGAAGTATTTCCATCCACGCTCAACTGAATTTCGATCGGGTTATTGGCTCTTTGCATTAGAGGTAGTCAACACAGGACATCTTAGAGTCCTCCCTCCGAACATGATGCCTCGCCCTACTCGCATATCCTCCAAATGCAGATAAATATCACGCCGCCTTTGCTGCATCGTTGACTTTAGGTCCTTTTTGTTGTGATTTGGTGCCATTTGTATTGGGCCTTGGCTTGGTGATGGCTCGTTCAGATGACCAGACATCGGAAGCGGAGGCAGTAGTGCTGGGCTCACTCAACCATATTTGCAGCATCGCAGGTTCTATTTATTGTCAGGGGAGTTTTGGGAAAGAGGGCTTGTGGTATTGTTACCTTGGTTGTCATCTGCTGCCTGCTTTTGTCTCAGTTGCTCTTCTGTGGGCATATTGGTGTATTGGCACAAGCACTTGTGAATAATGCGAAGTATACGTTGGAACTGTCGATATATTCTCTTCTCAATCTGCTGTCCAATGCCTTTTTATATATCTTTTTACCACAGGTTCGCCGTTGCTCCGGAGTGGACTCCAGGCATGCTCACTTATTCGGAGCTGCTTGGAGTCATTTGAACTCCAATGACCCCAAACGTGAGTAAACAAGCTACAAGCATCGTCTTCTTCTTTTCCAACCGTTACTGTTACTCTATCTGCTGGGTTCCTTACGTGCATTGCCTTTTCGAAGTATGTTCAAATTGAATCTTCACTCTCTCAGCTGAGTACCAGACAATCTGAGCACCAAGATTCCCCCGGCTGTCGAAAGGCAGACGTATCTCTGAATCCGTATTACTTAGCTAACTCTAGCGTATAGACTCTCGTTGAAGATTCTCACACCAGCTACAAATAATTTTCGCATACACCCGATGCCGCCATCTTAACCCGGAGATCTCACGGACCTGCGCTGTATGTGATGTAACAATGACGTTCCAAATCGGGATGAACATATGACCTCTTAGCCTCACAAGCCCTGTCATCTTCTGTTCTTCACTGAACTTTGGAGTCTTCCTGCTCCCATCGTATACAAGCCTGAGCGCAACTTTGTGAAGGGGTCTCTTGACAAGCAGAGGGATTGATCGACGAGTCTTTGGCGATTCGCTGTTACCCAGGAGTTAGTTTAACCTTACAAGCTGAGAGACAGGAATGTCTTCTGGTTACCAACCTAGTGTTGATTGACTAATTCATCTGTTCAATAGGGTAGCCTGGCAAGATACCCCAGTAGTGGCTACGACAAAACGTTAACAAGGGATTCAACACCATTAAAGCTTCATGAACTTACGAGGTACAACGTGGTTATAGAAGCACTTAAAACGCTAACGCTTCCAGGCGATCAACAAAAATAAAGAGAAGAAAGTTTCTAAAGAGATTAAGTACAAACATTCTTATCATTTACTTTTCTATCCGTATCCACCCATTAAACAATGAAAAAGGAAGTTTAGAGTAAAGAGTTCTATATGATACCTTCGTGGGTAGATTATACATACACGGGCAACTGCAGTTCACTCCAACCTCGATAGAATAACATGGCTCACCACACATTCCGGCCTCGAAGACAGTGCGCACTTATGTGCGCACGGTAGGTAGGTATAATTGTGCTTGCCCTACCCAATGCATCCAACGCTGCGGTTGCCTTTTTTTTTTACTCCTGTCTTGGCGGCACGATCCAACTGACAGCCTATCAAAGCTGTCGACCCCCTGCAAGAAAGCTGTCTACACCGACGCTGGTCTCATTCATCAACGCCGTCGCAACTCTACCTTCCTTACTTCCTTCCTTCCTTCCTTGAAACAATCA
Source organism: Fusarium armeniacum (assembly GCA_013618295.1). Lineage (NCBI taxonomy): Eukaryota > Fungi > Ascomycota > Sordariomycetes > Hypocreales > Nectriaceae > Fusarium > Fusarium armeniacum. Next base: position 430,013 of record JABFER010000036.1, read on the forward strand.
CGCCCATTTACTTTATATACCTACATATTCTGAGTCCCTGCCTTTTCAAGTTAATTTCTCAACCATCTCGTTCGATCTGGATAATATATTGCCCCTCTTCTTCTTCTTCTTCTTCTTCTTCTTCTTTTTCTTCGCCTTCTCTACGCTGCCATAAACCCTGTAGCTGACAACTTGCACACCTACCTACTATTCATGGATATAGCAAACCCGAACCCCACAGCATCGGCGCTGGCAAAGGCCGCAGGCTTTCTTGCTGGTCTCATCTACATTGGCTCAACGCAAACAATAATTGACCAAGACTTCAACGCAACAACTATTATTCTGCGGAATGGTGCATGTTGGGCAACTCTTGAACAAATCCACTCTCAGCTAGAAGAAGTTCGCCATCGATTGATAGCTGCAAAGCACAGCATGGGTCTTGCATGCCCTGACAACATCCTGAGTCGTTTCGACAACCCCACATCCTTCTACGAGACTGCCGTTAGCGGCTTTCACAACACTTTAGTGGGCCTGCCTCCCACGGGCTTGGGTGGTATCGTTGCGCTTTGTGCGATGTCTCATGTAACTTCAAGTTATTTATATAGTATCGGTGACTATATGACCTTTGATCCCTTCTCCAACTTGGATCTTTGGAGAAACTTCATCAGTGACCATGAGCATCGGCGACTGTTTGATGTTTTGATCAAGACTATCTGCCAAGAGCCCTATTTGACTACCCTGATGGATACTACCTGTCATGTCCATCAGTACGGCACTAACGCGTCTAACGAAATTCCGAATTTGCCCTGGAATTCTCATCCAACCATGTGCGCTCTCAGCTATTTCTCAACTGGCCAAAATGAACGCTCGTCCCATGTCGTCAGCGAGAGCATGGCGCTTACTACTGGCACCCAAGCCCTATATCGACAAAGATTACAGCGGTCACCAATCGTTCGCAACTTCGCCCGCTTCCTGGAAAGATGTGGGGAATTTCCGCTTATCCTATCTGGCCATGGGGGCGCGGCAATTAAGTGGCACCCTATCGGCACTTCCAAAAAGGACCAGTCTGCGGATGAACGATACGCCAAACGCTTGTGCAGTCAGCTGTTGCAAGACGGTGGCTCTCTCAAAAGTCCTAATACCCAAGGAATCGTCTCTGTTGTAGATAGATTCGTTCACCTTGGCTACTTGCAAAGCACGAATGGAGTCGGAGACTACATGCTTCAGATCGGGAAGGTATGCCTCCCAGTCGCAAACTGCTTCAATGAACGAGTTGCTGATACGAACAGGAGGTATTACCGAACGACCAAACTTTCACCAACTTCTGTCGATCAGTTTGTGCGACTTTGGACAAAGCTGGGAGGCGTAACAGCCCATCGCGAACTAGCAGACAAAAGTCGTGAGTCTTACCCTACACCAAGTACTCCTTTGACTTAGCGATTAACTGTTGGTTCAAGCAAGAAAATCCCATGCGACATTTGCGATAGAGTTTTCCCAAGAACATTCAACATGAAGCGACACAAGGAAAGAAAACATTCGGATCTTATTGTCCACAGCACGCCCAGTGTATCGGATAGCCCAGCCTCGACAGTGGCTTAAGACGAACGAACTTGGTATCAGGCAAGCGGAAAAGGATCAGGGTATTAAGTTTTATGATTTTCGGTTCAGTGGGGAGGAGGTATATAATATCAAGACTTGTGGCTCCATTGTATTGATATAGACGCATGCATATGCTTCTCGATCTCCTTCTTCGCATCATGATGGCCCTGTAAGACCTGGACTCCGCAACAAGTGCCACTGTGCCACACAAACACGCAACGATATTCGCAAACAACCCGAAAATGTCCGTTAGTGTTTTACTATGGCTTAGATGTTGCAATGTTTGCCTCGGATCGTCATGGCGGAGGAAGCACGTCGACCCCAAAAGCTGGCGGCCTCCTACCCTAGTCCTAGCGTGGCCAGTTTACCTCCAACAATTAAGCTTGGTTTTTAGTTGCTACTTCCCGATGGGTCAACGGGTATGGGGTAAAGTGTTTTTAAATTAAACGTCTGAGTCAGCACCTATGGGAAAGCAACGGAGAGCACCTGCCTACAGAGTCAGAATGTGAAAAGTTGGCATTGGCGATGGACAAGACACGGGTATCGGCAGGAACGAAACGTCAAAGAGGCTTGGCTGACATACGACTGACGATGCGTGTTAGTCTGTGGCTGGCACGACGTGTTACTCTAAATAGTTCACAGGCCTACTTTAGGCTCTTTAGCCAGGAACAGGAAACAGGGACTGGAATGACATGACCACCAAAATGTCGGCTGAAACGAAGAATGAGGAAATGGTGGAACTGGGGGGCGACACTAAAAGGGTGCTGGTGATGACATACTAGAGGCGCAGACCTTGGAACAGGCTTAGATCTGCACAGGGGCTCAAGATTATAGTGTCTGATTGGCTCAAAAGAAAACAGAAACAGTGGATTTTAAGTAGAACATGACGCAGCTCAGCCATGGCATTTTCATGCAGGGCCCTGACTTAGTCCCCAACCTTGCTGGCAGCCACAGCGGTCTTAGCCTGAGCTTGGGCGTACAAGAAGAAATTACAGAAACCTATATCAAGGGGAGGACCTGCTCTTTCTCAGTCTCTTCTTTTCATCATTCATCACAAACAATCTCACATCCTTCATCCATCTACTCAACAACAACACCTTCAACCTTCAACCTTTACCAACAAACAAACAACCTTCATCATGCTCTTCACCAAGATCGCTGTTCTCGCTGCTGCCGGCCTCGTCGCCTCTGAGGCTGCCCCCCAAATCACCCAACCCGCTGTCCTCCGCCGTGACCTCGGCGACGACCTCAAGAACTGGGCTGAGACTAAGGCTGGAGAGAAGGTCACCAACGTCGAGGAGTGGGCCAAGACCAACGCCGACAAGGTCCAGCAGTGGGCTTCCGAGGAGGGCGGTGACGCAAAGACCTGGGTCCAGGACAACTACAGCGACGCCAAGAGCTACGTTGAGACCAAGGCCGACGCCGCCAGCACCAAGATCGAGGCTGCCATTAGCGGTGCTTCCGCCAGCGCCTCTGCTGCTGCCAACGACGACGACAACGCTGCTGCTAGCCTTAGCGGCCAGTCTGGTGTCATCGCCATGATGGCTGCTATTGGTGTCACCGCTTTCGGCTTCTTCCTCGCATAAGCGCCTTTTTATCCTGCTTCTTTTCGATTATCGCACAGAGATACCTTACGCAGCATGTACAATTCTTTCAAGCAAATCGGAGTTTGGGACCCTAGGGCATAGAATGGTATCACATAGAGTGTGCAAATCTGGCTCGGGGAAGGGATAATGACGTTGAATGATCAGTTAGGACATTACAATGAAACTCATAACAACTATTTTGAACTCTCTCGATGTGATAATGTGAACGTGAAGCATTGAACGTGAAACATAGATATAATGCTGATATGCTTGTATATTGTACATGGTGAATGTTTCTATAATACAGTCGTGATACTTGTGCTTGGTATCCAAGAAAACTACCAAAGGCGAACTACATCGCTCACGCTTTCCTCAATTGCAGGCCATAAGGCTCAAGTTGCTCATCAGTCAATCGACTAGGCGATTTGACAAACGGATCTTCTCCCTTCATCGTCTTGGGAAACGCAATTACATCCCTCACCGTCGCTGTATCCGTCAACAAAGCCACCAGTCGATCAAAGCCTAACGCAAACCCAGCATGTGGTGGACATCCGGATTCCAACGCTTCGAACAAATGTGCAAAGTCAGCAATCCGCTTGTCCGTCATTTGTAGAACGTCGCTCATGATGAACTTCTGTACAGCGGCGATGTGAATACGCTCGCTGCCGCCTCCGACTTCCACGCCGTTGAGGACGAGGTCGTAGGCTGCGCTCTTGGCTTGGAGAGGGTCGGTGAAGAGAAGTTCGAGGTCGGCTTTTGAGAGCGGTGCTGTGAAGGGATGGTGTGATGCTGCGATACCTGCGGCGCCTTCTTGGCCTGGCTCGCCTTTCTCGGTAGGCTTGAACATGGGGAAATCTGTTACCCAGACGAACTGCAACGATCCTGGATCGCCGAGACGAGGCTTCTCCATTTGTCCTTCTTCGACGAGGAATTTCCAGAGCGCATTTCGGACGTCGCCTATCTTTGTGGACCCAGAGCAATATTGGCCCTTGGGCTTCTCTCGTGCTTGGAAGATGACCAAGTCACCTTGCTCGACGCCCTCGCCTTCTGTCACGAGATCGATAACGTCCTGGAACTCGAAACCTAGCGACGAGAAGCCTTGAAGAGGCGCTTTCCTGTCGCATACGATAATTTGGGGCTTTCCATCGGGGTTGTCGGCTAATGAGCTTGGTAGATTGTCCATAAACTTGGTAACTAGCTTGCGCGCTTCGTTGGGGTCTTCTGTAGAAAGGGGAAAGGTAAAGGCTTCTATTAAAGGATCTTCCAGATGAGTGATCATGCTGACGAATTGCTTGTATGGCTCGAGGTCTGGGAGTGCGTGGATCTAGATATTGTCAGTTACAGTACTGGAAGCGTATCGGAAAACATACCTTGTTAGGGATGCGCAAATCTGGCTTATCGCTTCCGTACGATGATATGCAGTCCTGGAATTTAAGCGTTGTGAATGTATGCGCTACAGGCTCATCTGCTGGACGAGCGCCTTGAGGAATCTCGGACAACACAGGAATGCGCTCTCCACGAATCTCCTGATAGCTATGCGCCGGACGTAGCGCCTCTAGAGCAGACAGAATAATGTAATTCACATCCTGTCTCACCTTTGACGCACCTGCAAATGACCACTCCATATCAAGCTGTGTAAACTCGGGTTGACGATCCGCGCGACTGTCCTCATCACGGAAGCATCGAGCCCACTGCATGTACTTCGAAATACCACTGGCCATGAGCGTCTGCTTATACTGCTGAGGACTCTGGTTAAGTGCATAGGCCTTTCCGCGCTGACGAGTCGGCACCAGGAATTCCCTTGCGCCTTCAGGAGTCGACTTGAACAACGTTGGTGTCTCGATATCCGTGAATCCCTTCTCTTGCAAACCTTTGGTCAACTCTCCCTTAAGCCATGACCTAAACTTGAGTCTCTCTTGCAACTCTTGGTGGAATCGGATTTGGTAGTGGCGCTTCTTGGGAGGGAATTGGACTTCGGGTGTGACGATGAGGTTTTGAGGGACTGTATTAAGAGCTCGAATGTCTTTAAGGTAGACTGTGGTTTTGGATGTCTTGTCGGCTGGTTCCTCGGCTTGACCGCTGACACTGATAACGACGGGACTATATGGAGGGATTTGTGTGAAGAGGGCGTGCGCATTGGCGTCTTTCTTTGCGTCGGAGCATATTTGGATGGTCTCGCCCGAGGGTGTGGTAAGGTCTGCGAATGCGAGCTGCTTGTGGATTGTTCTTCGCTTGCTTAGGAAGCCGACACATTTGTCGCTGTTGTCGAGATCAAGAGGAATGTCGGAGTTGCTGTCTACGCATGTCAGCAAGGTGATCGACTACAGCCGAGGAAACATACACTTATCCCAGGCGCTGAGGATGTCGTTTCGTGCTGGGGCTGCGACAATTGAGCTTTGGGTAAAGCTTCGGGGGAGGCATTGTCGCGTGCGTAGGAGGGCCAAAGGTCTTATGCACGTCCCATGGCGCAATGAAGCGCGGCGGGCGAGAGGGAGTACCATGACGGCGAGTGCAAAGCTATGTCTGAGTCAATTGAGGCATTGTGGAAGTCGATGGTGGGCCGATTTCGATAATTTGAGGTGAGCTTCGGTGGGCCTCGGTGAGCGGCGGGGTGCTTATCGATAAGGCCCACCGTGACTTACACGACTGCAGGTGCTGTATGCGGCCTATTACTCCCTTGCAGTAGTTTGCCAGCCAAGATTGTGAAGTTACACCGTCATGCTCTTCAACACTCAATAAACACTTTCTATCGAAACCTGACAGAAGCCAGCTCGCCGAACAGTAGTTAATTATGGCGGGTAGCGACTCTTTATCGTCTGTAGCATCCAACCCGAGCGTATCAACCCAGGACTGGCCTTTCGACAAAGACAATGACGATACACTAATACCAAGCCTTACCGACGTTTACCGTACCTTTTTTGACGGCAAGGCGACCTGGGAAATGTTCTTGGACAAGGCGAACAAAATACCCTCAGGTCTTTGGCCAGCAGATGCACTGAGTCCGTACACCACTCTAGCCAAAGTCCCCGGCCTGCCAGAACGGCTACCTCGCCGCGATGTGCTATACGGCAGGCCTTCTTGGGAACTGCCCCTCGATATTGGGGGTACATCATTTGAAGAAGGCGATACTAATAGAAGTGTGTCTCTTGTCCACGGTCACCGAGTTATCTTTTCATTGTCGAACGAGTGTCTAATCCGCAGCAATATTTGCCCGGATGCAGCGTCATTCGCCCTAGGTGTCGGTTCAAAGACAACGAATAGCCTCGCAGTACTGGTCATGTGCTGGTCCTACATCCTTTCGGTTCGACTTCTCGAAATGCAAGGTCGTCGAGTGCAATACAGCATGGACCGTTTATGGCCCAGTACATCCCAGTGCCAACACGGACATATTATCAATCTCGAAGGCGCGTCACCCTCACTTATCAGGTGGCTTTGTGCGATCCTTAGCCCCAAAATTGGTTGGAAAGTCAGGGATACAGGAGGATTACCGCCATGGACGACTTGCTTAGCAACAGAAGTCAAGATTTGTATCGAGGCAGCAACTCCAGCTGTAGAAATTCGATCGCCACCAAACTCCTCTGAAGCTACAGAACTTCTCATCGAACTATGTCAGCTGTTTAACTTTAAAACTGATACGACTGACATTGCCCCTGGCTTGGAGCCGATGCAGCCGTACAAAGCATCGTTCTTGGCTACGCTTATGCTCCCATTTTATGACTTTATGCGGCTTGTTCCCTGTCTACCTCCGCCACATCTCACCAGGCAGAGAAATTCCACATTCGACAATGCCGATGAGCAAAGTATTCGGGGGTACTTTGATGACATACAATACTTTATGACTCTCAGCTTATCTCCTCTTTCGATTGGATCCATTCTATGGAGTATCTTTTGGCAACCAGGTATTAATTGCAATCTGGTAAGCCCGTGGCTTGCGTCAGTTTTGGATACGCTAGACCCATTACTCCAGAACAAACAAGTCGAGGTCCTGGTAAAGGTTTTTCTTTCTCGTCGACCTCGAATCGCCGTCTGGTGGGTAGCTCTGTTCATGCTTGGCGATCTGGCTATAGTTGATTGGATCCGAAGATATACAGTAACTATAGAGGAGAAATACGGATTCGGATCACTATCACCACCACATCCGATGGTATCTGCATGGACAGGATGTAAACAGTCATTCTTGGATATCGAAAAAGAGACTATTTACGCAGAACCTGATGATTGGGTGTCTAGAGAAGATCTACTTCGATGCCGTTTTGATCAGAAACTCCAAGATTCAGCCAGCTCAAATTTATCATGGCGGCCCTTTGGATACATGCAAAAGAAACATGTCGAAATCGAAATCTGGCCGCAACTCGAGACCAGGTACAGCCGCAAATATCATTCATTCACGTGGTATGCCAATAAGAATCAGCCAATTTCCGACAAGGGCTTTCGAGTATGCACTGGGCGAACCGTGGCGGACGTGCCCGACAACTTGGAAATAGTCACTTCGCCTGCCGACTGCTGGAAGAGGAGTGGCCACGCTCTCAATGTTCAACCGTCGAAAAAGTCTACTCCTAAGATGATGCATTTTCTGGTAGAAAACGCGATAGGTAATCGTGATTGGGCGATTGCAGATGTGCAAGATCATGAGCAATTCAGTTGGCTGCGTGACTGGGAAGGTCTTTACTTTTGGGACACTCCACTGGTACATGTCGAGAACTTGGTCGTTGCTCCATCATGGTTCCTTGAAGAATGGATTAGAGGTAAATTCCAGTGATGGGACAAATACAATGTAGTAGCATGTCGCGCGAGATTTGGTCACTGTTGGTAAACAGGAATGAACACTCATTTATTGTCGAAAATCGCACCTGTTTTCCGAGCCTGAGTCTGTTTGACAATCATTTGATCTGTTCAACCAATGCCTCAAAGTCAATCAAATCCCAAACCTCTGCAAACTTGCCATCAACAACATGATAAAGAGTAAACTCTGTAATTTCTACCTTGCGTCCAGTAGGCTTGTATCCTCGGAAGTCACCCTTGTGTGTCCCAGTGATTCTAAAGTGTAGCGAAAGATAGTCACCTTCGATGACTAGACGTCGCAATTCCCATTTCCAGTCAGGGAAAGCCACCATCAAAGGTTTGAACTGAGCGACAACGTCATCTGGGTCTAGTGGTTTGTCCATGACATTGAGAGGAGACGTGTAGAAGAATTTCATGCCTTCAAAGTCGTGTGCGTTGCAGCGTTCGAGATATTTCTGGTAGAGAGATCGATACTCTTCGGTTTTAGAAGTGGTTGGCTGTGATGACATGGTGGAGATGATGCAATTTTGTTCGTGATGCGTTTTGAAATAATATCAAGGTAATTGGATATACCGTCCGTTGTAAAAGAAACATGAGATATGTCGCAATATTTATACTTTTCTCACTTGGTGCCGTACAATCTTTTCATCGGCTCTCAATATTCTCACCCAATGACTGCTTGTGCTGATGGATGATTAGACAAGCTTACTGCACTGCTTACATAGGTTTGTCATCAGCTAAGCTTTACTGATATGACAAGATCAAGAGTGAGCACAGTATATAACTATAACAGAAATAAGACGTGAACCTGAAGCATAAGATTCATTGGCGGTGAAATGCCATGAACATTCCCTGGATGGATAGAACGATGCACTTTGCTGCCTGCTGAATAAGATCGTCAGCGATGACAATTCTCAATCTCATAGTATTGATCCGACGGACAAACGTCTAGAAAACAGTCTGCTTCTCATTCTTTATTCTCTCTCGGCTCATACGCCAAATATTGTTCCCGCTCCATGCAAAACCAGTAGCCGTGCTCCCGTTCGTGGCAACAAACACAGTCCATATCCCTCCCAGTTCGCACCAGCTGACACAATATCAGTTTCTGTCGTCAAGAAATGCAACCTCCGCCCCGTCCCTACTCTGCATTGAATTCATAATAGAATCGCTCAAATTCATCACTCATTGACTTGGAGGTAGGGACTTCATCAGAATGTTCAAAGTTGAGTAACTTTACTCCCTCTCCCGTGATGAGAAAGTTGTAGCGGCTCACATTTCCATGCAAAAGTCCCAAATGGTGGACTCTCATGAGGGCTTCTTGGCAAATATCCACATCTTGGGATGAGGCAAATCGTCCCTCAATCTTCTCTAGAAGAAACCCAATGATGCGCCCCTTCTCGTGAATATGACCAAGAAAGGGCGGGGCGAGTCTGTGACCTTCAAGCAACTGATAAGCTCTTGTTTCCCGCTTGATAAGAGGCATCTCCGACTCGGAATGGGCTATCTTGGCAATTATGTTGTGTCCTGGGAAGATCTTTGAGTTTATCGAGACGACTTGAAACGTCCTTTCATAGAACCACTCTCCGGTTTCCAGGTCATGGAGGTCAACTAGACGCCCATGCCATTGTTTTTCGATGGGAGGTCGTTGCTGGTTTGAAACGAATGTGTTCAGATTGCCGGTTGCTTTGTCTCTAGAGATGTGCGCGAATGTCCATCTCTCGCCCTCAGGAAGACGGGGCAAGAACTGAAGAGGGGACCTCAGCGTTTCGCTGTCAAAGGTTCCGGGAGAAACGGTGATCTCTTTGAGTTGACCTCCTATCGAGAGTCGGTAAAGGCTCTCAGATGAGCCGTCGTCACTAGTATTCATGAATAGGATGACCGGCTGCATCCCCAACGGGTTTGCTGGTGCTGGTGCATCGTCGGACATTTCCGTGAATGAATTTTCGAGAATTTCCGGGAGTGTAGGACCGGACATCTTCGAGAGCAAATCAGTCTAAAATCATCAGCTAGATTATATTTGTGCTTCGAGGTTCCCCTTACTTTGCTTTTCTCTTTGCACTAGAGGACGACTAGTGAATACAAGTGACGAATGTAGGAGGCGAGTTTGATGACTCGGCAGTTGTTTCGATTAACGGCGCTTTTCAGCTGATACTGAAATATAGACTGGTCAGCGAATCAGACAGTATTAAGTATGCTGGCTAGTCATGTCCGCCGTGATGCCGCCTCGACGACTCACCTCGTAATTTGGGCAGTAAACAGCCGAAGATATGAACCATCCGCCGAGAATACTCTTTGTTGATGTAGGTGATATGTTGAGGTGGGAGCTGTGTGTCGAGTAAAAGATATATACTGCAGGTCTGGGGCGCAGGAAGTACCTGCCGTGAATGCTACCACCTTACTCGAAGTACATTGAATCTTGGCAGCTGCGTAGCAGTGGCCTGTCTCTTACAGGAGGGTCACAAAGCAAAAACGCCCGGCTTCTATTGGCCTAATTAACTCTGCTTAATAAGAAATCTCAATCGATATTTATCGATTCTCGTGGTCCGTTTAGTACAAACCCGCTCCTGTTCTTACTCCGCAAACGTGGGCAGGTCATTTTCCCATCAGCACCGAAAGAAGGCCGATATCTCTTTTGTCGCCAAGAACCGCTAGGCCAAGTGCTTGAAACAAAGGCCTCCATTACCTACCTAGACAGCGAGGCACTAGGATACCTGCCTCTTTGCAACCTTGATCCAACCAGTTCTTCTCGGCGGCCTCGGAATGTGCACTCTGAAGTACATTACGTACACATGTGGTTGCAAAAAGGAGGGAGAGTTCATACAATGCCAGGCGCGACAGGGAACCAACGTCAAATGCCATCCACTGGTCAAAGAATTGGGCAAGAATGCGACGAACAATTGCCCTAGTCACCTGGTCAAGCCAGACGCGGGAGTGAAATACACGGACCAAAACGTAAAGCTCCAGGAAGGATAACTCACGGCTTGCGAATCGTGGAGCTGTACAATGCAGCAGGGATTAGAAATGAAGATGATGCATTTTGTTTGTGAGTATGTCTCTGCCCAACGATCCTAGTCCTAACATAACCTTTCAAGAAGAGACTGATGTTGTCCTGAACTACCCAGATGCACCTAAGACAAGGCCCCGAGAGGACATGGGGCTCTGGTCCCTAGCCTTGCTGGGAAACATGCTCTAGTTACAGAGCATCAGCAAGCATATTCAATATCTTCGTCACTCCCGTTTGCTGAAGCGGCCGCCTTTTTCAACACTTTCTGGCAACTTAGGCGGCCTCTTGTTGCCTTGGTCGCTCGTTTCCCACAGTGACTGAGCCTGTTCACACCATCGAAAGTGTTCCAAAAAGCCATCCCTGGCATATAGCTTTCGAGTTTTGTCTGCCTGCCTGGTCCTAGATCCGATGATGCGTTTTTCGAGAGCAAGTTGACATCCAGCACACGATATTCCATGCTCGACATTGCCAGTTGTTTCATCGTAGTACGGAAGCGCGCAGGATCCCATGTAATTGAATCTTCTACTTCGTACAAAGCTGCATTCGGGTGGGACTTGGGGGTTGCGAATTTTACTACCCTGGTGAATAGAAGCGACGACAGTGCGGAGCTCGAACATAGATTCACCCATCGTATACATCCCAGGCAAGGTCTTGAATGACCTCAGTTGGGCCGACTCGGATTCTCTGAGGCCGAATCGCTCTCCCACGTAGTCAAGAGTATCCACCTGCATCTCCGGCGCATCTCTGAGGCATTGGAAACAGCATCGCTTCCAGGTCAGGAGGGACGTGAATCCGCCGAAGTCGCCGCACAAACTACAGTGCTTGGTGCATAGTGCGTTGTGGAAGTCGGGTAGGGAAACATTGGTAGCAAGTCGTGTCCGTAGCAAGGCGCAGAAGAGGTTCAGCCCATGTGAAACTATCGTCTGACAGTTTTTGAGAGAGTCTACAGCCTGCCTCGATTTGCGATTTGTTTGTCGAAACCTGAACAAAGACTGTATATCAAGACGGAATAAGATGTCGTCCAGGAGTTCGGTTGGCAACTGATCGAGATAGCCAAGTCCCGCACTCGAATTCTGCTGGAAGGATGTTGCTATCGATGAACGGATATCGGCGTGTTCACGAGGTGAGAACCAGATCACAGAAAGAGGGAAGTCCCTGCGGTGGTAGGTGACGGTTCTAAGAATGGCATCAGCCTGTTTTGGATCGAACTTGTACTCTGTGGCGGATATATAACCGCGAGGCATGGAGTGAGTCATCTCCGAAAGGATCGGTCGTTTGCGTCAAAATGAGTGTTGGTGGACGTTGCTGGTGAGGCGTTCAAGATATGAGTGAGGCCTCAAGACTGGTGGGCCTGTGGGTGCCTGGTGACTGCAGAGCACTGTAAGGCTGACTACCTAGGCAGTGGGTACCAGAGATTTTGGCATCCGAGATTTATGACATAACAATAAACAGTCTCAAGGGCTAACCCAAGTAGCATAAATTGAGATATTTATTTCGTCTTTTGTGCTCCTGGCAACCAAGTTTTGTGATAACCTGAAGGGTGATAACGGCCGCGGCACAAATCCAACCTATTGGGTGACCAATTAGAGGGTTGTATCTACAGGCGTTACCGGCGTTCCAAGCTCTAGAAAGATTACCTAACCAACCAGTAATAAATCCACTACGCAGTGATGATTAGGTGCAGTATTAGTGGACCTTCCACTAGAAGTGCAAGAACTCTCATGATGCCAGTTTTAACATATCAAATAAATCGTAGATATCGTTACCACTCACATGCTGCCGTGTCTGGCTCATATACCCTATTGTTGATATGTTCAGTCCTTCCAAAATCTTGCGTCAGAAATTGGAAGCCTGGAATTAAAGCCACTTAGATGATTGTGGAAAAGGTGAATTGGGATGGCCAAGACTAATAAGCAGCCGTGTGTCACCTCATTTCGTGATTTCTTGATAGAGTTTAATTAAACCAAGACACGGTGAGACGTTGGCTTCTGCCAAGATAACCCAATTCATGGATATTCTCTGATGCAACGCGGGGAAGCTAATGTTTGTCTGGCAGGTCGATCCTATGCACAAACAATACGGAACGACACCCGGCTATATTCCGTCCCGTTCCTTGGGATCAAATGTTTATCTGCCAGAGCCAACCATACCTAACGATAGAGTTGATTCAGATCTGCCCCAAATTGTTCCCACTTCCTTCGATTCGCCTCAAAAGGCTGGGTTACAGTACATATCGCCGCAGCGAACTATAGCAGATCATTGCTTCAAACTGAAGTAGATGCAGATAGTAAAAGGCAATGTAACGCTCGATCGGCCAGTCCGTTGTTGTTTCTTCCATAGTAGGACAAGATGGCCAGTCGTGGAGAAACACAAGCCAAGTAAGCCACAGACGGAATCGAGTCCGAATGTGGTAACTAACGGATATAACGTTTTGGTAAAAAGGTGGCACAACTCAATTGACGACAAGGTTCTTATCTATTGTCTGGGGGTTAAAAGACTAGCCTTTGTTTTTTACCCCAGACATTACAAAAGAACCGGTGAGAATATATGGGACCGAGATATCTACGGGGCAAACTAGTCAGTATCTAGATAAACGATTGAGTTGATTAATCATAAGTTTTGAGCGGTGGATGTGGCGATGGTGTAATGTTCTAACTAGGTCGGGAGGGCGGGAACGAATAAGCTTGAATGATGCTTATTATTACACTTAATGGCTAATCAATCGCGTGCTATCAAAAGACCCGCCAAGTTTATGGACCTGCCCGTTATCAACATAGTCGAGAGCGAGTCAAAAGTTCCCTGACGAGGTGTGATTTGAGTCGGCGCTAGTTCCTACAAGAGGCAGTTCCTGCGGGGGACAAGACCGGACGCCAAGATTCGATCGCCATATTCATCCCTGGAACTTCCTTTTCGGGTTGAGCGCCGTAATCGGAGTTTGTTAATGATTGGTGCATTCGTTTCTTGTACTATGCAGAAGTGCCGTGCAGTCATTTCCTATCACCAAACAGAAGCATAGCCTGTTTGCCTGGGTTATTTTCTGGGCCTTGGTATGCTTGACCTGCAGTCCCTGGTATACTCTTTCCCAACAACAGAGATGGAAGAGACATGATCTGCGCCTATAAATATCAATCCACTTCCACCATCAACAATCCCTCCTCACCTTACCTCCTCACTCCTCTCCTCAACCTCGTCCTCCGTCAACATGAAGTACTCTACCGTCCTTGCCTTGGCTGGCCTTGCCAGCGCTTCTACCTCCAAGAAGCCGCTCGTCAACGAGCTCAAGCTCCAAAAGGACATCACCCTCAAGGGTCTCATGGCTGGCGCTCAAAAGCTCCAGGACATTGCAAATGCCAACGACGACACCCGTGTCTTTGGAGGCAAGGGTCACAACGCCACAGTCGACTACCTCTACAACACCCTCAAGTCCCTCAACTACTACAATGTCAAGAAGCAGCCCTTCACTGAGCTGTACTCTGCCGGTACCGCCTCCCTCAAGGCTGACGGTGATGATATTGCTGCCTCTATCATGACCTACACCCCCGCTGGTGAGGCTTCTGGTCCTCTCGTTGTTGCCTCCAACCTCGGATGTGAGGCCAGCGATTTCCCCGCCGAGTCTACTGGCAAGGTTGTCCTTGTTAAGCGAGGAGAGTGTGCTTTCGCTGCCAAGTCTACCAACGGAAAGGCTGCCGGCGCTGCTGGTGTCATCGTCTACAACAACGTTGCTGGCGAATTGAGCGGTACTCTTGGTGAGGCCTTTGGCAACTATGCCCCCATTGTTGGCATTAGCCTTGAGGATGGTGAGGCTATCCTCGCCAAGGTTGAAGCCGGCGAGGTCAACGTTGACCTCAAGGTCGACGCTACCGTCGAGAACCGCGTTACCTTTAACGTCATTGCTGAGACCAAGGAAGGTGACCACGACAATGTCCTTGTCGTTGGTGGACACTCCGACTCTGTGGCTGCTGGCCCCGGTATCAAGTAAGTTTACCCGCTTTGAATTTTGAATTTTTACTAACAACTCCAAGCGACGATGGTTCTGGTATCATTGGTATCCTCAACGTTGCCAAGGCTCTCACCAAGTACCGCGTCAAGAACGCCGTCCGCTTTGGTTTCTGGAGTGCTGAGGAGTTTGGTCTCTTGGGATCTTACGCCTACATGAAGAGCATCAACAGCTCCGACACTGAGATCGCCAAGATCCGTGCCTACCTCAACTTTGACATGATTGCCAGCCCCAACTATGTCTATGGTATCTACGACGGTGATGGTGATGCTTTCAACCTGACCGGCCCTGCTGGCTCCGACGCCATCGAGAAGGACTTTGAGAAGTTCTTCAAGACCAAGCGTCTCGCTTCCGTTCCTTCCGAGTTCAGTGGTCGCTCCGATTACGCCGCTTTCATCGAGAACGGCATTCCCTCTGGTGGTCTTTTCACCGGTGCTGAGCAGCTCAAGACTGAGGAGGAGGCCAAGAAGTTTGGCGGTGAGGCTGGTGTTGCTTACGATATCAACTACCACAAGGCTGGTGACACCATCGACAACCTCAACAAGGAGGCTTTCCTCGTCAACACCCAGGCCATTGCCAACTCTGTTGCCAAGTACGCCAAGAGCTTCAAGGGTATTCCCCAGGTGAACCACCTCACCCGACGAAGGGACGCCGACCACGCCCAGATTTTCAAGCGCACTAGCGCTCACACCCACGCCCACGGTGGTCCTTGTGGTGCTGTTGAGGTTTAAACAAAATAATTACATGTACTATGAGAGATGATAGTTGGATAAGGTTTTGGACCAGTTATGTAGAATATGTAAAAGCATGAGAAGACGAGTTACGAGACGAATATAATACCATTTACAATTAAATATCAGTTTCTTGACATTTAAATATCGACATATTGACATCAAACAACACTTACTTGACTGTGATTAATAAGCAGACGTTGGGCGAAGAGACACTTTGCTTACGCTGACATCATTCCAAAGTTGACTCTTACAACTGCAAAATGGAGCAGACATTCTTTTTCGTGGATGGCTTACAGGCCGATAAGAAATCCAAAAGGCTCATGCGCCAACATGTTATGAAAGGGAAAAATGCAGGCAAAACTTTTCACCGACCGTCGAGAACCAGTCAAGTTGTTCGGCATCACACCATGGAGAGAATAGCACGACCTATTGGTACTCAATTTAGCACCTTTCCTTTTCCTGTACCAGTAACCAAGGTTGCTAGTAAAGCCGTGCACGACTGTGAGTTATGCTCCTCGTTTACTACTATCACTGACGTTTTAGTCTTTACTCTGACCATCAACTTGATTTATCCGACGCAACTGGGATTTGATATCGAACAGCACAAGATGAGGTGGCTGGAAATTATGTTTGTCAACAAATCTGGTACTGAAGCCCTCAAACTTATTAGTGTGTACTAATAGTGACAGCATATGATTGCTCTTTGGCTTTAATACAATCATCGAATGAGACATATCTCGGCGCTGGCTACAGCTGCTCAAACTCGCTTTCGTGTCTGTCTCAAACTCTAGATCAACTGGCGAAGCGACTATCAACCAACGAGGCTTTGTCTGATCATACACTTTCTATTGTCATGGCGCTTGTCAGCCACGAGTCAGCAGCAGGACACTACGTCGAAGCCGAGGCTCACAGGAAGGGTATGAAAAAGATTATTGACCTCCGTGGGGGCCTGGAGAGGATAGAAGATGGCGCTGTAGCATGCAAAACCTGCCGGTGAGTTTTTTGAGAGACTAAACTGTGTAAGTTTATCGCACTGACTGCTGAAAGGACTGATATTCTGTTCGCTCTGCAACAAGGCCGTCACCCAATCTTCCATCGCGACAGAATGAGCGAAGTTGAAAAGTCTTTATCATCCCGAGGCTTTACTTTACAAAGCACAGAAACTAATCACTTTCTATCGGCTCAACCTGTCCTGAAACAAGCTTTTTCCGATATGATAGGAGTCTGCGACTTATTCAACAAGCACATCGACGAAAAGCCCCTTGATCTAATCGAATTCCAAGACATTTTGATATCTGTCTCGTACAGACTCCTACAGTTAAGGACACTGGATGAATCCAGGCTCATCCACGACATTGATTCAGCACATCATATTGGATTATTGGTGTTTATGATGTCAATGTTTTGGAACAATCATCAAAAGCGTCTTGCCAAGCCTGGGCTGATAGCAGCTTGTATTAAACAAGCTTTGGAGATGGTAGGCGATCGTAATGCTGAGTTTGTCTTTTGGTTGTTAGTTTTAGGGGGAATCTCTGTTTCTGGGAAAGAGGATCAGGAGTGGGCAGTTATGAGATTGCGTGAGGCAGCACAAGAGCTTGATGTCGTGACGTGGGATGATGCACGAAACTGCTTGCTCAAGTTTCCTTGGATGAGCGCTGTTCACGATGCATCAGGGCGAACGCTGTGGAACAAGGTACGGAGTTTGGATGTGGAGATAAACGACGGAGTTACGGCCAAAGCATAGCCTTAATTTTAAGATATTGTTAATTCCGGTAGAGTTTCCTGTTCTTTGATATTCGTGACACGCAGCCAATGGGAACTCGTTGACTTGATGTATGACCTTTAACCAGATCGAGTAACAAGTCTCTCATTGGACAATCTTTCACATCAAGCTGGGTTTCCGAATTGGGTAGCAAGTCTCCTATTGGTTAAGACAAGTCGCATCAATAGCTACAAGTATTAACAAGAGAATCAAGTCGAAGCATAAGTAGAGATAATTCCCTGTGTTAAAAGACTGTACATTCAAACAATTAAGACACAGCTTTATAAAGCACATTCTTACTACCTTTTTGAAGTTACTGTCTCATCACGATTCTACCTCCTCATACCTGTTCCGAAGACACCCCTTCATCATGCCTTCTACTACACACTCAGAGTTTGGAGCTCACACTGAGGCCATCGATGTTGCTAAAGCTTTTTCTGATGGTATTCGTGGTAAAACTATTCTCATCACCGGCGTCAACCGCGGTGGTATTGGGTTCTCAACTGCCCATGCATTTGTAAGTCAGTATCTCTGTATAACAACTTAACCTAACACATCAAGTCCACGCAAGACCCGGCTCTTGTAATCGTCGCCAGCCGCACCGCATCCAAGGCAAATGATAGCATCAATGCACTTAAGGCTGAGTTTCCAAACGTCAACTACCGCTTTCTTGAGGTAGACCTCTCCAGCCAAAAATCTGTTCGAAAAGCAGCTGAAGAAGTCCTATCGTGGTCTGATGTCCCAGCTATTGATCTGGTTATCAATAGCGCCGCCGTCATGGGTATTCAGGAACGTACCCTGACTGAAGACGGACTCGAGATACACCTCGCCACAAACCATATCGGACACTGGCTTCTCTCATGCCTCATCATGCCCAAGCTCATCAAGGCAGCAGGGGGTAAACCAAAAGGATCTGTCAGAATTGTCAATATCAGCTCTGCTTCGCCAATGACATCCACCATGCGCTGGAGTGACATGAACTTTGACAAAAAGAACAAAGACCTTCCTCAAGACGAACAGCCAATGTACCAAGTTATGAAACTCTGGGGTTACGCCGATGCTGAAGATGTCGCATATATTCCCCTCGACGGCTACTCGCGCAGCAAAGTCGCCAATGTCCTGTTTGGTATCGGTGCAACTAGACGTCTTTTCAACAAGTACGGCATCTTGTCACTCGCAGCTCATCCAGGTGTTATTTGGGGCACGGAGCTTGGCAGAAACTTCCCGCAGGAAACAATTGACGCCGCAAAGAAAATGGGCGAAATGGGCCTCTACACTCTCAAATCCTTGGGGGCAGGAGCCTCTACAGGTCTTGTCGCAGCTCTGGATCCGGAGTTGGCCGTGGGTGTAGGAGAGGGAGACGGAAATCATGGATCTTATCTTGCAGATTGTCAGATCATCGATGGAGCGAAGCCACTTGCCGTTTCGAGTAGTGAGGCTGAGAAATTATGGGAGTTTTCGGAAAAGGCGACTGGGAGTGAGTTTAAGTGGTGAGAGTTGCCAAGATGAGATGAGTCAATATTTTTGTATCGTATGAGAATGCAGATTTTCCATCTTGTTGTCAATCTTTGACAAGAGAGGCAGCCAGAGTTTGTCCATCTGAATAATCGCAGGTAATGTGATAGTGGTTGCAGGATTTGAAACAGGCTTCTTTCTGAAACGAACCTGACGTTTATTATATCTATTTCGTCTCAACTATCAGACGAACTCCGACGTTTTAATTTATTTTAAAACCTTGTCTGTTTTACGATGACGGACATTGCCACGACAGTTTCGTTTGTGTTTTATTACAACTATTTATGATCAACTGTCATCTCATCAACTCGGCTAATCGTTTCTTATCGATTGCAGATCAGGGTGCGGATCATCCTTTAGCCTACTTTGTTGGGTTAGTTCTGACAATGGTCAACAGGCTAATACACAACATACATACTCTCAAACCGGATATATCACTATTATATCGTCAGACTATCTCATCTGATCTTTTTCTTTTTAGCTAGGGATCAAGTTCCTGATATCGGCTGACCAATCATACTCTCAACCCTGGTTCTCGATAACCAACAAATGTCTATTCCTCCCCAACAGAAACCACCCTCATCCTTGCAATGCTAGAGCAAAAGAGGTATAGAGCCGAGTGTTTTACCCCGCGTTTTAATTGACGGTAGAAACTCGCACACCCAAAGAGAAATTCCAACGCCTTTTTCCATTCCCTTTTTTTTTTCACCTGCCAAAAACTGACTGACAGTTACCAACAAACCAACCAACCCATACGGAAAACCTAATCTTGCTTAGTGTCCAATTTAGATACTCTTCTTCTCTTTTAGGGTTGCCAAGTTTAGAGGGGCTTCTTATATCTGGTTCCTGACCAGGTTCAAAAAAGAGTCGAGTTTTTATTTAACTGGTCGACGTCGACGCGCCCCTTTTTTTTTCACAACTCGTTCATTTACTCACTCACCAAACTCTCACTCACAACAGTGGATTCACAATTCAAAGAACATACCTTCACCTCCCTTTTTGAGTCTGTTATAGCAGGGTACTAGTACTATGTCTGCGTCTCCACCTAGCGGCTCGTCAAAGAGACGGGTTCGCACAGAAGCTCAGATGAGCCAGAAGCGACTGGCCGACCGCGTCAAGCACAGAGAGAATCGACAAGAGCACAAGTTACGCATGGAGAGAATGGAAGCGGATATTGCGCAGATCAGAAGGAATCTCGATACTGTATCTGCGCAATTACGAACACTGCCTCAGATTGGAGCCGACTTGATGGCCTCGCAGCAGCAGCAACAACAACAACAACAAAGACCTCCTCAAAGACAAACTAGCAACTTTCCTGGCCATCCCCCCGGTGAAGCTTACGAAATGGATACTAGCACAAACGTCGACGGAACCCCGGACTTCCCCGCGCGATCTGCACCCAACGGTCCGGGTAGAGCCTCGCCTCGTGCAGAACACGACATGCCAATGCCACCTGCCGAGGTCATGTCAAGTTTATTCCCTGCACCATCTCACGTCGATTGTCGATGTGGAGTGCAGCATCACTCGCAGGCCGATTGTTTAGAGTATCGCAGTTTCGCCATCCTTTACGAAACCCATGCTGCGTTTCCCCAGGATCCTCTGCATGCCAGATCCCTGCCTAGGAACCCTTCGTTACCTAATATGACGCTTCACTCGTACGGCGACAACGCTGTCACATGCTTTCTCACGTCTTTTCTCAAGGGTTTCGAGATGGCCAGTGTGGAGACTTTGTTTGGGGTTTATTTCTTCGCCTATCGCCTTATGAGGGTATGTATTCCTTCATGTCTGTCAGTCACAAACTAACGATTATAGTGGCGCTTACATCCTGATCCTATGACACTCAAGGACGTGCCGCCGTGGCTTCTCCCAACCGAGGTTCAGAATACATATCCTCACCCCGTGAGCATTGATTACATCCCTTGGCCCGACCTTCGCGACTTTCTCTGTACGAATCCACGCATTAAATCTCGGCATTCTGTCAAGATGTATCTCGAGTCTTTGCAACTGAAATGGCCGCCAGGGTGTTCGCTCATGACCATGGAAGGTGGTCAGGTTTGCGTTAGTCCTGAATTCGAGGCTATTGCATGTGATTTGAATAATTGGAAGCTAGGGCCTCCCTGGCTAGACGCTTTTCCACGTTTGGTTTCACTGGTGCATCCTTAGTGTTAAACAGGCGGGTTGCAAAAGGACAGGGACTTAAGTAGATCAGACAAAAATACCAGCATGCCATTGAGCTAAAGTCACCCAAGCTGATCTAGTATTCGCATAAACGACTAAACTGGTCTTGACCTGGGTTACCTGTTGAGATAGAATAAATTCAAAGGAGTGTCACATAGCAAATTCAGTTACGAATGCAAAGTAGTCGGTCAAATTTCATGCCATTATAAAAGAGTCAGCGCGACTCCCGACAAAGAATTACTCTATTAAATACACATGGAACACACGTCGATTCCTCTGAGAACTACTTCTATTCTGTTGGCCTTGGGCTGGTTGTACAATCCCACTCAACTCTGGGTTAAGTACCGGTTCAATCAGTGCCGGTACATCTTTTTCGATTCCTCGGTTCAACGTCCTGCGCTGAGCCTCATTTTCCATTGCATCGGTCTTGGATTGTTCGCAGCAGCTTCCTCAACGCTTGGATATCTGGCCCTTTAGCCTTAGCCAGTGACTCCTCTGGCCCTCCGGGTATGTAAGGTGGCTCGGGCCAACGCCCTGAAAACGCCAGATATCGCAACTCCATCTCACCGGGGAACTGTGATGTATCATCGTGTCGAAAGTGCGCTGACCAGGGCTTCCTGTCAAAACTGAAATCTTTCAATAAGGGAAGTCTTTCGTGAACGCTGTCGAATATTGTGTCCCATCTAAGGATGTTTTCATACCAGCCAGGCTTAACGTGTCGAACCCGGTCCAATGGGAGAGTGTTCGAAACTTCAATTGACCACCAACCCTGTAAGTCAACCTTCCAGAGGTCAAACTCGGGCTGCTGAACAAGGCAATGGGTAGCAATAGTGCAGTTGTGAAGATGCAGAGCCGTGAGAGATGTCTGTTTCAGAACCCATTCGAATTGATCTTCACGTAGAATGTCAAGACCATCCAGCGTGAGAGTCCTCAACCGTGGGAATGTCAGCCCCTTTCCGTTGAATTCTCCAGGGATACTCCCCCAGTGTTTGCCAGAGATTGTCAATTCGACAAGCTGGTGTGCTACCGATGGTAAAAGCATGTTTTGTAGAAAACGAGGGAACTCTCTCAATTCCTCCCGGTGAATCAGATCAGGCCGCTCTTCGTCAGGATCCCATTTTTCATAGTTTTCAGAGAGAATCTTGATGTGGAGTCGTTGGATGTTGTGGAAAAGATCGTCTGCGATATCTTTGGGTAATGCCACGTTTTGTAGATTTTCTAAGACCATTTCGCGAATCTTAGTCGTGTTGGGGCGCGAAGCTCGTTCTTTTATGGCTCGAATAACGGATCTGAGTGTATGGAAACGTGTGGTAGCTGTTTCGGGTTCGAAAATATAGTGCGAATCGGCAGGAGGTTCTTCATTCACATTTGGCCCGATGCAAGATTCGGTGAAGCGTACCTCAATGGCGTTTAGGTTTGGCAGGTCGCAGATTCTGTTTATGGCTGACTCGAATCCTGGCCATTTCCCATGTTCCGCCCACGATGCAGGCCAATCGTCGTACGAGATTCCGCCCCTGTAATGCTCTTGACCAGATTCGATCGCGACTCGGCGAGCAGCTTTCCTGACTGACAAGACATCAATAAGTTCTTGCCAATTAGTGAAATCGTCGACGATGTCCTCTGTGCTATGGTATAGTGTTACGGTATGGAACATATGCTTGATTGCTATTTCGTTCCAGAGGCGACAAACCAGGCGAACTCGAGCGACATCGCGAAGGCAACCAATTTGGAGGCGGTGTTTTTGATTTTGTGTAGGAATATGGCCGATAATCTCGCTCAAAACCTCGTTTGGGAGGATTGGCAGCATTTTGGTTTGCGAGATGTAAGGGCAAAGAGAATGTGCACTGAGAAGAAACAGCACGATGATGTTTTGGCAGAAGGAAGGTGCGCTCACAAGATATGTGGGGCTCTGAACGTGATTAAGTGTCGATAGGCAACCACGGTTTGTTAAACAAACACAAACATAAACACAAACTCTTCATCATGAGTGATCACCTCATATTACGAGTGAGATAATCTGAAAAGGTTTTAAAGAAACCAATGCGGATAAGCTGTCCCTGTTGCGTGAGTACTGAGCAATCCTTTCGCTCAAATCGATCAACTCTAAAATTCTCTAAAATAGGATTTCGCGGTCAGTTAGCTGCTGGAAGACTCTTTCTAAATTTCTGGCAGGTGGAATTCATTCTTGAGAAGATCTTTCGCTCGAGTCATTCAGATCGTGGTTTTCATCGATAACGTGTACCAGAACCACTCCACCACCATTCTCGAAGCGCTGGAGACTTTCTCTGACGTCGCCAATCTTGATCGACACGAGTTACCATTAGCTGCAAGACCTGCTCGTTGGCATGATGTTGGTCGTTGAGTTATAGCTCACGGCTACGTGCTAAATTCTGCCGTCTTTGACCACTTACCCTGAGCCCAGAAATCATCTGGCCTGCACGTAAAGTCGTACCCCTTTCTTTAATGCATCAAGAACTAGTCTAACTTGTTCGCTACTGACACCGCTACTATGGTCCGAACAGAGACGCGAGCCCGAACACTTGAGGAGAGATTTCCCAAGGAGAGATATCCCAACGGTCCACCTAAGGTTTACCTGCCACCTATGCAGATAATAACACCAAACAATCGTATCTTCGTTGATTATAATGGCAAACAAGCCTTAATGTCATGGGAAAACCTGGAAAACAATTGTCCCTTACCACCTCTTGCTTCCTGGGCGTTTTACATGGTCCACCCGCATGCAACGCCTGACTTTGATGGCTGTGCATTTTTCAATAAGCTAGTGGGCAGTACATACGACAACAGGGGCTCCTTTCGATACGAGTTTTTCTTCCTTCCTGGGGCCACGGCATAGGAGTGCCATGCGCATTACGTTGCCGAAATCAAGTCTCGAGGCACCATCTGGGACCAGATCGCCAAGGTCAAAACAGCCATGGAGCTGAAGGGAAAAGAAGGCGCGGAAATGATACGACGTGGACCAGAATTCCAATATTCGCCTTCCGATCTAGATGATGTTGGGAACGGCCGACTTCCTGGATTGGTTGTACCAGACATCGGCGAAAACTACACCAAGTTTTATGGCAACTGGTTCTTTATGTTTGCTGATGCAAATCTTGATTGTAGTGGTCCCGAGGGCCTGAAACGTGAGATGTACGTTGTCGAATTTGATCCTGTTCCCGTGGAAATAGATATTGACTCAGGCGACACCTTTGACCCGATGCAACATCCAATTTACTCGCGACGGATGGGACCTAGGGGAGATGATGAGCAGGAGAAGGGTCTTGTTGCCTTCATGAATTCCAGGACGGCTGCATACTGGCAGCGTGAGGCTTATGACGCGACCAGTGATGCTCTGAAGTTGGGTTGGAAGTCTTGGTAGCACGAAAGAGAAGTAACATGCAATCAATAACTTCTTCTTATTTGTCCTATCTCAGTGGTTGTGCATCATTTTTACGTTCTGGAAGTGACTTCGTCCCTGTTTGTGGCTAGTTCCTTTTCGTTCTATACTTAATATTGATCGATGGCATGCATAATTATCCTTACATCCAGATTACCCATGTATTAGAAACATTATCGAGTTTTATACATCCATATACCTACATGCCGTTCAACGTACGAAACCAGATCTCTGCAACTTGTGCAACCTACAGTAAGGGGCGATTTGCTCAAATGAAAGCTACTGTATTTATCTTTGTCATTGATGCAATGGCAGAGCAGCTTTCTACTTCATACTCTATGCAGCAAAGACTCCACATTGCCACAAGTCTAGCACCAGTCTTCCTCAACTACCACCTAAGGCCCTGCAACACACGCCGGCGTGTTAGGCCAAAGGTTGCTACAGTCACTTTTAACCGCAGGGTTCCATTTGTAAAACTGCTTCAAGGTAATCTTCTGATAGTCCAAGATACCCTGACAGGTTGTGGTAGACTTGACTGGGTGAAACTTGGTACGCCCATCAATCGTACCTTCTTGTATGGGAGAAGGTGTGATAATTCCACCAGCAGTTTTGGTAGGAGTAGACTGCGAGACTGGTCCTTCGATAACACCAACACAAACCGAAGAACCCAACTGAAGGTTGCTGCATTTAGCGTCGATTCCGGGGTTCCATTTTAGGAGATCCGCCATGGTAATCTTATCGTAATCTACAATACCCTGACAGGTTGTCGTACTCTTTATGGCGTGGAACTTATTGCAGTCTGATACCATGCCGGATTGGATAGCTGGAGGCGTTGAGATCCCGTTACTAGTAGTGGTAGTCGATGGTTTAGCTGATACAGGCTGTGAGGTCGAGTCGATGACACCGGCGCATGCATTGGCACCCAGCGACAAGTTGGACCAGTCAGATTTGACGCCTGGATTTCACTTGAAAACAATCCGATATAGAAATCTTGTGATAGTCTGCGATGCCCTGGCAAGTTGTTGTGGTCTTTATAGGATGAAATTTGTTACAATGTTTTACTTTCATATCACAGATCAGCTCAACGCACATGTTCACTTAATCAAATACAATACTGTTATATTGAATTTTATTCATTCTATCGAAGATCATTAAAGGTCTCCTCGCCCCTGGGAAGATGGCTTGTGGGTAAGCCATTTACCGATGGGAAAACTACACACCGAGGAACTTCCACATCTGGACCAAGCTTGAGGGACACCACTGGGACTGGTACTGGATCGGGACGTTCCAGGTCCATAGAGTCCCTAGTTCCACTATGGCCCAAGTCTCTCGGACGGGGGGAATGCTCCCCGTTGTCTGACGACTGGGTATTGTGCTCAGAATTGGTATCACCGTGCTCACTAGGAGGCCCATCGTTGGCGCCCAGTTCCGGACTAGGAGTTGCCGGGGCTGGTGGCCCGTCAGATGACTCCTGATGCATCGTCAACGTAGCATTGGCACTCTCGGCCAAGCTATTGTTGGAAGAGATTGGTTCTTCCACTCTGCGATCTTGTTGCCGTAGCGTCTGGATCAGTTCTCTGATCGTCCCGTCCCGTTGCTCAACCCTTTGGATCATTTGCTCGACTGTATGTGTCAGGTTCACGATTGTGCGGTCTTGTTGCTCTCTGGCCTCGGTCAGTTGCTCGACTTTCTGGGTCAGGTTCACGATTGTGCGGTCTTGTTGCTCTCTGGCCTGGGTCAGTCGCTCAACCTTCTGGGTCAGTTCGCCGAACTGAGCCTGTGTATGTGTTGCAGCTCGGAAACTCGACCATAGCGTCTCAGGTTGACCAATTTGGCTCAAAGGAAGACCTGATGCCTGAAGAGTAGGCATATCAGCGGGAGAGATTTGGAGACTTTCAGGCGATAGCGAAGCGGTTCGCTCCCTAGTACCTCTGTTTCGCATGGTGAGGGGAAGAAGCTGTTTTCGGCTGCCTTTTGATAGACTAGTCCTCTGTTGTGAGTGATCAGCCCCAACCTCTTGGATGAAGTCAGAATCATCATCAAGCTCAGTCTCATCACCAGAGCTCGGCTCTCTCTCAGAGCCCTGCACTTCGGAGTTTCTGATCTCAACTAGGCATTCGCGGATGACCTGCCTGTGAGCACGCTCAAAGTACAGATACACTTCTTCATGCGAAGGAAGCTGGTGACCCCCCTTTTCAGCGCGCCTGTAGCTTTCGAGAGCTTCGGTCGCGGTGCAAGTAAACTCTCATGGTATGGTGGCCATTGCATAGTTTCAATGGCCCTCTGCACATTCTTCAAGTCATTCAAAGTGAGAGGAAGGACATCTATGCCAAGTTGGGTCTCGATAACGTCCCCGTCGGGTGGAGCTTCACTAGTCGTAGCCGATACTGTTTCGCCAAGGTGGCACAAGAAGTCTGACATCAGCGTCGGTGCTTTCCCCTTTGCTTGTACCTTGTCTCTTGCCACCTTATGCAGGTAGTGTAAGGATCGGGCGAAGCCTGATCTTCTGCCTCGGACGGCACTGCGAATGGTTTCAGAAATCGCCGGGCATCGTGGCCAATTTGGGTCTCCAAAGGCCCATTGTGAGGAATCCTCGACGCGTGTCATAACCGCGTACTGCAGAGCCAGGATGATCCTCGCTGTCCCGGACTGCATGTAAGGATGCACGAGTATCGGAGAAAGCGCATCTGCGAAGTTTTGTGAGTAGAGATACTCGTATCCGGGATCAGATTTAGCCGCTGCATCTGGGACGTGTCGTAACCGATTTATAGGGGAAATGAGCCACACTGGGCTACATCTGTGAAGATGAAGGCATAGCTTCCACATATTCGTAATCCAGGTGCGTGGAATTTGCCTCATGAAACGTGTCGCTTTTTTCATGTTTGACTTGGCCCATATTCTCTGGGCCTCGGCCTCATCCTCAGCCGTCCAGTCGCGGCTTGGAGGTTTATGGACGTACCCGACGAGCTTGTCGATTTCGTTGGCCTTAAAAGGAGGTTTGTCTCTGACCAAACGCTGCGCGGCTTCCTTGGCGACTTGGTTTTGAGGGGCCTCCGCCGTAGGCCGCCGTCTTTTGCGTCCTTGTACTTGACTCATCGTTTCTGTTTTCAAATAAAAGGTTTCGTGTTTCTTTATTTGAAGGTTGTTGATGCTGTTGTTGATAGCATGCGAGGAATTTTACAGTCGGTCGATTGAAAACGACAGGAAAAGGAAATTTTGGGCTACAGGTTGCCAGCCGTCACCAGCTGCCAGGCAACTACCTAATGATAAGTTTTCTATCTTTAATTACACTTTTTAAGTATTATAACTCCAGCATGGTTTCAATGCTACAGAGGCTGGTGGAACGGGGCCTAACACCATAACGTCGGCCGATGGCATTATGCCCAATACTAAGCTTGTTGTGTCAGATATAAAGCAACTGGCCATAAATGCTACAGAAACTATTGCTGAAATGGAACATCGAAAGGATTTCATGGAGACTCTGGAAAAGACCCGTGCAAGTATGACTGATATTGCTGCCTTGATGGAGCAATGCGATTAATAGTCGCGAAGTCTTCCTGAAGACTTTCGCTGGAATGACACTATTCCGAAGCTGAAAGAGCAGGCCTCTCGCCTCCGGAACCATATGGAGGAGAAGCAGGAAATTCTGAAATTCTGGCGGCTGATGGAGGAGATCCAGAAGATGACAGTTAAGATTAAAATGAAGATTAATTATGATTAAAATTGATGATACATGTGAAAACTTCTGAAAACGTGCAAAACAGCCTCTATCCTTTGGGGCGGTCGAGTGATGCTGTTCCGGATATTCGCAGACAATGACACCGGGGAAGGCATATCCAGGACTACCACCAGACAAGGAAGGAACACTCAGAAGTCTGCAATAAAAACAATCTACACATGGTATTCTCAATTACTTTAACAGTATTTCCGGTCAAGATAAAATATCCAGCTTATTGTACTTTGTCACTGCTCCTTTCTCCGCGTATCAACAACACTGTCGAACAATACAGTCACGTACCAAACCCAGCAAGTCATTCGTCATATACATATCACAAGGTCATCACGTAGTCAAGGCAGGTTCAAAAGTTGAGCAAGCAACCGGTCCAATTTCCATTTATGTTTATAACAAGAAGTCCCACGCCATTGACGTTCGAAACTCAACGCCCAACCTGCACCATTCGCAATCGACGGTGGGACGATAACGGGGTCTTCATCGGCGATCGTACAGCCGGCAAGGGGATGGGGACGAGGGTGGTTTTCGGTCGACCTTGTTATCCTGGAACTGTTAGTTATGGCAATGAATGGAGGGCATAGACTTACATGTGATCGAAACCGCTGACAAACCAAACGTGCCGACGTACTGACGTTCGGCTGAGAGACCTTTGAGGCATCTTTCGCCCAAGGGCAAAGATGCCTTTCTCCGAAAAGGCTAGTGTAGCCAGAGTGTACCACTTAGTGTTGCCCTACATTAGAGGGCAAACACAACCAGCCCGGTTAGGGGCTCTGTGGGTGATCAGGCATGATGACGGGAGAAGGGACTTCTACTGTCCTGTCATAGTCTCATCCCCACCAGGTTGTTCCTGATCAAAGTCCATGTCATGGGACGCGCCGCGGCGAACTCTATGACGGTAATCATCAAGGCTTGTGTCCTCAGTCTCTAGGGGCGCCGAACTGTCGTTATTATGGGACACGCCGCGGCGAACTCTCTGACGGTAATCATCAAGGCTCGTGTCCTCAGGCTCTAGGGGCGCCGAACTGTTGGCAGGGGAGGTGTTGACAGCAGTATGGCACGACTTTCCATTCGCGCCCGTATACTCAGGCTTCTTGGCCATGGGGGCTGAAGTAAGGCCCTCACTGGGCTTTTTGGAGCCTCGAGGCAAGGTCTTATCATCAGGAGCCATGGCGATAGCGATTTCTTTGATATGAAAAAAATTAAAAGAAATCCTTTTTTCTTTTCGCGGAACAAATTGCTTCGTTGTTGTTATTGTTGATGTTGTAGAGGTTTCCTTTGCGATGAATTTGGGGGGGAGGTATGCAAAGTACCAGACGTTGCCTGGCCCCACACTTAACTTCGTTCTGTTGAAATGTGAATGAGTTGATCGAAGATTTAAGCTGAAGGACTGGAGAAGAGAGATGGATATATAAGATGTGATCACGTGGTCATACGCGTGATACCCTTCACGCTCAACACATTCACGCCACTACGGGCGACACTTCGAGAAACCAATGGTTAGGCAGCCGATCTCTAGATCAAGTAACTGTACGAATTAATCCCAGCAAATGGGAACCATGATCGACCTTTGGCTTCTAAGACACAACCAGTCACTGTTTCCGAGAGTGTCGTCACCTCTGAATTAACCAGCGAGCCCACAACGTCCGCCGAGCCTTCTACTACGATAGCAGACGTCCCTCAACAGCCATCCAACTTACTTCGCAACGGTGACTTCGAAGATTATGCCATCACGTCTTGGGTAGCATCTAGAGATTTCGGGAGCCCTGCTCTCTCGACTGCGGAAACCCACGGAGGCAGTCAATCTGGCTACATCAGCGCCTCTCCGGGAGGTCCTGCCGACATTGGCTTCCGACAAGCTATTGATGCTTCCTTGATTGAGGCTGGCAAACAGTATACGTTCTCTATCTATGTCAAAACAACAGTTGCATCCAGCTGTTATAACCGATTCGTGTCCTGTGACGCGGGTACCGGATCACAAGCTGGGTATCTCAACGCTGCATCGATTGTATGCCCTCTCAATAAATGGGTACTGGCATCAGTGACGTGCTCGTGGAACCAGGCTCTCTTGGATAATGGCATCAGTGTTGCTGTCAGGGGTCTATGTGAGCACCTGAGCTTTTACGTCGACGATGCAAGCTTGGTGGCGGTCGAGTGATGCTCTTCCGGATATTCACATTTTATTCAACATGAATATCATCACTACATAATTTAATATAAGATGTACCGTAATGACAGCTAGTCAAATACGTACTGGCCACATAAATAATGATTCATTCCGTCACTCAAACCGATCAAGTCCAAAGTTGTCCAAAATAGGATCCTTCTGGCCCGTCAAAATTAGCTTACTCAAAAGCTCACCAACAAGAGCACCATTTGTGACTCCAGAATGCATAGCAGCAACACTAAGCCCCTCCAACCCAGTCTCTCCAAGAATAGGCAGACCATCTTCCGGCAGAACTCGATGTCCGACAGTGTAATGACTGTACTCGAGTTCTTCTCCGCCGACAACAGACTTTTGAAGTTTTGCAAAGAGTTCGAGAGCTTGCTTTTCCGCATCGTCGCCCAAATCACCACCCGCGTAGCTGGAGCCGAAGCGAATCCCTCCTTCGATTGTTTGGCGGACGTGAAGTTCTGGAGCGTTGATGACGCCGTTGATGAGTTTCTTGGACGTTGGTTTTGTGTTGACCAAGAGACCTTCTGAGCTTTCGAGAGGCAGTTTGATGTTTTCCGATGCAAGCAATGCGACACTGCCCATACCAGCAGCAACAACGACGTGATCAGCAGCAAGAGTTTCTCCAGAGTCCAAAACAACACCGCTCACACGACCATCAGTCTTTGTAAAGCCCTTGGCTCTTGTTTCGATAACCTTTCCTCCTCTTTCTTCGACTTGGGAAATCATCTGTCGAGCGGCTATCTCCGCTTCAAGAGCTCCCTCCTGGGCATACGCAAGACCCCATTCCGGCAGAATTGTCTCTTCGATGTGAGGTTCGATCTCGGAAATCTCTGTTTTATCGACACGGATAACATCGTAGCCCCAAGCTGAAGCATTTCCCTGTGCCTCTTCAAGCTCCTCGGGTGACTTGTCCCAGGTGGTTGTGCCTTCCCAGTGAATCGGAAGTGAATCGATGACTTGCTCAATTTCCCTCCAACGCTTCATAGAGCGAAGACGAAAATCATAGTAAAACTTCTTGTCTGTCGATGCCGCGTTGAGCCAGGCGAATGAATTGGGTGTTGCCACGCCGCCAACATCTTCTGCTATGACGGTAACATTGGTCTCAGAGGATAAGTGCCAGGCGATCGAGGCTCCGACTATACCTCCGCCGATGACGACAACGTTGGAGTGTGCTACTTCACTCATTTTGAGAGACTTTTCGGGTTTGTGAGGCTCTTCCATTTTGATTTACGGCTGATGGTTTATAAGTTGTTGAGTTGAAGTGACCCCGCCTTTACCGGAGACCATTATTATCTCCGAAAGACGAATATGGGAATAATGTTCGGAGGATCTGATAAGTAAGTTGCATAAAATATGGAGTTTGGCTTGATAACCTACTTTGTCTGGAAAAGATCTGTATAATCACGCAAGTGATGCATTTCTCTGTGACATCGTGTTGATGCCAAGAAAGAAGTATGTTATGTATGATTAGGCGAAGTTCTTGAACAGGAAGGTCATTTATATAACTCCTATTAAGCATATCGAACTCACAAAAAGCTCCGGTCCTATCAGGTTCTTCTAGGCAAACTCATGGGCACCAGAAAAGACAAAGATTACCTAAGGGTAGAAAATAAACAACACAAGAAATCTGACCTGAGTGGAATAGACTTACCTAACAACTTTGTCTCGTACTCAAACACGTGTAGAAAGAACATTGATCAATACTTGCAAGCATTTCAGCCTATCTGATTTTCCTACAACATACAGAGATTCTAGCTAACAAGGTAATATTCATGTGTGCAGTCATTATAATCACTGCTCTTGTGGATAAAAGATAATCCTTCTCCAACGCTTCAGACCAGCTGGACGACAATCAATAACACTTACAGTGCATATAATGATACTCAGCCGCTATTATGGCCAATCTCATCGGTTTGATTCTCTTGTCGATTCTTTTCTCAACTCGAAATGGCTTGCGTTCCCCACGGATATCGATCTTTTTAGGGGTTACCTGGCTCTTTTGGTCAACACTGGCAATGGTCTTGCAACACTGTTTAGACTTACCAGAATCGTGATATCGTTGGATCTGGGCATTGATAGAGTCAAGCACTTTCATAATTTGACTTTCCTTTTCCTCGTAGATGGTTGATGGTACCTGCGGTTTCAGGTCAGCGAGAAGCATGGAAGATTTGTGCAAGTGAAAGAGTAGAGCTGCTGTAGCTTGAGGGGTGAAGGGGAGGTGTAGTTCTGTGCCTCCCATAATAGTGTCGCCGTCTGCATCAATTTCGGGTTAGTCGGAGGTATACTGCGAGAACCTCCCATGATAGTGCCGCCGTTTCCATTCATTTCGTGGTTAGTCGGAGGTATTTTGTTGCGAGGACCTCCCATGATAGTGTCGCCGTTTCCGTTCATTTCGTGGTTAATCGGAGGTATTTTGTTGCGAGGACCTCCCATGATAGTGTCGCCGTTTCCGTTCATTTCGTGGTTAATCGGAGGTATTCTACGAGAACCTCTCATGATGGTGTCACCGTCTGGATCACTTTTGTGATTAATCAGAGGGATTCTGTTGCCAAAACCTCTAATGACACTGTTGCCGCCTTTATCCATTTTGTGGTTAGTTAGAGATGATTTGTTGCGAGAAGTCTGTAAAGCTTGTTGTCTGGCATAGCATTGAATCCATTGGAAGGTCACGACATTTATACAGTCGCTAGCTGTGAACAGAAAGTGTCCAATGTCCTCTAAACAGGGCCATGTTCTCTACGAAGAGTGCTGCGTTTTGATTGAACTAGATAATACCCTTTGTTTCAACCACAATACAAAGACTTTATTGTAAAAAGACTGGAACAGAATTTGATCGTGCAAGTGCTGCATTTCCCTGTGAATAAAGCAAAACTCCCTCCCAGAACGCCTCAGGCCAGCTGGACACGATCAACGAGACCTACAGTAGTAAGTCTGCTTCGCCCAACAACATCTGTTTTCTTCTCTCTTCTCTTTTCTTCTCCCTGTTCTGTTTCTTCTTGTCCCTCTTCTCCTTCTTCTCAATTCGCTTTCTTTGCTTGTCAGTCTCAAGAATGAAAACTGTAGGAGTTGCACGTCTCGCTTGCCGGGTGAATTGGGGTGTCTCCATACCGCCCATGATGGTGTCGCCGTCTGAATCCATTTTGAATGTGTAAGATAATTTGTTGTGAGAAACCTGTACAATTTGGTGTTTTTTAGAACAGTAGTCGGTAAGGGTGGTCCAGTACTTTTATAGAAAACATCTATTGTGCTCTGAGGAGGGCTGTTCTACAAAGTATGCTGCGTTTCAAGACTCTGAACTTGATATCCTTTGTCCAAGACAAACAACGACTCAACCACATGAAAGAGGCCTTATTATCAGGGCTGGAACAAGATTGAACTCCTTGTAAACATCCACTCATATTCAGATTAGGTAGATTCCATGCTCTTGTTGAAATCCAAAACTTTTCGTAATTCTTCAACGCTAAATCTTTCAATCGTATCCATCCACAAATCTAAAACAGCGTGTACATCAATCGCTTCCACCAAGGGAATGTAGCAAGCTCTGCTCGCCAAGCGTTGATGGAATCCCAGTCGTGTTCACGTCGTCCCGTATCAATATCAATCTTGTCGATGCTGATCCAGCTCGTTCGCTTCCAGATAACACCTCCAGCCCAGAAAGCCAAAACAATGGGGAGTCCAAGATACTGCATAAAGAAGTCTTCAACTGTTCCCATGCCTGACTCGCCTACTGGAGCGACAATAGCGACGTAAAACTGTGGCGCGTTAGAGAGAGTTCAAAGAATCAAAGGAAAAGACTTACCTGGGCAATGAGAATAACAACGACAAAAATCAAACCAACCCACGATCCATAAACACCACCAATAGCCTTGAAAGGGATTTCGTCAAGGGTGTGACCATTATACTTCCACGCAGCTCGGAATCTGATATGCGCAAGGCAAATAGAGCCCCAGCAGACAAGCATAGCCAAACCAGACAAAGCCAAAAGCCAGTCGAAGATAACAGGACCAGCCGCGTCAAGGTTGAGGAAAGCAAGACATCCAAACGCAATAATGAAACCAACAGAGGGCAAAGGTCGACCAGCGCGATCAACCCACGTAAATATCTTAGGTGCGAAACCTTGCTGTGCCAAAGCGAGAATCGTGCGAGATCCTCCGTACACAGAGGCAATACCGAGAGACAAGACGGACGACAGGATGACGGCATTCATGTAGTGATCGAGACCCTTGAGACCAGAATATTTTCCGACGAGAACAAAAGGTGACGCGGCGCTGTTGGAGTAAGAGCTCGAGCTCAAGAGATTCTCGTCGTTGCAGCTGACAAGCATACCAACGAACAGCAACGCAACAATGTAGAACAAGCAAATTCGCCAAAACACCTGCTTGATCGCTTTGGGGACTGACTCAGTCGGGTTTCGAGATTCAGCCGCAGCAAGACCAACGAGTTCGGAGCCGGCAAAAGAAAACGCCGCCGTAACAAAAACAGAGCAAAATCCTTTGAACCCGTTTTTGAAAGCGCCTGGATCCTGCCAGAGCTTGAATCCCTGATACGTGTGGTAACTACCGTTTGAAGGTCCTCCGCCGCAGACGAGAACAAGGGCGATGATCATAAAGATGGAAATGGAAGTAAGTTTGAAGCAAGCAGCCCAGAATTCCTCTTCGGCGTAGCCTATGGTGCCAAACATGTTGAGAATGATGATAGCAATGAGAAAGACGGCGATCCAGATACCAGGATTCGAATCAGGGGCCCAGTACTGGATGGTGATGGCGCAGACTGTTAGTTCCAGGGGAAGCGTGGCGGCCCATTGAAGGCAGTAGTTCCAGGCCATTGCGAAGCCAAAGGCAGGGTCGATGAAGCGTGCAGCGTAAGTGTAGAAACCGCCAGAGATGGGATACATGACGGCCAATTCGCCCATTGCGTAGACGACGTTGAAGACCATGACTCCGACGAGGAAGAAGTCGATGAACAATGTAGCGGGGCCCTAAACAGTCAGTGTTGTGATCTCAGTAAGAGGCTCATCTCACTTACACCCTTGCTCAGAGCAGAACCAGAACCAACAAAGAATCCAGCACCGATAGATCCTCCGATAGCAACCATCTGAAGATGTCTAGGCTTCATCTTGCGATCCAGCTCAACAAGACCCAAGCCATAATGCTTTCTGGTAAACGACTTTGCATTCAAGCCTGTCCTGGTCATGAAATCCTCCTGCTCATACTCCTCTCCTGTAGCGGTAAACGTCTCCTTGCCAACGGGAGCTCTCTCGTCGACATCTCTCACGACGCCCTTTTCACCCACGACGGGGGCATCACTAGTGACTTTTTCAATAGCCATGATTTTGATGGATCTGGATATAAACCCAGAATGAATGGAAAAACAAACAAAGAGACGAGAAGGACAAGAAACGGAAAAAAGTCTGGCTACTTTGGCCCCATTATAAAAAAGGATCTTTGTTGAATCCAAGCCGGTTCTATCCTGCCCCATAGTAAAAAAAAAAACGCCATTAGTGGTTCCACCCGATTTTTTTACATGGTTTCTGACTGCAATTTTTTTACGATATGCGAAAAGAAGAAATTTCACTATCAATGGCGAGAAAATCTCCACGATCTAAAAAGGGGGGTCGGTTTGTTTCCCCGGGTGTTGACTTTGTTTCTTTACGTAAATCTCCATGGGGAAGAGAGATTGAGTGAGGTTATCTCGAGATTGTATGTGGAGTTACTCCAATTGAGAAGTGAATTGGAGATTTGACCCTCCACAAGCAATTGGACAAACACTTTAAACAGAAGAGTACAATAGCAAGTAAAAAGGTAATGTTTCCGCGGTTAAAACGCATTTCCCTGGTTACGGAAATGTCGATCTTGATTGATAGTAATGATCCATTTTCTCTCAAAAACAAGTCTTCGGCCCGACCGAAAACGTTTTTATCGCCATATTGGAGTGGTCCGATGGGTACTTTGCCACTGTAGATTCAGAACCACAGGCTGTAATTTACAAGTGTCAGTCCCTTCTTAATTACGTGCATCAATTGATTCGACAAGAATAAATGCAGAGTACCTATCGCATCAATTACGTTACTCCAATAACTAAACATGTCGGGAATGACAAGGCCCCTGTTCTTTTAACGTAAATCAAGCGGCTCAACGGATCTTTCCTGGTGGAGATTAGACTTTGAGGCTTATATTGGACTTGCTATTCCCGTGCCGGCTGCCGTTGGAAGTGGATTGCGGTTGAGGCAAAGTATAACGATAGGGCTTCAATGTTATTAATATCCAAGACTAAGATCATTTTGAGGAAATCCCAGTATATTCCAGGATAGCTTCAGGTAAATATGACACTTTGTCAATGCTTTCTATGTGTATGCTCCATAAACGAATCAAATTGTACAAGGGTATTAAGTCTCATCATCACATCCCATTACTTGGCCGCTTTACTATGCTCCTCGTAAAACTCCAACGTCAGCGCAGCCAGGAACCCAGGAATGCACCCCTTCTCCCTAACCCAGAACCCAATCTGATCACTTATCCTTCTCGCGAAATCGCTTCGTGGACCACCGCCGACCTTCATCGTGCCTCGCTCACCGTCAAACACGATCGAGTTCTCGTGCTCATCCGTCTGCGATGGGTAGAACGTGCTCTCAACGCGCATCTTGCCGTTGGGAATAAACGTAACGGTCCAGCCAAGCGTGGAAAAGATGGCTTCCTTAAACTCTTGAGACTTGGAGCCCCAGACTTCCTTCAGACGCCGGGTACGCTTCTCGGCTGATGCTGTTTCCGCCTTGGCTGCTGTGATTTCGCGCTCCATGGCGGCAAGGACCGAGGTTGGAATCATGGGGGATGATGATTTGCCGCGGAGTGTGGCTAGGAGTTCCTCGTTCTCCTTCTTCAGAGCTTTGAGCGTCGACCGCTTGATTGCCTCAAAGTCTGACGTTGGGTTCGACTTGAGTGACAAGACGCGAGTTTGTGTTGACTGCTTGGCAGCCTTTAATTGCTCGCGGCTGGTAGACAAGTCCTTTTCTAGTAGAGAGATCTTGTTCTGGGCCTTTGTCAACTCCTCTTCGAGCTTGCGCTTCTTCCTTGTAAGCTGTCCAAGCTGTTCTTGAGTGCTGTCATCCTCTGTTCTCGATCGCTTGCTGCCTGTAGCGGGTTGAGGGGTGCCTGTTGATGAAGGCTCGAGAGACGATAGCTCGGCATGTAGTGTTTGGACCTCCTTCTTGTACTGGTCGACAAGATCTTCAAGCTCTTGGACCCGTTGCGCCCGGGCTTGGTCAAATTGCTCGGGTTGAAGTGTCTCGTCCTCGGTGTCGAAAGTCTTGAGTTGGGCGCGAAGGTATTCCACCTCTTTGACAGCCATAACACGTTGTCGCTCAAGGCGCATGCGAGCCTTGTCGGTATTGGTTGCGCTGGCCGCGCTCTTGGATTTCTCGACTTCGCTCTTCAATTGGGCCTTTTCTTCATTCAGAGACTGAATCGTGTTCTGTGCCGAAGTTATCTCTGCTTGTAGTTGGCCTACTTTCTCGACAAAAGATGCGTTGTTGAGACGTTCCTCCACCAAAGCTCTCGCAACAGCTTCCGGTGAGTCGAATTCGGATTCGTCGGTTTCGGCGGCATTCTGAAGGTACGCAGACCAGGCCAGTCGCTCGTCTTCAAGTCGCTGTCGCTGAATGCGGGCTTCGGCAAGCTCTGCTTCAACCACCTCGGCAGACTCGAGTCTCCGCTGTAGAGTTCGCTTCTCTTCTTCGACGACTTCGACTGCTTTGCTCAATGATCGTAGATGCTTAAGCTCGGACAGCTGATCGCGGTTCGTAGATTCTAGCTTGCGGATGTGCTGGACTTGCTCTGTAAGTTCCTGTCTGATAATCTCCATAGTCTCGGCGTCGCCGCTTTGTGCCTTGAGTCGCAAGACATCAGCCTCCAGATTTGCGATTTGTCCATCTCTCTCAGCCAATTGCGATTGTGTTTGTTGTAGAGCATTCTCTCGCTGTTCGCTCTCCTGTTCGAGTTCCTTGATTGTCTTTTGCGCAGCTGCAACCTGCATCTCCATGTCGGTGGCCTTGCGGTCGGCGATTCGCGCAGCTTCGTCCTTGGCAGCTGACAAATCCTCAAGCTGATCCTGAAGCAAGCGGGCCTCATCCTCTGCGTCACGAGCCTTGCGCTCTAGTTTCTTCTTGTCATCCTCGACCGACTCTTTGATTTGTTCCAATTCTTTCCGTAGAGCTTCGGCTTGTTCGACCGCTTTCTCGCGTTCGGCTTCGGCAGCTTGGCGCTTCTGGATTTCATCTTGAGTCTCCCTACGAGATTGCTCAACCTTGCTGTTGCTTGTCGACAGGGCAATCTCCTTCTCTTGCTCGGTCGTCTGCAGGCGATATTGCAGAGTTCCTATCTCTGCTTTCAACGCTTCCATCTGGCGCTTGTCCTTTTCAGACTCGTCCGCTTCAGGAGGCGGCATGTTCTCCTTATGACTTTCGCGCGAGCTGGGGCGGACGGATTCTGGGGCTAGACTTGTTCGAGAGGCGGGACGGGGTAGGCTGGATTCTCCGGTAAGGAGATTGTACGACGGTTGTGTGCTTGCGCGAAAAGATAGCTGATGATTCGCGGTCAGACAATTGGCATTGTTTGTTTGTTTTGTTTTGAATGTTGACCTACCCTGGAGTTTCGCAGCGACGTTTGCGGACGGTCAATATTGGAGGTACTCGCCCTGAATCTGTTATTTGATACCGAGGGTCTGCGGCTTCCACGCCCATCTTTGTCGTTGGGCGTGTGCGCGCGCATTGTGTTGGTTGTTAGGTAGTTTGATGCGTGATGAAATCGCGGTCGCAGAATGCTTTGTTTAGATCACCAGCGGGTTACGCTGTCACGTGATACCAAGGTCCTCAAGTCCAGGTACTGAAGGAATGGTGCGTGTATATACTACTAATATATGTTATTAGGATACTATAGAATTGCAATGTTAAGCTTGAGAAGTGTCTTTTAATAGATGTATCGATGATTGATCAAAGTTGGTTGCATCATGAAATCGTGTTGTAGGGTAGATGCCATCATCATTCCTGGTAGTTCAGCCATAGTTAAGCTCCAGAGAAACGGCTAAATACAATGTGATTGATAGGTTAAAGAGTGGCTGCCGTTATTAACGGGATTAATCAAACTGTCAGCCCTGCTGATGAGGCTTGTAAATTGATATCAGCTTCAGATAGCAACTCAATACTGTGTTCCACAGTCATTCTTCAATACACCAACAACACCTCGGTAGAAATATCCCTGCCTAGCTTTCTCTCCAATCAATGACGCATCCCACTAAGAATGTTCCTGAAACGTTCCTATCTTCTCCCAAGCTGCCAAGTTCCCAATCGTCCAGTGACGTAGCAGTGCCTGGTGAGAAAGATGGAGGGGACCCTGGCCCGTAACGATGAAGCTTTTAGTTCATTGGTCATCCCACATTCCTTTTCTCGTGACCCACTTTGATCTATTTTCTACAGCTTCATAGCTTCGAATGGTCAAGCCTATATCGTCAGACCCGACGATCACCGAGTTACCTTTCATCGCTTACAAAATATGCTCCACTGACGTCGATTCGATATCGGGGTTGTCGAGAGGGTCACTGCCATCGTTTGACGCATTAGACTTGTTGTCACTTGCACTTCCGACCCATCCTTTACTCTTGCGAATGGAGCATTCCAGGTAGCTTAGACACCAGCATCTTTCAACGCCGACGTATCTCCAGCTTCTCTATCAAGACTTCCCACACACCAATAGCTTTCATCAAAATACTCGACATCGTTGAGAGCCTATCCATACTTTGTATCATCCACCATGGCCTCAATTGGCCTCAGGGTAAGCTCCCATGTACCCCTCCATTATGCCATCCTCCCTAACAGCTTCATAGTCCTCCGCGACCACACGAGCCATGACCCTCCGATCCTCTCCCTCCCGCCTCCTCCCACTCTACCAGCGCCAACTACACGCAACACAACAATACCTTTCAACTTCAACACCACGATGGTACTCCGACTCGTCAAAACCGTCTTCCACCACCAGCTCGGCAAGTTCGGATGAATCCATCGCAAGCAGCGCATCCTCGGAACCCAAAGCCAGCAAGCTCAACATCTTTAGCACAGAATGGGAGGATCTCGACACCAAGATCAGCAGCTTCAACGATCTTCCGCATCGTCTGTTCGGCGCAAACCAGCACATGGTCATTAACTATGAACTCAAGGAAGCTTTGCGCCTCATGCTGCGCCAGTTCAACGCGCCTATAATGTACTCTTTCGCATACGGTTCTGGTGTCTTTCCCCAGTCAGCTTCCAAGGCCAGCATATCCGAGTCCGACTTTCGAGCTGTTCATCCAAATCCCCCAGAGGCGCTCATCAAGTCGCAAAAGGGCTCGCCAAAAGTGCTTGACTTTATCTTTGGTGTTTCGCACGTTGAGCATTGGCATTCGATCAACATGAAGCAAAACCGCCATCACTACTCTGGTCTTGCCTCCTTGGGTTCAGGCGTTGTGTCACGCGTGGGAAATTGGGGTGCTGGTGTCTACTTTAACCCTTTCGTTGAGGTTAACGGTATGCTCATCAAGTACGGTGTAACGAGTATTGACAACCTTGTTCATG
This sequence comes from Fusarium armeniacum, assembly GCA_013618295.1. Lineage (NCBI taxonomy): Eukaryota > Fungi > Ascomycota > Sordariomycetes > Hypocreales > Nectriaceae > Fusarium > Fusarium armeniacum. The sequence goes on from JABFER010000036.1 coordinate 471,049, forward strand.
ATCTTTCTTCCTGGGAGAGCTTATATCTAGCCGGCCGTCTTCAAAAGCCAGTCAAGATTCTTCGCGATCATCCTCGTGTCCGACTCGCCAACCAGCACAACCTCATCGCCGCTTTGCGAACTGCTCTACTTCTTCTACCTCCAAATTTCACAGAAGTCGAGCTATACAGCACCATCGCAGGTCTCAGCTACCTAGGAGATCCCCGTATGGCACTTCCCACAGAGAACAAGAGCAAGGTGACAAACATTGTCGACAACAACATCGTTCACTTCCGCCGTCTATATGCACCGCTCGTCAAGACACTCCCTAACGTCGACTTTACTGGACCCTGCCGCATCGACGACACGGATTGGATTATGAACCCGGATCCTACTAAGGGACTCCAGCAGGACATGGACCCTGTTCGTCGCGGCAACATGGTTAGGCGCCTGCCCCAGGCCTTCCGATCACGTCTCTACTTCCAGTACCAGAAGCGATTTGGCATTCCTCGCGGGGAGTTCAACGAGCTCATGAAGGCGTCTACGGATAACGACGGCACTGCGGTGAAAAAGATGCAGGGAGGTGACTTTGAGCGTCGCATTGCCACTGATGAACCCCAAAAGCTTCACGAGACGGTGCGTGTAGCTATCAAGCAGACAGTGAACTGGCCGAGTACAGTACAGAGTGTCAAGGGACTTTTGATGGGTGGTGTCTCAAGAACGATGCGATACTTGGGCGAGAAGTACTCCAAATACAAGAAAGACCAAGCGAGCAAAAAGACAAAACCAGTCTCTGACAAGTCAGAAAAGTCAGACTAAAACATACATCGAGCGCATCTTACATGAAGAGGAGGACAAGCGTCATTTTGGAGTATTAGGTTCACAAGGGACAAACAGCCAAAGATGAGTATAGACGTAGCGAAATGAAACAAAATACTTTGGACATATTGTCCTTCTTGATGATCACCTCTGCCACAAATATATAGCTACAGATTTGTGCAAGTCCATACATAGATACACCTTTCTCCAAGCGAAATATCCTGTATTTTGTCCAAAAACATGAATGCGCATACAAAGAAAATATGACGAAAAAGAGACATTAGGAACAAAGGGGAAGCAAAAGAGTGAAGAAAAAGGTTTCACCCCGAACAAGCCATTTACGCTCGCTATTCAATGCGCCGCCGAGAAACGTATTTCTGGCTTCTATCCATGCACGTGGTAATATTCAACAGCCCATCCTTTTATCGCCCCTCGTATTTGCCGCTGACAAGTTTCCTTGACACAGGCACGTCTACCCACTTTTGTTCTGTGCTCGCACTGTCGTCGGCGAAGGGGTCGTCATCAGAGACTTCCTTGCCTTTGCCCTTGCCTTCGTCAAGTCGAGAGATGGAGATTCCGCTTCCAATGGTTTGGTCGCCAGAGGCTGTGAGTTCCCATCGGGCTTCGATATGACCTGGCTTGGGCTCTGTGCCCTCTGAGCCGATGATGCGGCACACGATCTTCTGGGGCTCGTTGGTGAGGGTAAGATCACCGATGCGCCAGTAGACGAGGTGCTTGTCCTTGAGGTGTATTCCTACAGGCTTTGTCTGGGCGCCGCTTGATTTGCCTTCGTACTTTGCGACAATGACCACGTTGTGCAGTGATACGGGGGCGGTAATCTTGGAGGCCGGGTTAAGCTGGTATTGTAGCAATAAGCCAAGTTTGTCTCCTTGAGGCTTCCATGCAGGCTTCAGAAGGAGAGGAGCATGCTCGGCCAATGCTGAAGCGTCAGATTCCTCGGAGAACACTCGGTAGGAAAATGCGGTGGCATTCTTGGTGAGGTGAGATACATCAAGATTGAACTGATCGTGGCTGTCGGGAGATGAGTTTTGCACAAAGATGCGGTTAGGACCAATGCGCTCGAGGGCCGCAAAGTTGTTAATACGGATGGTTTCGTAGCCTGGATATGTTAGTGGTGAAGGAGGCACAAAGGGGTTGACTTACTCTTAGCATCACCCGAGTCGCTAGGGTTATTCACGAATGCAACTTCACCAGTGATGGATGCAGACTTGATGACACCATCTTCAAAGACAGCAGATACGCTCTCAATGATGGATGAGTTGAGTCCAGGAGCAGTCATTTGAGCGTGTTGAGGATGGTTTCCACCGCCCAATGAGTTACCAGATCTCACCGACTGCGTATCAGAGGTACCGGCAATGCTGGCCTCGGACGCCAGTGCAGCGACTGCACTTCCCTTGGATGTAGATGGTGCAAGAATTGGAGATGCTGCGAGACCACTCATAGGGGAATCGGTGCCACTCTCTGGCAGATTAGGAGGCGGCACATACATAGTATGACGCACATCACGTCGTCCCCTAACTGTACCACTACGACGAGTAGCCGGTCCAAGCTTGAGGCTGTTGGCGACACTAGACAGAGCAGCCAACTTGGCCTCAGGATCCTCATCTTCGACAGGTGTCTGCTGGATGTTGACCTTGAGCAACTGATCAGGATCTTCGCCAGACTCTTGCTTAGCCTCCCGTTGAGCTTCGGAAATGGGGTCGTTCATGGGAGGCGGAACGTTGAATCCGTCCGAATCCTTGGCTGCGTTCTGTGGCGCCGATGTGGTCTCCTGCTTGTGTGACGGAGGAGGGCCAGGAGGTGGCTGGACATTTGACAGGTCAATTTCGTGGTTGCCGTTAACGGTGCCTCCAGCCGACTGTGGAATCGGGCTGTCGAGCAGATTTTCATTGTGTGACGTTCCGTTCGTATTCTCGTGCGCGTCTGGCTTGGGTGTGTCGTTTTCGCCGTCGGGTGCCCGCGGCATGTCAGGAGTCTCTGCTAGAGACGACAATCGTTGGTGCTCTTGGAGATTGTTGGAAGAGGCTCTAGGAGAAGGGCCTCGATCGTTTTGGCTGTGGCTCGTTCCCAATCTTCCAAAGCTGGGACCCAACTTTCCAGGAGAAAGCTGACCGAAACCGGCGTGCATGCTCTGTCTTCTGCGTCCACCAAACATTGTACCGAGACGGCGTAGTTTACCTCCTGTAATTTGTTAGTTGGTTTCATTGCTGTTCTGTCAGTTTGCGTACCTGGCTTTTCTTGAGGCATCGAAGTCTCACTCGCATCATCGTCACCAGCGTGGGAAGAGGTTGGGGCTGTAACTGGAGCGGGAGATGCTGTGTGGGTGCTTTGAGCTGGCAAGTTGGTGCTATCAGCGGTGCTTGGAGGTACTGGCGTAGAAGGTGTGGTGCCGGCAAATGATGACTGGCGCGTCGAGTTTCGGGTCGGAAGTTTCGCTTTACCAGCCGTAGCTCTATGCACAAAGGATTCGATTTCTTTTTCGGTATTGATCTCGAGCATCAGTGCCAGTGTTTCCATAGCATTCTCCTGCACACGCTGGGCCGAATCTGACTCGTGCGTCTGGTACTGTGTGAGAAGATCTCGCAGATTGTTGACACGCGACTCATCAAGAGCTTGGAGAGACTCAAAGATAAAAGGTGCCTGTGATTCCCATTGCCCAGTAGCGGACTCGAGCTTGGATGTAGCACTTTCGACCTTGGAGGTGTTTGCTCGACCCCCCTTCTTAGTGAGCTTGTCGATGGTGTTTTGCGAGTCCTCGAGGTCCTTGGCCATGCTTGACAAGTTGCTAGACATGGTGTTCATGTTCTGAAAGTCCTTTCGGTTGGAAAAGTTTCGGAGCGGATGTTCGATGTCCCTCTCGATGCGATCGGCGAGTTGGTGATGAGAGTGGGCGATGCTCTCAGTCGAGTCGATAATTCGATTCCATGGTGCCTGGAAAACACTAGAGCAGCTGTGAGCTTATTGCGACGCCAATGCCATGGATTGGTAGATTTACCCTAGCTCCGATTGAGCATTTGGCACCTTGAATTGGGTGAGCTTCTTTAGTCCCTGGACGTATTGCTCCTCCACGCGACGGCGCTCCTGTATGGAATTGATTAGCGGATGTCGATAACAGCGATGTGGTCGTTGGTTGTCGTACCTGGAGCCAGTCGGCGACTTCATTATTGACGCGGGTCATGCGCTTCATTCGTTCGGTGAGGGTTTGAACCGCTTGGCCAGGTTGGAGAGCTGCCTATGCGCAAAAGGAGTCAGTCGAGGTCTATCAAGTAGCATTTCCATTGGCGTTCCTGTCGCTCATTGTGACGACAATGGAGAGAAAGGGACTAACTCACCAACATGGCGGGATACTCGGCCCTTGCCATATCCTCCATGATGAACGGCGCAAAAGGATATTAAAATTATAAATATGTGCGGAGGAGGTAACAATGCATTAATGATGGTATTAATCGCTCCAAGAGGTGATGCGCATTGCGGTTCGTCGAACAAGAGGGGTTTCGGTCGAGCTTCGGAGGGACAAAATGTAGGAGGAGCTCCGTTTGCGATGTACGTAGGCCTCGATTTGTACCTCGTTGGTAAATAGGTTGTCGATGGGAGAGATGATCGGATGATTCGGAGTGAGAATGACAAAAGTGTCCAGATCCAAGACGGCTCGAGGTTGGAGAGGGAGAAGAGTTTGCTGTGACCAGATAGTGATAATAATAATACCTTGGCTGGGAGTGACAACGGCTAAAGGGACTAAGGTAAAAGTAGAAGAGGAGAGAAGAGGTTGGATTGAGCAGAGACAAGACCAAGACAGGGCTGGCGTTGGTACTGAATTGGGTTGGACTGGGCTGGGGTAGCTCGATTTAGGGATGGTGGAGCTTGAGGAATTGTTCAAGCAACGTTTAATGGTTGGCTGAGTTTAGCTCCTGTTTAGTGGGTTTGTGCTCTATTGGAGATGGGCAAAAATCACGAGGACACAAATAAACATGACCTCATTATAGGAAGTAGCCTCGGTATTTGTAGCTGTCAAAATGTAAATGATATCAGCAGCAATGGATTCAACCATGACGCCCAGACCAAATCACTCGACAGTTGACATCTGTCACCATCTTCCCAATTGATTTCCTCCAAGACATTGGCATTGACATTGGCATAAAATATCACCCCCTGCTTCCTTCGTCATGCCTGGCCTTGTTTCTGACTTATGAAATTGCGGGCCTCTGGTTTTCTAACAGAAACCAAAACCAAGAACCTGAGACATCCTGGTCAAAGGGCTGATCTTTACCGGAAATTTGAATGTCATGCTCCAGACTTTTGACAGCGATTCGTACCATACCAAAATCCTTCAATTGACTTGCAACCAGTAGACTAGAACCCTGCAAGTTGTACACAGATACACCACCTCATCGACAATGGCACTCCCAGAATGGAAAGCAGCTCTAACCATGTCTCAACGCTATGAGACAATCCAAAAGATGTAACTCAAACCCTTGACATCTACCAACAAGGCTGACTTTACCCCTAGTCAAGACTCCCTATCTGCTTCTAGCATGAGTGAGGCCATCGCCATTGAACAGGCTGCCTACCAAATCTCTTCTACTCAGGTGCGCCCCGACGCCATGTAGCGGTCCAGAACTCAAGGAACCGCTGACAAGGCCTAGGAAGAGTATAATCTCGCCTGTCAACCGACATCAACTCCAACACCCCCGCAGCCACAGGAAGAGAGTGAGATCGACTCTGGCATTAGGATTGGGTCATACAAAAACTGTCGACCCGTGTCAGAAGGTGTCACTTCAGAGGTTTATCGGTCTGGCGACAAAGCTCTCAAGGTTATTGTGACGTACCAGGACATCGAGCCTCATAATCCTCAACGCGAGGCAAAGATTCTCAAGACGTTGCGATCGCCATGTATTCCCCTTCTGGAGACCTTTCGAGACCAGGAGCAGCGATTCGTTCTCGTCTTTCCTTTCATGCAGTATACGCTGGCCGATGTACTCGCTCAAGGACCTCTACCTCTCGACTCCGTGCGTTCAATCTTTCGGGACATCCTACACGGTCTAAAGGATATACATACCCAAGGCATCATACACCGAGACATTAAACCATCCGCCATTCTCTTGTCATCTCCCACAGGCCCAGCATATCTCTCCGACTTTGGTACAGCGTGGCACCCTGAGCTATCAATCCACTCAGAACCAGCCGACGACAAGATCCTCGACATCGGAACGGGTCCCTATCGAGCGATAGATGTCCTCTTTGGTAACAAATCCTATGGTCCTGAAGTTGACATGTGGGGATTAGGAGTCATGCTGTCAGAAGTCCTTCGAGATCCCCCTACTCCCATATTTGAGTCCCGTGCCGTTCACGAAGACGGGAATCAGTTGGGTCTCATTCTCAGTGTCTTCAAAACTATTGGAACACCTACTCCCGAGACATGGCCTGAAGCAAAGAACTTCAAGGTCGCTCCTTTTGAGCTTTGGACAAGCTTTCCTGGTCAAAGTTGGGAGGAGCTCCTACCCAATGTGCATCCGGATTTCTTAGATCTCGTATCGTCGCTCGTGCGGTATGATGGCCAGAGACTCACTTCCAGCCAAGTAAGTTCTTTGTTTGATCTACTGTGAACAAGTGAATGACTATCTGTAGGCCCTTGAACACAAAGCCTTGCTTGCGCATCCATAAAGCGAGCAGGTGCCTTGGACGATCAGTTTGATAGATGCACCTGCTGAATATTAAGGACAACAACACAATCAGGAAGTCTGAATCCGGGGTACCATGCAATTCCAAGCTCAAATATCTTGTTTCCATCTACAACATTCCTACTGTCTTGATCTCTTTTCCTTCATCCAAACATTCTTGTGAATCAACACTTTCATTTCGCTACAAACACAAATAACGCAAACAAAGTATACAAAGCAAAACGGCACAATGCCTACCAGAGCAGGTGCATCACATAAAAACCGGTACTGATTTAGTGGCTGATAAAAGTCTTAGACCAGCTTTAGTGGATGTATAGCCTAAGGGAGTGCTAATATTTTCGTCTGGCTTGTATCAAGTCCCTATTTTTTTGCGACCCGCCTGCAGAGGTAACACTTCACTCCCTCTCCGTAGACAAAAAAAACTGACATGCTCGCTGGCCCTTCCGTTTCCCCCACTTCTAGCTTCTGGATTGATTCGTCCGACGATGAAGAAGACGATAGAATCGATCGCAATGATATAGTCAAATCCATTGATATCAGGACCGGTCTGCCTTTGTATCGACGCAGAGACATATGGCGGCGCTGGTCTGCTCCTCCATCATCCCATTTATTACATCAAGGCACCGGCCCAAGGATTCCTCAAGTGCCTGGCGATCCTCCCCACCTTTGTCGTCGGTGCCATTGGGTATCGACTGAATTTGTAGACATCGGACTCACAATGGCTTGACCAAACATAGCTGTAAACATAAAAGCGTCAATTCAAAAGTTCTTTTACTATTCTACATCTCGCCCATTCAACGTGTTTAACCCTGTCGTCTCTTTTGTGTATCCGCACCCAAGTAGTCAATGGGGTTTCTGCACAACGGGCAAGTATTCTGGTTACTGCTCTGGAACCACTTGTACAGACAAGTCCTGTGGAACAAGTTCTTGCATGTCGTGCATCGCTTATCCGGCATGCGCTTATCCGTGGAGATGATACTGTAGCAAATAGCACACTCGCTCTGGCCCTTGAGAGCACCGATAATGTTTCGCTTAAACACTTGTAGACCGTCGATGATGTTACCGTTGGAAAAGGTAATGACACCTTGCGTGGTCATGATCCAACTTTGCCACTTTTTCTCGTTGACGGCGACACGGTTTAGACTCTGCACGACAACATTCTCGATGGGGTAGTTTTGTGGGATCTTGATGGAGATGGCGGCCTGGCTTTCGTCAACCTCGTAGCCAGCTATAATTTCTCGGGCGGCCCGAGCGACTCGCACAGCAAGTTCTTGCTCGTCCATGGCTGGTGGTTCTTGGGTGTCAGCCCACTGCTGCACTTCGTCGAGAGCATCTGCAATGATGAGAGGAGAAAAGTATTTAGTCGTCCAAGATTCGACCGCAATTCGGGTCTGCTTGGAGCGACAGTCGATATACCACGCCCTAAACAAGCCAGGAGTGTACTTGTGCAGGAGGTAAAAGATGTGGACTAATAACCATTGCATGTTTTTCTCCTCTGGTTCGGACTCTGCCAGCTTGACATCGTAATCCTGAATGTGTTCGGAAGTAAGGTTGACCTTTTCGAGCTTGAGGGGATGCGCGGCCGAGTGTCCGAGGACGTCAAACATAAAGTCTAGTAATGGCGCGACGTAATTGTCTTGCTTGAGGTTCTCGTTAAAGTCGTTACGAATCTTGAACGATGACGTGGAGTATGCGTCGAACACGAGCTTCCAGGATAGGAGGTATGAGCGGATGGATGAAGGGAACTCTGCGAGCATTTCGTCAGAGTACTTTTCGAGTGTGGGAGCGTCAAGTAGAAGCGATAGAAGTTCGTCGGGCAGTCGAGCATCTATTAATGTTAGTGTTAAACATGTTACATAAGCTCTGTACATACCTGTCTTGTCCAACATGGCGTCAACCGACTTTTGCTGTTGCTGCTCGGGAAGAGCCTTGTGAAGCAGATTGTAGGCGGCTGTTTGGATATCACGGGAGTCAGATGCCACCAAGCCAAAGATATCGGAGAGATCAGGGACTTGACGAAGAGAAATCTTCTCGACTTCCCTACAAAGCATGGCATCCACAATCTCTAGAGGCTGAGAACTGGTTTCCCGAGGGAGTCGCAGGAGCTCGACTAGAGCCCTAGGCTTGGCACTGGCAAACTCCTTGAGAGCATCTTCAAGATCGTCATTGGGTTCCGGAAGAGATTCGATAGTTTTGTATAGCTTTAGTGAAGAGTGGATGAATGGGAGAGCCTCGTGTAGTTCAAACTCATGGGCGCGGTTCCAGAGCGAGATGCAAAACTCGATGGCCTTTTCCCAGTATGAGCCGTAGACATCCTTCATGCATGGGAGAAGCTTGTTGAGAGAACGGCAGATCTCGGCGCAAAGGGCAGGGCTCAAGGTCTCGGGCTCGTCAAGCCATGAAGTAATCTGTCGAACAGCAAAGACGATTCGGTTATTAGCCACAGGCAGTTCGCCCGCCTCGTAAATCTGAGCACAAGAAGAAAGCAGGACAAGAGTCATCAGGGTCTTGTCACTCTCCGCACTGGCGCCCGCAATCTCGCTTACAACTCTATTGCAAAAGGTGTTGGCAGCCTTGGATGGTTGGAGTGTCTCGCCAAACCCAGCAATAATGGCAGAAGCAGGCAAGACTGTCGTGGGGCCAACCTTGAGGACGTCGGGCTTCAAAAGAGCATCCTCGAAGCCAGACGACGCTCCATGTGCCTCCGCCAAGAACTGCACAAGCTCGCTAAGCGCCCTTGCACTATACAGACCTCTGGGTGTCAACTCTTTCGCGTGCTCGGTTAACAGATCGACAAGTTCCTGGATGATTGGCTTTTCCTCAGCCGAGTCACTCCAAACTTTAGCGCCAGCCGCCAGATCGCTCAAAACCCCACGTGTCTTGGAGACAAACTCTTCGGCTTGAGCACTGGCTTCAGCATGCTTGAGGGTCTGCCATAGTCGGTTCTCCTCCATACAAGTAATTTGATCTGAGATGAGCTGCACAGTCAAACACTGAAGGTAAAGAAGCTCGAGCTGGAAGGGCTTTGGAAGTTGTGATAGCGGAAGTTTGTCCGACAGTTGCGACACGTAAAGAGCCATTCGTGTGGGAATAGCACGTCCCTTTCTATCTCGGTGAACTCGCAGCTGTGTAGATCGAGGTGATCCATTTACCAACGCAGAAGCGCCACCGGTGCTGTTGGTAATGGACAAAGACGGGTTCACGGACAATTCTAGGAAAGGCGCGAGCTCTTTCATCCATACATTGGTACTAGGGAAGAGCTCTTCGGACGGGATATCACTAGAGGCAGCGTTCTGTGCCTGAGATACCAATGTGTCGATACTGTATGGGTTAGCTTGGTCAACTGGACAAATCAGGCAACTTACTCTAAAGATTGTGTTCCCGCTCGTTCGAGGTTAGCTTGAACGACGGCAACGACAGGCAATTTGCCATCCGTATGACCGTCCAGTAGAGTGCGAATAGCAGTGGCCTTGGAGGAAATCGCAGAATCGTCAAGTTCAGAGAGACCTAACAGCAGTGCGACTAAAGTCGTATGGACGCGATCGTCTCGAGAGAACAGCTCGGGTCGACCCTTGGCAGCAATTTCCAAAGCTTGAAGTGTAGACTCTGTCTTTGAAGGGTCCTTTTCGAGAATCTCAACGAGAGCTTGCACGAGCTCGCGGTAATTGCTATCGGTTAGAGTCTGATATGTAACAGCAGCCTCCAGCAATTCCCAATCGTTGCTGTTACCAACTGCGAGGGATACCGCTTGGCCAATGACGTGCTTTTGCAAGTCCTCGTTACCCTTGGCAAGGACAGCTCCTCTGTCGTTAGAAATGAGAGACGCAAGGGCGACATCACGACTTGGCTCGGATGGTAGATCAAGCACAGCATCAACCCAAGAATTCCAGATAGGTGCGAACTGAGTGGACACAGAGCCGAGGAGGTGCAAGGAAGAGAGCAGGTAGCGGGAAGAAGGAGAAGAAACGGCTTTGGCAGCATCGTCTCGAGCCATTGACGTGAAGAACGTGGAGAGTCTTGTGATACCGTCACCATGGAAGAGTCGAGGGGACATGCTCAGAGCATACTCGATGATGCGCGCCGCGCCAAAGGGCTTCAGATTACGGCTCTCCAGGAGAGTGATACTCTGGTTGATGACCTTGAGAGAGGGTTCGGCTGTATGGTCGGGGATATCGTCTGACTCGGCTATCTTGTCCTCAATTTGGCCAACAAGGCTAAACCATCGTCGACCTTCCTCTGAAATCTTTTCCTGGGATTGCTGGTACTCTCGAGACACCTCGGGTAGGGAACCAGAAATCTTTGCACAAAAGATGCTGGCGAGTCGGTTCCATTCTTCTTCAGATGCGGATACAACAGAGGGAGAAGCTTGAACAGTCGCGATGTAGGCTTCCACAAGTACAGAGATGGCATTCGGACCCATAGGGATGGCGACAGTCTTTTCTGAAACCGAGAAAAGGAATTGCTCGATAAGAGGGAATAGGTGTTCCTGGACAAAGGGTAATTGGTCGTCGGCGGGTAGGTTTTTTAGGAGTCGCTTTGCGGTATCGATGAAGCACTTCCATGCAAATGAGGTGTTCGTTCGTGGTTCGTCGCGATGCGTGATTCCTGACTTGAGAGAGGACAACAGTTGTGAGGCAACCTCGGGCGTAATCAGGTCAGATGGCATAACCATTAACAATTGGTCAAGGCATTCCCAAAACTTTGGTGGGCTTCCCTGTGATCCCTTGGAGATAAACGCTTGAAGTCTACCCAGAGGTGACTTTGGTCCGGTGGTGACCTTGGCTGAAGTCCAAACATCGGGGTATTTTTGTGTCATCTTTGTCAAAGCTCGCACATACTCAAGAGCCGAACCAGCTTGGTTGGTCTTTAAGCCACCAGTGATAAAAGCCTGCTTGACCTTTGTGTCGTCGGCGTAGGGCAGTTTCCGTTCGATTGAAGCAAAGAGAAGCTGACACACAGTCTTTCGAACTGCCGAATCGTTGTAGGTGATTGTCTTCCAGACGCTTTCCTCTGCAAAAAAGTCATCGTAACGTGATTGCAGCTTCTCCAGGTTACTTTGCTCAACCTTTTGCAGTAGACCCAAAACAAGAGATAAGCTGGCAGTAACAACTCGAAAGTACTTGGATTCAGCATCCTCTGCTGTTGTAGATCGTTCGTCGCTGAGAGTATCTTGTGTTTCCTGTATAGCATCAATGGCATAGTCAAGGATCTGAGCCTGGCACTTGTTCCAAAACGCAATGACCTTTTCAGGGGTGTTGAGAAATGGGGTTAGACCATCGCTAGCAGCTCTGGCTACCACACGATCGCGGTCATACAGGCCAGCTAGCCATGCGCCGACGATCTTTGGTAGGTGACGCTCGAATCTCTTACGAGCAGACTTCATAAGCTCGAATTGAAGATTATGTGTAAGCTCACGGACTCGACGTGAGTTGTCTATCGATGTGCGAGGATATATTTGGACCTGTATAGGTATAAGTTACACTGCCATCATACATCTGCTGTTCCATTCTACTGACCCAAACGTCCAGGATGCCCTCTTCAACCCCGCCATCCTTCTCAAATGGGTGAGCTTGAACATGAGCTAATAGCTCCTCGAGAGCCTTGGCTTTGGTGGTGCTGTCCTTCTTTAACACATTCTTGAGCGAAACAACGACATTCGGATCCGAAATAGCCGAGAATGAAGGAGGCTCGGCGAGGTATGACAGGGAGGTTCCGGAGGCTGCGCTGCCAAAGCCTCCAAAGCCAGAGCGGGGTCCATCAAAACCACGGCCAGCAGACTTCCCTTGTGACCGCTTCATGGTTGTGATACTCGGTAAAATGTCTCAAATGTATATAGAAAGGAATGTTGAAGGAAGTGTATGTGTCGGGTGCCGCTCGGCTGATGGCGCTCTAAATTGACAGAAGCTTGCAAGGCTGATGATGATATCAAATTTGGTGGTGAGGGACCAAGTGATGTCACATGGAAGCACGGACCGTGGTTGGTTTAGTGGGAGCGGGTCGTGTCGTTCCACTGAAAGAGCCTCGCTCGTGATGAGCACAATGAAAAGAATGAATGACGATGCGATTGATGAGGTTGGCAATTTGGAAACTCTTGTGTTTTGCATGATAATTTTACCTTGTGTTTATTCTTAAATATTGACTAGTGAACCTTGCTCATCGAAGCTTCGCCGAAGACTCTCCCTCACTTGACTCACGCCGAGCTTCCCCGGTTCAATTGTAGATGACAAATATGGGGGCAATGCTGAGTTTTATGACGAGAACCTGGTTATTGGGGAGTAAGTAAATCTCTGGCGAACTCCCTCGGCTTTAAAGATGAGGAGTATTAAAGACATTCCTCATTATGAGACATGTGGCTCGCCCGGGGAATCACACCCATTGAATAGAAACATTTAATGGGATATACAACCTAATACGGCAGGGTTCATTGAGCGCTCAACATCAGCAATGGTCTCACTTTAGTTGGTACCTCAATTGCTCAGGATCCAAAGCACAAGTTGACACATTAGCTGCAACTCACAATCCTATCCTTCCTTCAGCTGTCGGACGGTATTTTGGACCCATCTCATGCAAGTCAGATAAAAATGGATACTGTAGTCATGCTATATGACAGAAATAGTCAAGCAAATCCGGGTGAACTGTGGCGACAGAGTGCTCAAATATTATTATACAAGCTCTTTTCTACAAATTCCTGGCATCTCACTTTGCCGAACTCAAAGTACAAATTAACCAGACGTGCCAATCAGCCGAGAGAACCCCTGTAATCGACCCAGGTTGCTTAAAGCGTCGACTTACAGACGCCACGAGTTTGTGGTTTGCACTAGCACACAGTTCCAGAGGCACTTGAGTCGGATGATAAGCGAAGAGACTTCTTACTCCCAATCCAGGAAGTTGACCAATACAAAAAGAATAAGTAATTGTGCAGAGACGACACGTTGAACTTGGCCCTTCACGCTTGGCGACAAAACAAAGCAAACAGTGCTGATTGTCTGACCTATTAAATTCCTTGCACCTGCAATGGATCGCCGCTGCATGTGAGAGTCACCTCCCTCTTGGTGTCTCTGGTTTCAGTGACAAAGGCCCGGACGTCCTGCGATTGGACGCGCTGGTGCCAGGTAAATTGACTTGTTCGATCACCGCCGCATGCGCCATTTAATCGTGGATAACAACGAACACGGCTTCATGTCGTTTATCAGAGACGGTCCAGACCACTGGCTGGCGTGATAAGAACAATGGATCTCTTTGGGTTAGCATCAGCGCCGGATGCTGTTTGTCCGCTTCTGTCCCGTCCGCTTCAGCATAGCCGCATTGTATTCAGTCTGCTTCCGTTGACCCTGTCTTGCATGTCTTAAGGGTTCAAAGCCACAAAAGACCCTAGCCAAGTCTCTGATAAGCCGAGGGTACAAAGCCAAGAACCTTGAAGCGTCGCAACTGCACCATTGATGAGTTTGAAGATCACTCGCTGAACAACAAACAAAGTAGCCGTTTATGGTATTCACGATAGCTACACGTTACTGTAGAAGAAGCTGAACTTTATCCGACATCAAACCCAATTGTTGTACAAGATCTCTCGGTGAGAAGTGTACCCATCATGATTGCTCAGCAGGGGCTTACCTAGGGGCATCTGCGAGCTTGACGTCAACGGCTGTTGCACGAGCGGGACATTGTCCACTTGCCGCTTCGGGTTTGACGCTGACTCCCCCGCAAATGGACGCACAGTGGGTCGTTATACGCTCTGCAACCCCGGCAGGACAGGGCAGGGCAGGTTCCAGTTTGTTGCAGTGGTTGGCAAGACATAACCTTTCAACCTTACTTCTTGCCTGATTCTTCAGTACTATGTAGGGTTGAGACACGTTTGCAGCGTCTTTTGATAACATCCGTCCAAGTGTAAAGCTTGCTACAGCACAAACACAATACTACAGGCCACAAAAGGCGTTGGACACGAGTCACAACAGCTACTCGTGTTACAGTATCACGGCGTCACCAAGCAAGAAGCCCTTCTAGCTCTTACCCAAGCTCTGTCCAATTGTATCACATCTCACAGTGCTCTTTCCTCTGAGTCCCCTCTTTTTTTAGGCAATGTCCTCTCCACTCCCCCAACTTTACAGTGACCCCACTTGGTTCCTTCTGCCCCAGGTTGTCCCTGACCCTCATCGTGTGTCGTCGTTTGTTGCTTCCGTTCCATCCATCCATGTTGTTTTAAGGTCCTGGTTCCCCTCATGTAGCTGATCTGTTTCTCTCTTCATTCCTTATCTTCCGCAGAATTCAATCTTTCCATTTTCATCAGGGTTTCAGAAAAATTGGCCCCTGGGAGCATACGAGACGAAATAATAAGACTTATGCTAATTAGGTCAGACGCCTTGGGCTGTTTATCTTTATATCCTAAACGATTCACTATGTTGGCCGCCACGCGTGTCTGGACGAGGAGCGCACGCCGTTCCATAGGCATACAACAACCTGCGTCACTGACTCGCAATGTCTCTTGGGAGAACAGATCAAGAATTGCGTTTAGAAGGGCTATGAAGGGTTTCAA
The DNA here is from genome assembly GCA_013618295.1 of Fusarium armeniacum. Taxonomy (NCBI): domain Eukaryota; kingdom Fungi; phylum Ascomycota; class Sordariomycetes; order Hypocreales; family Nectriaceae; genus Fusarium; species Fusarium armeniacum. Next base: position 486,075 of record JABFER010000036.1, read on the forward strand.
GCAGCCCACCGACTCTAGCAAGTTCATTAGTATCGAGCAAGTCAAGACATGGGTGGGCGACCTTGCCGGTGCTCGACCGGGTTCCGGTATCGAGGACGTAGAACGCAGTGCTATCGATCATTTACTTCGCGGTGATGACAAAGCCAATATTCGCAAAGCCACATTGACTAATGGCCACCACTTCGCCGGCCTCCGTCCAAATGAGAAAGCTCCTAGTAACGAGGACGCTGGTTTCATCGATCCTATTACGAATCGTCGAGTTCACAAGACTCTCAAGAAAGCCCCGAAACCACGATATGACGATCTAGAAGCCTATAAGCCGATCGACTTTGTCAAGGCAACCGCGGAAGCTGATTCTACCCCCAAGTACGACGATCTGGACAAGTACAAGCCTGCTAAGGATGTGAAAAAGCCCGAACCTACCCAACCCAAGTATGATGACCTGGACAAGTATAAGCCCGAGATCGATGAGACATCAACAAAGGAAAAGCCTGTTGAATACGATGATCTCGACCAATATGGACCTGTGAAGCACAATGAGCCTGACGGCCAACGAAAACCGACCACTGAAGAAGACTCCAAAAAATACGACGATCTTGACAAGTACTCCTCGGCTAATGTCGACAGTCCCCTTGCTCAGCCCCAGTTGACAGCCGAAGAAAAGTCCAAGGCTTATCAAGACTTGAACCAATACAAGCCAGTCTATTGGAACGAGCCCGATGGTCTCAAAGCCCAGTCCGCCGAAGAGTTGTCCAAAGACTATGAAGACCTTGGCAAGTACAAAGCGGTTTACTGGAATGAACCAGACGGCCTCCGTGAGCGCACGGCAGAGGAGGTTTCCAAAGACTATAAGGATGTTGGCTCCTATGGCCCAGTTCAATGGAGTGAGCCCGATGGTCTGCGTCGTTTAACCCCTGAAGAAGAGTCCAAGAAGTACGATGACTTGGATGATTACGTGAAACCCTTCGAGGCCAGTCAGTCCGTCCTCAAGGCTCATGAGAAGGCTCAGATGGATACGACTATGCGAGGCAAGCCTTTGGCCTCAAAAGTCGATGCCCCGGTCGAGGACTTTGCAAGCAAGTACGACGATCTCCACCTTTATGGCCCCGTTCGCTGGAACGAACCGGATGGTCTCCGAAAGCTTACCCCCGAAGAGTTGTCAAAGAACTATGACGATCTTCACTTGTATGGGGCCGTCCAATGGAACGAACCCAACGGTCTGAGACGTCCTACCGCCGAGGAAAAGTCCAAGAGCTACAAGGATACACACCTCTATGCAGCCCGTGACGTGTCCCCTCCGATCTCACGCATTCATCCCGAGGAGGCTTCCAAGGCTTACAAGGACCTCCCAGGATACCGTCACTTTGCCAATGCTGACACTGCCCCACGGGTTCACCCTGAGGAAGCGTCGAAGCAGTATAGCGATCTGAATGCATATGCCTCTTTTGAGAACGATGTGCCTCAGGCCGAGCAAGTGAACACCAAGCAGTACAAGGATCTGCACAAGTATCCCTCTGCTGGTTACGAAGAGACTACCCGAAAGCATGTCCATCCTGAAGAGCTGTCCAAAGCCTATACAGATCTTGGCAGCTACAGACCGACCGAGTTTGTTTCACAGGCTCAGGCACACCCTGTTAACCCTGAGGAAGCCTCCAAGGTCTACCAGGACTTGCACAAGTACACTGCAGTTCGCCACAACGAACCTAATGGTAACATGTCAATCCCTCTGGATGAAGTCGCCCGCGGCCTCCGAGAGTTCGACTCCAAGGCAGGTTCCCAAAAATCCCCGGACGCATCATATGCTTATTGTGGAACCCCGAACAGGTTTACTCCCGACTCTATGGAAACTAGCGTCCAGATGGACGATTCTGGAAGTGCTGAGACAATCCGAGCTGCTGTTCTGCGTAGAGCTCACCAAAACAGTCAACGGATCAAGAACCAGACCAGCAATGATCTCGAAGCCGGCTGTACCTTGACCGGCAACTACGCTCGGGACTTTCCAGAGGAGTTTGCGACGTCGTGGAGCAAGAGTAACTCGTCATCTAAATCAACACTATTACCAAACAACAGCGGGGGATCATCTGGGGGATCATCTGGGGAACAGGTTTCGACTGCCATTGACAATGAGGAGCTTGCATCCATGGACGAGAGCTTCCCTATGGAGGCAACTAGGCTTCAACCAGCATTGGATCGGTCGGGCAAGGCGCATAAGGACTCTTATTCACATGAGCCTCAGGGCTTACAGACCAGCTATTCGGAAGAGTGTGGTAGTTCGACTGTGCCTGTTTGGGAGAAACACTACGAGCCTAAATCCGAGTCATCTTCAATCACCAAGGTGCCGAGAGCTGCTTCCTACACGATCCTCGCTTACGATCCGGCTTCCAAGATGATGAATGTAGCGCAAACTACATCGAACGCTGACGACAATAAAACCCCAATGTCTCTTCCTGCAGCACTTCTTCTTTTGGCAGAACCTGCCAAGTTCCTCCCATTCATCCAATCACTTCAGAAACAAGGCTTTGAAGTGGTTTCTGGCAGTCGCCAGATGCTCGTCTGCCGCCAAATACGACCAATTTCGGAGGAATTTCTGAGTTCGAGGGTTGATCCTTTAGATGATATGATCCGTCACGGTGGAGTTTTCCCGACCACAGATAGCGAGACCCAAAGGTCCCGACGTGGAAGGAACTCTAGCAAGAAGATGGGACTTGGCCGCAAAGTTATTGTGGGAACTGTTGGGATCGCAGGAGGAGCCTTTGTAACGGCCTCGTTGGTGGAATACTTGAGTGCAAAGGGAATGAGACCAGAATCTAAGCAGACTCGACAGGTTTAGTTCCCCGACGATGCCATGGTTTATCCACAGCTTCAGGAGCTGCTTTGTCTGGGGTTGTTTCTTCTAGGGTTGTTTCTCGGATTGTATACTCGGCAAAGCGTCTGACTAACACGCATAGCACGGAATTGTTTTGGAGTTTGGGCAGCGAATTGGGACCGAGATTGCTATCACCCTCAAGCGATTGTTTTCCTTTGTTGGGTCCATGAGGGATGCGCAAATACGCATGCATACACGGAGCTTTGGAGTCAAGATACCTCGGCATATCATATTCACATTATATATAGCTACGAATACAAATACATTCGTTTTTATTACTTTGGTTCATTCTTGTACCGCGATTGCAGCCAGTACTATACAATTTTTACCTTGACAGACCCCAATTTTGCCATCCCAATACCATTATGTATGTTAAGGCCATTTAAGCACCCTCTCGCTCTGTGAATCCAGGCCCCGTACTGACCTGACCAATCTTGTCCATGTGCATCTCGTGCTTTCGTTCCTCTGGACTCCAGCTTTGTCGACGCTGAAATGAAGGTGTCCAGCTATTTGTGTGGCGCATGCAACGGTCGGCACCAGCTTGAGCGGATGGGGAAATTGGAGCTGCAGAATCTGTCAGCTTGGAAAGGATGACGAGTTTGTGCTGTATACCTTCGGATGAGGGAGAGGTGTGGTTTGTAGTGGATATGGCGGTTGGTTGACGATCCATGATCAAGTGTTTTATGAAGCTCAGTCTTGATGAGATGTTGTTTGGTAAAGTGTTGATAATGTAGGTTGATGAATGTCTTTATAGGCTGTTTATTTGTGGTTGGTATGAAAAAGTGTTGCTATAGTTCAATAATGTCTTGAAGTAATATCCTTCGGATTTACCCCTCTCTCCTTCCCTTTGAGAAGACCAAAGCTCGTATTTATAAACGAAAAGCTACATGCATATCATCATCGCAACCCCTCTTGAGCTTCACTTGCATGGTTAGAGGTGGCGAAAAGTGGCCTGATGGGGGGGAGGGGATTTTAATTGAAAGTGACGCTGAGGCGTGACAATCATCGGGGGTTTTAGAGTTTGGGGATCGAATATCGGGATGTCAATCGTAAGCTTTGTCGATGATTATGTGCGGGCGGATGTGTGGTAGGTATGGATGATTATGTACGGACGGATGGATGCATTTGCGAGGGAGTAGATTGGTTTGATGTAACCTGGTGATTGTAGAGGGTCCGTTGAAGAGGATTGATGATTATGGCTTCGGGTAAAAGAGTACTGAAGATGCGGTACATCCATCTCACAATAAACAGTTGGATGCAACATCACTCATGGTCAACTCCGGGGTACCCCAATCTCCAGGTCGAGTGCTGCTCGTTCGTTGGTGGAATCATCATCACCTCATCTGCCCTACAGCAAATCTAGACTCCAATTCGATCTCATGATCCATCAAATCATCCACCAACTACATCATCTTCACATGAATGGTCAAAAACGTTTGATCAACAGGGGTAATATTTTCCATTGGGCTTTTCCTCTTACAATGTCGTTGAGCCGTCAAAACAATCGCTACCCATTCCTTTTCCTTTCCATGCCTTTCTTTCTGGCAGGATCCAAACATGACTATCTATCTTATGCCTCATTGAAAGCATACTTCTGTCCCTTTCAACTCCATCATGCAGAAACACTTTATACGCCCAGGCTATGCAGTTCGAGAGCACAGTGACACAAGAATAAAATACAACAAACAATTGGGGGAAGAGAAGTAAAAATGGGGGTATAAAACAAAAACAGACATCCACAACCCGGTAATTAGAAAACAATAAACTTTGTCATCGAGGCCTGCGTAAACTCATTTCTCGGAGTGAAAATCGTATGTACGTAAAAGGGCGAGTGAATTAGGGAGTCTTGGGTCGCTTCCAGTAGTATTGCTGTTATGTTGTTAGCTTTGATCAATGTGAAGTTGTAGGGGGTACAAACCTTGTGCTGCTTGCGACAAGCTCGGAGGCTGGGCTTGCGAAGTCCGTCAGTAACGGCGAGGCGTCGTTGCTGATCGTCATCGTGTTCAGGAACGTAATAGTACTCGCTCTCGAGAGGCTTGCCAGCTGCATCTTTGCCCTGGCGCTTGATGATGCCGATACAGGGTGTGCTCTCAATGACATCGCGGAGGTCATCCCTGGTGATGTCTCGCTTCTCCTCAGTGGGGAGATGAGCCATGATGGTAGACAGAGGTGTTGAAGACAGACGCGAGAAAGCAAGCTGGTTGATGACATGGTTGGCAACAGCAGGGTTGGTCTCAAAAGACATCTTGGTCTCGGGAGTAGGAGTAGGAGAAGAGACATGAGGGGGTGAAGAAAGAGGAGACTCTGTCCTGGTGGGCTGCTTTCGTGGAGACTGGGGAGCAGTAGGGATCTGGCGAGGAGCAAAAAGATCAGAAGCGGCATCGCTGTGAAGAGGAGCTCTCTTGGCGCCCTTGAAGATCTTGGGAGACTTTGTGTTTATCGAAGCCAGCCGGCAAGAAATATCAGCGCCAAAGGGACCGAATGAGTGGATGATAGGGTCGTTTTCCTCATCAGGGTTGTGCTCTTCAACTTCGTCACTGACTTCGCTGCTGAAGCTGGCAGTCACGTCGGTGCACATGCTGACATTGATGCTGGAGGAATCGAGCTTGTCTGACAGTCCATGTTCAGCATCATCTTCGTAGATTTCAATGTCACGCTGTCCAGGAAGCAAGGCCTGGAGACGACGAGAGCTGGACAGGCTGGCAGGCGTGGGGCTCTCGGGAGATGCAATTCGAGAAGCTCGGCGGGGAGGAGAAGACTGGAAAATTGCCTGAGCACGAGATTGGCAGGGAGGAGAGTCCCAAGTGGCGTCAGAAATATGGTCAAGAACCCGCTTAGGCCATTGGACAAGAACACGAGAGTTTTGCACGTCAATTATAATTTCGGAACCCTCAGTCTCACTGGTGAAGCTGTCACCCTTGAAAAGCTCCCAGGTGCGGCCCTGGCTGTGAAGCTTGAGGCCGTTCCAGCCATTGCAGATGATCTCAATCTTGCTGGGCTCAAGAGGACTGGAAGCAGCAACGTAGCGAGCCTTGACATGAACACGCGAAACAAGACGGTCGGCGGAAATCTGGTAGTGGGACGAGTTGGAGGATCGACCCATGACAAGAGTCTCGCCGTTCTCCGACAGTTCGACGGCGGGGACAGCAGCAAGCGGGGCTCGCTCGGAAGCGGATGTGGCCCGTTGAGGCGGGGAACTCGACAAGATACCCGTGCTCGACGTTGGAACAGGAGTAGGATACTTGAGGTGAGCACGAGAACGGCCTGTTCCTGAGCCGGAACCAAGATTCTGTCGCTTCACGGGTCGAGGGAGGTTTGGTGGTGAGGATGTAAGCGGCTCAAAGGGCGGGAGCAGAGTCGGAGCGGAACGCTTAGATCCGGCCAGCGAGCAGGACCTCATGGTTGGCAGCGTAGGCGAGGCAGAGATGCCTTTTCGTGGTGATGAGCCGAGAGAGTCCATATTGGATTTCGTATCGTGGTCAAAGATCAAGGTCGAGGATTCAAAGCCGAGGATCCAAAGGCGAGCGTTCGACTAGATCGCGTCCAGAAGCGAGGAGACCCGAACACGCGTAAAGACTTTTAGAGTTTTGTTCCCAATCCGAGATGGAGAATCTTGATATTTTCCTCCTTCCTTTTCCCTTCCCTTCCTGGAGAAAGTGTAGTCGTGGAAAGATCGAGTCTCGGTGGAACGATGGATGACGACACGAAAGGCGGTCTAGTTGATCAGTAGAGTAGACTCGATTTGCAATAGGTGAAAGAACGGTATTGATGAGGCCTTGCACAAAAGACCAGGTGATAAGCAACTTTTCGAGGAAAAGAAGTTTTTTGTAGGAGAGTCAGATCAAAGAGTGAGCAAGAGGTCGTGTGTGCGTGGTGTGGTTTTTGGTGGTGGGAGGTATTTAAGAGGTGAGCCGATCCACTCACGCGGCAACGCGGCCAAGCGTAAAGGTGTACTTTGCGCGCATCCGTGATTTTTGGCGTTGGCGTTTTTGTGCAGAGCACTTAAAGTTTGCTTCAGGGGGATGGTGCTATAAGTTAGGGGACTGAGCATAAATTATAGCGGAGATGTGCAAGCTATTATAGGGGTGCTTTACGCGACTCAGGCCGCGTTGAGTGGGTGGGCCTGTGAGCTAGCGTATCGATAAGAATGACGTCCACTAGACGCGCTGAGTTATAGTGGCTGCGTTGAGGCTTGAGCTCAAGAACTGGGAATATCCTTGGCGTTACAGGAGAATGTCTCAAATTTGTTCGGTTGCTATTTTTCTATTTGAGACAACATGTTTTAATTGCGTTCCTTTGCTGCCAGTGATTTGTTTTAATCATGACTTTTTTTCTTTCATCCTGTCGAGTGAGAGTGGACCAAATTGCTGCAAATCCAGTCAAGCCAACCTCTCGTTTAACCTCCAATTTCTTCCAAACACGTCTCCACCAACAGAATCCGGGTTCTTTGTTGAAACTGCTCTAGGTTCGCGTCTCGTCTTCCAGACCAATCCTTTAGTCGGAAATTGTCTGGCTGGGTTTATCATTCGTTCATATGCAAGTAATATTAAACTCGCAAGCTAGGAGTATTCCGTTAGGGCTTGTATGGAGTATTGCGTCTTCGCGGATCACATCGAGTGAGTCCCGTCTCGCTTTATGGGATCCGATGCATCGCGATTCTGATATTGAACTGATTCGGTGACATTTTGGACTCGATTTACATATAGCTGAGATCAGAAAGTCAATGACCCAATCGACACTGTTTAGCCACGTTGATCAAGGTTGCCATAGTAATCACCGCAGCGTTTGGGTTCTCTGGAATGTCTGTTCACCCTTCGATCGGTTCAGTCCCCGCGCTATTCGTCATGAACTCATTTTGTCACGGCGACTACTTTTGCAATTTATCGCGTTCCTTGCTCCCAGACTCATTAAACGTGCCCCACGTGAAGATCCAGGCACGGACAGTGATAAGATCCGTGGAATTGCTGCATGGGTATGAGATACCCTACAACACCACCGGTTGATGACATGCTTGAACATCTACAACCAAGTTTATATAGAGTATAGGTCCATGATTGATTATATCTAACTGTCTAATATTTTTGCCAATGTCTCACGATTTATAGCACCTCAAAATAATCTAGTTGGTTAAATTGGCTATCTCATAAAAAAGTTCACGATAGCTTCATTCCAAGAGTAAACCCAATCCCCGTATGAACCATCCCATCACACAAACCAGCAAACGATTTGGGCCAATTTCTTCGCAATTCTACGGAACAACTGGCTCAATTGGCGTACATACCACACACTGGGCCGAATCGACCTTTTTTTCACTGTATATCGGCGTTCGCTTGCATGTAGCCAGCTTGTTGTTGTCGTAAACGTCACAATATTCAGTATAATGATCAATATCAATAAGCCTGTTGCACTTCTTGCAGCGGATGCTTGTAAAGTTATGGAAACACATCGTCCTGTTACGTTGTCGGTATGAATAGAATGCTGTCTAATAGGGTGCCTGCATTGGCTTGTCTGGTTAAGGAAACCTGGGAGGACAACGCGGCGAGGAAGGCAGTATTTATACGAGCAATATGTTGATGAGATTAGAAACGGTATCACTGTTGAGTTCTACCACAGGGGCTATCACTACACACCCATGGACATCACATCACTCTCCAGTAACTGAATCAGAGGGAATAAGTTGTTCATCTAGACATTTGCTACTAATAGCTATCTTTCCATTCGATCCGATACTGGGATCATTGCTTATGACTGACTCTCCGGTTCAGCTCTGACATACTCTCCTTGTTATCGTCCCTTTTGCTTTCAGCAGTCGAACCGGCCGATTCACCAACTTTACCTCGCTGAGTAGATGTCGACCTTTCCCTACATTCGTCGCACCTGGACGAGTTCACCATTTCCTTCCTATATATCGGCGTTCGCTCGCATGTTGCTAGCTTGTTGTTCTTGTAAATGTCACAATACGTAGTATAATGTATGATGTCAACAGGCCCATTACATCTCTCGCAACGGAGGCTTGTAGAGAAATGGAAGCACATTGTTGTTATTAGTAGGAGTGAGATACTGTCTGATAGAATGCTCGTGTTGTTGTTTGCTCGTTGCTCAAGAGTGTCCTGGAGCGGCAGGAGAAAGTATTTATACGTGGAACGCATGCGCTTTTCTTGGACATCACTGATGGGTGTCAAGGGGATGTCACTAAACATTTAAACAGACATCATCGCGGGAGTAAGGGCGTCATGTCACTCAATGGTAGTTCTGATTCTGAGAGGGTAGATTGTTATCTGAAGGAGTCCTTGCTAATAGCTGACTTCCCGATCCGATGCTGAGATCCTTACGGCGAGGGTACTCCTACTCAATCATACAATCCCCATATCACCCCTTCCACCAGTCTGTCTTCACCTATCCATCACTCATGTCCGTTGATCTCACGATCAATCTCAAAAGCAAACGCAGGCCTCTTCTCATCGAACTGATCCCCCTCGAGAACGATACGCGAGCCATCATTCTGTCCATTGAAAGCCCGTTCCACATACGCGTTCATCAGAGTACGCCCCTTGGCAATGAGGAGCGCAAAGTTGTACTCGTCAATGAGGCTGATCTCGGTGTTGTTGTAGTCCTCAACAAGCTGCTTCTTGACCACTAACATGGACAGACCGCGATGCTTCCTGACCAGGCTGCGCTTGACAGGCTTGCCGTCGCCGTCGCACCACAAAAAGGCACATTCGTCGTTGCGGTCACGCTTGATCATGATATAGGCTTTGGCGTTCTTCTTGCGATTGTCGGAGAGAACACCCCCTGCTTCGACGGGGAGGTCCTTGAACATACAGCCAACTTCAGCAGAGGCCTCGTCGAAGGAGTGGTTGGCGCGGACGGGCATGGGGACCGAGTTTCCAAGGTCCCAGCCGTCGGTGACTGCTTCACGGAAGCCTTCACGGCCCATGGCACGAAGGGTGTCGTAAGTCGTCATTGCGAAGCTGGTAGTGTGAGTAAGTTGGCTGTAGTACGAGGAGCCGAGTAACTTACAATGTCGAGAGATTCCTTGTTCAGTGTCTTGGTTTGTCCTTGAGTTGAAGAGGTTGAGATTAATTCTGACGCAGGTAAATATTGCCTTTATATCTATTTGTCGGCTGTCAAACGCTGCCACCTAGGAAACGATTAAGCAACATCTCAAACATTTAGGATCCACTAACTGGATTGTCAAAATAAAATGCATCAAACAACGATACAAATCAGTGCCAGATAAGTACAGCCGCACTACTACGTTCGATTCCCGTATCACTGCGTTTTCATGCGTGTTTACATTGATCAGTACTAGCACCAGAAAGTGTTGCAGACGACTATGGTTCGTCCGCACCCATGTCAAAGGCTCCTCAAGCGGCCATGGTAATGTTTCTTTCTACTCAAAAGAGAAAAAAACCTGATACAGTGGTGACATTGCGCTTATAACAACATTAGAAGAGGCAGAGCTAACTTTGGTTTGAGAAAATCATGCTCGACAGCTCGTGGCCTAAGCTATGTTTTCGAGAACTAACAAGTTCTCTGCTATAGTAGATGAAAGTATTAAATAAACTATATCGGTTCATGACAACCTCAAATTGCTTCTTATGTAACCTCATACTCCTACCAACTGATCGGGAACTTGTTCTATCACTACTACTGAGACACAGACATCACATAAATAGGCATAGTATCGTAATTGTACTTAAATTAATATCTACAGGTATTAAATATCACATAACTCATGCATCGTAAAGGTACACTCAAGCCTCAACAAGGGTAACCTTGGTCTCCTCCTTCAAGTCCCTGCTGCTGAATCCAACACGAATGGTGAACTCACCCTCAGGAATGACCCACTGCTGGGAAATGATATCCCAGTAGCTCAGATCACGGCGCATCAGCTCAAAGCTGACACTCTTGCTCTCACCAGCCTCGAGGAAAACCTTCTCGAAACCACGGAGCTGCTTTGGAGGAGTACCCTTGGGGGCGCTCTCGGGGAAGGTGACATAGAGCTGAGGAACGGTGGCACCGTCAACCTTGCCGCTGTTGGCAACAGAGACAGTAACGTTGTAGATGCTCTCCCAGAGGGCGGGGTTACCACCAGGCTGGACGGGAAGGGCCTCGGGCATGGCGGTGATGTCGTCGGCAAGAGGCTCAGCAGAGATGTCAGAGAGCTCAAAGGTGGTGTAAGACAGACCAAAACCGAACTCGTAACGGACAGACATGTTCTGGGCGTCAAAGTAGCGGTAGTCAATCTCGAGCTTCTCATCGAACCAAGACTGCCAGTCGTCGGTACCGGTGGTGTTGATAGCAGTGGTGGGAGGGGCGTTGTAGTCGGTGCCGTTCAAGGCAATGGTGTAGGGAAGATGACCAGATGGGTTGACATCACCGTAGAGGAGGTCAACAAGAGAGTTACCAGACTCCTGACCGGGGTAGTGGGCAGCGAGAATGGCGGTAACGTTGGGGTGGTCGGCCCAGGGGAGAGTGTTGATACCAGAGGAGTGAGTGACAACAATGGTGTTGTTGCAAGACTTGGCGACAGACTCGACAACATCGTCACCGTTCCAGTCAACGCTGAGGTGCTCACGGTCAGCACCCTCCTCAGCCCAGGTCTTGAGGAAGACGAGGCAGACATCAGGAACAGCAGGAATCCAGAGGTCAGTGACGTTGGACTGAGCAATGAGGGTGTTGTTCATCCACTGCTGAACAAGAGTTCCATCCTGCTTAGCACGGGCGTTGATGGCAGTAAGAGGAGAGACGAGGTAAGTAAGACGACCAGTTCCGGAACCACCACCAGCGACAAGAGTACCAAATTCGTAATCCTTCTGGTTGAGGAAACCCTCGGTGATATCACCAGCATCGTTACCAAAGACAGCAATGGACTTGGGCTTCTTGAGGGGAAGGGCGTTGTTCTCGTTCTTGAGGAGGACGGTAGTCTCGGCGCCGTGCTTGCGGATCAAAGCACCGTGGTCACCTCGGACGTCACGGCTGCGCTCACCGGTAAAGTTAAACTCCTTCAGCCAGGTGCTTCGAGGAGAGAAGGTGTTGAGGTCAGCGCTGGACTCGTCTACAGAGGGGAAGTCCTCGTCCTGACCGAGCCAGAAGTAAGGAGCCATAATACGCATAATCATGTCATCGACACGAGCCTCCTCGAGCGTGCCATTGGTGACAGCTCGGGTCAGGTTACCACCGAAGAAAGAACCGGCCTTCCAGTTCATGCCGTAGGCACCGATACCACCGGGCATGTCCATGTCAAGACCGCTGTTGATGGCAGCAACACCAGCGTGGGTGGCACCCCAATCGGACATGACATAACCCTGGAAGCCAAGCTCGTCGCGCAGGATTCCATTGAGGATCTTAGAGTTTTGACAGCCGTACGAGCCGTTGAGACGCTGGTAAGAGCACATGAAGCTAGCAGCCTTGGCATGGGCGGCGTTGGCAAAGGGCCAAAGGTAAAGCTCGTGCATGGTTCGGTCATCCATGTTGGAGGAGAGAGCCTCCTCATCGACCTCGCCAATGTAGCCGTCCTTCTTGAAGGTGGGGTTTCGCATAACCTCCTGCTCGTTACCGATAAAGTGCTTGGCAGTGGCCTGGACACCGGCGTCCTGGTGACCGTGGATGGTCTGTTCCATAGCGACACCAGTCAGGTAAGGGTCAGGGGAGAAGCCCTCCCAGTTACGACCAGAGTAGGCAGAGCGTCCAAGAGGACCGGCGACGGGGCCGAGAAGGACGTGAGCACCCTTGGCCTTGAATTCTTGACCCATTGCGAGACCGCGCTGGTAGAGAAGGTCCTTGTCCCAGGATGAAGCGGCGGAAACACCAGCGGGGAAAACACTGGCGTAGTCGGCGACTCGGATAGCGAGAGGACCATCATGAAGACAGAGACCGTTGAAGCCGAGACGAGGAATGGCGATAATGTTTCCGACACAGGGACCGGGTGTTCCAGTGACCATGTCGGCCTTTTCCTCAAGAGTCAGCTTGGAGACAAACTCCTTGGCTTTGGCAAAGCCCTCTTCCCATCCCTTGCCAGTAGCATAGGCTGTGATGTTAGCAGACGAATTGATGACCTAGGGGTTGAACATACTAGATGGGAAGGCGGGCGAGTGGCCAGACTGTCCGAGGATAGTGGTGTTCTTGGGTTGAACCCAGCTGAAGGCCTCTTCGTCGCGACCACTTCCACCGAAGTCCTGAGCATTCACACTCGCGGCCAACAGGCCGGAGACCAGCACGGATCGAAGGCTAGCCATTGTAGAAGAAGGGGGAGGAGGAATGGCTGTTTGTGATGATGATCTCTTTTCTGATGGTAGGCTATCGATCGACTTTATATCCCATCCGGCAACAGCAAGTCCGGCAGGACCATCCCTCGGATGCCCGCGCGAGAAAATTATCACTCCAACAACTGCGTCATTGCGAAAAGTTTAGCGTCCTCGACGAGCTAGTTCTATGACAAGAGGAGCTGTGCGGGGATGGCGATGCGGAGTAGAGTTGATTGTCTTGTGATGGCATTCCCAGTTTACGAGGTTATACCCTGGTCCCTTGGGTCCCATCGGGGAACTTTACTTTGGTGTGGTGATTCTGCCGTGGCTTAACCGGTGCTACTCTCTGCCAGTCCAATGGGAATAGACGGCGCAGTAGAGGATAGATGCATTTGTATGTGATGGTGTCATTGTTTGCTGAAAGAAGATGGTTCCCAGCTTTGTCTGCTAACTCAACTTGGTCTGGTGATGTATGTAGCCTGTAAAAGCCTGGGGAAGGACATCTCCACGAGGGAGCCACAAGTTTAATAATACGGCCGTCAATACCACCGAGAGCCCGAAGATTAACCAGACGTTAAAAGTGAGTTTTTTCTCTTTCTCTTCTCTTTCTGTCGTAGTGTAAACGAAAAGTAGTCCCAATTGCCGGGGTTTTTAGTGTTTAGTTGACAAGTCTGGGGGAAGAACCGGGGTTCAGTTTTCTTCTCCGCAATTGAATTCGGCCCTGTTGTGGACTCCCATGCGGAGATTCCTCAACGGACGACTACAAACTCGCCCGATATACACCGATAATACTTGGATAATAGTGGTTTTACCACTGGAGCCTTGGTTACTTCCCTGTCACTTGTTGTCCGTTTTCTCCCCCGCGAAATCACCTTACGGTAATCGGACAGCACGGCCATCGACCCAGTACAGCGGCCTGGTGACGCCCTACGTTACAGTGACAGACATTACTTTTGGGTCCTTAGACCGCCTGGGTCTGGGTTTGTCATTTGGGCGTGATTGTCAGGCCTTAAATGAGAGCACGTGAGGGTTTGGTTTTTGTTCATGTTGACATGGTGATTGCCGTTTAGAATTGCCGTAATTTCTAATGCGAGCCGTCCTTTACGGGTGTCTCCCGTCGTATGAATGTCTCCCATCCTCTACGCTGGATATTCGGACCTTTCAAAGTCAAAGTGCATGATTACTATCCATTAACGACTCATATGGGCTGCACCAAGACGGTTCGGATATACGCTTGCATCCGAGAGAAACCCAATCCATGAGTCTCGTGGCTGTTGAATGTAACGGCTTGTGGCAGGCTTGACTCGAGTGGATATCAATTCCCCGCATTAATTGACTCGGAAATTAACGGTTCGTCATGATGGAAGACGATGATGGGCCAGAGAGGTGGCTGGTTGAGAACTTGAGATGTAAAATTTGCTTCTAAGGTCTTGTGATCGGCATGGATTGTTGGTGCATCAAGGATATCATCATCACATCCTCTGATGTATCTAATCAATGCAATTCGACGTTGAATTGATCAATGCCAATTCAGAACAACTCAGATAAAGTGCTTACACTAGAAGGTTTGGTAGTTAGCGCGAACCATCGGCTTTACAAAAGCTTGTTCACAAAGCATCTGCTCACACAAAGATCACAAAACATCACGATTGGACTTCGATTGGGTTAAAAAGAGTGAATTGATTCTCAAAAGAGTGACATGATACCTAATCAGAATGAAGAGAGCAGAAGATCAAAAGGAAATCTGCTCCAGGGTAAACTTTTCCACCGTCTATCCATCGTCCGATCCACCCTCGGCTTGGCTTCCAAGAACTCACTAGCCAAGTTCCCGGCTCGGCGAACCAAGTTTATGCCTAAACTGGACGACCCGGAATTCCGGGGTCAAGCTGACCTAAACTTTGCCAAGACCACTGCCGGATGGATTACACTTGTTGCATTCAAGGTAGGAAGCATACTTGGACTTATCCTGTGTTTCCGGAAGACATTCTTCTGCGCGGCAAAAAGATGTCGCAGAGGTGTAGGTGATCAAGCGACGGCATTGCTCGCAGATCAAGGCGGTGCTCGATAACTGACACATTTTGACGAGTTTGTTTGGTTTCGTTGGTTGATTTGGGTTCTGTTTTTGTGTGTGTTGCAAACGATGCTGGTGAAGAACTTGGGATATTTTGGTACAAATTCGATCACTTATAGGACTATAGGGATTGTTCAGTCGTGCAGCGATACGACAAAGAAGTGAGCGGACATTAATCTGTTCAAGTGTTGAAGCTGTAGCGATTGAACAAAGAGAGCTGAACATACAATTCGCTTGTACGTAGCCCTTTGTTCATGGTCGGTCACTAGAACAGCTTTCAAATTACATAGCAACTGCATCAACTGAACATATATGGGCTGGATAGGTCCATAAAGAAACACATCTATGTTCAGACCACTTTCTCAACACCAGAGGCAGACACATTGCGTTGTCGATAAGAGGCAGTATCAATTGTCGACAATGACAAAATGGATTAAGATAACTGCCTTGTCAGCATGTATCTGAAAGAGAAGCACTTCAACACACCAGATCAATAATCAATATCCCGAATGACATTACTCAAACAATGGTCAGAGGACGGAGATACTCGGCTCCCGAATCAGCCTGGGTTCGCTTCCGTTTTGTTCCGTTGTCACCCTCTTTCTTCCTCCTCACGCAGTTCTTGCATTCGTCTGGATCACGATAGACGACGGTAGGGTTGACTTTCGGGTCCTGGCATTTCTTTTCTTCCTTGATGGCCTCTGGACATTGTTTTCGGGTAAATTCATGGTCGAGAAAGGCATCGCAGACTTTGCAGTGGTATCTCGTAAAGGCTATCGTACACATGATGATACGGAATGTGTTTTCGTTATAGCAGCCGGCGTTTTGTCGTACGAGACCTACGAAAGTGGTGACCAATGTAGAGCGCACGGCCTGGGTCGGGTTGACTGGCTGTATTTGGTAGATCGCGGGTTGCGAGAGGAAGAAACAGTTACTGTGCGTTCGGCAGAACCTTCTTCATCATAGCCCTCATTATAGAGTTCAGTCGTTGTTGTGTTGACCTAAGCACCTGACCTGTCAGTCACGTATTTATTGGGAAAGTCAGTTATTCACTGATAAGTCAATCTGCGCGAACAGATCAATCTTATCGTTGATAAGACGAAGCTAATCAAGAAGCCTTGGGCTTTAGTCGATACTCCAAGTAAAAACAAAAAGATGAAATATTGGTGTTTTGTTTGTAGAAAGTTGTTTTAGAACGGTGGCAAGTATGAAGGGCTGTCGTACTTGAATGGCAGTCGCTATATGCAGTTCTTTCCTCCTATTCCCTGCCGACATCAAACTGCAGGTACACCTTCAGCTACACTTGAATCACATCGCATAATAGGCGTCAAAGCTTTAGTAAAAGAGTTCAAGATCAAATTTACACTGAACTACTGCTACCAAATTGATCCAAGCAAACCCCGATGAACTGAGATCACCTTCTGCAAATGCTGCATCGTGACTTACTGACCGGCTTCGTCCTGGAAGCGGTACGTTTCAGACAAGGCTCGTTCACATTCTTTGCGTCACTGCATTTAATGGTCTTCATTGTCTTACCGAGGTTTTTGCCGCAGCTTGCGCAGGTGAGAGTGATGTCTACCATTGTGCACATGATGAGAAACGGCGCTTAGCGGGATGTTTTGTTGTAGGGTGTTTGTTGCAAAGCGGGATAGCGAGTATGGTTTGGTTGCGTGGTGAAAAGGCAGTTGGAGAAACGCGTGCTAGGCAGGCGTTTTATACTTCTGACCGAGCGAGCGAGTACTTGTCTCCTTATCAGTTGGATATTATATGCCTACCTAGCTTAATGTATGCCATTAGACTCTAAGAGATATGACTGCGGTTATTCATATTGTCACTTACCCCCGATTAGGCCACGCACTGGTCGTTGCGGCCTTGAATGATGTGCATTTGGTTTGGGGTTCATTCACTTTCACTATCATCATATATATTGACAGTCTCATAAAGTCAGGGGATGAAAAGCTCTGTTGATGTTCTACATATTTTGAATCAGTCATCCCGATTCCATCTTACCTACTCTGAGGGTATGCCAAGGCAAGCCCCAGCTACCCTCCAAGCGCTAGTGTCCAAAAAACAGTAATCAAGATGCCTCTCTAAGAAAGTCACTTGATCACATCCATCACCACTCCTCTACTCCCCTAGCAAATCCTGCATTGGGCAGGAGAAACAAAGTCGGACAAAGAGACCTGGAGAGGCTCGCACTCGCCAGTTCCCCTGAGTTTGCAGTACTCCTCAATACAGTAGGAGTGGACTACTCGGCCACAGTTCTGGCAGATCTTCTGACAGTAGGTAAAGGCACACATGCTGAATAGCGTTGTTGGTGAACTTTGTGGTGGTGTAAATGTTGTGGTAGTGTTTGAGATCTTGTGTCAGATAGCAATTGTTGATGGTTTTGAAATGGAAGTGGATGTTTAAAGAGTGCAAGGGTATTTATACTGAATATGGAAGCCTCAGTCGGGGTGAAGTGTTCTTTGTGGCTGCTGTTCGATAGCATTGTTCAAGTGATGGTTTTAATGAACTAGCTTGGACAATGGAAATACAAGTTGACACAAGGGAACTAAAAGTATGAACAGACGCGCTGTGAAACAATAGTATTAGAAATACGCTTTAGTTCCATATGGTCAAGTCCAACATCAGTCTACCAAGACTAATCAAGCAGTCCCAATTGTTCGAAATCCATTGTGTGAAGCCAAGCCAACATCCGGATAGACCGAACCTGTCCGCTCGTTCATACTCGGATACCCGAGATGCACTACTCATTCTTTGGTATCCTTAGACTCTTTCTCGGTCTCTTCAGACTTTTCCTCAGGCTTTTCGACCTCTTCTTCTGATCCTGTCTCGTAACCATTGACCTCTGCGTTCGGTTCTTCCTTGGACTCCTTGACCTTTGCTTTCGATTCTTTCTCGGGATTCTTGACCTCTTCTTGAGGATCCTTGATCTTCATCAACTCAAGGGGACTAGTAAGCCGACGATAAAGCATTCGGTTATGGGCAGCATCCCGTCTGAAAAGAATTAGTCCCCTTCTTTGAAAAGATATAGAAAACGCAAAACTTACTTCGCTTGTCTGGGATCGACCTCACCGGCCAAGTAAGTCTTTCTGGTCTTTACGAGAGCGCAGGCACGAACTGTTTCCTGCTGCTTCTTAGGGTTCTGGACGGCCTTGCAGAGTCGTTCAACATCGTGAGCCGACTTGGGAGGAAAGTCAGGCGTGCCGATAAATGGGAGAGGGCTATCGGCTGGGAATGAGGAGCAGCGGGTGCAAAGCTCAGGCTCGCATTTGATGATGTCGAATTGATCGAGGTGACCGCATCGCTTTCCCCAGCGACGCCACTTGCATTCGGTGTATTCCGCCTCGCCGACAAAGATGAAGTTGCCGCAGCGGCTGCAGACGTATTTTTTGACTTTTCGTTCACACATGGCGGGCGTGTGGAGGCGCTGCTTCACTAGAGGGAGTGTGATTGTTGATGAATGATACTTGTGTGACCAAATAAAACGTATTTGTTACTGAGTTCGATTCAAAAAAGAATGTTGACAAGTTTGAATTTTCATTGCGTTTGTTTATCTCGCAGGTGTAAACTGCCTGTTTGACACTGGCACTAGAAAACAGCAAGTGCCATTCCCACCTGGCACTGCCATAATCAACAAACAGATCCGGAAGGGGAGACTAGCGTATCACTTTATTTATCAACTATCTAGTATCTACGCGCTTTCTTTACATGATTCAAGGAGGCCAAGGCCAGGGTTCGAAAGGGTTAGGATTAGAATTGGGAACCGAAGGTGGTGGATTATACAAGTAGTCGTTGCAGTATCCTTGATCGTTCCAGATAGCCTCAAAGTATTCAAGACTACAAGAGCCAAACTTCCTTGTCAGAGTTGCTTTTGCCCTGTCGCAACGAGCACCGTGAGTTTCGAAGCGCATTCTATTGCCGCACTGAGCACACATAAAATGGATTATTATATCATGTCACATGTCGTTAGCTTTACTGGTCTTAGGTTGGTTCTTACAAAGTCGTGGGAAGTTTGAAAAGATTTAAATTTGAGTATTTAAAGGAAGAATAAATGAGACTGTCAGCCTCGGTCTGCGAGTTGCTATTCAGTATACGACTTCCTAAAGCCTAGTGAAACACTCCGGCTTCAACACCATCATGAATAACCACCCTGATAGTAGTTTGGATAAAGAATACCCAGGGGATCCAAAGGAGGAGGTGGTGGAGGTGGTGGAGGCTCTGAGCAAGCTTCACAAATCTCTTTGTCGTTCCATATTGTCGCCGCATTCTGTCTTCCGCAAGAAAATGCCTTCCGGCTGTGTGTTTGCTGGGATTTGTTGCATTGACAATCGTGTCTTTCATAGCCCATTCTGTGATTGCATACAGCGCACATGTACTGTATCATAATACGATAGCACATTTTGGTTGCGTTTGAGAGAGTTGAGTTCTTGGTAGGTCGAGTGGCCGTATTTGGCGTTTAAATAGTTGAAAACATGTCTTTCGAAAGAATATTGCCTGACTCAGTGATATGATCAAGTTTCTTATCACAAATAGATCTTGCAATGAACTGGGAATCAGTGCTATTCTATGTTGAGTCACGGTATATGGGGTAGGGTGAACTAGAAGATGATGAGTTATGGCAGATGGTTTTGTCATTTGGAACAAAAGGAGACGACACATGTATATTGGACGATAAGAGAGCCGACGATGATTGAAAACTCAGATCTGTTGAGCATCTTCCTGTAACGATTCACAAAATATCATCCATGCGCCCTAGGTACCAAAAGCCCAGTCGTGCATCCATACCCTAAGTAATAGCAATGAAACTTCTAGTAACTCATCCCCAGCAGCCTAATCATTGAACAATAGATATAATGATCGGCGGAGGAGGCTGCGCACATTCCCAACAAGTCTCATCCTGAACCCATAGCGTCTCTGCGTACTCCCTGCCGCAAGACCCATATCTACGACGCCTTGTCATCCTCGCTCTGTTGCATTTCAGACCATGTTTCTCGAAATCATAACGACGATCGCAGACGATGCACATGTAGTGGATAGTGATATCGTGGCACATATTGAATGCGTAGGTTTTGATCTATTGGTGCGTGTTTTCAAAGTCAGTATCGTGGATGAAGATGGGAAATGTTTTGGTGGAGGAGAATCGAGAGAATGAAGAGAAGCGAGAGTATTTCAATAAAAATAACGACACATATTCAGAGATATCAAAAAGTTTGGAGTAACATCATCTGCGTTGCGCCTCTGTAAATTCCATCTTGACGTGTCTGATTCATAAACAGATGGAGTCGCAAAGGATGAATTGTCGTACAAGAAAGCGTCTCTACATGCCGAGCCTTGTTGGTGATGAGAGGCCGACCTTTCCAACCAACAGACTTCCACCCCATTCCACAGCCTTCTGATCGCCAGGTCATCCCGCAGCCCAGATTTCAACTCAGGTTGACCTTGTTCCACTTCCTTTCATCTGGCGGACACTGCTGACAATATTCGGAAACACTGGCAACCTCGCCATCGTCTGTGTAACCGCACGAACCCATCGACTTTGATTCAGTTTGCAGAGCCTGCTCGCAAATTTCCCATTCATAGCCTTTTCTGATGCAGCACCTGCAGTAGATGCAGTAAAAGTGCGTGTATTGTTCGGTGCACATGTTGTTTGAGGTGTTTGTTGCAGTAGTGGTATGCGATAAAGACGAGATGAAAGAGGCCTTGCGATGAAAAACGCCTTGTTTATGGAAGGATTTATACTGCAGACAAACGAGGCTGTGGTCGGATATTCGCTAGGCATCACGACAGGGGTTGGTTCAGCTCGACCGGACTAACAAATAAACAATCGTCTTTCAATACCGTCTTACCAAAGAGCCAAAAAGAGGCCTCCCCAATGAGATCTTTGCACGTTGCAACTTCAGCAAACGTCTGATCAACCAATTCGGCGTTGGTTATCGTCCATGCTGATGATAGAAGCAAGCTGGGCGTACATGCCTCTTAATATTCACTGCAAGGCTCTGAACTTTTGATCTAATAGTTTCCCCAACAGAGTCTCGTTTAAAAGACGGAAATTATATGGAAGGCAGAACAGCCGGCGTCTGGTGCGCTGCTGCCTTCCCATCCAACAGCCGCGCAGGACTTGCGATTCAGTTTGCCAAGTGGATGCACATGGGCCCGGGTCTAGATTTCACCTCCATTACCGGAATTCTTCTCATCACCAATTTTGGTAGAAAATCTGAAAATCAAGGGGCATGTGCCTCTTTGGTAAAATCCCGGCCGCTCGGGAGGAGGCCAGAGAGGAATCCACATTGCTTGATAGGGGCTTGCAGGACCACACAATACGCTTCTTATTCTTGCCCCGTGGGACGGTCGTGGCTCGGGTGTACGCCTCGTGTCGTGATTCCTGGTTGATCGTCGAGTCTGCATGGTCTTGAAGCCGATCTAATATTTGACACTCTAGACGAAAACAGCAGCCGCCCCAGCAGCAGTAACAACAAAAACAACACCAACAGAAGCAGCAGAAGCAGAAACAGCAACAGCAACAACAACATCAACACCAGCATCCCTTCAAAGGGCATCGCTCTCGTTACAGCGGGCGAGGGTATTCTGGTCGTATGAGATCTGCTTCCAGCCCGCAAGTGTCATATGTTTGACAAGCTATCTATATTGCATGCTTTTTCGTGAGCTCATAGTAGACTCTGTACTCATGGTCATCGGGAGTAAGCTTTCATCATACAAGAAGTAATGATACAATGATTTAGTCTCTGCTCACGGACGACTGTACCTTGTACTCACCAGTCGAACGCTCTTGATTTCGTGGAGCCTACACTTCGATAATAATTTAGTATAACCACATTTTGAGAGCTTGGCCTTGCATTGTCGACCTGAAGAACATTCGACAAGCGATTGATGGGATGGATTGGAGCTGCCAAAATTATGCTTGTACCACGGAGGAAGCAATTGAAAGCTACAGGTCGGTCCCTTGCGACCATCATACTCCCAGCTTTCAAGACCTGCCCAGACTGTTTGGCAAGGCACATAGATCGTTGATGCGGACTCTTTATCGCGAGAATCGAGGCTCTCACAGCGAGCAGCCTGTTGGTTATAACGACGCCGGACAAGGCAGTGATTCACCGATGGAAGATCAAACGATGGACCCTGGTATTAAATCTGAACCAACGAGCTCCCCGCCTCATGGGTTACCAATGGAGGACGATGCCCCTCAGGTACAAAGTGCTTCTCGGGTACCAAATCCCTACGAGGAGGCTGAAAACGGAGTGCAGCATGAGTCTACAGAGACCATCCTGAGGGAGGTTAGAGACATGAAGGCTGAATTTCGGGCCATCCAGGAGGGGAAGATGGATGAGATTCGAGCCATGAATGCTCTCAAAGCTCAGATCGAGGCTATTCACGAAGAGAACCGTCGTCTAACCGAGAAAACCCGGAATCATCGATAGCCCGCCTTTCAAGCATACGACCTTCACCGAACCGAGGACTGGGTTGACCTCGAGCAACCGCGCATGGCCTACGAAGACAAGTCCCCCCCCTGATGATAAGTTTTCCATCTTCAATTACACTTTTCGAGTATTATGACTCTAATACTCACACAGGACCTTTTTTTCCCCTTTGATTACTGCCCTAATATAAGGTTTCAGCTGGACATAAAATGATGTTATTGACTGGCTTCCATCCGGTTTTTTTTTCCCTCTTCCTTTCACTACGAAGACAAGTCAGTTACCCAGAGGCGAGGAGACCTTTAGTGATCTTCGAAAGAGAGGAATAAAGCCACTGGAATTGCAACATTGATGAAATCGTCTTTGACTGTAATGCACCAAGATGTGGGGACTGCGAATCATGCAGATGAGAGTAGGTGCTGTGTTCGTTAAAGTGTGTTGATGTAGAAGAATTGACGAAGACTTAATAACACATATTCGGTTAGAAGATCGGCTGCGACGACATGTTTGGCATGGTGACTCGCCCTCTCGCGGAGATGTATCAACGCATAAAATTGTTTGAGGATCTAAGTTCAAGGACTCCGGACAGAAGCAGACATCAGGGTATCAGGAAAATTGGCCGCTACAAGAATGAGAGACGAAATAAGTAGGTCAGTTTATGCCGCTTAGGTTAGCCCTTTTAGGCTATTTATTTTTGTATCCTAAATCTTAGAGAACAACTTTTCTGGGAACCAGTAGGCAGAGTACGTCTGTATTGACGCGATCACGTTATTCGACACGTGATACCCTTCACGTTCAATACCAAGAATGGCAACATGACCACTCGCTGTAATCACGACCTTACCCCCCGCAAGGTCAAACGAAGTCACGGAGAAATGAGTGTTTTTTAATGCAATTGGAAGCTCTATGAAGCCACAGGAAGTACTATGGAATCATTTCCAATGCTCCGCAAACAATGAAATTCTTCGTATTTCTGACAGTAGCATATTGTCTCTGAATGACAATAATCCATCCCCAAGTTTTGTGCCAGAGAACTGACCTCTGGAAGAACAAGGGGAAAAAAGGAAGCCCAATTTATCATGTTATCTGCTAGCCTGTACCGACTTCAGCACCAGTTTTGAAGTTCATGCGCCGGTGAGCGCTATACAGAGACTGGTAAAGGTGTCGCATCTTACTGACGATGTTGAAGTCGGCACGCTTGGTTCCCATCCTGATATCCGCAACCCCAATCCATCGCCATTGCGATACTCATAGTTCGCTCCCAGATCTTAATTCGTGTTGTGATCACCAAATTCGGCCGTAAAGCGATCCTGTCTTCTTCCTGCAAAGGCACTCTGGGACATTGCTCTAGGGATAGGTCGCTTGACACCTTCTGAGGAGGTATAAAGCAAGCCATCAGGCTCAGGTCGAACTCGGTTAGCACCTGGAGGCGGCTGACACGCCTCACTGCGAGGGGCCGGTGGTGGGACGACAGGCTTCAGCGAGTTTAACATGTTTTCGACACTCTCTATCAGCTCGTGGTTTAGCTCCATAGATTGAGCTACTTCGGGGAAGCCAGTGGGGTCTGTTAGCCCGAGATCGACATCCAGGCGACCGTAAAACAGCGCATATGTGTGCGGTGCTTCTTTCATTGACCAATGTTTGCATACAAAGCTAGTAGGCTCATACGCGTAATGAACGTTGGCACCGGCGGCATCGTAAGTCCGGACCAGATCTGTAGAGCTTTCCTCTCGGAGGCGGACAACTACGATGAGGAAGTACGGAGTTTCCCCCGCCTTCAGAGGGCACATGTCGAATGTACTCTCAGACTTTCTCCAGATAGGCAAGTGCATCGCCTTGAGCTTGTTGATATCCAAGCTGCCGTCGCTGCTGTCCGCACGGTAGAGAACACGCACGACCCAAGGGTTACTTGGTACCAACACCACATCAACTCCATTTCGAGTGTGGACCCCAAAGGCCTTGTCCGCGACGTCTTGGAGGCATGAGTCGGGAGACTGAGACCGGTTGAATTCAAGCGTGCTCAAAGTCACAATCTCGTCTGGCGTGAGCTGGATCGGCTCACCGGTCGCTGCATTGACTGGCGGTCGGCTCAAGCGAAAGACATCCTGTGCCCAAAAGGTTTTGCTCATTAACGTTGATGTGCACAACGTTTCGAATGAAGCTTTTGGATCGACACCAAGGGATACAAGAGCTCTCTCAACTTCTTTTCGATCGTCGGTGGTTCTCTTTATCTCAGGTAAATCACCGAATACATGCCAAGCGTGGTCGAGGATAGGGTTCTGCATTTCGGAGTTCTGAACCCATCCAAGTTCGTTCGAGACACCGGGACTCAGCATGAAGTTGCTGTATATGCTACGGATGACCACTATCAAGCAGTCAAGTCCAGAAGATTTCGCGTACCCTTTCCACAGAGGTGGGCGGCTGTCGAGGAAAGCCGCTGCGACGCCCGTGTCTTTGCCTTCGAAGTCATAGCGCTCTCGAATGTCGTTAGATTCCATTTTCCATGTTTCACCCTGCCTCAAACTTAGTAGGGATACGACCAGAGCCCCGAATTTCACGCTTACCTTTGAATCGGTTCGTGGTTGTGCTCTGAGAGCTCTTTCTAGGATGGTCAGGAAAATGTTCAACGTCAATACTCTGGCAACGCTGGGAAGTAGATGAGGTTGGGATGTAGTAGAGAAGTGTGAAATGAAAAGCGCTTAGCCGATGGATACTTTGACTATCGGCAGTCATTCACAGTAGTGCCTTGAGCAATGACTGATGGCAGCCGGCTGGCAGTCAGACGTCAACGAGTACCTAATCCTAAGGTAGCACCCATGTACTGTTTGTTCCTAGTGATTGTGACTTGTAAATTGTTTTTCATCTGGTAGGCACCTTTCCATTCAGGCCCAGAAATATCAAATAGGATAGAAGTAAATCTATCATCACTGTTTTTGTCTTTTCCCGATTTCAATATTTATTTCTGATTTACATGGTGCTTCCATCCCCAGTCTCGTCTTAGAAATAAAGTACGTAAGGTTTAGTTCATTTAGGTCCCTAAGCTAATGGTCTTAGACCTTATGCTCTAAAGAACGAATTTGTCAGTTCTGAGAAACGTTTGGAGTACGTCTGTGAGGTTACCATGGCAAACAGAGATATCGCCATGCAAAAGTCCAGGGCGTGCTTTCAAACTAACAACAGCCCAAAATCAAGGACGTTTGCTCTGGCTAATTATCTTCGTCGTCTCACCGAAATGTCTTTTATACCAGAAATTAGAGAACAAAATAGGTTTGTCATTCCACTTGTCACTAGCAGATACGATGCTGTGAACAAAGTGTTTCGCTGGATGCAGAGGGATCCCGCCCTGTAACTCCAAGTGCAAAATGCTAAAATCGTTCCTTTTTTACCAACCACGCAATCAAGTTATATCTCCCTAGAAGACCAACCAAACATTTCCTACTCCTCCTCCTCCTCCCCCTTCTTTGCATCTCTCTTTCTCTTTCGATACGGCGGTTCTCTTGGCGTCCTTTCCAGTAGATCATCGACTCCCATAGATTCTACTATCACATCTTTCCATTTCAACATCTGGACGCTGCCGAGGTTTGTACGATTGTATGCTCTGGGATCGTACGACGTTTTTTGATTTGTCCAATCGTCAATACAGCATACAGTCGTGCCATCCTTGTACTTCCGACCATTCAATCTCATGTGGTCGCATATTACTGTCCCCAGAAATGCGATGACATTACAAACCCCTTGAGTATCTCCCTTGTATGGAAGTACTCCGTAAGGGTACATCGACTCCCCCCAGGCCTCTCCAAGCGCCCAGTCGCGTTGCGGAATGATGAAGCCCTTCTCTAAGTCTCCAGCAGCAAGTGTATCGACAGTCCGGTTTTTCGTTGCAGACTTGAAGTCAAGCCCGACCCAGCCTCGAAGGATGAGGAAAATCATAAATACGTCGACCATGGCTTGTCCAAAACGGTCATCGTCTTCTAGTGGCGTTATTGGCAGCGCGTAGTACTTGAGTGATGTCCTTACTCTCGCCCACGCCAGCATCTGACGTACTGCCACTGCTACCTTGGAAACAATGTTTCTCTCATACTTGCTGACCCTACTGCGAAGTAGATGTACAGCGACCATGAATTAGTATCAAGTAGGAAGGTTGGGTAGTACAATTCCCCGTCCTCGCATTTTACCTCCACTATGTTGACGAGAAGGCGGCTGCTTCCCAGATGTATACGAAGCTCCTGGCCCGTCGGAAAACCCATTAGAACGTCTCCGCACACAGAATCGTAGTCGTGGAATTCCGAACGGTCCAGAGCAGGGGATTCATGAGATGATAAATCCGATACGTCCTCTGACAGGTTGATCTCTATCGGTGCGAACCCCGTATGAACTATCTGTTCGATACCATCACACGCAAGCAGCAGTAGTGACAGCAGTCCTCGTGCGGACGGAGTTTCGCCTTGAGCCATTGGGGAAAACGCTTGCCACCATAGGAGATTGATCTCTTCTTCTGTTGGATTTGTCCAATTCGGCCGAGAGTCCAGTCTCGACGAATTGATGTATTTCCGTACCAATCCATTGTTTTTGGGCGAAGGTCTGATGTTCAAGCATTCCTCATCGCCACGTCTGAAGTTCGTCCACAACGGGTCCCTGGCGTCGAACTGTCCTACTTGGGAGAGGATGCGCTTCAATCTTCTGTCGGCAATATATGAGTTCTCCGCCAGTACCCCTACCAGCGCTACATGATCTCCGTGTTTGTCTCGGTCCAGAAGGGTTTTAACTCCTGGGACGTGAATGCCTTGAGTCGATTCGTTATCTTCCATCTTGGGTACCGGGGCCTAGTGAAGTGTGGATACTGTATAGCAATTAGCGGGTGGCCGAAGTGCGTGCGTAGGTATTGTAGATAGAATTACTGCTCGTTCAGGATGTAGATAGGTGTGAGCAGGTGAGAGACTGACCGGTTGGCACGGTTGATAGATGTAAGGAGGAAGGTCCAAGACCGGCTAAGGAATCTTCCTTCCTTATATACAGACCGGATCCATTAACTCAAGTCTCGATGTCTTTCAAGGCAGATATCACTTGTCCTAAGTTTGCTTCCACCGAACGAACAATAACTGTAGCAGCGGACTTGCCACGTCACCAATGTCTTTCGACGTGACTGTGATCTGATATGCAGGTAGAAACACAATTTCTTTTCTCCCGTTCACATCTGATATAGAGTACCAAAAAGGACATCATATGATCGGCGAATACAAAAACCTGGTCAATTTCTCGTCGCTTTGCGTTGACACTATCCAATCATATTTCTAGAAATAGGCATTCCCGAAATTTGACGACAGCACCATGCGTTTCGAAACAACCATGATAACTCGTTGCAAAACATGCGAGAATATCATTAAAACCGTCAACTGGGTCGATGTATGCCCCGGAGGTCTCGCTAACCACAGCGACTGCATATTCAGGGTTTGCGGTATTGCAATGGAGAATAAAGAGGAATGTGAATTTTGCAAGAAGCTTCGGGAGAAAGAAGAACGGAAAAGACGCCTGGCGGAGTAGCTTCAGAGTATATAGACAGGGTGAATACATGTCGGCAGAGCATGGATCAATGACATAACTTCTGTCACTGATGTAGAGAAAATCAACTGGTTGCCTGAGTATAAATACACAAGAGTCAACCTCTTTAGTTCATTGCACTATTTCTTCATTCCTGATGCATCTAGCATACCTCGATCGACAACCCATCATCAAACACATACATTCGGCTAGAATATTCGGATAAGCAGCACAAAGAACATCATGTGCTGACAAACAACTGTTACAACCCGATGCGGTACTTGCAACAAACTCCTGAAAGAGTCAAAGTTTGTGGACAAGTGCCCAAACGCGAAGGAAGAAGAATGCGAAGATGGGCCGTTCAAACAACTGGTACAAGATCCAAAAGATGAATGCGACAATTGCAGAAAGATTCGAGAGCATCAAGAAGCCCAGAGAAATAAAGCTGTCTAGATTGCACTTTGCAGTCATGGAATTGTTGAAAAGCTCGGTGATGATCAAGACAAGTAGAGATATTTTGGGATTAGTTACAGATTAGAGCAATGAATTCCATCGTAACAACCAGCTGTGATTCACGTACTGTAAAGAATGATTGCGTGCAAACTCCAACCCTGTAATGCTTAGCAATGCCGTTAGCCATCGCGGGGCGTGACACTGGCAAACTCCTGAAAAATGAGACTGAATTGTCGCCTTTCCATTCATTTTGCTTCAGGCCTCGCAAAGAACAAACTATCCTTCAGCATACCCATCGCGCAGCGACCTTTCAAAACGAACTAGTTCGTCAACACAATCAGCTCTGGGTAAACGCACGACTTTACCTTCCGAAAAACTACGCGTTTTCTACTTCTCTGCAAGTTGTCTTGTCCAGCAGTTCAGCGTCTTCTACAGAAACGAAGAGTTCATATTTACAATTAATATCCTGAACTGGTGCAATACCTCTGCCAAACCTAGCCCTTGTCACTCTTAGAACAACATTCTTTGTGACTCCGAAACTTGGCTCAGTCATCACCGTCCACCAAAGAACAGCAATAAAAGTAGGTGATTACCAGATCTGTTTGCCGTACCGCTACCACCAAATACTGACAGAGAAACGCAGGTCGAACAATCGTCCTCCCAACTGAAAAACAAATACCGATCATGTGCGAACACAGAATCACCTGGCGCTACTGCCCCGGCTGCCGAAAGCGTGCACCAGTTCCCCTGAAACGCAACATCCACTGCGAGAAAGTCAACCTCTGGAAACTGGGCAGGTGCGGCACTGGCCTTCGCAATCGCGAGATTGTAGAACGAGTTGAGTGCTCTGATTGTCAAATTAGACGAGCAAGAGACGATGAGAGAGAGCGACGACGTTTGTGGGAACAGGCTTGGCCTAGTCCAGTTCAGCTACTGAAATCTCCGGTACGACCTGAGATGAAGAACGCTTCTCAACAGACTGTGGAAAAATGGCCCATGGTTGGGAGCCAGGGAGGAAATCGGGGAGATGAAATCGTTGTGCAGCAGACTCAGGTTAAGGTCATGTATGATGCTGACGACGAGGGTGATGATCAAGGACTGGTCATGCTGAGGAAGAGGAGCAAGAACAGGAACTAGAGTGATTAGGATGCAGGACAAACTCTGAACGAACTCTGACATTTGAGAAACAAATTCTGATCCTTTCATGTCTCCCTGTTAACAGCTTTCCATGTCTATCCAGGTAGATTCATATCTGGTTGCCAATGCTCGCTGAATCATAGTACTGACGAGCCCCTGTATAAATAACTTTAGATAGACTACAGAACAGACATCTCACTACTTTCCCAAACTCTCCAGCATACCAAAACAAACTATACCAAATTCGTTCCGGGTTCTTCAGACAAAGATGTGTAACCGAACAGTAACCTACAGCAAATGTATATGCAGCAGGACTTGGAATAGAGTTCCTGTATTGAAGAGGTGTGAAGAAGCACTCAAGGACGACAATGAAATTTGCAAGGTTCGAGTGAAGTTTATAGAAGCTCCAACATTGAACCTATGCGCCTGGTGCCGTGAAGTTCGGGAGAGGAAGAAGAAACATGTACGTTTTAACGATGAGGTTGACCATGAAGTTGACGATGAATTTGACGATATACCATCTCCTAATCCCGAGTACGGGGTATAGTTGGACTTGGCAGGTTTGTACTTCGTAGATTGATAATCTAGAGATCTCACGTTCTTGATTCCCATACATAAAAAGAAAAAAGATATTACCTGAACAAAGAGCTAGGCGAGTATGTGGTTGATGGCCGCGTAATTCATATTGCAGTCACATGATGACGGTTGGCTACCTAGAGTGCAGTGCTCTTCCCTCCCACAAACTAATCTCAGAAAACAAATCCCTCCCACGACAACAACAGAACCACCAGCGGGGTCAGCATAAAAAAAACCCTTCGAAATTTGTCATCCTGCAATCGTGAATCATGGCACCCAAAAATGAAGAGAATCATCCCAGTCAAGGTCAAACCAACCACCCGCCGACAGTTGGGGACGAGTCGACCGAGGAGAACTTTGAGCAGATGCTTGCTCACGCCCAGATCGAAGTCTACGAGAGTCGAATTCGAGCTACCGGAGCTCAACGTAAGGCTGCTAATGCTCGACGTAAGGCTGCTAAGGCTCAACGTGAGGCCACCGAGGCCCGACGTGAGGCTACCGAGGCTCGGGAGCGCCTCAAAAGCCTACGAGCAGAGGCTGATAGCAATGCTATCCTCAATGCCGCTGATGTCGTGGATGAGATCGTTAAGGGTATCCCACGATATCCCCCGCAGCCATAGTTCGGGCTGCTCAGGAACTCATGTCACGCCCTGGGGTCCAAAGGTTTAATTTCACTTTAGAACCCGTGGAGTAATGGCACTTGTAAGTGTCCTCGTCCGTGCCCTACTGGTGAACCAAACTGATCGTTTTAGAATCTCATTTCATCAAATCGCCGGCTGCATGATTGGCGATCGTCATCCCAAATTCTGGGACAAAGGCGTCGAGGAGACCAAACGGACAACTGCGGTTGTAGGAACAAGGGATATCGGTTTAGAGAATATGGGCACTGGGGGCACAACTGTTTTCGCTATCGGATTTAGAATTTCTTTATCAAATCAATTGTCAACTGACCCTTGCGATTTGAATCCCCCCTTGTGAAATGATATACGGCTTCAAACTAATGATGAGGAACGGTGACATGAACTTTAGACCAGCCATAACAGTACCCGGTACGTTGAAGCTTGACAATGAAGAAGAGACACGTATGTATTAGTGACGAACCCCATGATAGACTCTTTCGTGAAACGGCACATGTAGCCTACTGGGCTTCAGAGAAGCTGGCCTGTAAGATTTAGAGTATAGAAATAGATATTCTATTTTTCTGACCTAAGTAGCATAAACCGGCCTACTCATTTCGTCTCTTATACTCCTGGATGCCAATTTTCCTGACCCCCTGATAGTAATGTAGTTAGCAATGAGGTCTTAGGTGATCTCGGTAGATCCCCGGCAATCTGTAAGTTCCTTGTATCAACATACGTGAATTGATCACACTAACTTGACCTACGTTTGTTGATCTGACAACTTCCTTTGCATCAATTTGCTCCTATCAAAGACACCATTCCAGTCCATGGGCACAGTGCTGGTTATACACCACTGAAAACAGCCTGGCCATGTCGGTCATATCACCAAACATTCCCTGTCAGTGCTTACAAAGTAACCCAGTCCACTTCTCTTCACGAATACTCCTGACGCCGTAAACAACTCACGACACTTGTCAACTTGACTCAGTTTATCAATGGAGGACGCAATTCGACCTAGTGAGCAAGCCGCTCGAGCTATGTACGCACGAGGCTACCAAACATGGTTCACAATCTTTGAACGCGCGGCTGAAGAAAGATCCTTACCAAGAGATTGCCTACAGCGTTTGCGAGCCGCCTTTCCTAATCAGCCTTGATTTCCAAAGAACGTCGCTGTCGACAACATTTTTGACAACGCTGCTTTAGTCAAAGGGATTATCTCCTGGCGTCCAGCTGACGAGTCAGGCCACTTACCCATATTCCATGAAGAATCTATTTTCAATATTGCATGGGATAAGCCAACCAGGGTGGTTCTCACATCAGACACACGGCAAGCGAAGGCAACTCTGCCGGATATTTTTGGTAAAGACAGCCACCATATTCCTGTCCTACTTCAAGCTTGGGCATACATTCTTTCTGCAAGATGGGCTGAGTTGGTCCCCGACGCACGAATTCAGTTCAATGGAGAAAGCAACGTGTCACCGTCAGGGACGTACAAAGAAGCAGCCACTACGATAAACGTCGGTACTGTCAGTGAAGATGCCGCTCAGTGGTGGAAAGCCATTCTATCGCTCGATAATAGTTGGGAAGCAACAATACGTAATAAAAAAGGCCAACTTCTTTGTTCGCCATGGTCCACGACACTTTCATCAGAGCGCCCTTTACTGGTCTTGGCAAAGGTCGAGACAAAGGCGTCAGAGCCAACCACCAATACGACATCATCTTCTGTAGCATTGCGCTATTTGACAGATTATTGTACCAACCATGGTATCGACGGTGATGTGAGTCTGGCAGCTCTCGCAGCAGCCTTGCTGATCCCGGCTGTCAAGTATGATGGCAGGGTGATTGGGATACCGATCCCAAATATAGCCGGTGAAAGGATCAGTGGAGAAGACAGACGCCCAGAAGCCTCTCATTTCGTGATCCCAGAGCCTTTTCAACTGGATAAGCTTCTTACTCTCAGCTGCAATGCTAGAGGAGTCAAGGCTCTTCTTACTAGTGTATTCTTTGAACCAGGCGTGGAAAGTAACATATGCGGTATGTGGTTACGGGGCTCGTTTGCGTTTTTCGATACTATCAAAGACCCCAACCTTCTTCTCCGAACTATGATAAAGCGCGACTCAGAGCTCGGTTCATTGTGGATCGGTGCTTTCGTCACAGGGTGTCATGATAGAGCATTTCGCGAGGGCCGCGGCGGCTGGTGGAAGATCGATCTCGGAGCAGCTGCCTGGACAGACACACTGATGTCTTTTATTCAAGAACCTGTACTTTGCACGACACCAGGAACAACACCAATCTCACGCGCCAACGAGTGTCGTCTATCATTCCTTTGCCACGGTATGGGCTACACCACGACTCCCTTGTTCCCCTTTGCACCGTTCGGCTCTACCGCTCTACATGACACTAACCTTGACGTTCGGGAGCATTCACTATGTGGAAGATATCATGTCATGAGATATGCCGGCTTGACCTGGCGCTGTGACGATGGTACGAAAATCGAACAAAAGCCCGAGGTCCCAGATGTTGTGACCAGACCCAAGACTAGGCAACTCCTACACCACAACCCAGAAGTTGATGTTGACTATGATGACTATGACTCGGAGGACGAGACATCGGAGATGGTGACTAGGAATATTTTTACTTGGCTCCGTGGAGAGGATGGGTTTCCAGTAGCCGAGAGAGCGATCCGTGAGCACGATTGGATTGATAATCTAGAATCTGACGACGACGAGCCTATTGAGGGAGACGTACGTTCCACTGTCGGAGGACATCTCCATGGATGGCTGCTCAAAACATCAACACAAAGGTCAATTTCTATCTAAAACTCTTCAGCGTGAGGTACATTTATTCGAAGAAGTTCACCTCCCGTTGTTGTCCACCGTCATGAAGCAGCTGCATATTCACTCGCTGTAGTTTGGTAAAGAGATGGGTAGGTGAGAATGGACAGTTGACTCGCGGGAATCATCAACTCTAATAAATTGAGGAAACCTAGCTCTATACGAATGATGATGACAATTTCCCCCCTCCCACGTTTCAAAATTCCCATCAACTCGTTCTTACAGACTTCCAGTGTCTGTTTTCATGTCGTTGGCCACATACACTGGGCTAATAATCGGCAGTCGTGCAACCAGTGATGGGATTCTCTCGGGTCCATTGCGTCGAGGTACTAAGATAGTTAGATGTATGGACAGATACAGTCGAATGAAACTTACGAGATGCCAAACAGTTTGCGTCACCCAGCGAACCAATGTATTCATGACTTAAGAGCTCGAGGCTGGCATAGAGACCTCGGCCTGGCGCTCGGCCAAGGTTGCGGAAGGATGTATGAAATGTACCCGAACAGGATCACCGGCGGGCTGGCCGTCTTCGTGAATGGGGGTCAAGGTAATCATCACCTCTCGAGCTCCAGTGTCTTCCATCCATGCGAGGGCAGCCTCCTCTACGTCGTCCGGAATGTAGGTAGTTCCGCTAGTACCTTCAATAGAGGTCGAGGCAATGGAGCCATTCTGGTTGGGATCAGATGACATGGTGAGCAAGTGGAAATGTTGAGCAAGTGGAAGTGTTATCAAATAGAATAGGAAGAGATGGTGATATTTGGAGTGCGCTGGTATTGTGCTGTGTGCAGGTTGTTTGGGAATGAGTTTGGAGGAGGAGATGCGAAGTAGCGAAATATTGTATAGACCCACCTCACTTTTATCGGCCTGCTGCTGCGGCACCTGGCAGACAGTGATTCACGGAATACATCATTCTGATTTTCAGTGAATGGCATAGCTTGGCTCGCCTAGCCACCACATGTTCTGCAGCATTATCAGCCTCTCGACATACATATGTACGCTCTTGCTTGTACTAATTATTGTACATATATCGTACGGCCGCATGACTTCGTAGTCTAATTGTCGACATTGGAAAGCAAGTAAAGAGTATAACGGCAAGACTGGGAACAAATCTACGCAGATGTGAACTTATTTTCAAACTGCTTGGACCTCGGGACCGAACAGGATTTTATTTTTA
Source organism: Fusarium armeniacum (assembly GCA_013618295.1). NCBI lineage: Eukaryota > Fungi > Ascomycota > Sordariomycetes > Hypocreales > Nectriaceae > Fusarium > Fusarium armeniacum. Next base: position 521,033 of record JABFER010000036.1, read on the forward strand.
TCCATGCCTGGTATTCATCGACTAGCTGCTGCAGTATCAAATAGACGGTTAATGCATCATAACGTTGTTCAATCAATAAAAACGATATCAACATTCATTTCCTGTGACTTTCTGATCCTATTCATAATCATAAGTGCGCTCTGAGAGCCCATCAGTTTTATAACAACTACACTATAATTATCAGCAAACAGTCACAGCAGCACCAGGCACTACCAGCACCACTTAAAATATGATAGGGGCCCAGTCACACAGTCAAATAGGTTCGGCAATGTCGAATCTCATTTCCGCTATTTACTAGAGAAATCTGTCCCCTTTTCAGGTCCCGATATCGCCGCCGTAGCGGTGAATGGTCCAGGAAGCCATACGGCCTGACTCAAGATGTCGAGAGCTTGCTGTGATGGGAGAGGCCCACTGGAGGAGATTTACGCACCATCGTTGCGCTGGAGTTCTGAGGTTGGGAGACCCCTCATCCTCCTCCAAGTCTCGTAGGTCTCCGAGTGGCCGCCAGAGTAATCCGTTACCCTGGGCTCCATCTCTACACCCCAAGGCCAAGGGTGTACGGACAGGTCGAGTCCAAACTTCTTCGCGTAGTCACCATACGTGATGGCGTCGACGGCGTATTCGACGTGGGCCTTGGCGGCCCGACAATGCCCATTGGCATGCAGAATCGAATAAACATCCGATTCCGCTTTGTCTCGAAGAGATTGCCAGATCTCTTCATTCCACTCACTGTGGAAACCAAAGCACGCTTTTATGTACTCAAGGCGTCGTTCTCCATCGGTGTGGTCAAAGTTGACCAGAGGCGCTTGCTCGGCCGCAACTGTGTTGGACATCGATCAGGTTGTAATCATGCTATTTAATAATTAGCAAGTTGTCGGTACTCAGATTCGAACTAGAACTGACCGTTTCGTGAGCGTGTTATTGTGTGAGAGGAGAAGAAAGATTAAGAGAAGAAAATTAAGATAACAAGAGCTAGGACCGATCGTTTGCTCAAAACTAGGATTTTTCGGCTCGCACTTTGTTGCAGTGTCACAGGCTGTGACTATCGTCAGCTTTTGATTTTTTCAAGTAGCTACTTATCTTGCCAAGAAACTATTTCGTTCCTATTAAATCATCGATCAGAACTCAATATATCATATCGTGTGGTATCTCATTAACTAACTTTCCAAACAAACCTTCATATGACTCAGCTGTCGATGCAGCAACGACTGAACTCTATGATGAGGATATTAAAATATACAATCAATTGAATCGACTTCATACTGAAACAAGCTCGAAATCAATCCATATCTCCCACGTAAATTTAGCCCCCAACTGAGGTCTGCTTCAGCCCCTGAAGGAACAAGGATTGGGTGGGCTGCGCCTTCCCGCGCACTAAGCCCTGTCAAACATGGATCTGGCAGGTTCCCTCCTTCCATGTCAGCACCAAGCGTAAATAATGTCTCAGCCCCAGCTTTTCAGAATGTAACGCCAAACAAATTCCCTTCAACATGACTTCCACCAAAAGAGAAAGCTTTGTCGAGCGTAAAGACCTCATTCAGGTTCACGACTCCTGTCCAGAACAACCTTATGTCGAACTTGAGGTCCCTCAGGACGCCAAGCGAGTCATCGCGGTCAGCTTTGGAGGGTTGTCTCGTGACCAAGGTAACCATAATTCCCTCACCATGAACCATAGATACTAACTACTCTGGAGGCTGGGCAGACAATGCCGAAAAGGTATCTTTCACTTGGTTTGATGCTTCCGTCAAACGTCCCGAAGGTCGTGGGGATCTTCGCACTATCCTCGTTCACAACAATCGCCTTGCAGAACAAGAACCTCAAGACTGGACAGAAAGATGGCACATCTGGCTTGGGCCTCGAAAACGTCTATGGATAGAAGCACTACGCCCTGGCGATGTCATTCAGCTGATCCCCCGAGCTATGTACATGGCCTGGACAAACATCATCCATGAAGGGCGAATTAATATTGAATACGAAGCAAAAGACCCCCTAGAAGATATTCAATCGCTCTCCACCTCTTCCAACGCCTCGCATTATACCCGCACCTTGGATCTTGCCCATCAGGAGATTCGGTTATTGCATGTTAAACCAGGAGCTTTTGACGACCCCATCAACGCCTATTTCAGCATTGCTAGCCTCAGAGACGACACACCTAACGTCGACTTTCATGCCTTGTCATATTGCTGGGGCGAATTCTCAGAGCGCGACCAAATCTTTCTCTCCCCCGATCAGACCGACACCCAAAACGAAGCATCTTTCAGTATTGGTAAATCTGCAGCCCAGGCTATTCGACGTCTGCGGTTCACAAACGAAACCCTTGTCATATGGATCGACGCAGTGTGTATTAATCAGGATGATCTTGAAGAAAGAGCCCAGCAAGTCACGTTAATGACCCAGATTTACTCCTTAGCTTCAATCGTGCATATCTGGCTTGGCGAGGATAATCATGGCATCGAAGCCTGCTTGAAGCTGATTCGAGACATCTATAACTACAACAGTGAAATGTGCCTAGGTGGGGAGGCATGCGCCTGTGTTGGAACTAAACATCTGACAGCGTTGGCGGATATCAAGTCTTTTGGAGAGGATAAAAAGAAGGGCGGTAATAAAATTTCCTTCAAAGGAACGTTTGAAGTCTTTGAAATTCATCTCAAGACGTGGTCTAGAGAAATCATCGACATGGCGGGCTGGTATGGCAACACGCAACTTTCGTTCCTCATGAGTACACTGTACGAAAACCCCTGGTTCTCAAGAGTCTGGGTCATCCAAGAAGCTCTGGCGGCACGAGTACCACTTGTTCACTGCGGAGAAGACCAGGTCCCATGGGAAGAAGTCGTCGAGGTGAGCAATTGGCTTGGTAATCCTGCTTACGCAGCTCAGAACCCACACAACGCTTCGCAACAGATTTCCATGGCTGCTATTTGGAAGACATTGAAACCAAAGGGGCGAACGATGGAAGTGCCTATTACGCCTATAGGGAAGCATGAAACAGATCAGCTGTCGAGTATTCTCGAGGTCTTTCTCTCAGGTCTTGATTTGAAGGCCACGGATCCCAGAGATAAGCTCTTTGCGCTCCTCACCTTTGCCGACGAGACACATGACGCCTCACAGCTGGATGATCTGATTCGACCGAATTACGACAAGTCGAAAGAGCATGTCTTTGCGGACTTTACACGCTGGTGGATTCGCAAGCATAATTCCGTGGCGATATTGTCGTCAATACATTGCCAGCCTACGCGAACATGGGTCAAGTCCATCGGGCCGAGCGGGGAGAATCTGAGAGTCAATCAACCTACATGGTCGGTTGACCATACGGGAAGCTCAAGATGGACACAAGCAAATCTGAACGCTTGCTTCAAATTCAAGGCCGCTGGCGACACGAGGCCCAACATTGACCTCCTCCAAACAGATGACCCGCTCATTCTTCGACTTTCAGGCCTTCGTATCACTGAGATCAAAAAGATTAGTTATGCACCTATCGAGTACATGTACCCTTATCAGGGGTCTTTCGGCGATCAACAAGAAATATGCAAAGTGTTTCATCAAATCTTGGATCCCTGTGGCATGACGCCTTTTTGGACACGGAGAAACAATGCAGGCGATATTCTCCAAAGGAGTATTCAGGACTGTAATGTGAAATATATAGACCACATGAAGTCGCACTGGGCCTACGCCAATCGACCTGGTCTCAAAGTCCTAAAGCCAAACGCCAAAGCGGAGTTGGATTATTACGAGACCGACAAATTACCTACATGCATGGAACCTTGCTTCTTCATTACGACGTCCGGGTTGTTTGGGTTATGTCCTTGGGGATCCAAAGAGGGAGATGCGGTTGTGTTGCTTGATGGGGGGAACGTGCCATATTTGCTAAGGTTGGTCACAAAGGAAGGAGACGAATTGAGATATGAGCTTGTGGGCGAGTGTTTTGTGCAAGGTATCATGCATGGGGAGATCTTGGATGCTCTTGGTACGAATAGTGACCATAAGCAGGTGTTCACTATTGTTTGAAGATTTGGGAAAGCAATAGTGCTGGTTTATATTTATGATCTAGAAGGCACTAGAGATTTGACGTTTAACTTGCAAGCGCTGACAAAATGGTTCTAAAGGAATCTCAACGAAAGGTGACTACCCTCATGACCTCCAATATCGTATTCCATAATATCCAAGCAACCCTGTCCCCGAAACAAGTGTGGTCAAGACGAAAACCAAACTCGTGACAATACCCTGCTCAAAGAAACCAAGTTGTGTGCCCTTGAGTCGTCGTTTCATCTCTGGAAGTCTCTGTGTCGCTTCCACTTCCAAGGCTCTCAATTCAGCAGCGGTTGAAGTTCCAAGAATCTTGGTGAGCTTTTGCTCTGTACTTGATTTTGTGAGATATTTCGGCTTTGAACTAGAGAATTGATCTTCGTGGTAGATGGTGTTGGTGCTAGGCTGGGGTGGAGAGCCAAGTGGTGCAATTGGAGAGTCTGGAGGAGTTAGTGGATGTATATGAGTGAGACGTGGTTACGTACAGAGAAGTTTGGTTGGAATCTGGTTCACGTAGCTAACAGCCGTATCGAGGAATTGGCATATGTATTTAGCCATCGCGGGTGTTGTAAAGACGTAGGCGGCAGCAAGAGTTCCAATACTAGAAAGTCAGTTGAGTAATTCGGTCAAGATTTGGGAGACATACTCTCGTGACGCGTCTATGGCATCGTCCATGCTTGTAACAGAGTGAACAATCAGAGTTGTCTCTTCAACCTTTTGCTTCAGCAGATTCGAAGATCTATCTGGTTAGCGAAGCCTTCATTATTTTCCTGTAGGGGTCTTACCTATTTTGAACATCAAGAATAACTCCATTCGAACCAGAAAGCACAATATGCGTGCTATCATCCTTCTCAACCTCTCTCGCAAGTCCGGTTTTCAAAACTCTCCCCTTTGTAGGTGAAGTAGCAAGAAATTCAGTACTCTGCTGCACAAGAGCGCGTAACAAATCCTTCTTGACCCACTCGTTGACAAACACCACATCAGGCGCGTAGGGCGATTTGCCTTGTAGACTGAAGCGTGCTGAAACGAGAGCTTGAGCGGCAGCTGAAATGTCTGCGTCTCGTTCAACAAATGCTATCATTGGAGCTTTTGGATCTGAGACGAGATGGTTGCGGAGAATGGGACCCGTTGAACCATTTTGGGACACGAAAATGTGAGACGTGTTGATGTCTTCTGATGTGACGGGTTGCGCTGAGACAGTAAAGATATCTCTGTCTAGAGACTTTTCGATGAGATTCAGCACCAACTTTGGTGTTTCGCGCAAAGAGTTTTCAGACTGTTTCGTTAGTTGAGTTTGTTGATTAAATATGAAAACATACCTGAACAATCACACAGTTTCCGGCTGCAAGAGCGGGCGCCAGCGCAGAGATCAGACCATAAAAGAAAGCGTGATTCGAAGGCTCGATAACGACAATTCCAGCGGGTTCACGACTGGTAACATCATCTTGACCTTTTGTCACTGCATATTCTTGCTCCAGTTGCTGATCAGGGTTGATGGCAGTGTAAGCATCTGCAATGAGCTGCAGCGCAAGACAATACTCGACTTTGACTTCTGAAGGCTGGTGTTTTGAATCTTTAGCTATCGCATCCTGAATAGCGGATGCGTTATCAGCCAAGGTGCTGTGAAGGTTGCGCAGTTGGTCTTTGCGGTAGATTGGGTTATGGACGCGACCGTCAATAGCCGCTGAGCGGATTGCAGAGAATTGTTTCGACATGTTGAGTTTGTGATGATTTGATTCTGCAGTAGAATATCTGAGGGCATCAAATATTTGGACTATCAACAAATTCGTCCGTCCTTCTGAGAAGAGTAAAGTCGTGGTTGATCCGGGGTCCCCGGATTGTCCATCGGTTCGGGTGTTTTGGTTTGGTATGCTCCTCCACATCCCGAGTGGAGGTCTCTTAACCTCAACAGCCGATATCCGTAGCTTCCGCTGTAAAGTAAGCAGGAGAAGTCATTTGATAATGCCAAAGGGATCTTGGCCCAATTGATGAATTTCACATCTACACTTTCCATCTATACAGAAACCATGTCTACCACAGCAACCCAAACGCGTGTCCAAAATGGATCATTTCACAGTGCTGTTTTGAGAGATTACGAACTCCATCACTCGCAAAGTCGGGAAGAATCTCCAGAGCCTCACTCTGCGGCGTCTCTTGATCATCCCGAGTTTGACTTACCGCATCGTCGAGTACCTTCTTATCGACCACTCAACCGCGATCCAGAGCACATCAACGGTGTGAGAGTATACACCAGCACGCCCGAATTGTTTTTCATCACTGCCATGTTCCGAGGATTGAGCTTTAATGCTGTGAGTTTGTCATTTAATGAATTAGAATTTGGCTAACTTTACAGGGCGCGGCGCAAACTTGGAGGGCCTCTGTTGGAAAGTTTACAGACAAGGTCTGGAAGTATCCCATCGGTGGAGAGTTTTAAGACGGATATCTTGGGTTTCATCAATTGTCATTTATTTAGATTCATATCCTTATCGCTCTATTTCGAATTCATTTTGTTTTATTGATACTGCATTGCTTTCGAAGCTGCTTTCACTGCGGCATCTTAGAGCCTAATCCGAACCACTATTCTCATCCAATAAGCGCCTCAATGGCTCAGTGGTAGAGCGTGTCACTAGTAATGACAAGGTCCACGGTTCGATCCCGTGTTGAGGCACAACAAGTTGTTCAGTCAACTCATCTTCTTTTTTTGTTGTCAATTGAGAAAACTCTCTTTTTGTCTCATTACGTTGGAGGTGTAGGTTATGGTAGCCTGAATATGGCTATCGGAACGGTGCATGTAGCTCTACTAAATTCATCAACCTTGAACCCCATAGCCTGCGCCATTCTTACTGAAATTTATCTGGTTAATTTGAAAGACGGATTCAGCGTAGAAGAAGATTGCAGTCAATGTCTTTGAGCAAGATGTATATACTTCTTGTCCCTACTCAGACGCCTTGACACCAACCATGTTTCCATAATCCTCTCCCAACTCTTTGTCTCCCACGACAGGCTTCGTAGATGGCAAAAGAACATAAAGCATTCTCGCCCACTCTGTCTCGCTGCAATTCCTCCAAGCGTGCATAGTAGCTCTCTGCACACAAACATCTCCCCTCTTCAGCACTCTCTTATCTCCCGAATCCAAAATCAATTCCACCTCTCCTTCAAGCACAACACCATAATCGAGACTGACTGTGCGGTGCATGGGAGACATATGACCAGGGCACATGTCCACATATCGCAGGACAGTACCTGTCGAGACACTGAGGCCTGGAGCGTCACTCAGGAAAGATTGGTAAGAGGACACGTCCTTCGACAAATCAGCAGGGAATTGTTTTGTTGCGTAGCCCAGAGCGAAATGGGCTTCTCCATTGGGGAGGGCGTAGAAGGGTGCATCTGAGTTGATTGTTGTGTCGACTACTGCTTTGCCTTCTTCATTGTGGGTTGTGATGAAGCGTTGAGTTTGTCTGAGTTTTCCGTTGAGCGCCATTGTAGATATCTTGATTGAGCGTGATGACTTTGAAAATCAATTATTTTGTTGCTGCTCGGAATGTCTGATGGTCGTTTTATGCTATTCAACGTTTGTATTCGCTCCTTCCCCGGGATGTTTACCTTCGGGATGTGGAGGTTCAACTCAGCCGACTTCCTACATCCGATCGTCCACTTTACAACAACCTCATGGGATCGGGAATAGTCCCCGCGGATGACATGGCTCATATCAACCATCAGTATCCTCCATTCTGATACGCTTCAATCTATTCAGTATCATCGAATTTCAAAATGTCCACAGCAGACTACTCCCACCACTTCTCGGACAAGAACATTCCATTTGGAATTGGTTCTTCCGCAGCCCACAAAACTCCTCAGGCTGTCACGAGACTGGGAAACACTATCATTTTCCTAAATGATCTCGTGGACGACCTCTTCAAGGGCATCAAGGGTCTCACTGGTGTTTTTAACCAACCCACTCTCAACGCGTTCGCAGCTCTACCTAAGAGCGTGCATCAAAATGTTAGAAAGGCAATTCAATCAGTACACCAGAAGAATGGCCTTGACGGCTTTTCATCTGGCAAGGAAGAAGTGAACGCTGTCACGATGCATTTACCCATGGAAATCAAAGACTTTGCTGGTAACACAACCCTAACTCTACCACGCCTAGCCACTAACCTCGACAGACTTCTCTTGCTCTCTGGACCACGTCATCAACGCAGGTCGTATAGTTGTCAACAATCCAAACCCACCTCCAGGCTTCTTTCATTTTCCCGTTGGCTACCAAGGTCGCACAAGCTCTATTGTGGTGTCCGGTACCGATATTGAGCGACCATACGGACAATTCCGTAACCCCAACGCTGCGAATGGTGAAAGTGCCGTTATTTATGGACCTTCACAAAAGGTTGATTATGAGGTTGAGCTTGCGGCCATCATTGGAAAGCCTCTGGGCATGAAGCAGAGGCTGAACGCAAAGGATGCAGAGGAGCACATTTTTGGTTTTGCTATTCTCAACGATTGGAGTGGTAAGTCAACTGTTTACCACAAGTAAATCCTTACTAATGAGTCTAGCCCGCGATATTCAAGGTTTCGAGATGAGCCCTCTTGGTCCTTTCAACGGCAAGAGTCTGGGCACATCCCTCTCTCCATGGATAATTACTCTTGACGCCCTGGATCCCTTCAGGACACGCTCCCCAGCTCAGCAAACTCTCGCAGCGTCATACCTGCAACACCCTAACCCGTCGACATTTTCCATTACTATGAAAGTTGAAGTCTTGGCCAACTCGACTGCAACAACTGTCGGCGTATGCCCAGTAGAGGCTCTATACTGGACTCCTCAGCAGATGATTGCACACTCTGTTAGTTCAGGCAGTGCACTTCGCACTGGAGATGTTCTGGCCACGGGTACGGTCACTGGTTCAGACGAGAAGAGCAGAGGCTGTATGCTTGAAGCGACAGAGGGTGGTGCCAAGCCTCTTACTCTGAGCGATGGATCCAAGAGAGGATTTCTCGAGGATGGTGATGTTGTCAGGATAACGGCTATCGTGGGAGAAGAAGGTTCAGGGGTTGGGTTCGGTGAGTGTGTTGGACAGCTCACACCGGCTCGACCTTATTAGACATGGATAGCAAAATACATCACGGTCAAAGCAAAAAGAATCCGGTGGCGATGGGATTGCTCCCGCCAGGGCTTGAACCTGAGACCTTCGCATTACTGAATATTCAGATTGAAGTATTAGTACGACGCTCTAACCAACTGAGCTACGGAAGCCAACCGGATGAAGCAGATGACCCGCTTGATGGAGGATACAGCTGCCAGAATGGAATAGAAAGTGAACCAGCTAGTTCATGGTTGTCACGAGCGGTTCAAAAGAGAAACTGGACCCCTACATCCAGTATTCGGCAAAGCTAACGCACGTCAACGGGCCATGGCGTGTCAATCCTTTCTGTGTATAATCTAGGCCAGCTGACGACGCCGTCATTGATTTGCTCAAGCCTCCGGAAAATCGTCGGACCGTCAAGTCACGTTATGCTGACCCCACTTTAGCAGGAGCTACTGGTGTCGAATATGGTGGAAATGTAGGGTAGTTTTCTTCAGAGTATCAAAAAATTTAGTTGCGAAGAGCATGAGAGACGAAATAGTTAGGTCAGTTTATGTTCGAAGCATAGTCCACAGTGATGAAAATTGTGATCGGATTCATGTTCTATCGGCGATCGGTACCATAGTGAAACAAATTGGTTGAGGTTTTGCGGCCTTTGGTTCCAGTATTGGCCTGGAGACACTCATGAACGAGCACTCGAATCCTGTCCTAGCGGTCTAGAAGGTCGGAGCGACCTTGAACCGGCCCGTAGTAGATTGGCGATACCAAACGCTGACTGCTTAGGTTAGACCTTTTAGGCTATTTATTTTTATGTCCTAAATGTCTGAGGTTAACGTTTCTGGAATCCAATACCGTGATATTCGACCAAATTGAACGGGCTTAGCTTGCTGTCAAAGAGGGGCGTAAGTAAGGTGAGTTGCCTTTCCGATAATTTCTCAAAGGCTGAAGCAAATCAGCATCAGCAGCTTGTCTATCAGTCAGCCGGTCTAGATCATATAGAGAAGTGATCAACTAGATTGTGCATTAGCTTGGTTGTGCTACACCCGTCCAATTTGGTGGAATATTACGGTAGCTTAGTTCATTTTTCAAGGCAATACTTAGATTCCAAAATGCTAACATAAATTTGACCGCAGTAGATCCCTACTCTACCCTTCTTGCATGAGAAATATCATCAACTCCTCTTCCTCGCTCAACCTTGCTCTTCACAACCCCATACACAGGAATCTCCGAGAATCCAGTCGCGATATGGTTCAGTGTTGGTAGGGTATCCCAGGTTCCAGCTGTCAAGTTCAACTCAGCTCCACTTGCAACAAGAGTCGTTTCAACCTTTCGAGGGGTGGTCTCCAAACCATCCTCGATAAAAACAGGATAAGCTGCATCAGGAACCCCTGGATTGCCCACAGAGGGGACATAGCGGTAGATGAGTGTTCCTTGTTCTTCTGGCAGTGGTGGAGCGCCGGGAGGTCCAGTAGGCTTGGGTGCCCCGTTGGTGCCGTTGGTACCGTTGACACCATTAGATTCAGCAAGACCGTTGATGGAAATATCAACAAACTTTGCGCCCCTCCAACTACATTGGATGTTGGTCGCCGAATCCCTCTCTTCAACGTCAATATCACAGAACAACTTTGGCATGCCAAGTTCCTCTCTCCCAGTGACGATAGGATCCGCCAGATTCTCCATCAAGACCGCCAGGAAAGATCCAAAGATTTTGCTTCCATCCTTCTTCTCGTATTGCACACCGTGTAGCCAGAGACCAAAGTATCTGTAACCACCTCCACCTAGCCACTTCATGCCATTCAGCTCGGTGCATGCAAACGTAGCTTCTGCGACGGTTCCAGGCTTGAAGAAACTGAACTGTGGTGTGGGGAAGAGAGTCTTGAGATAGGTTGCCGAAGACTTGAAGCGTACGGAATACGTGGTAAAGGAAGAGCTAGTTCCATCGTGGCGACGACCAAGGATATCTTGGCGGGGGCTAGGCATGGGACCAAATGATAAGGGAGACTTCCAGTGGAGGGTCTTGTTCTGTGAGTAGAGATAATCTTTAAGGGCTTTGGTAGAGTTGTGCCACTCGTCGTGGTTAAAGTTGTAGTCGAGGAACTTGTAGACTGCTTCTGTTAGTATTGTCTTCGTCAGAGGAGGACTCTTCTTACTGTTGAATTTGGCACGCTTCTCTCCATGCAGATCCTCCCCTGCCTGCCGGGTAAATTCTTGGACAATATGCGCTCTTTCATCTCTGGTCTTCTCATACAGAGACAGACGCGATGGAATATCAGCTGCTGTGGTACCGAGCGGTAGTAGAGCAGCTAATGACGCGGCGTCCTCGATCGCAATACCACCGCCTTGCCCTTGGTCTGGAATACCGTTAGCAAGTACTGTGGAAGAAGCACCAGTTGACTCACGAGGTAAGAATGGATGAGCGGCGTCTCCGAGAAGTACTAGCCTCTCCTTGTGCCAAGTTGGGATTCTGTCCATATCCAACAAGGTCCAAAGCTTCAGCTCATCGGCATCGACCAACTCCAAGAGCGCTCGGACTCTAGGCTCAAAGTCTTTGTACACTTCTTTTAGCAAATCTGTGCTGCCACCGCGTCCCCAGCCTGTTCGAAATTAGCCAAGCTTTTTTGAACACTCTCCCAATGACCTACCAGCACCCTTGTTCGCTCCAGCAGAAAGACTGCTAGGGTGGATAGCGACAAAGTTCATAAAAGTATTGTTTGAACAGGGGTACATGATCAATCTACGATCATCGCCCATCCACATTGTCATGAATCCCGTTCGTTCTGTAAAAACCTTGGTAGCTTCGTTGTTGCGAATGACCTTGTGAGGGATCAAAAATCTGAAAGCACTCTTTCCTGAACCAAAGGGTTTAATATCAGGTCCAGCGACGATGTTTCGGGTTATAGACTAGATATCTCAGTATTGGTTGATGCAAATAGGTGGTGAAACTCACGCTGACACCATCGGCACCAAGAACCAAGTCTCCAGACGCTGTAGTGCCATCTTCAAATTTGACAGTGGCCGTAGAAGGGTCAACATCAACGACTGGGCTGGATGTCTTGAGGATAGCTGGTTTTCCTTTGCCTTCGGGAGTTGTTGCCAATCTCTTGAGCTCTTCGTGAAGACGGACACGGTGAGAAAGGACCCATGGCTAGACGTGTTAGCTGGTTTCAAAAACACGGAAAGTCACATACGTTTTCCCAGATGGACAAAGGACCTTTCAAATTCATATCAAACTTGGTTTCTCCGGTGCCGGTATACTCGGTGATCTACACAAGTTAGTCTCGTAAATAGTGATAACATATGATGACTTACTCCTTCGATAGGATTGGCACCAAAGGTTTCTGGATAGACTCCAAACTTTCGCAAAATTCCATGGCAATTTGGTGCAAGATGAATGGCTGCTCCAACTTCTTGTGCTAGCTGCGATCTTTCAAATAACTGATACTGTTAGTTTTGATTGATACTGAGATAAGCTTTGCGTACCGTTACATTGTGACCTTGTTGGCGGAGCCCAAGAGCCGCGGTAAGTCCACCGATACCTATAATATTAGCCAAACTCTATAGCAAGGATGTGGTAACTCACCTGCGCCAACGATGAGCACGTTCAAAGGTGTTGTGTCGGAAGTCATTTTTGTCAATGAAACAAAATTAGCAGATAACGTCTATGAAACAACTTGGCAAGAACCTCACTGGATACATTCCTTAATAACCAATTCATCCACTGTCGCACCTGCTGTTTGTATGTCGGACAATATTTCCCCGTTGTTCCGATCTCGGGTCTCGGCCCCACGTAACCGAAACAGGCTCGGAACCCTCCACCTCCAACAATCAACCGAACAATTCGGGAATATCGACGAAATGGCGCGAATGAGGAGAAGATATCCACTGATAATTGAATCAAATATGGATGACAATACCGTCAATTCGAGGCTTTTCGTATCAACATCACTTCACCATCAAAATGCCCAACCCAATCAAAGAAGACATCCACACCATAGATGAGGAATCATTTCCTTACATCTTCGAACAGAATGCTACTGTTCCTCTCAAAGCAGGCGACGGGCTTGTTCGTTTGAATGTCTATCGTCCAAAAGGCGTTGACAAGGTTCCTGTTCTTGTCACATATGGACCTTATGGAAAGGATATTTCATACCAAGAGTAAGCTTGTCCCAACCTCTGCTGAAGCCCCCACTAACGTCTTAGCTTCCACCCTAAATCCTTCAGCGAGGTGAACCCTCAGCACAAATCAGAACACTCAGCATGGGAAACTCCAGACCCTGCTTTTTGGACAAAGAATGGCTATGCCATCGTCCGTGCTGATGAACGAGGCCTTGGTCAATCCAGTGGCAAACTGGACACCATGTCTCGCGGCACAAGTGAAGCCTTTTTTGATGTCGTTGAATGGGCCGCCGAACAACCCTGGTCATCCGGTAAAGTCGGTCTTCTCGGCATCAGCTACTACGCCGGTAGTCAATGGCGCGTCGCGGCGAGAAAGCCAAAGGGTCTAAGCGCTATTGTGCCCTGGGAAGGTATGTCGGATTATTACCGCGATCGATGTCGCCATGGTGGTATTTTGTCCAACGCTTTCATCAAGTTTTGGTGGAACCGACAAGTCATCACGAACCAGTATGGAAGACCGGGGCGAAGCGCAAGAAATTGGGGACCCGATACTATTGAGGGCGACTTGCCCGATGATGAGCTTGAAGCCAACAGACAGGACCAAACCATCGACAACCAAGCCAATCGGTTCCGCGATGATGCATACTACGCGTCCAAAGAGTACGACATGGGTGATATTGAAGTTCCCCTGTTGTCTGTTGGTAACTGGGGCGGCATCCTTCTCCACCTGCGAGGCAACATCGAAGGATACATCCACGCAGGATCCAAGTTCAAGTATCTCCGTCTTATCACCGGCCGCCATGACCTCCCCTTTTACTATGAAGAAGAGGTAGAGATCCAAAGAAGTTTCCTCGATGCTTTCCTCAAGGGTGATGATCGCGTTGGTTGGTCACAAGAAGGCAAAGTCGCGCCTGTGAGTCTCGTTCTGCGTAAGGGCAACGTCGGTTTCAACGACGCGGAAAAGGAAAAGGTTTACCCACGTCGAGAGGAAACCGAGTGGCCTATTGCGCGTACACAATACAAAAAGCTCTTCCTTACCCCAGACCAAGGGCTTAGCTGGGATGCGCCCACCGACCGCAAGAAGCTCTCCTACAAAGCTCTGGGTACCCTAGAGAAGCCAGAGGTGCTACAGTTCACGACACCCGCATTTGAAGCAGAGACGGAAATTACAGGTCACGTCGTCGCTCATCTCAATGTTTCTGTCTCCCCTGATCCGTCAGGTCCTACACCAAATGACATTGATCTCTTTGTGACACTCCGACACATCGATCCATCCGGTCAAGAAGTCTTTTACACCGGCACAGCAGGTGATCCCGTACCCGTGACAAAGGGCTGGCTACGTGTTTCTTTACGCAAGGTTGATCAAGAACATCCCAAGCATCGCGAGTGGCTTCCTCATCGCAACTACACCAGCAAGGATGTTCTTCCCGTGATACAGGGTGAAGTCTACGCTGTGGATGTCGAGGTTTGGCCCACGAATGTGGTAGTTGACAAGGGTGGCAAATTGGTATTTGAAGTTGCGTCTGGTGATACTCAAGGATCGGGTATTTTCCAACACAATGATCCTGTTGATAGGTAAGTTTGTTCTTTGAGGTGATCACTACAAGGCGAGTTGCTAACTTTTGTTTTTAGATCTCCTGAGATTTTCCAGGGACATAACCATATTCACTTTGGCCCTCGACAACAAAATTACATTACTCTTCCCGTAATTCCCAACTAGATAGCAATTGTCAAGTATAGTATCAATAGTCTCTGGTTAGAATTAGAGTGTTGGTGTATTCAATGGATATCAAAGGTTCAATTAGATCTTGTATATACATAAACTGCTTGACATAAACTGCTTCTGTGCCACTCTGGCTAGAATATTAACTTCCACCACCACTATCTATTCTGTACTCAACGCCTAGAGAAGATAGACCGCGGCAACAGCAGCAGCCACCGCCATACCAGCGCCTCCCATCTTGTTGGCGCTGGCACCAGATACAGGAACCTGGGTAGGTGTAGAAACAGGTCCAGATCCAGAGTCGGATCCGGTAGGGGCCGCAACACCGGAAGAACCACCCTTGGTATTAGTGACGATCTTCAGGGGCTGCTCGGTGCAAGAGACAGTAGGCAGGGCAGATCGTGTAACGATATCGGGGGTGGTGACGGCCGAGGGACATCCGGCGCAAGTGACGGTGGTTGATGAGTCGGCAGCGTAGGCGCCGGAAAGGACTGAGATGTTAGTCAAAGACTTGATGCACGATGGTATTCATAAACTTACAGGCAAGGCTGGCAACGACGAAAAACTTCATGTTTGCTGAGGGTATTGTAACTTGAAAGGAGTGGTGATAATAGCGAGTGTAGAGTTTGATAAATTGAGGTTGTTTGAAACTAGACGAGGAAATGCAGGAATTAAGAATAATAAAACAGATAGTCACAATCACAATAACTACAATTGATAGACATTCCTACGTCTCCTAGATCACGGAGCGTGCAACATCCGAAGGCTTTCGGCATTATTAGTTAATCACTAGGTTGATCAAATCTCCTCAATTCCATCTCGAAGCCCAAACCAAGACAACGTGCTTTACAAAGTAGACTACCCCAGATCGACATGCGCAATCTTAATATCTCAGGCTATATTCGATCGGAAAGTCATAGTCCCGAAAGATGTCTCACTCAAAGTGACTAAGAGTCGATCTAAGCCTCCATTCATGTTAGTCCACGGAAACGAAACATGCCGACAACAAACAGACCCACCATTTGAGATAGAAATGAACAAATCATGATCAACGCTAAAACAGCCGGCAAGAAGCCTTCCGTGAAAGGCGCCCTGATCATTCTGCACAGACCTAATTAGGCACAGGGGAAACAGTTTTGGGAATATGAATGACGTTATTGTTCGGCAATTGACTCTAGAAATGTTTTTGTTTGAGAGAGGGGTTTTGTTAGGGCCACAATCTAGACCGGACCGGTAGCTTTAGTAAGGGTTCATGGAGATTAGACACACTCGGTAACAGTCTGTCGGATATGGAAGATGCCGAGCAATTCTAAGGTTTCCAAGTTGAATCATTAAGAAATTAGGCATTGTTGATGATGGTAACCAAGGGATTGACAGACACTAACAAGGCGTTGAAGATATAATACATGATGACTTCTCACAAAGTCTCTCATCTTTACACACTCACATCAGACATTCCCTCATCACACTCTCTCTCAACTTCCCTAATCATCTAATTACTTTACTGTACAAACATCAAAATGTACTTCTCTACATCCCTCACTCTCGCCGCTGCTGGCCTTGCTGCCGCTGCTCCTGCCATTCAGAAGCGTGCCTCTGCCATCAACGACGGTGTCATCCTCAACTACGCTCTTACTCTTGAGCATCTTGAGAACCAGTTCTACATGCAGGGTCTCTCCAACTTTACTGAGAAAGACTTTGCCGATGCTGGTTACGACTCTACCTTTTACAGCAACATCAAGAAGGTTTCCGGCGATGAGACCACTCACGTCGAGTTCCTCACCAAGGCTCTCAAGGGTGCGTTATACTGATTGAGATCAATGCGATCAATTTGCTAACTTCTTCAGCTGCCGGTGTCACCCCTGTCGAGAAGTGCACTTACTCCTTCGGTGTCACTGATGTCAAGTCTTTCCTCGCCACTGCCTCCGTTCTCGAGGGTGTCGGTGTCTCGGCTTACCTCGGTGCTGCTGCCGACATCATGAGCAAGACCTACCTTACCGCAGCTGGTTCCATCCTCACTGTTGAGGCTCGCCACTCTGCTTACATCCGCGCTGGAATTAAGGAGGTTCCCTTCCCTCAGCCCTTTGACGCTCCCTTGACCTACGACGAGGTCTACTCCCTTGCTTCTGGCTTCATCACCAGCTGCCCCAAGTCCAACCCTGCTCTTCCCGTCAAGGCTTTCCCTGCCTTGATGGCTGAGGCTTCCAAGGAGGCTATCATGACTGGCTCCACTGTCACTCTCATGACCCCTGGATACACTATTGAGGCTGCCAAGGGCCAGAAGGTCTACGCTGCTTTCATCGCTGTCACTGGCCCTACCTTTGTCGAGGCCATGCCTGTTGATGGTGGCTTCACTGTCGAGATTCCTGAGGGCTTTGCTGGCCAGACCTACGTTGTCCTTACCAGCTGCAACACAGCTGTCTCTGACGACACTGTCGCTGCTGGCCCCGCCATCATTGAGGTGAGATATTATCAATCCTAGTTGTTAATTTTGATGCTAACTGTAGACAGATCTCCAGCTAAATTGTTGAGGAAAAGGTTACTAGGCAACATAATGGCTTTGAAGTGAAGAGTCTTAATAATTCAAGATAATATTCTCAATACATATTTCAGTTTACCTATTTGAAATCGTTTCATTTATTTAATTCCCATTCTGACTCTACTGTCGCCATTTTTATGAATCCAAACATGTTGTAAATCAGTGACATTTTTCATCAAGTCCAAGTATCCTTCTGGCACTATGGATATTACAGCTTCGATTTGGAGTATGATTTCATCTCCCCAAGAACGTATTTGGCAGCATTCAATTAGTAGACTAGACAACCATAAGACAATGGAATGTTTTGCATGCAAGGCGTTAAACTGCCACACTATACCAGCGACACACCCTGTAAAGAGCTAACCTGGAGTTGCCAGGTATATCCAAGGTATGTGATTAATGTTCATGAATGTCACTGCTCTACCCTGTCCCTGTATCAGAGCCTCAATATCACTCCCCGCTATTTAGAGTAAATGCCAAGTAACCTTCCAGCGTTGCTTTGACAGATCGGTAAGGACAACATTGAGATTTGTTTTACTCAAGGGGTATTGTCTTAGCTTGTCGGTTAGTCAGGGGTAACGGGAATCGTGCTTATGGGAGTACGATGAGACATAGCATTACTTGGCATTGTTGCCCTGCAATCCGTTATTAATTACATCAACGTTACACCAGAATGTCGTGGAGATGCAACAGGGCGTTGTCGGATATAAGCCCGTTAGCCACGTTTCTTTGCCGTCGATCATGTGGCATTTCTGATGCTTCACGATACAAGACAAGTAATTTCGTGTTGTTCCAGAGACAGAACAATCCATTCTCCTCTATATTCAAGCATAACAAGACAATATGTCATCCTATTGCTATAAAGTGTGAAACGTATAACCGCATGACACCCTCACTACCAGCCACATCCTGCAAGTGTACAGTTGAGTAGGAATGATTAAAGAACGGAACATTGGTTGTAATTCCATTGGCTTCATATCTGCTACTATGTCTGCACACCTTTACAGGACTAGTTGCTTGTTGCTGGCATATGAGAACCGTCCATTTTAGACATGCTTCGGCAGAGCCTTAACTGTCAAACCAGACAAATTCTTGACATGAAGAATGCGAATCAATATAAATTCTCTGTATAGTGTCCACCTAAGTTCTTTCATTCCAACCTGATCAATGATTTACTTGTTTGTCGTTGATATACGCAACCAAATTCAAACCAAGACTCCATAATGATGATGACATACGTGGGAGCCTTCTGTACCAAGTGATCAGATTGCACAGGCTTCAAGCCTTATATCACTCAGGGCAAACAAAACTGCCAGTCTTGTGGCCACGGCAAAGATGAACTGATGGAGGCTGTTAGCTTCTACCAGAGGTGATGTAAGTAGATAAGCATCTCGACAAGAATAGTTCTAACATCTCAGACACGCATCATGCTTAACCCTACAACAGACCCGAGGTACATGGGAGACAATTGTTCCGTCTTTCGTCATTATTGCTGCTATTAGTAAATCCTATCGTAGTTTGGCGAGTACATCCGTTTATTGTTTACAAACATTTCATCAATTATGTGCTCTAAAATCCAATCCTATAGATCGCTTTTCTTAGGCAGCCACCCCAAGAGTCCTGGGCCATGTCCCAAAAGTAAACTGACTGTTACACATATTCGTCAACTCCCAATCCTCAGCCTTGAGCTCACCGTATACACCATCATCCTCTTCATCACCCGCCGCGCCCGCCACAAACATGGCCGACATAAAGTGATCATCCGTAGCATGCGCATCCCTGTAGCAAGGATGCTTCATCAATCTTGTCATGGCCCTCCTCAATCTTGGCCCACTGTTGTTCTTGATCACATCTTCCACCGCCTGTCGAAACTCCAAAGCCCACGACTCTGGTGGCTTCTCCTGCGCAAAGTTGTCCGAGTAGTATACGATGGGCGCCCAGATGTTGCGATACAGGTTATGCACTGCACCACCAGAACCGATTATCAGATAGCCTTCTTTTCGGAGGGAGCGAAGAGTGGCGCCGACGCGCATGTGGTAGTGTGGGTCAAATCGGGCGTTCATGGAGATGAGGGTTGTCGGAGGGCAACCGTTGGGAAACATTCGTATGAGGATGAGATATGTATCGTGAATCCATTCAAAGTTTGGGTTTGCTGAGACGTTGAAGCCGGCGTTCTTTAAAAGGGAAATACACTTTTCACCGGTCGGTAAATCGGGAACAAGTTCGTAATCGACGTATTTTGATGGGTGGACGTATGCGACAGGGGATTTGCCTGGTTTAGGATTCATGGCAACTTCCATGCGATCTC
The DNA here is from genome assembly GCA_013618295.1 of Fusarium armeniacum. Lineage (NCBI taxonomy): Eukaryota > Fungi > Ascomycota > Sordariomycetes > Hypocreales > Nectriaceae > Fusarium > Fusarium armeniacum. The sequence continues at coordinate 540,820 of JABFER010000036.1, forward strand.
CTTCCGCGTCCCAATGGGCGCCCTGATGATGTTAGTGATTTTCCGACATAGACCGACGATACATACCATCATGATCACTCCTTTGATCTTGTTTGCTAAAGCTTGGTCGCCCGCCTTCTTCCAGTAGTCGGCTGACTCGGATTCTTCTCCCAGCATCATGGTTGATCCATGGGAGAAGAAGTGAACTGGTGTTAGATCGGCTTTCATTGTGTTAGCTGAGAATTGATTGAGAATTACCCAACATACCCATTTTCAGATGACTCAATATCTATATCAATCAATGTCGAGTGTAACTTCAGACGGAAAGATAACAGTATCGGGATGTGGGGGAGCCCGAGATGGCGGCAACTGCCGTATGGGCGTACCTTCCCCTCAGACGCGATGTGCCACCCCCGCATTAGCCCAGGGTCCAGATCCCCTTTGCTCCTACCCCGGATTCTACGATATATCCGACCCGAGGGGAAAAAACGCGACTTTCCCTGCGTTTTCCCTCCTTCTCCTCCACGTCCCGAATCTCATCGTATCGTCTCTCCACTTGATCAGACTAACAATGTCGACGACACAACCGGGCATGTTCCAGTGTGGTTCATGCAAGAAGAATTACAAGCGTCTTGATCATCTAGCTCGTCACGTGCGCTCCCGTAAGTTTGTTCGGGAGTTGGGTCATGGTTGGGGTCAATGGTTGACGATGGACAGATACACAAACGAAACCTTACAAGTGCCACGTCTGTCCAAAAGCATTCACAAGACCGTTAGTCTACTATACTGCTGCGTGACGCTGGCTAACGTCTGTTCAGCGACCTACTCAAGAGACATGTCTCTGGCCACGGCTCACAAGCTGGGGAAGGTTCAGTGTCTGATCAACCCCGGTTCATGCCGGGAAGGGTAGGCAAGGCTTGTAAAGCTTGTTCATCGAATCATTTGCGCTGTAGTGATGAAAAACCTTGCCGAAGGTGCCAAGAGAAGGGCATTGAGTGCAAGTGGAATGACCCAATGGAGATGGACGCAGATTATACCTCGCCTGATGATCAACAGCAGGATGAGTCCATGTTCTCACAAGACAATGGATCTTCTATGACTGGCTTTACAGATCAAACTAGTATTGGCTCGACTTCTGGTTCGTCGGCGATGGGTCAGCCGTTGGATATCTTGACGCCTCAAACAACGCAAAGCCTGTTCCATAATCTTGGTATGTACATTACTCTACGAATGCTCACCCGCTAACCACACAGACCCATCTTTGAATCCAGCGACAGACCCTCTATCCTTCCAATTCCCCGACCTCAACCTCCTCTCTGGCGGTTGGGCATCTACCAACACCAATGACGTGGAGATGTTTTCCTACAATGAACTCGACGATATTGACCTAAGGTTCCTCGACTCTTACAATACAACCATACCTTTCGAGATAAGAAGTATCCAGCCAACACCGAGAGGAGCCCAGACACCGCGTGCTGCATCTCACACTGATCCTGGCGAACCAGCTGCTATGTGTACTGAAGCATTCCAAAATTCGCACTGGAAGTTCAGACCCAACGCAAAGGACCATGCGGGTGCTGAAGAACACAACCTTTCTCTTCCTGCTACCGACTCGGCTTATCCTTCTCCCGAGTCTGGCGTTGCTTTGGATTTGAATACAAGGGTTACTTGTGCCAAGCTGGAGGGTCCTGCAAGGGATAGGATCTTGATGATGGTTGTGAGCAGTTGTCGGTCAGACCATCTCTCCAAAGCCGTTGCTTCATTTCCGTCAGCTGAGTTGCTGGATACCCTTCTGCAGTTCTACTTGACCTCATCAGTCACGCGTGCCACAGCCTTTATCCATGCAGCGTCATTCAATCCCAATGAAAAGAGACCGGAACTAGTTGCTGCCATGGCCGCTTGTGGTGCAGTTTTGACATCCGACCCAGCCCTGTCAAAGCTCGGCTATGCTATACAAGAATGCCTCCGGGGTGCTGTAGCCAAACATGTAGGTTTTGCACCCTCGTACACTAGTACGTACTAACTTTTACAGTGGGATAGTGACAACAGTACCGTTCGAGACCTCCAACTCACCCAGGCCTTTATGATCGTCCTCGAAATGGGCATCTGGAGTGGCATCCCCCGAAAGGTCGAAATCGCGGAAAGCTTCTTCAACCCCGTCCTAACCATGATGCGCCGCGATGGAAAATTCAAGAAGTCCGCCTACTCGGGTTTCAAACCTGCTGGCGGCGCACGCCAAGATTGGCTGGATTGGATACAGCACGAGTCATTCAAACGTCTTGCTCTACGAATGCTTTCCCACGACGCAAACTCTTCCATGGCACTGATGGTCGGTCCATTGGTCTCGTACGCCGAGGTTCTACTGCCCTTGCCAGGAAATGCAGAATTATGGACTGCTTCATCTCCTGAGCAGTGGAGTTCCCTGATGACTTCGCGTGTGGACACCGAACCACTCTACGTCGCCGATGTTATTGATGATCCTGACGTTTTGAACAATTATGCCGGGTCAGTGGATGTCCACACCGCGATTCTATCCGTCCTTGCGTGTACGTGGACTATGTGTTGGGAATATCTCCAAATCGCATCACTACAACGATCAAAGCCACGGCGATGGAATACTCTCGTGACAGAAATGCGGAAAGATGAGTTGCTCAAGCTGCTTGGTCATTTGAAATTGAGTCTGTCGGCGGATGTTGCCGCAGATCCCGAGATAAAAATGCGCCTTGAGCTCGCGCTGCTACACCTACAAATGCCATTTGAAGATATCCAAATATTTGCCGGCATGGAAGGTCCTGAACGCGCACGTGCAGTTTACCCCATGGTTCGAGACTGGGCCAAGAGTGAAGCTGCGCGACACACTATCTACCATGCGGCCCAAATCGTGCAAATCGCCAAAGAATCCCCAAAAGGTTCTATGCGTGGACCTATGGCTATAATCCTATATCATGCAAGCTTGGCCTTTTGGGTTTACGGGCTGTTGTCCGACCAATCTCGGGCACTGAGTCAGAACGTGTATCTAGACGATGCGGACAGTATAGCGTTGCAAAGATTCAAAGGATTCGGACAGGGACAGCCGTGCATTAGATGGCATTCAGAGATTCAAGGTCAAGGAGAGATTATGATGAGCGTGTCGTTGAGTCAACCTGATAAGGTTATGGAGGCTGTGATGGGGGTTGTGAAGAGGAACTTTGCGGGGTTGCCGACACCACATCTGACAGAAAAATTGGTGCAGCTTATGGGGGAGTTGGAGAATTCTGCAAAGAGAAAGATGGACACATAATACCCGGGTGTTGCATGTTTCTGTGATGGAAGCAATACTTCAGTGTCCTGATTGGTAGTAATTGGTATGTAATTATTAGGACGTCACCACATGGCACGGTGTCACGGCGTAAGGAACAACTATTGAAATGTTTTACTTGATTTGTTGTTTCTGCCTCTTCTCATAACTACCATTCACCGATGAAGTCTAAGCAACTGATAACAAGTTAGTAATAGTCGCCAAGTTGTGCTCATAAAAACTCACGGAAGATGAGAGTGCCGCAGTCATTGCCAATGCGCTCGGCAAGGTTAAGGTCGGCCTCGACGGGATCACCGTCCATGGGGTTTAAGTGGGCACGGAGGATAGGGTTGTTATCGTCACCCTCAAGTTCGAAAGAAATGTCGGAGGCAGATCCGGAGAAGCCTGTGTCAAGTCAGTATACTTGATTTTTAGCTTGTTTTGGTTTACTTACCCGAGCCGCCCCATTCGAAAGCACCGTCGTTGTTACCGATGTAGTAGTCAAGGTCAAGAGTAGACTCGACAGAGCCGCCCTCACCGTCACCACAATCAGCATGAAGGATGTGGCCGTCCTCAAGCCAGATGTTGGAAGAGCTCTCGTGGAAGTTGCCCATTTTTGTGATTTAGGATATAGGTTTGTTTTGGTGAAAGAAGAAGCGTTGATGAAGAAGATAAAGATGGAGAGTTGAGGTCTATATATATTTGTCCAAGAGGGGCAGTGATTCACGAGGCCTCACATATGCGCCTTCCTGAAGAGCCAAGAAATAACCAAGACCGAGTCAACCGCGCAGGAGCGATGAGAAAGATGCCACGAATGCAGTGCATCAGAAAGTCCACTTGCAGACATGGACCCCTGAAAACATCCCCGCCTGCCTCACATGGACCCTCAGTACCGAAAGACCCGCCTTTCATACATGATACGACAGTGACTTTCCTATTGGTTCATGCGTATGTTTGTCTCGGGAAGAGTACATGAGGAGGCTTCTAGTAAATAAAAATAAAACAGAAATTCTTTATGCAGTTTGGGTTCTTGAAACAAAACAATCCTCTTGTCTTACATGAGACGGCTGTGCGGTGAGAAAGAAGTCTTGGCAAGTCGTACGGGTCTGGGGATAGTATCCAATGGCCAACAAATCCTTGGCGCCTCTTTTATTATGGGCTTGGCATTTGAGGGGAGACAAAACGAAAGAGAGGGGTTTGAGTTGTTGTTTGCTTTGATACCGCCATTCGTAAGCTGATGTTTTGCCTATCGTTGCATTTGCTGAGATGATCTCTTCCGGTGAGAGCTTGAGTCTAGATTTCTTGGCTTTTCTTGGAGGGATTGTCACGATAGGTGGGTCATTTCGCAACTTCCTGAACCGAAGACAATAGATAACAATAGAAGGTTCCACATATAGGTGTCAAATTGACATAGATATCCATTCTGGTATATGGTGAAATCATAAGTTGCCGAGGGGCAAATCTGTCCCTTTCTGCTTGAGGTACCGGTTGAGGCTCAACCAGCAAGGATCATGCCTAAAATCCCTGCCAACGAAGGACCCTTTCCGCAGTCGCAATTCTCATTCGCTTTCCAAACATCCAAAGCGGAACGGTCAACAAGGAAAAGATTCCCATCAAAAGTCCAAAAATACCAAACGGCTCAGCGGCACCTTTGTGGTGAATCCAATCAGCCACAAAGAATGTCCACGCAAATGCAATGATTGCTCGGAGAATAGTAACCATTGTGAAACAATCTGCCGCCAAAGAGTGGTACGAGTCGATGAGCTAAACATGTTAGGATATGTCATCAATGGGATGATGGCACTTACATAGTTGAACCCGACAGATGGAACTTGCATCAGACCAAACGTGAGCATTCCATATCCGAATTGTAATCCAACCCACATGTTTCCTCCTGGATTTTGAGCGCAGAATCCAAAAACGAGTAATCCGCCGGTCGCTACAAAGAGCGGGAAGAATAGAGTGGGTAGTCGATCTTCCGCCTCAGCAACACCATGGCGCTTCTTGCTCGCCTTTTTGATAAGTGAACCATCGGCAAGCATGTAGGTATAGACGTATCCAATGATGCCACCAATAAGAGCGCCAATGTTGATTAGGCCAGCATTTGCTTGCCAAAGATAAGGTGGGCTGGCTACCAGTTGGGGTCCGATGGTCGAGATGGACACGATACCTCCAACCAGACCCGCGTAGTGAAGCATAACTACCCAAGTACCAGGCAGAGCAAGTGTTCGCCATGGTTGGATGAATTGCTTGAGTAGACTGCCGCGGGGTTTGATAAAACCCAGGGACTGTACGTAAGTGAATGGCTTTGTGGTCTGTCGCTCGCCGACTGTACTTGTCTGTTTGTTTTCGACATGCTCGTTGTTTCCGAACTGAGCTTGCTTTTCAGACTCTGTATTGGGCACGCCTTCGATGGGGGCGCTTCTGCTGTATAGAGTCTCGGGAACAAACAAGATGACGCCGACGACACAAGCCGCAGATAATGCAACGCCGACCCAAAAGATCATCTTCCAGCCCTGCTGAAAAGCGATATAGCCTCCCGAGATACCACCTGCGAGTGGTCCAACAACCAACATGACGGTATAGACGGCCTAGCAGAGTTAGTATGTTCCAGCCGTTGACTTCTTGGGCACAAACCATAGCACGTCCGCGTTGATGAACGGGAAACAGATCTCCAACCAAAGCGGGAGCAACTGAATCTGCTGCTGCACCGCCCATACCCTGGAAGGCCCTAGCAGCAAGTAGAGAGTCAAACGAAGTGGCGAGTCCACACCAAAGTGTACTGAAAGTGAGGAGAAGTGTGGCGACAATAAGAACAGGTCGACGTCCCATCCAATTCGACAATGGCACCCACCAAATATTCCCTGCGCCGAGGAAGAGCACATTGATCTGGGTCGTCTGTTAGCGATAATCTCGAAACAGCTGAAGGGCTCATACAGCCATTAACTTGGAAAGCTCAGAAAGACTTCTCGGGTCCCTGGGAAATACCATGGGCCATATTTGGAGTGCTGGTGCAATGACACCAGAGGTAAAGTTGGCAACAAATGCATATAGCGAGACTACTAGCAAAGCAGCGATCTTGGTCCATGTTGGAAAGTTTAGAGGATCTCGAGGGTCGCTGGTTGGGTTCAAAATGTGACGAGGGCCATCTTCTTCTTCACCTACTGAATGTCAGGGTCGTCGTTCCAGGAGTAATTGGAGACTCACGATGAATCTGGATCGTCCCAGGAGGTGTCGCGGCTTCAACCTCCTGTGAAGACAGAGAAAAGGCTGTTTTGAAAGAGACCATGATTGAGGTGTCTGCAGTTAGGGGTATCGAATCAAACATTTTTCATCAGAGGACATTGTCGACTAAATACCCAGGTGAAGAGGGTGCATCCCTGATCTCCTCCACGCTACCCCGGATTACCCCATGTTGTCTTCCCCTCAATCTAGATCGTTGAATTTTGTCTTATTCAAGCCAACCAGGAACGTTGGATAAGTTCGTGGCTGCGTAGACCTTGCTTGATTCGGAATATTGGCCGCAATATTAGCATGGTGTCCTCGGGCTCCCTCCACTTTCCCGGTGGTCCGCTCGGAACAGGCCTTTTGGTTGTCGCTGATGATGTTTTCCTCGCTTGAATCTAAATCAGTTCCAAAATGGCTTTAGTGAACTTGCGTGTCATAGAAAGATGTTGAGCGATGAACTCGTAATGGGATAGATGTTGTACCGACACAATGTAGTATTTCGGGAAGTTTCCGTAGACTTCATTAGAACAGGATCTCGATGACCATCTCCTCAAGCATGGAAGCACCTAAATAGCCGCGTCAGTCGACTGTGGAGGCTAGTATCCTGAGGAGACTGGGCGGTCTGCCTGTCTTGAAGGCAGAGGCGATATGCCCCGTCCGCGCACCAGCTTGGCGTTTCATCCAGATGTACTTCAGCTATCTTTTCCTGCATGAACTTCTCTTATCTTCGCAGCGTGTGATCACAATCAGGTGCTTACCGATCTTGCGAGTTCCTTTTCTGTCAATTGCTCAGAGTCTTCCAGCGTTGTAGAAGGTATTCCACTGTGGTCATCCTGGTGGACAGGGATAAGAGCAAACGCCAATTTCCCCTTCCCTGAATTCCTGGTAATCTGCGTCAAAAGATATCAGCACTGCTGGTTCTTGCCACATGTGCCTGCTAGCATGAAGAACTAAATCGATACCTAGTTGCTCTCCAAGTGCTCGCAATTAGCAGCGCCCGCTCAATGTTGCTTTTGTTGGTCGCAAACTTACTGTGCTCTCTACCGTGAGACTTTAATCCACCTCGTGATTCATCATTGCTGACATCGAGTGCACAATGCTTCCTGGCCATGGGATGATGGGCAATCATTTTGTGCTGGGCATTTTGAAAATATCGTGAACCAAAACTGTAGCCTTTCGTTTCAGCCTGGTGTGTCTGGAATTATCACCGCGCTTTTGTGAGATGGCAAGTCTGTCGAGTCAGGAGACGTGGACCTGCCTTCGCGAAGACCTCTCATGCTAGGTCTTGGATAGCCAGAAGGTCATAGTGCGGATCTTATGCTGAGTCCCGTTTCCAAACGCTTGTTACCAAACATACCACTTTCATAAATGCAGATTTTCCAGGTCTCGACTTTCACTTCCGGCTGTTCTGTATTCTCGTTTCTGCAAACCTCAGGGGGGGGTCCTTTTCTGAGATCGGGGGCACCACTTACTCGATACTCTCACACGTAAGCTAGCGGTCCCCTCCATCCGTCGTCCAATTTCCAGCGGGGATTGACTCTCATTAGAAGTGCTTACAAAGCCCCCTGGAATCATGCTGTAGAGATTGCGCTCATCGACAATCTAGATCAACAGTGCGGCTTCGATTTCCGTTCCTCCGCATGACATTGACCGTTTCGGGCTGTTTCAACGACATCGACAATCTACTTAGTTGGTCAGAACAACTGTTTGGTACGCTCAAGGGCCTGGTTTGGTTCAAGATTCTCACGATGGCGACCTTTTGATCTGTCTCGTAAGTTGATGTGGATAACTGCTTGGATACTCCAAGTCTTTCGATAAATGTATGGTGTCAAGGGCCTTTGGTAGAGAGGTTTTCGTGGTCTAGAAACGGTCCATCAGCTTCACGAACAACGCGATAAATGAGCCTGGAGAATAGGTACGCTCAGAAAAGTGCGGGTTGCTCTAGTTCGGTACAGCTACTAGGCGTGGTTCTTACAGCATGTATTTGTCGTCGGTTCGAAATCCATGACGTTTTGGAAAGTTGACGACCTGTCGTATGTCAGCTCAAATGGCTGATCGCAGTGGTTAAAGGTTTCAAAATAACCAAATCCGACAATATCGATCCAAGATGGCGTCAGCTTCAAATGCCGTATTCTTTTTGGCATAAAATGTGGGATAGAAAGTGATAGAATGTATTGTCCTTCAATGGGTGGAGGTTTCGCACCTGCATGAGAGGTTGTGTTGGTTAGTGCAAGTGCAACAGTTCTGTTACCTGCCCAGGTACCAGAGTGACAAGAAAATTCGCGAAGCATGACATGATCAAAGGAAAAGCGTAATAGCGCAACCATAGGTGTCACCTTCCTCAGCTTGATCCCGTACCTGCCTTAAGTCCCATTGTCGTGCTTGAGACTGGTCACTTGAAGGAAGGAACCATGCATCCCTGTCATCCTTCCCACGTGATGAGGATAGCATCAGCTGTACCTTGACAGTCACCATCTTCAAAATCACATGGAAAGAAAATAACCGGTTTGAGTCTCTTGGAGCTTGGTTCATGCGGTTGATATTGTAATTACAGCATTCCAGTTGGCGCTAGTCATGATTCCTTATATTGTGCGTCGCATTTGGAGCCTTTCAGGATCTGGTTCGCCTTGAATGTCGTGATGACATTGCCTGAATTCTTTTTTATATGTTGCCGAAATCAGTGCCTACTGGCCATATCAGACTACACGACGTGATTTTCGAGGGACGAGTGATACCAATGCCGCCTTCAGGTATGCTGATGCGGTCCACACAGTAGGTATCTGGGGAGGAAGCCTTGGCATAGCCAGAATTTGTCAGCCCTATTTCCAGGATCGTCGGAGCCGAGTTGTAAAACACCCAGATGTGTGCGTAATCCTCCGGATTACGATGACGTCTGGATATTCCGTGAAGTTGCAGCTTGTTCATCCGTAGGCAAGTATGTTGCGAGCTTCTCGGTTCTGTGGCTGTCGTGTCGAAACTAGTTCCCTTAGTTCAGGTCCAATGTCATGACCCCATCGTGGGCTTTCGTGCCATGTATAACTTGTGAGTGCCTTGGAGGACTGTTCGAGGGTTGGTACAATCTAGGAGTGCTGGCGACGCATCTAGCATGGCACCTAGGCCATAGTTAAGAAAGAAAGGGAAACACTTCGCATCTTGAGACTAGGTGCAGAGACGATGATGCTTTAACCAATTCTTTGTTTTCTCCTCACCCAAACCTCACTGTCCTTCTTTTTCTCGGCATCGCCGTCCATTTGAGAAGAGTCTTGTTCCTTGGCGTCTCTGATCTGGACCTCCCAAGTTTTGAGTTTGTAACTTCCACGATCAGACATGCCGGTAAAGAGATCAAAAGACCAGTCGTGCTTGGGGCATGTGACGCCCACACTGAGAGTGACACCAAAGTCCTCAATATCGAAAGGCGTGCCTCTTGATAGGGGAAACTGACTATGTGGGCAAGACTAGGCGTCCTTGTTAGCAGCATGCCCCTCAAGATTGGGATTTGCCTACATGGTCAACTGCGTGGAATTTTCCTTTGTATTGAAAGATGAGAACTTGATCTTCAAGTGGCTGCCCCAGTGCATCATCTCCTATCTCAACCTCCTTGGATAAAGATGTATCCTCCTTTGGGATGTGAAAGGCTTTACACCCTGGTATTGATTTTGTGTTGCACAAGCGGTGCTTTGCTAGGTTGCCCGCGTCATCATCCACATCTGGAAACTCTGAACTGTATCCAACAAATGTCCATTGGGCCCCCTGTCGTGAGAAGGGGTTGAAAAAATTCATGCTGACAGAGGTACTTGGTTGTTGGGCTATTTTGTTATGTGAAAAGAAGTCGAAAATTGCTCTCATGATGGTGCTAAATTGGTTATGGCATGTGACATATCACGTGAGCTCCTCAATTACATACAGTCTTAATGGCCTTCTTGGCCATGTCTACTAAAAGACCTGGACTCTATTGCAACTTTGACGATTGAGAAGGAAACAGAAGAACTCAGCTAAGATCTTACGAAATCGAACTCGAATTGACATGAACTTTTCTACTAAATGCACTATATAACCAAAATTCTCTACCACATTGCCGACCTGGAAATTGTTGACTTCAAATGTCTGTCTTCGCTGTCTCCTCGTATTCGATTTCAATCCCATTGAACTGCGTACCAAGAATCTGACCCTTTGCTTCTTCAGTCGCGCAAGCCTTGATGTTGCAATCATTCCATCTATCATGGTCCATGTTCGGTACGACCGCACCAGTAATGTCTCCCACAAACTTGATATGATGACGGTTGTTCTGATTTCCGTTTCCCACTTTCTGTGCATTATTAAAGGTGCATCGAATTGGTTCGTTCTTGGCGAGTTCCTTGGAGAGTGGGCCATTAATCTTGTAGATTCGTCTGTTCTCTTGATGGAAACCTGGATCGGTCTGGCAGCGGTTCCACTGTGGTCCGGCTTGTTCAATTCCAGCACCGGTCAAGTCCTTGGAGTTTGCGGGAGATGTCATAGCGATGGCTGTTCTCTTCGCAGAAGAGTTCGCCAGATGTTGGACCACCATCACCGACGACGTAGCTGGAGGACCAGAGAGGCCCATACGGGCAAGTTCTTTGCGCAGGCGGAGGGGATTTTGTGAAGTTTCATCACGAAAAAGAAACTCCAGTGAGCTTCCATTTTGGGGCTTGGTTTTTTTTCCCTTGACGATTGTGTTGGAAGACATCTTCTCGATGTCAGTCTTGATCTGATATAAAGCTTTGGACTGTATTTGATTGATGGCAAGGCAGAGGGTACTCTTCTGCTGTTCGAGTGTGACAAATATATCGACAAGGTCTTGCTCTTGGTACAGAAAGCTCCAAGCTCGGAGTAATCTTCCTTTTTTAAGAAGGGAACTGATGCAGTTGTTGTCGATGGTTGAGAGCAAAGCTTTTGTCAGAGTCCCTATCTCAGGGGTTTGCAAAAGTGGGTTTTCGTAGATGCTTTTAGAGAGATTATGGAGTTCTTCTAGTTGGGAGTGATATCGTTTAAGTATTGTTGCGCACCCTCTTGCTTTTCTCAAGACATCAATCAAGGAAAAGCACGCTGCACCAAGCTGGGCAGCTGATGCGGCGACGCCGATGACTTCTGCCATGATACCCTCGATAGCAATTTCGAGGCCCTATGAATTTGAGAATGTCAGACAAGTTAAAGAGCGGTCAGTCAAAGCCAAGGATCACGAATAGCTATCTTGACTGAAATTTCTCCCCCAAAAACACAGTATGGTGTTGAAGATGTAGGACTGTCGACAACTTTATCGACGTGGCATTCAGAATGACTCAAAAAGGGATTTTTCCAATGAGAATTATCGATAAGCGCTGCTAGAAGATGGAGGCCTAGATGTCTCCATCACACTAAAGATTGGGCATTAATTCCTGGAATCTGTTTGGGAAACTAACTCTTCTCAAGAACAACTGGCTCGTGTGTCAGCCTCGGTGATACCCGAGACACCCATGAAGTAGTAGAGTGACATGACAAATAAGGCTGAAGAATTGAAACCCCGCGTACCTCAACAAGACTGCACTTTTAAGGTGATCGGTGAGAGTTTGGAGCCGTTTCAGAAGTAAAGATTGCCGAGCTTTGCGCCTTTAAAGTTGGGTGTAATATCGGATCATAGCCTCGGTGGCAAATGCTGGCTGTGCCACTTATGAGACTATGCAAGTATAACAGAGTGTAGGGAGGCTTCTGAGTTGCTTTCAGGCTCGGAGCGCTCTCGCAACTTTTCCTGAATTGGGTTTCGAGGCTCGGCGGTGGACTGGGGGGTATCAGTGGACACTACCTTGGGTCAACGACCTTTGTATACTCTCTTGTGTTAGTTCAACTCCCAAAGTAAGTTCACCAGAAGCGCATTCGACGATAGCCGTCACAATATATTGATCAGTGGATAGATAGTCTTCGAACAGAAGTTAGAAACAAGCTGCTACGTAGGGCATCTTTTGAGTCTTTTGGAAACTCAGACATAACTTGAAGTTTCGGTTTGTACTTTTATTTGCTACCTACATCACATGACTGTATTTAATGATGAATGCAGTTACTCGGGTAGAACTGAGGCCCGCTCTCCTGGTGCATAATTTTGAGAGCTGCATTCCAACCTGCAGAACGGGTACAGACTTCAGAACAAAGACACTACCACGCTGTTCTGGAAAGAACAATCCGTAGAACTCGTACTGTTTCACAAAGACTGTAGCAAACTCTATGGATATGTATTAATTTGTACTACTTGTTGATAAAATTATTTGTTCCGTTCTCAGAAGTCCTCTAAAGGAGTCCCATACTCCACCTACCCGAAGTAAATATATCACATTTCACTCCACAAAATCCCTCATCCTGAGACAATTTTCCTGACTTGGCACTCTCAATTTGATCATGCCGGACAATTGTGACAAAATGACCAATCAGGAAGTGTCAATATGTGCCACAACGCTGCAGTCTCACACAAAGATCCATGATCCTACACTTCAAAGCGGGGATCATTGCTGGCGTCAAAGGGTCCGTGATGTCTGTGAAAAGGTCAGAGAATCAGTTTGACCAATACCAGTACAGCACCCATGCCGGCAATCTCGCGCTTCCTGCACGGCAGCTGGGCAGATCCAAGGTGTGCCATGGCATATAGCATCATCGTTGAGTCCAAACGGACATTAACAGTGAATGTAAATGTAGGGGCAAGGTTGATAGAATGGTTGTTGTGCTCGGTGTGGTTGCCATTGTGCTGATCACCGCTACCAATAGAGGTGGCTCCAGAACTAACGTATGCTTCACCTCTGTTGACAGTGGCCGCAGTGTTTTCAGTCAGGATGTCACCAGGCCGAACCTGATTATCCTTCTGACACAAAGCCATGATCAGCGACCGGGATGCAGCCCGAACACAAGAAGTGACTCTTAGGGAGGTGATTCATTGCCTAGACCCTCACATGGCATTGGGGAGTCTCACCCTGGGATGGGTAGTTAACTACTACTTCCGGCTTTGAGGCTCAACCCGGGCCACTGGGAGGTAACCAGTGTATGCACTTCGATGTCATTGTGACTAATTGACAGAAGCTGCCAAGATACTGCTGGCACGTCGCTGTCCATGCCATGTCTTTCGGTGAGTCTTCACACCCCTCAAGCCAAACTCCAGACCTACAAGTTTGCTAGGAGAGGCTGGCCCTCTCCTGCACCCCCTGGATTGCACGTATAATTGACTGCGTTGTACAGTACCCCAGTAATGCCACGCTAACTGATGAAAATTCTCAATAAGGCTGAACTTGCGTTGGCAAATGGCCATAAGGCAGCTTCTGAATCTCTTTCCCACATGGTTCGCCAGCTCCTGGCTCAGACCATCTGGGGTAAAAGGTTGATATTACCAACTTAACTCTCTTTTAGCTAACTTACTTAATTAGCCTACTTATTCATTATCTACGCTACGTGCAGTAGATTAAGTCGGCTTATTATTGTTCCGCACCTGGATTGCTAAGCTGTGAGATTATAGCTTGGGAAAGCAATCGTAGCTTTCCTTAACTATCCATGGCTTTTTAATAAACTTCACTTACCTACTATCAATGCTATCGACACGGCGCAAATCATGCAGAGCTTGTGTCAAGTCCAAGCGACGCTGTGATCTTGGACTACCATCCTGCGATCGGTGTCTCACAAAGAGAGTTCGCTGCGAGTACCCTTGGACAGAATTCGACAATGGCAATCCTCCAATATCAAGTCTTGGTCATCAAGACTTCTCCTGGATATCAGGCACCTCTAGTGATATGAACAATAACCTTTTGTGCCCTTCAGAAACCATCACCATCCCTCGTCCACTTTCCCCTGCTATGGAAGCTCTATTAGGCGGTCTGGTCAAAAGTATAGAGACATCATCTCTCAATTTCAACTTTGCGACGGCACCAATAACCAGTGAGCTTCCATTGACCAGTCAGCCTACAAGGTCTACCGAGGGGGCTGTTCCCAGCAACAACAGGTTCCAGGCTCGCATAGAATACGTAGGACGGCGTATTGCATCACAAGCCGTTACATTAGCTCAGACAGGCCAAACCGCATTTATTCATTATTCGCAAGTCGGCAGTTCAGCTGTATTGCAAGAGGCTCTTGCGGCCAGCTGTTTGCATGCCATGAGAAACACATCCAATGTGGAGATTGTCAAGAGCGAAATTGAGAGACGGGCAGCACTCTTAATACAGGCTGTCGAAAGACTACTTGTACATCACCCAACAGTTCAGCTTGACCTTCTCCCACCTGTTCAGGCACTGCTCATCTATCAGTGCATTCGACTCTTCTCCACTATAAACATTACACAACAAGGTCAAGCCGAACGTGATGCGACGTATCTGACATCGTGGGCCACAAGACTACGGCAGAGAATACAGACATTTGATCCCCCAAAATGTTGGATGGACTGGGTGTGTCAAGAAAGTGTGCGGCGGACAGTATTATTCGCCGAAGTTGTGACTGGGGTTTATACGTTCCTAAAGCTTGGGTGGGACGGAGGAGAACAAGTAGTAGAGAGTCTTGGGTTCACAGCCCAAGCTGCGCTCTGGGAAGCCAGATCAGCAGCTGAATGGGAACTGGCTTGGTCTAAACTCCCCCGTCTTGAACTTACTGTGTCGACTTTTGGTCGCGATACAGAAAAGGCTAAACCGGATGATTTTGAGGAACTAGGCATTATATTCCGTGCAACTTTCACCGGTTTAGAATCATTAGAACAGTGGCTTGGTGGCGATAGGGAGACTCTGAGAAAATGGGGGTTGAGGGAAGAACGAGTAAGTCCTCAATATTAAGGTGCGTTGTATGCCATTGACAATTTATACAACCGGCCTTGCTTATTTAGCTACTCCATACTCAAGCCCGTGCACACCAATACGAAGAAAGTTTTCGTCACTCTCAAGGCGCTTCCGAAGTTCACCAGAAGCAAGTTCTTCGACATCCCACATGGACCAAATGAATCGCCCATGCAAGAAGGCAGCCTCATCCGAGGCGGCCCATACCGCCGCAGATGAAGGGAGACTGACTATATTTAGTTAGCCATCAACTTGTACAGAAAAGGCGGTACAGATGAACTTACTATCGTCCCAGTCTAGCGTAGTTTCATCACATCCCAGTGCTGCTGCTGCCGGGGTAAGGATGGCGCCAGGATGAAGGCTCACAAATTGCATCTCAGAAGCTGGGAGTTCACGAGCAAGAAGTTGAAGCAAGAGAGCAACCGAATTCTTGGTCAAGGAGTAGCCAGGAGAGTAGGAAGCCGCTGGGAAGTCGTGGATGGCAGAAGTCGAGATGTTAACAACGTACTTCTGTCAATCTTTTGGTTAGTGACAGAGAGCAAGAGAGATGTATGGCTATAATTAGGGAATAATGCATAAGCATACCTTGCGTCCTTTTCCCAAGACTTGCTTCCTCAGTCTGTCGCAGAACTGATGGGAAGATCGAACGTTGACCTCGTATGCTTTCCAAACCTCTTCCCAGCCCAGGTCCGTCATCTTGCCAAATTGGCTCGTCAGCGCAGCATTGAGAACTATTACGTCAACAGTGATGCCTTCTTCATGAAGCTCATCCCACAACTTGTCAACACTAGTAGGCGAGGAGACCTCACAGCTTCGGCCCTCAAAAACAGTGCTGGTGTTAGCACTACCAGACTGACAACTAAGTGCCTCGACGGCAGATTTGACTTTGGACTCGTCTCTGCCAACAATAATCATTCTGTCAGCACCAGCAGTAGCAAATGATCGAGCAGTCTCGAAACCTATTCCTCGGGTAGCTCCTGTGATGAGGATGGTTTTGCCAGCTTGGGACAGTGACGGCTTGGAAGGCGAGATGGCAGGATAGACTGCCTTGTGAGCTTTCTCTGTGATATGAAACAGGCGATAGCCAATTTCCACTGAATCATTTGCCATGATGGAAGTTGAGTGATAGGAATGATGGAAGATAAAGGACTGTTGAAGGTGTGAAGGAATCTGTTTTTCCTAAACCTCAGAAACTGGGTGCCACAGCTTTTTATAGCCAGGTGAGCCAGAGAAACAATAACTGTTAGTCATTCTAGATTATCAAGCAGACTGAAAAGATGCATTTTATCGATTGAGGTCATCCATATTGTGGAATTCCGCGCGGTGGTCCAAGTAATGATGGGATACTGCGGAAATCCGCGTGGAGATCCGCATTACCACTCAAATCTTGTGGGGTTGCATTACCACAAGTATTACAACATAACCAAGTCGTAAACACTGTTTTAGGCAATTAAATTTCAAAGATTCCTCATTGTTCGAAACGCAGGCTAACTCTCTAGCGATATCAGGACCACAGAGTGTTGAACATCAAGGTTATCACACGTTCGATCACGTGATCTCCGAGGACTACATCGATCTCGCATCATGTGGTTCCAGCACAAGATGTTACACTTAATAAAATACTTCCTCTATATAATAATCTAAACGTGCTCAGTATCATTTCATTGATGAAGATTCATAGGTTAACGACTCTTTCTTCTTCGCACACGACACATTTTCAACGTCAGCTCGCTTCATTCAGCTGCGATGTTCAGTAAGCTTACATCACTTGAGGGAGCAGCCCGATTCGCCTATAGATTATGCCATTTGAGCTCCTTTTCTTTACACCAGTAGAACGTTAGCTTAGATATATCGTACTGTCCTTACTTTGCTTGGCCCGAACCTTGGCACGACCCAGACCAGTCTTTGAAAAGTCGAGAATCATCCGCAGTGGATTCAGTCTCAAGTCAACTCGGAAACCTATAATAACCATTGGATAGCCTCATCTGATATCAGTGGAGAAAACAGGAATACAGCGGTAACTGGGTTGATTACTTCTCCCTGGTAAAGTGACCTGATATTATCTCGAAGACGACCAACTATAAAGAGAGGAAACTCTCTCAGTCCAGAATATCATTCTCCATCCTCAAATCAACACTTCCCAATTAAAGTCCCATCCTATTTCAGTCCTTGAAAAACATTTATCTTTCACCATGCAAATCACCAGCCTTTTCATCATCTTGTCAGCAGTCTCCATGGCCATTGCTAACCCCTTACCGGGTCCATCCAAGCACGATGTCACTCAAGACGGGTTCGACTTTCGAGACGTCTCTGAAAATAAAGCTAATCTGATGAAGCGCCAAAACCGGTACTGCTATCAAAGCGGCACCTATTTTGGTGACAACACGGACTACGCCATTGACCGCGCCGGTCGTTGGTGTTCCGGTAATGGAGGATCTGGAAAATTCCGCCAGGGCCAGCAGAAAAAGGGCTGCTATAATTATTACCAGCCTGATAACAACCACAAAATCGTTTTTGAGATGCAGAATACCCAGGCCAAAGATTATACCTTGTCATCCGAAGAATGCCAAATTTGGTTACAACACATGATAGAGAATTGTAGACAGGGAGGCACAAACCACAACAGCAGGTTCAAATGGCGGTATGTTTGTTGTCCTTGCTTTGTTGATGTAATAAAGCTAACTAGATCTTTAGTGTTGACCCTGGGTCTGGACGATGCTAAGCTGGCTACCATTGCAGCATCCCATCCGGAGAATGTGGTCGGGGCCGATATAGCTCAGTCCAGACTTGCAGGCTCTCCCACACACAGGTCGCAAATTCGTCACATTTCTCGCTAAAGACATTCATTTCTTCTGGTAGTTTCATGATTTAGGTTCTCTATTTGAATTAGCTGTGTAGAAAAGGTACCATGGGCGATTGGTAGAATACGAGATATATTTTAATTCAATTGCACGTACTTCGTAAGGGTTCTTCACCTCGGACTAACTAAACAATGGCCATATCTTGAGTGGTATGTCTCCGATTGCTCCTAATACATTGGCTGGCTCTAAATATTACTATCTGGGCGCGCACACGTCTCTTGCCCTTCTATCAGGAGATGTAAGCAGTCTCTTTCCATACAAGTTCTTGTACCTACTAAACAGGCATCCTCATATTACCCTGTCTCAATCACACGCTCAAACAGACAATAACTGACTTATCATATCTCTCGTATGCTTTACAACCGAAACGCAATGCGGCTCTTTCTCATGCATCTGATGAGTCATGCGAGTTCCAATCCCTGGTGGAACATGAGCATGCCCTGAGTGCCATGCATTTTGTCTATCCTCCATCAGCTGCAACATCGCCACGAATGAGTTAGCCGTAGAACGTCTCGTTCCATATAACTCTGCTTTTATGGCTTTGTTTGCAATATTCTGCCAATCTACTGGGTCCAAACTCATTTGAAGTCCCATGTCAGACTGTTGACCCTCAGTTATAAGTAAACTCTTTGCTTCGTTGGATTCTTGAGCCCGTATCGTCTCGTCTTCGACAAATTTCACAACCCTCTTGTATCCCTCGGCAAGGGATATAATCAAAGTGTTGAGAAGCTGGGCGTTCTGCATGGCCCAGAGAAACTTGGTGGGACATATCTGACATTGAATGATCCCTGCTGCAGTGGTTGTCAATTGTCGCAAGACTGATAATCGAGATGTAAAGGGCAAATCATCTGCTTTCCGAACTTCTTCCAACGAGAGATATAAATTTGCAAGACATGCACAACTTTGCTTGTTTGGATCTGTCTCGAAAGCCAACAGCTTCGGATCAACGTTTGTATCTGATCTGAGATGCGTCAGTAGGCCATCAAGGTGTCTTTGATATCAACTCACCCAAGAGACATCATTTCCAACAGGTTATCATCCGAAGTGAGCTGACAATGATCAAAACTTGATCTCCTCTCGGCTTCACTCCCCGTTTCGCTCGTGATACTCGTAGCCAAAGTTGACGGTGATGTCCTACTCTCCGCACTGCTATGAGGGACCTCGCTTTCGGTGATTTTTCTCTTTTTTGGTCTTCCCATGGGTAACTTGGCCGAGTATATACATGTTTCTGATATACTGGAGCATCTTCCGCAAGACGGATATCCACCGTCACATTTGAGCTTCTTTTGTCCTGATTGATTGATCAGCAGTGGACCCCGGATATGAGCGGGAATTGCGGGTGATCATACTGCACTGGTCGCAGGAGGATCTCCTATTGCCGGGGTCTTGCATTCCGAGGTAAAGTATGTCTTTGATTTGTATGAACAATCGTTTCGACTTGAAAACTGTATAAATAAATGCTGGTATTATGTTTGTTGTAGGATCATCTCATCTTGTAAGCCGTCCGCGAAGAGAGTGGGTCCGCCGCGCCGCTAGAGACCCCTGGACCGGAGCTCGGGTCTTGTAATTCCGATCGCAACTATCGTAGAAAAAAATTATTTTTCTTCGTCGACTACTGATAAAGTAGAGCCCCCACTATCATATCAACAACTTTTACAACCCAAACATCTTCATTTTCGCGACAATGGCGCCCTCAAAGGAAGTCGTCGCTACTGGCTCTACTGCTGTCGCCGCAATTGACCCTGATCAGGTATGTTTTTGTTGGTATCCCACGTCCGTAGCTGCTCTAACAATTCCTCCCTAGACCCTCAAGGCGTCCAAGGCTCTTTTGGCACACATCAAGAAGGCTTCCAAGCAAAAGGCCGACGAGTCTAGCAAGCGCAACCTCCTCGACGACGATGAAGACTCCAACATTCCCATCTGGCTCAACTTGACCACCAAGCGTCACATCGTCGACAAGGCCCGTCTGCAGCCCGGCAAGATCTCCCTTCCTCACTCGCTCAACACCGACGAGTCCACAACTATTTGTCTCATCACCGCCGAGCCTCAGCGCCACTACAAGAACATTGTCGCTTCTGAGGAGTTCCCTGAGGAGCTTCGCAAGCGCATCACTCGTGTTGTCGACTACGGCAAGCTCAAGGCCAAGTACAGCCAGTACGAGGCTCAGAGGAAGCTCTTCAACGAGGCCGACATCTTCCTTGGTGACGACCGCATCATCAACCGGTTACCCAAGGTTCTGGGCAAGACCTTTTACAAGACAACACAGAAGCGACCGGTTCCTGTCAACCTGCAGGCAAAGGCTCCCAAGGTCGACGGAAAGCGACAGAAGCGTGTCAAGACTGAGGGTACCGTCAACTCTGGTACACCTGAGGAGATCGCCAAGGAGGTCCAGAAGGCCATCAACTCTGCTTTCGTCAGCCTCACCCCATCAACAAACACTTCTATCCGAATTGGGTACTCTGGTTGGACCGCCCAGCAAATTGCCGACAATGTCGACGCTGTTGTTACCGGTATGATCGAGAAGTGGATTCCCCAGAAGTGGCGCAACATGAAGAGCATCTACATCAAGGGACCCGAGACTACCGCTCTCCCCATCTGGTTGACCGATGAGCTCTGGGTTGATGAGAAGGATGTCATTGCTGAGGATGAGGCCAAGGCCAAGATCGAAAAGGCCAACATTGGCAAGAAGCGCAAGTCGCTCGAGAACGCCGAGGAGGTTGAGGCTGCTCCTAAGAAGGCTAAGAAGCAGAAGGAGGTTCCTGAGGCCGACGATGACAAGCTCGATAAGCAAATCTCGGACCGCAAGACCCGTTTGAGAAAGCAAAAGGCTTCGGCCAAGAAGGCTATTGACAACTAAAACATGGTATTTGCATCGGTGTTGGGGCGTTGAAATGGTAAAAACCCAGAATAGAACGAACTGTATACTTGCATTCCTAACAATATTAACTGTTGAGTAATACTACACTGCCTATCCCTCTCATGCATTCCTTGTCCATTTTCGCGATGCATTTCCAGTCCCCATTATTCGTCAATAGGTATCAAGCGAATCTTGTCAGAATTCACACGACGAACTTGGCCTTCACATTTACAATGTCCCTCACGGCCAACTTTCTTGCACCGACACTTGAGACGGTCAAGATACTCAACAGGGTCTTGCGCAACCATGACAATCTTTTTTGAACCGAGGTGCTTGTCTGGTTCGTCGCACTCACATAGTACTTCGCCTTCATTCAATTCCGAACAGTAACAACGTGATTTTGAGGATCTGTCTTTGTCCTTCGAAATTGTGAAATACGGTATGTAATCAGGGTCCGGTTTGTCGGGGTGATCCAAAACATCCAAGACATCAGAGTCCCAATGATCGTCCGAGCCTGAGTCCGAGTCTAGGTCCGATTCTGAGTCTGAGTTCGAGCAGTCATTGGCGTGCGGTTCATTGTTACGGGCGTGCAAACACGATTTTCCAGTCGGGTCTCGATCGAGTTCGGCATTTGGCACAGGGGTCAAGTGACATGTAGTAATAGTAGTAGTAGGTTGAAAGTCACGTTCTTCATCTTGAACCTGTAGTTGTTCAAGATTAGAGCAGATCAAGCTTAGAAAACATAAAACTCACATAAACCTTGGAACTCAATGTCTCGCGGTTTATACCATAGCCATCCGAGCCGTGCTACAGCTCCTCCACCTGCCAGACATCCTCCTCCATATAGATATCAGGCGACGAGAAACTTCGCTTCCAAGGACCAAAATAGTCCGCGATGGTTTGGTTGAGCAACTCCTCCATACCTTGGAGATGATCGCCAGGGGCGCTTCGGAAATGAAGACCACCATTGCGATCCAAACCTCGGAGACCGAGCCAATCCTCCTGGTAGAGCTTGCGAGCTCGGAGGGGAATGCTCTCTGTGCCATTAACTTCCTCAAACCATGAAGTTTCCTTGGGAACAACCAGGTTATCATCCTCAAACATCCACATGACAAAGTTGGTCAAGCTGCCGAGGTTCGCCTTGTACTTGACGTTCTTGAGCTCACGCTCGTTGTTGATGTCGGCAAGAAAGTTGGAGTTTTCGAGGTAGTTGTTATACTCCTTTTCGGTACTAGGATCGCGGTAGTACTGGGCTGGAACAAGACGTGATTGCACAAAGCTGCTCCAGACGTTGAATCGAAGAAGGGCCATGGCACCCTTGCAGAGCCAGTCGTTCTGACCACAGGCCTTGAACTTGACGATACCATTGTGCTGGCTGCCAAAGGTAACGAGACTACGAACTTGTGGCCAATTGCATCGTTCAACATAGCCACGGAGGAACTGGCCACCTTGGGAAATGCCGATGGCATCGATAGCAGGTGCTGTAGAGAGGATGGGGTGCTTCGCAAGTTCCTCACAGACCTTGCTGATCTGATCCGTGACGTTACCAGTAAAGGTAGCAGAGCGATCTTGGTTGGGATCCTCGTTAAGGGAGATGATGTGAACAAAAGTACCGGGATTGATGGCTTCAGCAAGTTCTTCGATGCTCTTCATACCATCGCTGTTGAACTGGTCACCCAGACCGTGCCAAACGACGATAGGGAGGGGAGTATCATCAAGGTCATCTTTGGCGTGTGGTGCCGCGTGGCCATGGCCGGCCAGGGCTCCTATGGCAAAGCCAAAACGGAGCAAAGAAGAGTGAAGCATGATAACGAACGTGCAATCAATAAAGATAGATTGATGGAGACGATACTGATGGTAGTGAGATGAAGTGATGGATGTTGATGAGAATGGAGAGTTGCCTAGAGTTGAAGACGTCAGGGTCTAGTCTACATGCTTGCAGCGAGCTATGACCTCCACTTTCGGAAGGAACGCGGGGACGGGGATGATGGGTTGGCAGGGAAAGAGCTTGTGAAACGATTGCAGCAGGAGGATACTCTGTCTATCGCATGTAGTACTATGGGTCTTTCCAATTTTTCTCTCATCTTCTTGCAAATATCGACACAATCACCACTCTTTCCTCTCGAAGCACTTCCCCGATCTCCAACATGCAGGTCCCAACTTCCCGACGCGACTCCAAAATAAGTGGATAAGCGCAATGGTTAGTGTAAGTGAACCCTGCCGATCGGTTGCGGATTCTGACTGAGACATGAGGAGGCTTCATGAAGACGATACCACGGTCAGTCTCTGAATGGTAAGCGTATCAGTTAAATCTCACGGCTGCAGTTTGTTTGTTTCAGTTGACAAAGATTCTGATAATAAGTGTTCATTGTCCCAAGCAATCGAACTCGTCTTTCGTTCACGTCGTAGCATAATTCTACCATTGCTAAAACTTGGGGTTGCCGATACATATTTCAAGCACGCCTGTGCAGATTTCCTTTGCCTGACTGATTAAGATCAGATAAAACATCATCTTATTCTCTTTCGAATTTGGACCGAGTGAATACGCATTTTTTGTCTTCTTACATAGTAGGTACGGAGTATTTGCAGTTTCTACTAGACTAACCAACAGGTCTAGGGTTAGTCACCTCTCAGGTTAATGAGATTAGGTGAATCCATGATTGACTGTATGATCTTGTCAGCTCAAGAGACGAACGCGGTAACAATGAACCATAAAGAAGTTAACACTATAATAATGATTAACTACCCCAGATTCGACCTTCGATGATGAAAGATTCTCTTCATGAGTAGACCATAAAATGTGGCTAGTATCGACTGCGCCACACAAAGCTTCCGCCCCATCGCAAGAACATTTGCATCATGACAAGTGATTTCATTTCCACGCGACAACACTTAAACTTGGCTCTTTCACTGGAAGTAACAACTCTTCCCAGCCAATCACTTTTTTCACTTTATTATATACTACCAAAAGTAGCGCGTGGAAAGAGTCGTTGAATCTGGCGCCCTCGACGACATCCTCTGCGACCGAGACTCACGAAACGCAACAGACAACCACCACGACGAACTTTGCAGCCAACGACTCTATAGGACGCAACTCGAGATGGCGTCCAACCGAGATGCATCCGCGACAACAAATGGCGACGGAGTCCCCAAGATCGGGCCGCATCCAGGCTTCATCTCCAGCTCGAATCAATACACATCAGAACTAAAGCTCCGTCGCATGCTGAAAGACAATGGCTGCGACCCTGCAAGACAAGATAACTACAGTCTTAAAGGCGTGCAACTGATTGATAATGTCAGACAATATCTACAGCTGTATGTTCAGACACTTCTATGTGGTACGCGACTAACTTGATAGACCTGTTCGTACTTTCGATACGGCGTGCACATACTTTCACAAGTTCCGACTCAACTTCCGAGACGCAGAGTACGACTATCAAGATGCCGCGCTGGCTTCGTTGTTTGTTGCTTGCAAAGTGGAGGATACAATCAAAAAGTCCAAGGATATTCTAGCAGCAGCGCATGCTGTCAAGAACCCTGACAAACCCGCCGCACCAGATGACAAGGTGATGCATCGTCCCATGAAACCAGACCACTCACTGACTTTTCAGATATTTGAACAAGGCAAGATCATCATTTGTCTCGAACGCCTCATCCTCGAAACGATCGGCTTCGATTTCCGCACGCGCTACCCGCAAAAACTCCTCGTCAAAGTCGTCCGTGACATCTTTGGCAAAGAAGGCAAACCGTTCTACGACACAGCATACGTAATGTGCATCGACATCTACAAGACCTTTGTCCCCATCAAGCGCACAACTTTCTCCATGGTCATGGCTATCGTGGAGCTCACAGCTCTCATGACAGAACAACACGTCGACAAGGTTCGCGAATACACAACGACGAAACCGCAGTACAGTCGAGGTGCGGTTATGGAAACAATGCTGGATATTTTGGACCTCTATGTGCAGCATTCCAAATCTACAAAGATTGGGGCGCAGATTGATCAGAACAGGATTATCGATATCAAGATTCGGCTTAACAACGATCTTGACAAGGCTTTTGAACCAAGGTATCTCAACTTCTGCACCCGCTGTGAAGCCGAGGATCCGCAGCCCTCGACGCCCGCATCTGCCACAACCCCTGTGACGGCAGCATCGTGGCCGGGTGATGCTTCGGGACGACGCACGGCGCGTGGGCAAGAAGGAACAATGCGGTTTGTGTTTGATCCAGAGGCTGCAAAGCGAGAACAAGAAATGACGAGTGAATTCTTCAAAGACGAATATGAAGAGTACGAGGTCGAGGTTGAAGAACCCATAGCGCCGCTTCCTCTTGAAGAGGGTCCTGGAGGCCATGGAGGAGGTGGACGGGGAGGATACCGTGGACACAGGGATCGTGGGGATCATCGACGCGGAGGACCTTATGGGGGATACCGTGGAGATAGACACTACAGAGGAGGAAGGGGTAGACACCGCTAGGGTTAGATGTCAGTTCATTTTAAGATACCCACACCTGTTGAGAAATGATTGCAATTTTGTATGTACTGTTAAGAATGCCTTCATTTGTGTTTACATGGATATCATAATCTTGACTACTTCTTCTCATCCCCTTGAACCTCTCCGTGATCCCCAATGTTTAAGTCCTCTCCTGTCGGTCCACTCGATCTCACACCCTCAAGCTCCTCGTCACTTTGCTTAGTCTCAGTCTCTTCAGTACTCCTCATACTGCTAGCCTTGCTCACATCCGCACTAGCAGGGCTCTGCACTCGGAGACCCAAATCCTTCTGGTTATCTGGATCTTTGCTATTCGTACCCTTCCAATCTGCTGGTCGAACTTGAGGTACTGGTTGTCCCTCTGCTGGCTCGACCACTTCCTCGGGCAAGGCATCGGTACCGGCTACACGCCACACCACAGCAATGCGATCAAAGGCTCGAGATCCCTTGCGGCTAGATCCTTTGATTCCATCCATGGCATCCCACTCAATGCTAAAGACACCACTATCGAGAGCCTTGCCATCTCTTTCAGGTCCCTGGCCCTCGAAGAAAGTGTTGAACCATACATGCGCAACAGCCGTAACCATAGTGAGACCCATGCTCTTGGGAGTCTTGTTGCGGCGCTCAACTGAAATGTTGACATCGCTGTTCGGGATGCGAACCGGTTCCTTGGGTCTCAGAATGACTGCCATACCACCAGGCTCTTCCTCTGAAGTATCTGTAACATCCGTCTTTGAAGATGTAGCAGATTCGTTTTTGTGCTTGGAGTCCCTCGGTGATACCTTGTGCAAGATCTCTGTACCCTTTCTCTTGAGAGCATGTTTCTTGCTCTCATCCTCAGTCGCGGACTTGTCGTCTCCGGGGTTTGTTGCATCGGAAAAGGGCGCTTCTTCTGGCGCTTTCTGATTTGCCTTTGCAACAGGATATCCTGCCATTTCCCAAATCATATCGCTAATACCACTCTCCTCTGGTGCTTTAGGATCAACAACCACGCGCTCCTCCTTTTTGAACGTGTGAAAGACGTCAATCTTCTTGCCCTCATCTGTAAACCCTTCAATGTCTACTTTGACACCATGGCGCAAACCCCAGACGTGAATTTCGGCGATTTCAATAGGGCGATCGGTGTATTTCTTGGCACCTCGAGTCCAGCGCTCAACATAGCTGATCCAACGAAGCTGCGAGGGAATTGACACACCGGCACCAAACTTTGGGCGCATACGTCGTTCGGTGAATCGCGCAAGAGCATCCTCAGGTTTCCAACCCTCTTCTGCGATGAGATAACTGCAGCTCACTGTACCACTGCGACCCTTGCCGGCTTTGCAATGCACTACAACCACTCTTTTCTTGCGCTTTTCATCCTTTTGTTCTTGCGTGAGAGTATCTTTGTTCGAGGACATAGGTCGTCCATCATTTGCGACTATTCCGCCACCTAATTCGCCGCCGTGTAGCCAGTTGCGCATGCTAGCCATGATCATAGGGACGAGTCGGAATGGCGGAGGGTGATGGTCCGGCCATGGGTAATGCCTCACGCGACCGTACACGGATTCATCGGGGTATCCTGTTCCTTCTGCACGAAACTCCCATATCGCCCAATCCTCACCATGTTTGCTATCGAGGAATTTGACGACCTGATCGAGAGGGTTTCGGTATGCGAGTTGGGGGTATGTTTCTGAAGGTCCGGATCTGTGGTCGAGCAGGTCAGCACGTAAGTTTCCAGCACTAACATCACAAATCTCAGCGAAAGGAATCTCACGTTGCGATGATGTGATCCGTAACATAGCAAAGATCCAAGCCAGCTTCAGGATGGCGAGCACGTGGCCCCGCGACAATCTGTCGCAAGATAGACGCCATGATTAGCTTCGGCCGTGAAGCGGTAAAATGTATTCTAAAGTGGTTAGAATGACCACTTGTAGTTCCGCTAGACTTTAAAAGAGGATTTGAAGCGGATGCTGAAGTGTAGATGAATAGAACCGGTTGATGTCAGGCTGAAGATACAAGTAACTTGCAGGCGACGTCATCCCGGTGCCCCACTACTTGATCGCAATCGGATCATCACCAAAATCAGGATGAAAGACAATTACAATGACAGTTGATGATGATTCTGGAAATCGGGATTTCGATATTGTCCACAGCATAGCCTTGCATAGCCTACTTCTGCCTCAATCTGTCCCACTGTGATGCCAAGGATGGAAGAAAGGGCTCTACTCTGTAGCTGCCGTTCAATTAATCTCACGACTTTGAATAGACATCACGAAGCAATGACATTACACGCCTTCAACTTTTAGGATAGAATTTTATAATTTTCTCAAGCTTAACATCTAAATTATACCAATTCCATGACCAATCTTATTTATTCCTCGCTTACGAGGTCTTCTTAGCGGGACCAGCGGGACCACTCAAAGCAGTAGCATCGTGGAATTGTCGTGCGCCTTCCTTTACAGACTGCCAGACGGAGCGAGCAGCGGGAGGAGTTCCTTGAGCACTGACAAAAGAGTCAACACGGGCGCTCAGCTGAGAGAACGAGTGCTGAACGTGGGTGCTCTGAGTGTAACGAGCGCGGAGGAAAGCGGTGTAAAGGACAATAAGAATCCAAGATCGACGCTGGAAGAGAATGGCGGAGAGGAAAATACGGCCCCACAGAGCAATCTCAAGAGAAGCAACAATGGCCATTGAGGCATCGTAGTACTCCTTCACGAAAGCGCCAATCTGGTTAGCAAGAGGGCTGTCGACGCTGGTTCGACGGCTGGGAGTGGCACCATCAGCCTCGGGGGCAGGCTTGGGAGCGAGGACAGCGGGGATCAGGTTGGCGCGAGTGTAGGTGGCAACGTGGAAGACCGAGTAAATGGTGTAAGGGATCAAGGCGAGGGGGTATTGGGGGCAGAAGAGCCAAACAAGAGACATGGCTGTTGACTGTTAGCATGTTACATGGTTACAGACAAAAAACTTACCCAGGTATTGAATGTTCTCATCGGCAAGCATAGCCAAGGGAGTGGGAGCAGCACGCTGGCCGCTCTTGGCGCGAGCGCGCATGGTCTTGTAGACGACGATGCCATAAGTAACGGCGGCGGCGATAAAGGCTGTACGGTAAGAGAACTGAGCCATGCGGGTGTAATAGTTCATTCTCAGCCAGGAAAAGCCATATCGAATTGTTGCGAGGATCAAGGTAAGGTGTCTACAAGATTGTCAGTTGAATGGATCTCTCGTCACACACTGAGCGACAGAGTTCATGATCAGACATACCCGACAAACCAACCGACTGTGACAAAGAATTAGCAATGCGATCTCGACCAGGCGCAAATTGACCACGTACACTGGAGGGTTTTGGCAAGAGCCATAAGCCTCTCCTGGAGAGGAAGATTGGGGTTTGGCGGAGGAGCCATATTGTTGAATGTATGTATTTAGTCGTAAGATATGGTTCAAGGTTAGTACCTGTGTATGTCAATGAAGCGTAGGTTGATTGAAGAAGAGAAGAATGAAGAGAAGTTAACGGGAGTTGGGCGAGTAAAGAATCAAGGCAGGGGGGTTAGTGATTCAGTGACGAGCCTGCCCCCGCTTTTAGGTTTGCGGACGGTATGGCCCAAGCTCAAGCTCCAATACAGGACAAGAGGGGTGGCCTCAGGGTAGTAGAAGAGGAGTGATATCATAAGAGACGAAATAGTCGAGTCACTCTGCATGATTTAGACTGCTGGTTATTTCTTGCACTCTCGGCTGATTCTGACATGGGGCACAGTGCAGAAACAACTAGAACAACTACAATTTGAAACTACTGGAATGAACAAGTGGCTGTAACACTGTGCTGACCAGGACATGGACACAAAAAGCCCTTCCGCGTTAGAACTCAGGACAGGTTTCAGTAACTTTCAGGGCGCTTCAGTAATTTCTGGGCTAGAACAGAAGGGAAGATGACCAGGGTTCAGCGCCATCATCCAAGGGAGGAGTGGATAAAGAGGTTGGCATCGTAAGCTGAAGAGGCTGAGGATCTTTGTTTTAGACGACGAATTTCATTGTCAAGGGATTGGTATTCAGACACTACACAGTATTCTGAGGTTCAGTTGATATCGAGTAATTCTTGAATGGGTGGTTACACACGACACCAACTGAAACGTGTGTACAGGTTTGTTACAAGACGGTGATGGCTTCGATGACGACAATTGACGTTCTCAAGCACGTGAAAGGCTTTTTACCATTTCTGGACAGCTGAAGATATGGGATGCATCACGTGCGAAAAGTCAATTACTATCAACTTCTTGACCCAATCTTGTTCAATCTTGTCAACCAATGTCCTTTTCTCATCGTCATTCAAACAAGAAAAATAGCTTCATGAGCTGATGATTGATTACCGACACATGCAGCCTTCGTCATCGTAAAGCCGAGTTTGTCAGGCTGATGCCCCTGCGTAGTGCTGCGGCGGGCGATCATTAGTTTGGCCAATGAAAGAAGGATGTCGTGCATTGGTGCCAAAGAGTAAAACTTGGAGAATTGGCAGGTCTGGGATGAGATTGATCCATTGCAGTATTGTATTTCAATCATCAGATCCTCAAGGAACACCATGAGTGAAGATTTATTGATGGGCTTTTAGATTTGTGTAGAGAAGCGGCATCAAACACGGCAAGTGCATCTTGCGCTGAACCACTTTCCGCAAAGACGCAGACTGTTTAAGTCGGGCAGGAACAGATACTGCCAGCTAATTAGATACACTATCAAAGGAAGGAGCCTTGTTCATTTAAAAAGAACCTCCCGTCAAGAGCAAAAATAGTATCCTTTCAATGACAATTGAGGCTCATACCTTAACATCTCACATACACTTACGTCTATGGTGACTGCCTCTTTGGAACTAGTGCAATCGCGGTTATCTCACGAGTCCAGTGCGACCCCGCAACCTCGATCGAGCGATTTCGGCCGCAGGAAAAAACAATCGCCGACTAATTCCTCTCAGTCAATCACAAAATCCATTATCCACAAGTTGTCGCATCTTGGTCCTCAAACACTCTAATCAACGTCAATTGGCTTGCGAAGCACCCGTCGCCATGTTCTCAACCACCTCTATGGTCTTCAGGGCCGGCGCTCGTCGCGTCGTTCGACGATCTATGCCCGTCCTCCCTGCCATGGGACCCAGCCCTACCCGATACCTCGCCGGTCGACAGAACAACTTTGTCATTGCTAGCATGAGCCAGCAACTGCAGCAGCGACGTGGCTATGTTGCCGAGACGAACCCTAACCCTCCTCTGGGCAAGAAGAATGCATCAAACGAAGGCCCTTCTCGAATTGGTCTAATAGGCGCCAGAGGATATACTGGTTCAGCTTTGGTTGAGCTTCTTAACGAGCACCCCAACATGGAGCTTACCCATGTGTCGTCTCGAGAACTCGCCGGACAAGAACTTCAGGGATACACTAAGCGCAAGGTTATCTACGAGACTTTGTCACCTGAGGATATTGCCCAATTGGACAGCCAGGGCAAGGTTGACTGCTGGATCATGGCTCTTCCCAACGGTGTTTGCGGGCCTTATGTTGAGGCTTTGGATGCAATCAACAGCAAGAGCGTCGTTGTCGATCTCTCAGCCGACTACCGATGGGACGAAAAGTGTAAGGAAGCGAAGAACGTGGTTTGGATGGGTGACTAACTTATAACAGGGACATACGGTCTCCCCGAGCTTGTTAAGCGTTCCAAGATTGCGCAATCCAACCGTATCTCCAACCCCGGATGCTACGCCACTGGTGCTCAGATCGGCCTTACTGGAGCTCTTGACCTGATTGAGGGAACACCTACTGTTTTCGGTGTCTCAGGTTACTCTGGAGCCGGATCCAAGCCCAACCCCCGAAACAACGTCGAAGTCCTCAAGGATGCCATCATTCCTTACTCTCTGACCGGCCACATCCACGAGCGCGAGATTTCCACACAACTGAACCACCCTGTTGCTTTCATTCCCCACGTTGCTGGGTAAGTAGAGACGACCAACGTAATCGATATTGTAGCTAACAGACCAAAAGATGGTTCAGGGGTATCACTCTGACTATCAGCATCCCTCTCAAGAAGGAGATGACTTCACGAGATATCCGACAACTGTACCAGGACCGCTACGCTGGAGAGAAGCTCATCAAGGTTGTGGGTGAGCCACCCCTGGTGAGTGCGATTTCGGGACAACACGGAGTCGAGATCGGAGGCTTTGCTGTCGACAGCACCGGAAAGCGAGTTGTAGTTGTCGCCACTATTGACAACCTAGCAAAGGGTGCCGCCACTCAATGTCTGCGTAAGTAACGTTATCCGAAAATTAGTTTTCTGTCTAACCAATCCACAGAGAACATGAACCTCGCCCTGGGTTACGGAGAGTACGAGGGTATTCCCGTCATGTAAGGGTTTAGCAGCAACATACACGGATAATTATGTATAAAGGTTGTCTCTGCTTCGGACTTTAGAATTGTTAGTACAAGAGCCTAAACATGTATCAATCTCGCATTGTCACGCATCTGGCTAGAACGAGCTTGTAGGGCGTGCATCAGAATATAATCTACCCACAGAGGAAGTTCAAACTCAATTAAAGATATTGATATCCGCATTTACATGAGTCGGGGAAGCTGTAGGAGTGAAACGGCGATCCTGGCCAACACGAACTATGGGTGTTTGTAACACATATAGCAACTACATCATGACGTAACAAGTCCATACAAGACCTTCTCTATCAGATAAAGTAAAACGTGTTGTCATGGAGGCGCTTTTGAGACGACATGGGCGTAAATGTATGTAATAAGAAGGCTATCCTTGCTATAAGGACTTCGTGGCCATGTCGAAGAGAATCTCGGCCGATATCGGTAGACAGTGCCTTCGTCGACTCTCCGCAGTTCAATCCCAAAACGAATGTCCGTTCAAGTGTATAAAGAATATATGGATCGCATTGGTGTGACTCAATACTGCCACTAGCCGTCTCCCCTTCGCCCCCAAGTTCAATATCGAGAAGTTCAAGCTCAAAAGACCCTGGAAGTCGGGAGATGAAAGCATTGGTGCCATTCACTTCGGCGTTGTCATATGAATATTATAGAAGTGTGACGTTCAAGCAATTCGTTCCTTTGTAAGAGGAGAGCAGCTTTATATAGTTCGGCAATGGTCCAGGATGAATCACAATGCTGGGCCTCAAGCGAGTCGCACATGCGTTCAGCATGTTGGAGTCACCAGGAAGCCCTAAATGACCCTATCATAAGGTGTTTGTTTGTGTGGCAAGCAGATGTTGTCTCCGCTACGTAACATCGTACAATGGTCCGGACATCTTACATCGATGGTGTATCATCAGGGAGCATGACTTGAAGTATGACAAGTGGCCGTACCACACTTCCAGACAAACGCCTCTGAGTCCAGCTGAGGTTACCAGTGTTCGTACCCTCTTGCAGTAGGTAAACCATACGGGAAAGTAACTTCAAGCTTGACGTGTATTTGCTAAAATTGCACTACCTAGACTACGTTCCAAATCCACAAACGTCCAGCGCTAATAAGGCTTCCGTGGTCTCAAGACATCACTGTACTTTGACTTTGTGGTCGTCGAGCTTTTCTTCGAATCCTTCGATACATCCTCAGACAAGAGGTCAAGTCCAGACTTGATGCTCTCCAGACGCTCGTTCCGACCGTAGTCCATGATGTTGAGAGCATACTTGCGAAACTCCAATAATTGCTGCGCTTCTTGAAGAGCAAAACTTCGGATCTTTTGGACATAAAAGTTCTGCTTCTCCTTCCATGTTATGTATAGTCGCGCCTCTGTGCCGTTCATAGAAATACTGAAAGCAGATGTGTCAATTGGCTTGACCTTGCACCCACGTTCCTTCAGCTCTTTGTTCAACATTTCAGCGATGTTGACACACGAAGACGATCCGCCCAAGCATTGGTTAGTCGCTACCTATAGACTACCCTTACTGGAAGGACCATCACCTTTTAGTTCGACAAGAAAGTAAGGCAGACAAAGACCATCGTTGTTTGCTGAGGCCAGATCCATCGAAGAGAGATTCATTCGTTGGGCATGAGTGAAAGCGCCTGCGAGGTTGTATCCAAGAAGTATGTCGGGAACGGGGCCACTGACTCGATACTCAGTTCCGGTATTGGGTACAGTTCTCTTTGCCATGGGAATCTTGTCACTGCGCTTTAGTATATCATTTCGAGGTGGCAAGAGAACGAGCGTATTTTGTATATACTGTTCAACGTTTGGTTCGCCGGCTCCTCGTTCCAGGGCGGCAAGGGCATCATCGGCAGCAACATCTTGGATGGATATATCTGGCAGCTCCCTATCACTTGCGATCTTCTGGACGAGTCGCGAAATGCGTGCTGGAAGTTCCTCGCGGCGGTCACGAAAGATGATGTTGTTCGCTGCCAGATTGATGGCCTCGTAGTGTGCCTTTTCAACAAGCGAGCCGGTACTTCTGACGGATGTAGTTATAGGGGTCACATGATCTGTTGATAATGCGGTCTGTTCACTAGATGAAGGTCCAGCAACGGTGTTTCCAGGGGTAGAAAGCCAACGACTAAATCGGGTTCTCTTCTGCAGTGTGATACGGCGAGTCATACTTGGAGGCTCGGATCGTGCGTATCTTGTCTGAGGTCTTTGTAAAGGAAATTGGACAAGGATATCTGAGTACGAGTAGCGGCGATGGATTTCAGATGGATACGTCTCTTCAAGCCAAGAGTCGATTTGGTCTGTTGGAGGAGGGGAGCTCCAGAAAGCGTTTATATAGTCCAGCTCAGCAGTGAAAGATGCATCTGGACTATGAGTTGGCTCCTCCATCACCTAATAAGACAAATATTAGTGTATATGAGTAGGAGGCAGTGTGACGGTGCAGCGCCATATAGAGGAGCAAGTACGCACGTGATTCCAATCCTGAATGTCCCAGTCGTGGAGAGTCTTTTTCGCTGGCGGTGCCTGTGACGGAGAGTTGGACAGGGACCTGCTGCGAGGTCTCTTGTTGGAGTTTTGGAACCCATGCTGGGTCGGTGCAGCTTCTTGAGAATTACCCATGGCGAGGAAGCGCAAGACTTACAAAGTACTGCCGTTGATCAGCACTTTCTGAGAGAGGTCTGAGATGTGTGTTGGCTAGACTGGGTATTTGTATGCGAGAGTGATGCTTTTAATGCACCAAAGAGACAGTGCTCTGATTCACGGATGTAACATTCCCATGATTACAGCGTCTGCGGCTAGAGTATGTTAATAAGAGGTTAAAGTATCGTTGTACAAATACACTCACCGTATGCCACATGTCTATATGCCTGAAGCACAGACGGCTCACATGCATCATGCTTCCTTTCAACACAACATGTGAAGCTTCACGAAACAAGGCACCGTCCTACCATTGCAACAGTCGAAAACATAACGCCGCTCATCAGCCCTACAAGCCTCAACTTGGTGTAGATCAGATGTAACCAATCAGAAACTTCATAAACATTTTAAGCTCTCCTCTCCGTGAAAAAACGTGGGTTATAAATCTCGGGCCGCACCGTTGCAGCACATGGTATAAAAGATGTGGAGGATATTTAGCTGCATATCCAAGATAAATAGTCAAGTCTACGATTCAAGACGAGGGTTACTCGGTATTCACTTCAGGCGATAATGTCCCGCTTTCGGCCGAACATTCCGGCCTTCGGACAAGGATGACGATCTCAACTAGCGGTAGCCCTACCCCTACCTACAGTGGAGGTCTCCGCTGTCAGATCCAATCTTATTCCACTGTCGTCATTGTCAGCGACTCCGGCGCTTCCGTCACATTTCTTTCCTTTTTTGCATTATAGACTGGAACCCGAAAATTCTTCCTCCTCTCTCTTTTCAAGGGAAAAGATAAGGATTCCCCATTTTGGAAGTTTGAAAACCATACTCTCCTCCTTTCTCGCCGATTTCGCTCTCTCAGTATAGTTCATCATGAGCGCCAACCTTGAAGCGCCTGGCGCCCCAGCCGAACGCATCACCTCTACGGCCTCAACCATCAACGATTACGCTTATCCGTACGGTCACCTTGGTCATCTTACACAAAAGCAGGAGGATGCTTTTATTCAGTTTAAGAAAGTTCTTGAAGAGAGGGGACTTTTGAAGCCTGGTCCTCCTCCATCTCATGATGACCCTTTGATCCTGTATGTCTTTCTTGCAGCCCAACATGAAGCCGCTCTAACAAACGTTATAGACGATACTTGCGCGCACGAAGATGGAATGTCGAGGATGCTTATACCCAATTTAAGGAAACAGAAGACTGGCGCAAGGCAAACGATTTGAATGTGTTGTATGATACCATTGATCTCAGCGCCTACGATTTCAGCCGTCGCTTAGTATGTCTTGATTGACCGCCATGCAACTTTGGTACTAACTCCACCAGTATCCCCAATGGACAGGTCGACGCGACCGTCGTGGAATCCCTCTTTATGTCTTTGAAGTCAAGACTCTTGACTCCAAGACAGTGCACGAGTATGAAAAGGTCGGCGCATCGAGCACCTTTTCCCAAGCCAAGTCCGACGGCAAGACTCCCAACGGTCTTTTGCGACTCTTTGCACTCTACGAAAACTTGACCCGCTTCAACATGCCATTTTGCACTCAACTCCTCGACCGCGACTACCCCGAAGTCCCAATCACGCTGAGCACAAACATTGTCGACATTTCAGGTGTCGGTCTTAAGCAGTTCTGGAACCTGAAGCAACACATGCAAGCTGCTTCGCAACTCGCCACGGCACACTACCCCGAGACGCTGGATCGTATTTTTGTTATCGGTGCGCCTTCATTCTTTAGCACTGTTTGGGGATGGGTCAAGCGCTGGTTTGATCCCATCACTGTTTCCAAGATTTTCATCCTTGGCAGCCACGAGGTCAAGACTGTGCTGGAGCAGTACATTGAGCCTAGGAATATCCCCAAGAAGTATGGTGGCGAGCTCGACTACAGTTTCGGACAGCTCGGAAACCCTGATCCTAACTGGGCGGGCGTTGTTGAGTTTGAGAACGGTCACACGACTTTTCCCAGTGGACCTTTGCTGTGGGAGGAGGACACGAATGACCGACTGGTCTGCATTGCCAAGGGATCCAAGGACGGCAAGCCCCGACACGAGAGAATCTGCACCATTCCCAAGACCTTTGGTTTGGCGCCTGTGGTTGAGATTTCGAGTGTGAATGCGCCAGTGGACGCCGCTCCCGTCAATGGCGTCACCAACGATACCGCGGGAGCCGAAGGCGTTCAGACCGACGACTCTACCCTGAGCGGCGAGGTTAGCGAGAAGCTTAAGATTCAGGATGACAAGCCCGCTGTTCCTCAAACCACCGCTGCTTGATCAATTTTTGTTTCATAAAAGAATGGCATACCCCGGGATGGATGAAGAGATGGATAACAGATGAAGGACGTCATAGGGTTTGGATATAGGATTGGAGTATATATACCAGTATGTTTGGCGCATGTTAGAGAACCTTCCGTTAGAGCGGACTTCTTCTCTTCTATTTGTAAATATTGTTCTAGTTCTGGTCCATAATAATCGTCTATCGTGATCCTTCTAGTAACTCCAAACCCTGTCAACATTCGTATACTCTACCAAATCACCAATTTATTCCAACTCAATAGCATCGGGCCTCTTGATATATCCTCTCTTATTTCTCCATTGCGTAACACCCCTCTCGAGCTCCTCCCACGTAACACCATCTCTAACCAGACACATTGTTACACCCAAACTCTCGGTATCTCTATTCCTCGGCTCGTCGTCAAAAAATAGCATATCCTCGTATTTGATTCCCGTCCTCTTTTGCAGACTCTCAAAGTGCCTGATCTTACACCCTGGGTAAATCTCCAACAAACCATCAAACATATCGAGCGCCTTCTTTGGCTTTTCTTTGTTGGCGTTGCCTTCGGGCGCGGTGATGTGAAGCATCTTTAGT
Source organism: Fusarium armeniacum (assembly GCA_013618295.1). Lineage (NCBI taxonomy): Eukaryota > Fungi > Ascomycota > Sordariomycetes > Hypocreales > Nectriaceae > Fusarium > Fusarium armeniacum. The sequence continues at coordinate 578,161 of JABFER010000036.1, forward strand.
AGATCGCGCGCAAGACTGGGCGCACTTGTCCGTGACGCGACACCCATTTTTATGCCTGCACGAGGAAGCGCGTAGAGAATGGCGGGTACATCGCTGAAGAAGCCGTAGTCTTCACCATGGCGGTCCGTAGCGCTCGTGTGGGAGGAATTGGGTTTCAGGGGTGGCGTAACGTGAGTGTCGACCCAAAAGGGCCAAAGAGTATAGTCGAGATCGAAGACTATGAGTTTGGGTAGCGGAAGGGACGGATCGGCGAGGGATGATGGGAGGAGAGAGGATGTTCCTGATGCTGAAGACGTCGAGGAGAGCGTGGAGGAGCTCGCAGGGAGAGGGTTTTTGGAGAGCTTTCTCGGCATTTTGAAGCGATTGTTTAGAGGTTAGATGAGGAAGAAAAGTTTGGCGTTGAGATTCAATTTTGCAGAGGTATTGTCGCCCTGTAGTGGGGGCGTGACGTCTTTGGATGGCAGTGAATGCTTGCGTCAACCCTGATCGACAATCCCGAGACGTTGGTAATCAGCCCCATTCTGGCTACCCTATATCAAAAGCTAACTGCAGTTATGCATATTCTCAATACTTACTTAATACAGATATGTAGCTAGTTGGTGATATGTGAGTATAACTAGGAGTTATGATAATAATATGTACTCTTTGTTCTATTAGTGCCATTGTCTGGACAGTTTCTACTTCGTTTAAGCTGGCTTTGTCCTAGGTGAGTCTTGCGCAGATGGCAGGTGCCCTGGCAGACTCTCGTTTCCGCAATAAACACTCCACAACTTCTATGCCCATGCCTCAGTCAAGCACTGATTTGACCTTGGCAAACCGGATATGGAGCGGATTTATGTCTGGCAATCAGGCCTTCTCAGTTAGAATTGTTGTGGAGTAGACTAACTGGCTGATTGCCCTGAAGCTTTTGCCATCGCTTTAAGTGTAAGTACTAATGTGCACCGACTAGACCCTCAGACAAGCTGCAAGGCACCCACCCAACTCAGACCAGTATGCTCTTGCTTAAATCTTATTCTCGTCGCACCTTCTCATGTTCAAGAATTCATCTCTTCTACCCCGCACTTTCCTTCCTCCACTCGGTTAACTTAGATTGCGGGGAGGCAAATCCAAGTCTTGGAACCAAATCCTTGGCATGTGATTGGCTAAAACTCCGCTAGTCAAAGTCGGGGGGAATTTCCCCGTTTTAACTTCCTTCGTTTTGTGAACATTTGACTCTTTTTACCTGACCTGAAATTAGTGTTTCTTTTTTCTTCCTTGAATTGATGGTTCAATTGAACGAGGTGCCTCAACTTGCGACGTTGACTAATCAAACTCTATCCGTCTTATTAGAGATCAACGTTGACGTGTGGGGAAATCCAAACCAAGGGGTTGGTTGACCAATTACTTACCCTCAACTCAACAGCGCGACTCAGTGAATCGACGGATCGACAGCTTCGCATTATACATCAGAATGGCTAAACGAACGTGGTCCGATTCAAACCCTACCAGAACTATCAGCGCTGATGCTACTGCTGTATGTCCCCGATCAACCACAGCAACCTTGACTGACATTGTCCCCAGTCTCCAGCGCGTCCAAATGGCCATGGAAGGACTTCATCTGGCCGGCAGAGTATCTCAGGCATCATGTCTACAGAAGCTTCAATCCCTCAGATCTCACGCAAGATTAAGGCTTGCGCGGCATGTCGGAAACACAAGGTAATTCCACTCATGACTTGAGTTGAACCTAGAACTGAGACTCATAGATCAAATGCTTGATGGATGAGAGTGGCCCACCCTGTCGAAGATGTTCTGAGAGAAATCTGGGCTGTGTCTTGAGCAAAAGTCTTCAAACCATTATTGATGAAAAGTCACAGTGAGTACCAAAATGGCATCAAGTTTCTTTGACTAACAAATTCAGATTTTCTGAATCAGTGGTACAAGATCTAGAGCAAATGCATAACGCTCTACGACAAGTCATGAACAAACTGAGTCTCCCAGAACTTCCACCCTTACAAAGCATCAATTCTCGAGACGCAGAGGGAACACCGCCAAAAGATGACAACCCCTCAAATACGTCAAATCATCTCACTGTATCTCAAGACGAATACCGTGGCCCTTCATGTGACAACTCTCCAAAAGCGACCCCTGAAGATGAAGGTCTTCCCTACGTGCCTATCCATTCTCTGTATACCCTCACCAAACTTAGCGCTCTTCGATCCCCCGACAACCCCGAAGCGCAACGAGGAAACGTGATAAACGATTTTATCGCCCGCGGGGCTCTGTCATTAGCAGACGCCGAGAGTCTATTTGCTTTATATCGCGACCGTTTGGATCGATACATGTACGGAATCGGCTGCCGTTACATGACGTTAGAGGAGCTGCGGCGCAAGAGCCCCATCCTATCCGCTGCAACGCTCACAGTCGCTGCGCTACATGATCCCAAGGCCGATAGCATCTATGGCATCTGTAGTGGTGAATTTCGACGTCTGATGGAGAAATCCATGTTTGAGCGTCGTATTGATCGCGATTATTTACGCGCCATGTGTATTGCTTCCTATTGGCTTAGTGATTTGTCTTGGATGCTCTCAGGGTATGCTATTCGACGCGCTGCCGAGTGTAATCTACATAACAGCTATAACCAGGCTATCAAGGAGAAAAGTCAAGAGGCTGCAGATTGTGCTAGGTTATGGTATATCCTATACATCTGTGATCAGCACCTCGCGACGCTGTATGGACGACCCTCAATCGTTCAGGAAGATTCATCAATTCAGGGCTGGGAGCAGTTCTTGAAATCACCTGTGGCTAACGAGGAGGATAAGCGTCTTACAGGTCAAGTGATGCTGGTCAGTATCTTGCGAAACATCCGAGAACTATTTGGTACGGATAAGGGAGAGCCTGTTCCACGGGTATATTTGAATCATATTCTACAATTCAGACGGCAGCTTGATCAGTGGTATACTCGCTGGATGAAAGACTTACCAGGTAAGCTCACCACCCTATGTCAAAACCATACTAACACGCCACAGAACAATGGACACAAATTGGCTCATTCCCTCGAAAAGGCACAATTCTTCACTACAATTTCGCTCAAATACACCTCTACTCCCACGTTTTCCGCGGCCTCTCAGGCGACGCGCCCATCCCGCACTACTTTCTCGACTGTGCCACGCAAGCTGTGACTGCCGCAACAGCCATCATCGACCTAATAATCACTGACCCAGACGTCGCTCTCGGCATTGTAGGAATGCCCTCATACATGCTCTCCATGACTGCTTTTGCATGCATGTTTCTCATCAAAGTCGCCGTCAAGTACGGCAGCGATCTAATTGAGCGTCAGCGCGTGCACGATCTCACGACAAGTCTTGTTCAGCAGTTCCGCTCACTAAAAGCGGGCAAGTGGCATCTTGCGAATCTGATGGCTGGAGGATTGGAGCGTATGACTGCTACGCTCGCAACTGTCGAGCCAGGGCAGGTGGGCCAGTCGGCTGGCGCGATGTACAACACAATGGAGAGTGTGGATCTGGCTGGGCAGATGATGCCGGGGAATCAGGTATATACTGATATGGACGGCGACACGTTCTTTGACTATGACATGAGTTTTGGACTTTCGCCTGTGTTTCGGTTCGATCCCAGTATGTTTACGGTTGATGCTTCGGGACAATCTATACCGACGTATCCCGAGCCGGATTATGGGATGAGACCACAGTGAGCTGAGCAGCGTTGTTAGTACGCGTTGACTGTTTGGATGCCTGGGTCAGTTATATTTGGAACACAAACCTTGAATAATATACATCTTTTGGCCGTCAGATAAATACAACAAGCCGTCAACCTCTTCAAGCCTCGGTCGGACCACACTCATAACCTCCGCTTCTCAGCTTTCCCAATCATAACAGACATCATACCCACCTCCTCGCATTTGATGAAACGTACATCTCCACAGTGTTGATATCTCGGTTTTCCTGCCGGCATCCCCGCATCATGTCTGCGGAGACGACGGATAACATCACTACCCCCGCGGTAGTGGATCGACTTATCCGTCTCGACTTACTTAAATACTTGAAGCGTCCCAGAGTCCCACGCATCAAAGTCGTCTAAGCACACAAATTGTAAGCAACAAATTCATCATGACTACACAGCATATCCTCATCACTGGTGGCGGGGGCTTTATCGGCCAGGAACTACTAGGCCCCCTCCTCGATTCATCACCAGATATTCATCTCACCATCGTAGACCTTGCTACACCTCCCGTTCCCGAGGCATACTCGAATCGCATCACATCTCTCGGCGCAGATCTCACAGACCCAAGCGTTGTGGACAAACTCATCACGTCTCAGCCCTTCACAACAGTCTATCTCTTTCACGGTATCATGTCAAGCGGCTCAGAAGCCAACCTCGATCTGGGTCTCAAAGTCAACGTCGATTCCGTGCGTTGCGTTCTTGACACTTTAAGAAACAAGCTCCCTGGCGTCAAAGTCGTCTTCTCCAGCACTTCTGCTGTGTATGGACCTGAAGAGGGACCTGTCACTGAGCAGACGCTTCCACAGCCAAGGTCATCCTACGGCTCGGAGAAATTCATGACTGAGTTGTTGATAAACGACTTTTCGAGAAGGGGCTTGATTGATGGACGCATTGTGCGACTTCCAACTGTTGTGGTGAGACCTGGTGCGCCATCCGCCGCAGCCTCGAGCTTTGCTTCAGGAATCGTGAGGGAGTCTTTACAGGGCATCCCGAATAAACTCCCCGTCCCCCGAAGCACCCCCATATGGATCTGCAGTCCAGCGACGGTTATCCACAACCTCATCATGATGAAGGATATACCTGCTGAGAAATTCGGACACTCTCGCATCGTGAATCTGCCTGGAAAAACGGTTACTGTACAGGATATTCTGGACGCTGTGGAGAAGGTGGGTGGCAAGGAAGCGGTCGGATACGTCAAGGAAGAAGAGGATGAGGCTGCGTACAAGATCGTTCAGGGCTGGGCTCCTTGGTTTGATGCGAGCAGGGCAAGGAGTTTGGGGCTGCAAGATGATGGGGAGTTGGTTGATGCTGTCAGGGCTTTCCAGGAGAGACTTAAGGCAAAATGATGCTTTTGTTATTAATTAAGGTATTCTGTATAGCAATTGATCTTGGCAAATATTTCTTTATAGCTTCGAGGTCCGCGCTTTTCGCGATACTGAACTGGGCTCAATACGTCCAGATGTAACAAGATGATCTATATCCAGGGTATTCACAAGAGCAGGCGTTGCTTGATCTAGACTTGTAATACCAGCGAGTCTCATTGAAGTCTCAAGCTCGTCCTTGAGAACTAGGCGAACGTCAGTAGATGTTCTTTAACCATGGATAGGGACTTACTCTGTGACAGGTGCTCAACACCTTTTTGACCATATACCAAGGAGTACAAAAATGGCCTTGCGATTCCAACAGCTGTTGCGCCCAGCGCAATAGCCTTAAGTATATCTGACCCACGCTCGAAGCCGCCGTCGATAAAGACCTCGAGGTGATCAAAAGCTTCAGGGAAGCGCTTTCGAACTTCTAACAGGATAAGAATAGATGCTTGCGCACTAGACCTGGTTAGCTTATACCTTTTATATAATTCAGGACAGACTTGCCCGTCGAGTGATCTTCCTCCATGGTTGCTCAGCATCACGCCGTCAACACCATGCTCAACAGCCAACTTGACATCCTCCACCGTCTGTACACCCTTCAACACAATCGGCACAGAACTCTCTCGTCTAATCCATTCGAGGTCCTCCCAAGAAAGACTCTTGTCGATGTACTGTCCCATCAAACGCCCCAGACCGCTACCTTTGCCGTCTTTGCTGCTCTCGCTACCGCTCATCTCCGATTTGATGACGACTGCTTGTGGTGCGCGCTCGTCGGCTTCGCGCTTGCCTGGTACTGGGGCGTCTACGGTGACGAAAATCGCTTTTATGCCAAGGGATCGAGCGCGGTTGAGGAGTTGTACGGTTTTGGGGCGGTGCGAATTGACGTAGAGTTGGAGGAAGAAGGGATGGCCTTGGGGAGCTGCGCCGATGATACTTGGGAGTGAATAAGAGGCATTGCTCGAGATCTTCACTTGTTAGTGCCCTTCCCGATGTTTGTCGAGTGACTTACAATCTCAAAGATGCCCTCACTGGCAGCAGCCCTACTCCAACCAAGTTCACCATCTGGATGCGCCAAGGTCGCCATGGCAGCAGGACACATGAAGAAAGGCGCTTTGCTCTGTAGCCCTAGAATTTTGCGGTTGATGTTGACTTGTGATACATTTCTTAGAATTCTCGGCCGAAGCATGACTCTGCGTATGAGTTCGCGGTTCTTTGACACCGTCACAAGATCTGTAGCTGCCGAAGAGTAAAAGGCCCATGCTTTTGGCGTGAGAGCTTTCTCAGCAGCGAGTGCAAAGTCATTTGCTGAGAGGATTTGATCGAGACTTGGTACATTGGAGGGGAGTTGGATATCTGTATTAGTTAGAGACGTGCTGTCATGGGATGAATAGAGTCCATACCTCTTGGAGCTGGGATATTGGGAGTCTCAGACTCCATTGCTTCGAGATCACTCATTATGGCGGTAATGTATTGATGGTCTTTCTAGTGTTGTTGATATGAGAGGCTGATGCAAAACTGTAGTATCTATTTATCATGGATCATTGTATAAGTGAACAAGAACTTGGGCCCCGCAATCGGACTCCTCACCTTGAATCCGTCATGATCATTCGGGTCGGTCCATCTTGGCGCGAGTGGCAACTGGTACTCCAGCATTTGTTGCCGGTCTTGTAGCCGATGGGTCGGTTTTGTATGTATTTCGGCTTTCTCTCCGACGCAACAAAGCTGTACGTACGTACAAGCACATTAACCTCAATATATAATCTGAGCTGGCAAACGACAGCCTCAGAATATTATAAAAAGTGTCCGCTATCGGCATAAGAGACGAAATTATTAGGCCAGCTTATGATAATTAGATCAGAAATTTTAGATTATTTATTTTTCTACCCTAACACTGGTGGCCAGCATTTCTACTGCCCGGGGGATGCACTTGATATCGGAAAATAACCATGGGATATTTAGACAGAGGAGTTTGTACACTACGGTGATTATTTGTAGTCTGTTAAAACAATTGTTATAGATCGTGAATAGCGTTAGGCAGACCTGCTGCCTAGCTGTTAGATTGCTATTTGTTTGTTGTTTACTGTATTCCCTCAGGTGCAAGCTGCCTTCAGACCAGGCAACAGCCAATCTATAGAACATTATAGAAGTCCAGCTGGGCTACAAAGCCCTTGCTTCTTCCAGAAGAACAACATTATTATTTGCGTCTCGTCTTTTCATCCAATAAGCCTTGCATTTTACTTAATAAGAAATGTGACTATATAAATAACAAAGTATTAACAGAGATTTCGCTATTATAATTCATTGTCTTATCTACGCAAAAAGGGATGAATAATAGGCAATAGCCTGGAAGGCAATTATTATATAGGATTTTCGACTCCAGAATTCATTCTCCCCACATCCACCTTCCTACATCATCGCATGAACATCCCTGCACACGAACACCAACATGCTTCACCATACGGATACCGATTCTATATACCTTCTTTCGTAAGTTTGACAGCTCGATTGAAATAGATCATCATGAAATGGGTACTAACCGAAAATGCACAGTTTTGGTCAACATCGTCATCATCAACCTGTCACAGCAGGCACCGATCACCTCGACTGAGATTATGGTCGAGAGCGCCGCAGACGTGATGAAGGGCAGACCTTGTGGAAGCCCAACGACCACATGCCCTCGACGCAAGTCAGTCCGACCTCACCCGAGAGGAGAAGACCGCTTTACACGGCCTCCTCCAAGAGTGGTGTACGACTCGGCCAAACCAGACCGTAACCTGCAATCTCTTCCCAAGCAAGCACCACCGATTCAGCAACCATCGATCTGTCTCAGCAATCACCAATGACTGCCGGAGACATTATGAACGACAAGGATTTCGCCCGATCGAGACCAGCCAATGCTACGATCTTTACTCAATCCGATCTCACACGGGAAGAGAAGACGGCTTTGTACGACCTCCTTCAGGAGTGGTGCGCAATGCGCCCAAACCAGGCAGTGACTTGTGCGCTCAGCCAGGTGTTTTTTGCTCGGGTGTTCCAGGGATGGAACACCGAGAACGATTGTGTTTCCTTGCCCGCCGTTCCTTCGAAGAAGAAGCTATCCGAGTCCGCGGTACCCATCGGTACCTTCAAGCACGACCTCCCACTGACGCCACAAAAGCGCAAGTCGGGAGCGAACTCCCAGCAAAAGCCATGGCGATCCGCTGGAGCCAGGCCTCGGGGGGACAGAAAACAAGTTACGTGAAAATCCACTTTCACCATAGTAAACGGGATCTTCATGTAACTTGTTTTGTGTCCCCCCCTAGCCAGGGCCTGGCTCAGCGTTCACCTCCAAACGGAGGCCTACGGAATTGCGACCTTGTGGAGGGACAATCTCGGCGCTACGGTGAATGGCGGCCACGTCAGACTTGATGATGGCGTCACGATGGAGCGGGCCATCACCAAGGCCTGTATCAACTGGGATCAGGCGGAGAAGGCTCGCGTCCAAACCTACAACACCAGTCTCGTCATCGCCCTTGCCCGTCTTCGAATCATCAACTTTGCCAAGGTTGGAACTGAGCAACTTCCGGTTGTTCCTGGTGACTTTCGAGTCAACCAGCGTTTGATGAGCTGCCAACTCATCAGCGACGGGTTCGCCAGGATCCGAGAAGTGATCAACAGTGTCGGCGTCGCACTCGAGCGTGCCAATTTCGGACAAGCTGACTATCTTATGTGAGGAAGGGGAGGTGGTAGCGATCGCAAAGGCCTTCATCAAAGACGTCGGACTCTAAGCTTTAGGATACAAAAATAAATGAAATACAGCCCATATTCTAGATATCTTAAGGTGATCCACTAATTTTGTCGTCCGCACCCCGACCGGCCATTTCTCCTGATACCCTGATGCCAGCTCATCAGCGACGACGTCACCAAGATTCAAGTATGAACAGTGTTGGAAACGGAATCTCAAGTTGCAGTATGACATCTGGACACAATGGGAGAAAAATCATGAGCAACAACAAGTCCAAAATCCCGAAGCGCATTACCTCCACTCGTGAGACTTTCTACGTCTATTCATAACATCGAGGGTTGAATCGACCTACCCGGAGGACAAGTCAACGGGATAATACCATTCAGTCAAACATGGTTTCTGCATTGACGGCCGCATACTGTCCTGGTGCATCGGACGAAAGATACCGTTGGAATTCAGCTCTCCGTCAGTGGGGTGATAGCAAGACCCTACACTAGTACCTTATTACCTAGGTACTAAAAATGGAGGCTGTTGAATCTGTTAGGTGAAATCGACCTGTATTTCCCGTTTCTATTCTATAGGAAGTATAGAATCACCAGACTGGTATCTCCTCAACGTCCAACTCCCATAAAATCCCACCTGTCCTTTTGCACCAGTCACTACTCCTGAGTGTCATCAATATCCTTTCCCTCGGGTTTTTCTTTACTGTTGGCAAAAGGAACAACGTGTGTGAATATGCAGTACATGGCAAAGTCATCCTTCTTGATGATTTCGCGATTCGCATGGTTGCACAGGACAACGCCTAAGTAATAACCACGAAATCAGTATACATCATTACGGCGGTTGATGACCACAAGTATTATATTCACTTACCTTCTAGAAGAGAAGTTATGAAGTTCTCGCTAGCCTCCAGGAGAGCATGAATGGCATCCTTCTTGTAGTGCAGATCCTTGTTCAAGACTTCCTAAGTGATCTTGAAACAAAGCTGAGCAAAATGGTCAAATGGAATGACAGACTTGAAGCGGCCTGGTTCATGTTTAGATATATCCTTGATACCGGGTGAATGACTTACTGCTTGACTTGGCACGCCGCATAAGCCTCCCGGTCATAAAATGACTTCGACGCTTTGAAACAGCCCTGTAGGCCTTTCGTGTCTTCTTCCCGGCGGCAGTCTTTCGGGGAGCCTTTCCAGCTGCAGCTCGTTGAATCGCCATTGTCACTATAACTGTAAGCTTGATACAGATAGATTGGAGGTTAGTATGTAGGGTGTACTTGCCTGCAGCATGCAGTAGCAGAGTGAGTAGAAAGTTGAAAGGGATAAAAGGAAGAAAGAAGCTTGAATCTTTTAAGATCAAGAGATTGAAAGGTGTTGCGATTTTGCATCACATAAATTCATTCTTGGTGCTGCGAGTCACAGTGAGCTCTAGGCCAATAGGATCACATACCGAGGTAGGACAGCTGCCATTTTAGGTACAGTGCCACTAAAACAGACCCACTTTCTACTACCTCTGCCTTAACTCCAGAATCTTGAACTCCTTACTCACCCTTGTGCATTAATATTTTATTTATTTTCTTCATCCTAGGTGTATCTAATAAACTGTTACCAGTTCTGCTCCTTCATAGAGAGTTACCATGAAAGTATACTGTAAGGCTTTACAGACCTGTAGTAATTGTTCCATCTAATTGGTGTAGGCCGTCCACTGTAGACTACTTAGACCAGCCAAGAATGGCAGCTGTCATAAAGAAGGCTCGCGCCCGTACAGAAGGTCTCTCAGAGGAATGCCGTGATTTTGAAAAGGCAAAGAAGAAGTATAACTGTAGTAAAGCACATGAGGGACAAATGAACAAACGTGTTGGCTACAAGAGTACCGATTCAGCTACGCAAAAGTCGCTTGAAGATGTCTTACCAAGACACAAGCAGCGTCTAACCGCTCTTATCAGCAGAAGCACCACGAAAGGTACCCAGAGCGACTCCTTGGAACTGATACTGAGGCCTTGAAAGCCTTCTAAATTTACAAGTCCCTATACAAAGTCACGGTTTATAAGCTGCTAATATGAAGTGTGTTGTCAATTCATCTGGTATCTGTGCTATGTCTTGTATCTAGGGGAAATGGGGAGAATGGGGGAAATTGGGGAATGTGTTCTCTTGATCTCTTTCTCGGGTTTGTGCTTAGGCTTTTTTAGTGACCTTGACCTTGATTTTTGTCTTCTTCGTCTCCGTTTCAGTCTTGACACTTTTCTTGACACTCGCCTTGGTAGCAGTCTTGGTAGCAGCCTTCTTCGGCCTGCCTCTGCGCTTACCAGTTTCTTTCTCCATGTCTTTGATCATAGACTGCTTGTCTTTAGCTGTGAGGAGCATTCTCAGCTGCAAATCGTTCGAGAAGGTAGGCTCATGTCCGTCGTCCTGAAGCACGCGACTGACAATTTCTGCCTTGGCGTCCTGCAGCATTACCAATCTCTCATCGATCGTTCCCCGTGAAAGAATCCGAACGAGCTTGGTTTCCTTTTTCTGACCGATCCTGTGGACACGTCCAAAAGCTTGCTGCTCGACAGTGGTGTTGAACCATATATCATCGATGATGACAAGATTCGCAATTTGGAGATTTAACCCTGTCCCTCCGCATTTCATTGACGCGACCTGACGAGTTGGTTAGCTTCAGTATGAGCAAACAAGAATGCCTTGTGAACTTACCAGAATCCTGACCTTGGGGTCCTTCTGGAATTCCTTGTACGCTTTATCCCTTCTAGCCTGGGTATTCGCGATCTGGTTGTAGTAGAGAAACTTCAATCCCAGCCTTTCCAAGATACATCCCAACACCTTCGCGGTAATAGTGAACTCGATGAAAACTATCGACATATTAGATTTGCGGTTCACCCTTTTTTTAAACGAGTCTTACCAATGATCTTGTCGTCGGGGGAATTCTGCAACCATGTTAAAATCACCGCAACTGTAGCAGTCAGTTTGGCTCCCTAAGGCATCCTGACTGGATCGAAGTCGATGTCCTCCCGGCCACAAGTAGCAGCAAAGAAACAATCGGTTCCCTTCCCTTCACCAAGCCATTTGGATCCGATGTTGTCTGTCCCTGGTTCTCGGTAGTCTTTCAGCGCGCGCACGGCGTTCAAGATACACTGTGGAGTTTTGGGGGGACTGTTTCTGATCAGCTCAGCAGAGCAATCGTCTACGGGACACTGATCGGAAAAAGAAAAAAGTCAGTCAAAATATCAGAATAGTTGTTGTCTAACTTACCTGGTCGGGGGTCCCTTCGGGTTGGGTCTTTCGCGCCCTTTTACGTGCGGATGAAACACAGCTCATGCAACAAACGTGCTCGCACTATCAGCATTAGTGAAATTCTCATAACGTGTCGCACTTTGACCTACATTTTTTGAACTGACGATTCTCTCTTTTGACATTTCCATGTCGCAAATAGGACAAATCAGCCCATCAAGGTTTTGCTCGTTAGCTATCAGCGAAAGTAGTTTGGTCATGTCCGTGATGTCACCAGAAACGCCCTGGTATTCGGATTCGAGTTGGTGCTGTCCTGGCAAAAATGGCTCCCATTTAGCTGCGTCTTGGATTTGCTGTTCCGCATCGGCGCTTGGCGGTTGAACGTTGTTTTTGTACTGTTCAAGTATCCACTCGATATTACCCTGGCGGTTACTCTCCTGAAGAAACTTCTCGAGGTTAAACGGATGGGACGCAGCTTGTCTCATTCTGGTGACCTGTGCGGTCAAGGATTTGGCGTATTTGCTGTCAGTAACTTCAGGCTCACATGATACGATGTCATTGGCGATGGCATCCTCTTTGACAGCATCTTTGTTGTCAGTATCTTCTTTTGCATCAGCTTCAAGAACTTTGACGCGGTATTGGTTATCTATTGCACTTGAAAAATTGTCAGCACGCCAGTACTGGACTCAAGAGTGTAGGGTATTACTTAGACAGGGTCAATTCCCAGCTGAGAGGGGTGATCCACAAGTCGTGGCACTTGCTAGATGGGAGATTCGTGATTTTGTTGCCCAGGAAAGTGTCCTTGTGAGTTCTGCGTTCTGTCAGATACAAGTTGATTGTCAAAGACTACATCACTTACCGTCGGAGCATGACCATACTGACGATGAATCGTATATTTTGGTCTGCATTTTCCTGTCCATAGAGTAAGACACGTTTCCCATAACTGTAAGAAGTACTTACTCCTGTAATGTACTGTTCGGTGAATTCTCCCAGCGTCTGGGTGAAACTACAGCCGATGAATTTCAGATAGGGATAGAACTCTGGCATAAGCAAGTCAGCATGGCCTGTATGTTTGATACAATGTGACACAAACCGTGGATTCCATTGGAAATGGGGGTTGCAGTCAATACCCAGCGATACTTGGCTGTCAAATGGCAGCATGCGAAAGCGGCTAACTCTTGTCAGTCTGGCTGTCTCACGTGCACAATAGTAAACTCACTGCTGGATTCACGATTCTTAATAGCTTGGCCCTCGTCCAAGATCACCCGATACCAACGAATATTGAACAGGGGTCCCAATTTGTTGCGCAGGGCTTTTGCGAAACCTTTCTTGTCATCCTGGTAATCGTCCTTGAGTTTATTGATGACTGCCGGTTTAACAGATTGGGAAACGAGCTCAGAGTAGGTGGTGAGTCTGTATCATGTTAGATATCCTAGCAAGTTCCAGGCGTTGGTGACTTACACAACCCACCGGCTTCCCCACCACTGCAGTTTCCTGCCTTCTGCTTTAGAATACCGAACGGTCTTGTCTGAGGCGTCTTTGTAGTAGCAGAACCTGTCAATTTGGTTCAACCACTGTGTAACCATGCTTCGATTCGGCAACACGATTAACGTTGCCTTGCTGAATTCTTTGACATCGTCAAACTCAGCGGGGGGGCTCACGATGCAGGCAAGAGTGCTGACTGTCTTGCCCATTCCTGTGTCGTCTGCTAGAATACCACCAGCCGGCGAGAGCTCCATTGCTTCACGCTTGACCATCCACTGTGCTGCCGTGAGTTGGTGACTCTCCAAACGTTCCTTGATACCCATAAGTCTCCATTTCCCATTCGCTGACTCAACGTTGTAGAAGCCGAAACTGGTCATGGCTTCTTTGAGTTCTGCTTTTTGCGTCTTGGTTCGACGCACGTCACATCCTTCAGGGATGCTGTTCATCATTTGTCTTATCTGGTCCGCTTTGGAGTTTGCCTGAATCGATCCCATGCTCGGCACACTCCCATTGGCGAAGCTTTCATCAATATGGTCCATACTGTGAAGTGAGTTGGCCATTAAACCAGCAAGATTTCGTGCATCCACACCAGCAGAGAATTTCGCAGATGTTTTTCGAGCCTTTTTCGGGCTCTCTTTGTCCCCATCGAGCTTGCGTTTTTGATTTTCTGTTTCATTTTGTGCTTCTTTTTCTTTTTCTCTTTGTAGCTCGCGCTGCCAATACTCGCGTGCCGTTCTGACAGCTGGTCGTTTTACAGCCTTTGGAGAATCGCTTGCCTTGTTGTCGCTTGACTTTTCGACTTTTACGACAACCGCTGAATGTGATTAGCTCAGCCTCGATGACTATTCTTTGCAGTTCTGCCCCGTGCGCTTCGCTGCTCTCCAAACGAGCATTGACGTGGGCATAAAGTTCTGATAGACAACCCATTTATGTTTGCTTACCTTGGTCATTATCGCTGTCGTCTTCGGAATCATCGTCCATTTTGAAGTCCGAATCGTCGTCATGTATCTCGTCGGCGCTACGTTCTTCATCTGACTGATCACCGGCAGGCTCGCTCTGCACTGGGGCACGACTTCTCTGGGCTTTTGCACCCCTGGATGTTCCAGTGACAGGAGTCCTCTGAAGTAGGAACTCAAGGTCCTGTGTTGATACACCAGGCCCATCGGTGGGTGGCGAACACTCTCTAGGAGGGCTTGGAGACCCTTCTTTCTTGATAGAAGGGGGTTCTTGGTAGCCACCATCAAGCTTCTTGTCGGGATCCATGACGAGATGATGAGAGGAGAAGATGAAAGGTTGAAGGTTGAAGGGAATGAAGAGGAGTTTAAATAGACGAAATCTAGAGTGGGTAGTGATTCACTGCCTCTCGTGAGGTGTTGGGTAGGCCAAAGCCTAGTCACAAGTCTCCACGGGGTTTAGATGAAAGTCGCCATAAGTTTTGGATGAGATTCATCACAAGTGTCATCATAAGTTTTGGATGCATCATAAGTCTTAGATGATACCATAAGCTTTAGATGAAAGTCACCATAACTTTTCGATAAACTCATCATTATGTTTAGATGAGATCCATCATAAGTGACATCATAAGTTTTAGATGCATCATAAGCTTTAGATGGAAGTCACCATAACTTTTAAATAAACTTATCGTGAGGTTTAGATGAGAGTCATCATAAGTGTCATCATAAAGTCTCGGATGAAAGTCGCCACACTTTTAGGATAACATCCTACCTAAGATTTAGTTGAGTTCAAGTTTTAGGTGGAAGTGCATCACGGGGTTTAGACAAAGGTGCAAGGGGACGAAAGGTGCTCCTTCCTCGAGCGGCCCGATGAAGTATGACGAACTCCGACAAAACAGGCAACAACAGAATAGACTCCTGCTTCGAGAATGGCCTCCGCGCTATTTCTTAATGATTGAGCACTCAACCAGCAGAACCTACTTACTTATATTACCAATTATATGTTCTCTTGCCCACCAAATATCGTTTCTGCCCCTGAGCTTCGTTTTACACAGAAACCTTCAACGACAACCTGACTTGTTGCATCAATAACTGTCTTCTAACTTCCATGCTTGAGTTTGTTCTCTGTTTTTCTACTGCCGCTTAAGTCACACAACCAGACATAAGATTTCGCAATGTAGAATACCGCATCAATACACTATTACCTCTATCCGCTGCCGACTAATTCGACCATCATTACTTCCACCTAAGGCCCCAAGCAATAATCCCAGTCTATCTCTTCGACCATCGCTCAACCTCCCTATCAGCCACGATGAGGAATCTAAAGAGGCCACCACATCGAGCCTTCCACCCATAACGATTGAAGCATTTGAACATGAGGAGTTTACGATAGCGATAGTCTCCTGAGAGAAAACGGTACTACCGATAAACAGTGGAACTCTCTTCATGATGTTATATACGAAATCCCAAGCAACTAAGTTTCCCAGACATTTCACTTCTCGATTATTTGGTGCCGAGGTGGTCCGCCGAACGAAGATTGACGGCCATTGTCAATAGTTGGAACAGTTTCCATTTGGCTGGATGCCGCAGAATCCAACCCCAAGCCTCGGAAGGTGATGTCTGTTATGGTGAACCCATTGAAGTTGCGGACTACATCCTCGGGTTTAACGATGGGTCTTCACCAAACTCCCAGGGGAAGGGGATGAAGGAGGCGCCGCTTACCTGTTTCATTATTGAGAAGGCTAACAAAACCACCAGCTTTCAGGACGGCGCGCAAATACTGGCAGCGTGAGATTGGCAAGCACAGACGCAGCGCCTTGTTACTCGCAGCTCTCAGTAACGGGCAATGTGTGGTCAACCTTATCGTTCAATTGGAAGTAGTCAATCAGCTCCGGTCCCTACCCTAGACGAACATCAAACAGCCACAATCGCCATCAAACGCCTTGAAACAATAGAACAAGCTGAGAAACAACGAGGCACCCAGCCGACCTGTCTAATGAAAAGAATTGTTACAGACCATAACCAGTCAATCGATTATCGGCCTAGTGGATAAAACTTTGGCCTCCAAGTCTTAGGTACAAAAATAACAAGTCTAAAGTTTGGTCTAAACAGCATGGACTCTCCCAATTATTTTGTCTCTTCGACCACATCCAAGGCCAACGTTCTAGCGTAGGCGGAACGAGTCGCTGGCGTGTTTCATGATACGCAGAGATTCAGACACTAAATCTTTATCACTCATAAAGAATTGAGGGCGAGGGTCTTGCTAGATCAAAGACGACCAGACCCTTCGGGACCCGACTCATGCAGGTGCTTCAACACTAAAGAAGTCTCTGCCATGACGTGGAGCCGACTCGTGTTGGTGGGAAGATCAGTCATGGCATTGCAGACAACATACATATTTGGTAACACGAGGATGCAATCACAAATGTGATGAAAGTCTATTAATGCATAGACAAAGAAATAGGCAATAAAAGTTATGCCAAGAACAGTCGACACCTGGACACGTGTGATGTTGGTGTCCGTGAGGACCTAAAGCATTAGCCTCACGTGCTGATGGATACTCCACGATGCCTGACATGTCTGTGCGATGGAGGAAAGGCCAAGATGCTTCTCAGTCAGACCAAGAATAGACGCCCGGGAGTAGTGGGGAGGTGTTTAGTTGATACATTACCTGAATGCCCTGCAACGCGACATGTCTGGGCAAAAGCAATCAACAACAACATCACCAACTAATTGAAGGGTACTATATTCGATACGCGAATGCAACCAACAGAAGAAATTATAGATGGAAAGGTGGGTTACGTTATAACCGGTATTGATTAAGTTAATAACAGACCAGCTTAAGTGTCTTTTACAAAAGTGTACTGACATTTTCGTCTGATCTCTGTTGGGTGATGGGTACTTGGTCTTATGGATCAAGGTAACACGGCAGAACTACTGCAATGTACAAATTCCTGCATTTATCGTGTTGGCATAATGCACGTAATTAATCAACAACAAGGTCCTAGTAATTCGACCCAGATAATCGAAAAAGTCGAGAAAAAAGCAAAGAAAGGGTTCAACCTACAGAACATGGCCAGCAAGGATCATTCATCCATTTTGCTAACTACCAGACCTAAGCTCAGGTGGGATACAGAAAATAAAGGACCCGAGACATGGTCAGGGTCCGCACCAACTATGTTGACTAATTCCTTCGCCCAACTTATCTTTGTCGACGGGCCGATGCGATTCGGCTCATTCATTTGGAGACCAGAGGGTCGATTTGAAAACACCATTATTGAAAATCATGATGATATCGCATACCAGTTGTCTGATTGACACAAGGATATATTTTTGTCTGATCGGAATGAGGCTGGTCGGTAATTACAAGATCGTGCAAGCTTAATGAGCGCAACCTTATCTCTACATCGCTGTATCGTATTCCTTTTGGCAGGTCAACCGACGACTAGCCTATACCGTATACCCGCCAGATCGAGAAGGTGATTACGTAGTCTACTCTCTTGTCAATTTAATTAAATTGATTTGGAAATTCAACTTGATAAGCAAGGGTATCACAATGTTACCCTCACGTTTGAGATGAATTGCCCGGATTGTCCAAGAGCAGAGGGAACTCCACAACTTTTCTTTAGCGGCTTGAGTCCGTCAATCAGTGTCTTGCTTGTGTACCCTGATCCTTGTCGATCACTCCTCCTGATAGACCAACTCAGCCCAAAATATTCGCATCCATCAAAGAACCAAGAAAACCCTCGATGCATAAAAAACACAATCTCTTTTTCCCGCAAAGCCAATCGCCCTTCCGCGCCATCCGGCCATGGAATAGAGTTTCTCTAGAATTATTCCTTTTTGTCGGAGAAAAAACAGACGAAAAAAAGAGGCGAAAACGTTGGGTGAATGACGAAGCCATATTCCCATCCTGCCGGGATCGTAGATCGCTGGGGCTTTTTTTCTCCTTGTGTCTTTTCCTTGACTTGTGTCTTTTGGGAAGCCAGCCCGCAACCGGATCGGCGCCTCTTGTCAGCCACCGCACGCTCTGGACCGGGACCGATCTTTTGGGTTGTCACTGTTAGCTTCGATAGTTTTGCATTAGCATCGTCAAGGAGACAGGGTCTAAGAGTCAAGTCAAACACCAAGGCGGGACAGGGCTGTACAGAGATCAGATTCTTTTCTCGTGAGTTGTCTCGCTGCGTACGAATCGTCTCCAATTCTTTGGCTTGTGACAGACCCAACTTTTTCGTAAAACCCTTGTCCTGGTGGAAAAGAAACTCAGCTTGTCTGGGTTTGCATCCACTGGGAAAATGTCCCGTGTGGTCCTGCAGCCACTAAAAAAGAAGCCAGGATGGAAGGTCCCAGTTGGCGTTTAGTGGGCCCCGGCCAAGAGGTTGCACGAACCCGACTTGGCCCGCCCCCGCAAGCTTACCTTAGCTTGTAGCTCTTGGTCCACTGAACTGCCTGTCGAGTCAGTCTTGATATCCTGAAGAAGGAGCCAGTCTTGTTAGTATTAAGCGATCGTACGCTGCTCCTGCTTTTACTTTAGGAGTTCTGGCCCTGTTCCGCGACTCGTCAAGTTGGTCGTACCTGAGCTGAACTGATTTGCGCTGACCTGCGCTGACCTCCACTGACAAGCGGTTACTCTTGCCTTTAAACCTGGAGACCCATTCTTTTCTTCTGTCCCTCCTTCCTTCTCGTCTTTCTACCGATCTGATACTCAAGTTGCGCCTCCCCAATTACGCAAACTCATTTCACTCAACATACATTCTTCATGATTTTTTACTATTTTCAACAATAACGGCTCCTTTCTTCTATGAGAGTTTTCATAATCTCTACTGTCTCGCTCTGAAACATTTGATCGTATAATACAATTGTCGCATTCCAGCTACGACACTCCGGACCAGTCTTCTCCCGTGGAGAGACAAACGATCAAAAATGCCTACAATTAATGTCCAGCGAACCTTTGAACCGCCTTCAATGCCTTCTCTTCCCGACTTTGAGCGTCGTCGTTCCACAACATCGTCGCTCTCTCATAATACCGACTCTTTGGGAGGTCTACAGTCACCACCTCTCAGAAGCAGATCAAGCCGACCCAAGAGCGCTAAATTCTCAGCCTATCGCTTGCGCAGTAATTCTGGTTTGTCACTGCACACTAATGAAGATATTTTGCGACAGTATACCGATTACCACCCTGATGGCACACCACGCGCGGGGTTGTACAGCAATGGTGGAGGACAATGGTCTGCTGAGAGGTTGAGGAGTATCGACTCTGTTGCGTCTTCGTCAAGAAGCCAAAGATCTAGCATCGCTTATACAGAGTCAGACAGCTCTGGCGAACTGCCAATCCCTGATCTCACAGGACGAGAGATGTTTGATATGGTCATGGCCGACCACGCTGCCAGTGGACAATTATGGAAATTTGCTGCCGATCGCGGTGTTGGCCAGAATGTTGACTATCTTATGAAGGTAAGCAGAAAAGTCTCAATGGTATTTGACAAACCTAACCGTCAACAGATCCGCGACTATATCCAATCTCTGGAACAGGTTGTCATTCAATTATCGACGATATCAACTTCATACACCTCTATCACCGCAACCTCACCACTTGGCCTTCCCCCGCCCATGTCAAAGGCTCTCAACACAAACATCAAGCATCTTACAACATCTCTTATTCCCAGCCTGGAGAACATGTTCCTCGAATCCAAGGCATTTATCGAGCAGCGCATCGTCAGAGAAATCTTTCCCGATTTTGTCAAGCAACAGTTATCACAGTGCACAAGTTTGGCCCTGTCCCTCGACGCAGAAGGCGACTCTCCACTAAACCCCTACCCTGGTTTGAAGGGCTCTTTCTGTCTAAGCGATCCCTCGCGTTCTGGAAATCCCATCATGTTTGCCTCGGATGAGTTTGAGGAACTGACAGGATATTCGCGAACTGAAGTTTTAGCACACAACTGCCGATTTCTTCAGGGTCCACAGACTGATCGGGATCGCATCGCCAACATGCGCTCAGCCATCTGGCGTAACGATGAATGTACAGAGCTTCTCTTGAACTTTCGAAAAGACGGGACGCCTTTCTGGAATCTTTTGTTCCTGTGTCCTCTTCTCGATAAAACTGGAAAAACAAAGTTCTTCATGGGTGCCCAGATTGATGTTTCGTCCTCGATACACGATACCGATGATGTTCTCAAGGTTCTCTCTTACGGTGCTATCGAGGAAGAGAGAGTTGCCGAGCGGTGCAGTTCTCGCTGGGTGAGCGAAGCATCTCACGAAGAGCCTGAACATGACGAAGCGTTTGGAATCAAGCATCATCAGTTCAAGTCATCAAAGAAGGCGGCAACCTCTTTCTTCAAGTCGTTTAAGAAAGCGAACCCTCCTCCTCCATCGCCACCGTTGAGCCCTCGCCGCAGTTCTGATAGACCCCGTTCATCAGGACCTGCTGCGGATAAAACATACAGCACACGAAGCGTCATCAGAAGATTTTCCAGCCAGCCTGAGATGTTAATGTCGACATACGCTCGGTACATGATTCTTGAACACGTGCCGTCCTATCCAAAGTCCCTTGGTGCAATGCCATTGGATCAGGAGGGTAAATATCCGCCAAAACTGTGCGTTTCCTTTTATTCCAAGGAAATGTCCGAAGCACTCGACCTTGCAGCCACGGAAGCCGTTATAGGCAAGGACATTTTCGATATCATGACTGAACAGGCTACACTGCCCTCAGTCACGAAAGCGTTCAAATTGACAGTCCGAGATCTTGTTGTCCGCGACGGAAAGTCTGTCTCACTCGATCTCGCGCTTGCAAACCATATTCCCCGTCGAGCCAATACATCGAGGTCACCGGTTGTTGATAGTGCAGACGGACCGCATAAGAAGCCTGCTAAGCTTATGAGCCACTGGACGCCTCTCAAAGATACCGAGGGTCACGTCAAGTATGTGGTGATGATTGTTTCACCAATCTAATGTACCAATGACATATTAAAAACGATGATGATTTATGGGCGTTTTTGGAAATTTGTTTTGTATTGTATTGGCGATGTTTGAACAGTTATATACCTACATAAACGGCCTAGAGAATGAAGTCATGAGTATAATACACAATGTCAACTACAAAATGTTTGAATCAGTGTTTTCTATTCTCTTCCCTTTTTTCTGCTTCGACTTTTCCAGAACCATGAGCACTCAAAAGAGACTGCAATCCGGAAAGCTCGGCGTGGTGATTCATGTTTCTATCGTGAAAACATAAAGCAAACAGAAAGCCACATTCCTGCTACCAACGCAGAGATACTTTTACCAGAATACTTCCGCAACGGTCCATGACGCCGGTGTGAAAGGGGTCAATGGCATTGCCGTTCCTCCTGGCCCGTTATTCCAATTCCACCA